>JAQQAC010009165.1:28898322-28984753 GCA_029783875.1 Phataginus tricuspis | reverse complement strand
TCAGACACTCACATGCAGATGCAGAGAGGCAAAGGACACCAAAAAAATAGAGTGCCAGAACAGGAAGACCAGATGGGTCCATACTTAGAAAAGGGACAGAATAGGTCACAGTCCAAGGGGTAGATGAGTGGTCAGATGTAAACTTGAAGACAGATCAGGAATGACAAGGCATGATCACTGGGCAGCTGGACAGATGTGGCCTCTTCAGAACTAAGAATAATTTTATTTATTTAATTAATTAATTTTATTTTATTTTTATTTTGGTATTTTTAATCTACAATTACATGTGCAACATTATGGTTACTAGACTCCCCATATCATCAAGTGCCCCGTCACGTACCCCATTACAGTCACTGTCCATCAGCATAGTGAGATGCTATAGAATCACTACTTGTCTTCTCTGAGTTGTACAGCCCTCCCCGTGCTCCCCTCACATTATGTCTGCTAATCGTAATGCCCCTTTATCCCCCTTGCCCCTGCCTTCCCACCCATCCTCTCTAGTCCCTTTCCCTTTGGTATCTGTTAGTCCATTCTTGGGTTCTGTGAGTCTGCTGCTGTTTTGTTCCTTCAGTTTTTTTTCTTTGTTCTTATATTCCACATATGAGTGAAATCATTTGATGCTTGTCTTTTTCGGCTTGACCATAATACCTTCTACATCCATCCATATTGTTGCAAATGTCAGGATTTGTTTTCTTTTGATGGCTGAATAACATTCCATTGTGTATATGTACCCCACCTTCTTTATCCATTTGTCTACCGATGGACACTTATGTTGCTTCCATTTCTTGGCTATTGTAAATAGTACTGGGATAAACATAGGGGTGCATCTGTCTTTTTGAAACTGGGCTGCTGCATTCTTAGGGTAAATTCTTAGGAGTGGGATTCCTGGGTCAAATGGCATTTCTATTTTGAGTTTTTCGAGGAACGTCCATACTGCTTTCCACAATGGTTGAACTAATTTGCATTCCCACCAGCAGTGTAGGAGGGTTCCCTTTTCTCCACATCCTCGCCAACATTTGTTGTTTGTGTTTTGGATGTTGGCCATCCTCACTGGTGTGAGGTGATATCTCATTGTGGTTTTAATTTGCATTTCTCTGATGATTAGCGATGTGGAGCATCTTTTCATGTAAAGATGTTGGCCATCTGAATTTCTTCTTTGGAGAGGTGTCTATTCAGATCCTGTGCCTATTTTTAATTGGATTATTTGCTTTTTGTTTTTTGAGGTTTGTGAGTTCTTCATATATTTTAGATGTCAATCCTTTATCCGATATGTCATTTATGAATATATTCTCCCATACTGTGGGATGCCTTTTTGTTCTATTGATGGTGTCCTTTGCTGTACAGAAGCTTTTCAGCTTGATATAGTCCCACTTGTTCATTTTTGCTTTTGCTTCCCTTGCCCAGGGAGATATGTTCATGAAGAACTTGCTCATGTTTATGTCCAAGAGGTTTTTGCCTATGTTTTTTTCTAAGAGTTTTATGGTTTCATGACTTACATTCAGGTCTTTGAGGTTACTTTTGTATATGGGGTTAGACAGTTGTCCAGTTTCATTCTCTTACATGTATATGTCCAGTTTTGCCAACACCAGCTGCTGAAGAGGCTGTCATTTCCCCATTGTATATCCATGGCTCCTTTATCATATATTAATTGACCATATATGTTTGGGTTAATGTCTGGACTCTATTCTGTTCCACTGGTCTGTGGGTCTGTTCTTGTGCCAGTGCCAAATTGTTTTGATTACTGTGGCTTTGTAGTAGAGCTTGAAGTCTGGGAGCGTAATTCCTCCTGTTTTATTCTTCCTTCTTAGTATAGCTTTGGCCATTCAGGGTATTTTGTGGTTCCATATGAATTTTAGAATTATTTGTTCTAGTTCATTGAAGAATGCTGTAGGTATTTTGATAGGGATTGCATTGAATCTGTAGATTAGTTTAGGTAGTATAGCCATTTTGACAATATTTATTCTTCCTAGCCAAGAGCATGGGATGAATTTCCATTTGTTAGTGTCCTCTTTAATTTCTCTTAGGGGTGTCTTGTAGTTTTCAGAGTATAGGTCTTTCACTTCTTCATTAGGTTTATTCCTAGGTATTTTATTCTTTTTGACTCAATTGTGAATGGAATTGTTTTTCTGATTTCTCTTTCTGTTAGTTCATCGTTAGTGTATAGGAAAGCAACAGATTTCTGTGTGTTAATTTTGTATCCTGCAACTTTGCTGAATTCAGATATTAGTTCTAGTAGTTTTGGAGTGGAGTCTTCAGGGTTTTTTATGTATAATATCATGTCATCTGCAAATAGTGACAGTTTGACTTCTTCTTTACCAATCTGGATGCCTTTTATTTCTTTGTATTGTCTGATTGCCATGGCTAGGACCTCCAGTACTATGTTGAATAACAGAGGGGAGAGTGGGCATCCCTGTCTTGTTCCCGATCTTAGATGAAAAGCTTTCAGCTTCTCGCTGTTAAGTATAATGTTGGCTGTGGGTTTGTCATATATGGCCTTTATTATGTTGAGGTACTTGCCCTCTACCATTTTGTTGAGAGTTTTTTTCATAAATGGATGTTGAATTTTGTCAAATGCTTTTTCAGCATCTATGGAGATGATCATGTGGTTTTTGTTCTTCTTTTTGTTGAGGTGGTGGATGATGTTGATGGGTTTCCGAATGTTGTACCATCCTTGCATCCCTGAGATGAATCCCACTTGATCATGGTGTATGATCCTCTTGATGTATTTTTGAATTTGGTTTGCTAATATTTTGTTGAGTATTTTTGCATCTATGTTCATCAGGGATACTGGTCTGTAATTTTCTTTTTTGGTACGGTTTTTGCCTGGTTTTGGTATTAGAGTGATGCTGGCTTCATAGAATGAGTTTGGAAGTATTCCCTCCTCTTCTATGTTTTGGAAAACTTCAAGGAGAATGGGTATTATTTCTTCTCTATATGGCCGATAAAATTCAGTGGTGAATCCATCTGGCCTGGGGGTTTTCTTCTTGGGTAGTTTTCTGATTACCGATTCAATTTCTTTGCTCATTATTGGTCTGTTTAGGTTTTCTGTTTCTTCCTTGGTCAGTCTTGGAATGTTATATTTTTCTAAGATGTTGCCATTTCTTCTAGGTTTTCCAGCTTGTTAGCATATAGATTTTCATAGTATTCTGTAATAATTCTTTGTATTTATGTGCGGTCCGTCGTGATTTTTCCTTTCTCATTTCTGATTCTGTTTATGTGTGTGGATTCTCTTTTTTTCTTTATAAGTCTGGCTAGGGGTTTATCTATTTTGTTTATTTTTTGAAAGAACCAACTCTTGGTTTCATTGATTTTTTTCTATTGTTTTATTCTCAATTTTATTTATTTCTTTGATCTTTATTATGTCCCTCCTTTGGTAACTCTGGGCCTCATTTGTTCTTCTTTTTCCAGTTTCAGTAATTGTGACTTTAGACTATTAATTTGGGATTGTTCTTCCTTCTTTAAATAGGCCTGGATTGCAGTATACTTTCCTCTTAGAACTGCCTTTGCTGTGTCCCATAGAAGTTGCGGTTTTGTGCTGTTGTTGTCATTTGTCTCCATATACTGTTTTATCTCTGTTTTAATTTGGTTGTTGATATCCATGTATTTGTGCCTTTTTGTTTTCTTTGTACAGTTTATTTCTAGTATATACGTTTGTGATCTGAGAAGTTGGTTGGTAGAATTTCAATAGTTTTGAATTTACTGAGGTTCTTCTTGTGGCCTAGTATGTGGTCTATTCTGGAAAATGTTCCATGTGCACTTGAAAAGAATGTGCATCCTGCTGCTTTTGGGTGTAGAGTTCTGTAGATGTCTTTTAGGTCCATCTGTTCTAGCGTGTTGTTCAGTGCCTCTGTGTCTTTACTTATTTTCTGTCTGGATGATCTGTCCTTTGGAGTGAGTGGTGTGTTGAAGTCTCTTAAAATGAATGCATTGCTTTCTATTTCCTCCTTTAATTCTGTTAGTATTTGTTTCACATATGTTGGCACTCCTGTGTTGGGTGCATATATATTTATAGTGGTTATATCCTCTTGTTGGACTGACCCCTTTTTCATTATGTAATGTCCTTCTTTATCTCTTGATGCTTTCTTTGTTCTGAAGTCTATTTTGTCTGATACAAGTACTGCAACACCTGCTTTTTTCTCCTTGTTGTGTGCATGAAATATCTTTTTCCGTCCCTTCTCTTTTAGTCTGTGTATATTCTTTGGGTTTGAGGTGAGTCTCTTGTAAGCAGCAGATAGGTGGGTCTTGCTTTTTTATCCATTCTATTACTCTTTGTCTTTTGATTGGTGCATTCAGTCTATTTACATTTAGGGTGATTATTGATAGATATGCACTTATTGCCACTGCCGGCTTTTAGATTCGTGGTTACCAAAGGTTCAAGGGTAGTTTCTTTACTATCTAGCAGTCTAACTTAACTCTCTTGTTAAGCTATTATATACACAGTCTGATGATTCTTTATTTCTCTCCCTTCTTATTCTTCCTCCTGCATTCTTTATATATTAGGTGTTTTATTCTGTACTCTTTTGAGTTCCTTTGACTGTTTTTGTGGGTAGTTGATTTTATTTTTTGCCTTTAGTTAGTATTTGGGTGGTCTGCTTTCTTTGCTATGAATTTATTTTCTCTGGTGACATCTTTTTAGTCTTAGGAGTGCTTCCCTCTAGAGCATTCCCTTTAAGCTATCCTGTAGGGGTGGTTTGTGGGAGCCAAATTCCCTCAACTTACACTTGTCTGGGAATTGTTTATTCCCTCTGTCAAATTTAAATGATAATCGTGCAGGATACAGTATTCTTGGTGCAAGGCCCTTCTGTTTCATTGCGTGAAATATATGCCATTCTCTTCTGGCCTGTAAGGTTTCTGTTGAGAGTCTGATGTTAGCCTGATCAGTTTTCCTTTGTAGGTGATCTTTTTTCTCTCTCTGGCTGCCTTTAATACTCTGTCCTTGTCTTTTGTCTTTGCCATTTTAATTATTATATGTCTTGTGGTGTCCTTCTAGGGTCCCTTGTGTTGGGAGATCTGTGGGCTTCCATGGTCTGAGAAACTATTTCCTTTCCCAGCTTGGGGAAGTTCTCCTCAATTATGTCTTCAAAGACACTTTGTATCCCTTTTTCTCTCTCCTCTTCCTCTGGTACTCCTATAATGCGAATATTGTTCCGTTTGGATTGGTCACACATTTCTCTTAACATTCTTTCATTCCTAGAGATCCTTTTATCTGTCTCTGCCTCAGCTTCCCTGTACTCCTGTTCTTTGATTTCTATTCCATCAATAGTCTCTTGCACCTTGTCCGGTGTGCACTTCAGCCCATCAGTCAAATGTTCCATTTCTGTAATATCTCTCCTGACTTCCTCCCTTAGCTCTTGCATATTTCTCTGTAGGTCCATGAGCATGGTTATGACTTTAATTCTGAATTGTTTTTCAGGAAGATTGTTTAAATCTATGTCTCTGGGGTTGTCTGGGTAAGTCTTGACTGGACCATATTCTTCTGTCTTTTCATGGTGATAGAAGTGGTCACAGTCAGGTGCCACGTGTGTCAGCTGGGAGAACAAAGTCCCATCCTGGTTGTTGTTCTCCTTGCCCTTTTCCACAGCCTGTTCCCGTTACCCGCACACTGGGAGGCAGTCTCTGGGTTAATCCCCTTAACTGCTGTGGATGGCCCCACCCTCAGGGTAGCCTGGAGCAGTGAGGGGGTTTGCAGCTCCACCGGGCGCATTCTGTACCCCTTGGTGCCTTGCAGCCCTTGCCCTTGCCCTGGCTTCTGCTGCCCTTCCCGGTTAGCTGCACGCCTGCCAGGAGGAGATTCTGTGCCGCCCTTCCCGGTTAGCTACGTACCTGCCGGGAGGAGATTCTGTGTGGCCCTTCCCAGTTCGCTGCGCACCTGCCAGAAGGAGATTCTGTGTGGTTGTTGTGGGCAGGGCAGGTCTCCCGCTGTTCTGCAGCTGTGGCGGATCCACCGCAGCACCGCCCAGGTGGAACGAATGCCAGGCTGCTTACACACATGAGGGGCTTTGGGGCTGGTTTACCCGGCAGCCAGTTAGGGGGCCCGAAGTTCATCAAGATTCCCAGCCTGCTGGGTTGAGTGCGCTGGGACGATTTTGTTCCACTGTTGGGCCCTTGTCACTTTAAGACTTTTGAGAAAGCACCGCTTTTTTTTGGTCTCAGGGGAGCCAGCTGTGGGTACCCACTCGTAGTCTCTGTCTCGTATCCTGGCCTTCCGTTTCTCTAAATCTCCAGTATGCCATGCGATGTGTGTCTCTGCTCCCGATGCAGATCACCAGGGCTGATTATTTAGCAGTCCCGTGCACCCACTCCCTCCGCCTCTTGATTCTTTTTCTCCCATCGGTGAGCTGGGGTGGGGAGTGCTCGGGTCCCGCTGGGTCGCAGCTTTGTATATTATCCCCTTCGTGAGCTGCTGAGTTCTCGCAGATGTAGATGTAGCCTGGCTCTTGTCCTGTATCTTCTGGTCTCTCTTTAGGAATAGTATATAAACAAATATATATGGTTTTAGGAGGAGATTTCCGCCACCCTGCTCACGCCGCCATCTTCCCAGAAGCCTAAGAATCATTTTTAAGGCGGCAACTAAATGCTGCCTGGCTGATACCAGAGGTCATTCTCCTTTATGTTTGAGATTTTGCACAGACTCGTAGGATTTGTGTTGCTTGTTTTGATGAACTTTAATTCAGTTAGAAATAGGTAATTATATTCATTATGCCCTGTGTATTCAAGTATAAAATATACTGTAAATATATTTTCAATTCACAAACAAAACAAAAACAAAGCTGGATACTTAAAATGTTTCTAGTATCTGAAAAAGTAATTTACATAGAATACCTTATTCTAGTATCACTAGAAAAATCAAATCAGATAAAAATGTATATATAGTGATAATATGGGATATATATATAATATGGGAATAACTACTCACATGATAGCTTAATTGGGATATCATTTTCAAGCTAGGAAGCCCTCTAAAAACATTTGGATTTAAGATGCAAACAAACTCAATCTCAAAGTGTCTGAAACCCATGGTAAATAGAGAAATCTTAAGGGAAGTATTGAGCATAATACTCTTTTGTTTGGGGGAGGGGGATCTTTTTTTTATTGAAGAATAGTTGACACAAAATTTTGTCTTGGTTTCAGTATATGACAGTGATTTGACAGTTATATACATTATGGAAGGCTCACCATGATAAGTGTAGTTACCATCTGTCACTATAAAAGTGTAGTTACAATCTGTTATTACAATATTACAGACTCTGTTCCCTATGGTGTACTTTTCATTCTTGTAACTGACTGATTTTGTAATTGGAAGTTTGTATCTCTGTCCCCTTCATGTATTTTCCCTTTTTCCTACTCTCTCCCCTGTGGCAACCATCAGTTTGTTCTCCATATTTATGAGTCTATATCTGTTTTGTTTGTTCATTTTTTAACTTTTCTAGATTGTACATGTAAGTGTAATCATATATTTGTTTTTCTCTGACTTATTTCACTTAG
Source organism: Phataginus tricuspis (assembly GCA_029783875.1). Taxonomy (NCBI): domain Eukaryota; kingdom Metazoa; phylum Chordata; class Mammalia; order Pholidota; family Manidae; genus Phataginus; species Phataginus tricuspis. Next base: position 28,977,268 of record JAQQAC010009165.1, on the reverse strand, counting down.
CATAATACTCTCTTGGTCCATCCATATTGTTGCAAATGGCAAGATTTCATTCTTTTTTTATGATTAATATTTCATTATATAAACGCATCCACTGTATACATTTGTTTTATATACATACACACATACATTATATGCATATACACACCACATCTTCTTTATCCATTCATATGCCAATGGACACTTAGGTTGCTCCCACACTTGGCTGTTGTAAATACTGGTGCAGTAAACACAGATATGCATATATCTTTTTGAATCAGTTATTTTTGTTTTCTTTGGGTAAATTACGAGAAGTGGAGTTACTGGGTTGTATGGTATTTTTATTTTTAATTTCTTGGAACTGTTTTCCATAGTGGCTGCATCAATTTACATTCCCACCAACACTGCACAATGTTCTCTTTTCTCCGTCCTCACCAACACTTGTTATTTTGTCTTTTGGATACTAGCCATTCTGACTAATGTGAGGTGATACCTCATTGTGGCTTTGATTTTAATTTCCCTGATAATTAGTGATGTTGAGTACCTTTCCATGTGTCTTTTGGCCATCTGTATGTCTTCTTTGGGAAAATGTCTATTCAGGTCCTCTGCCTATTTTTTAATTGGGTTATTTGTTTTTTTGTTGAGTTGTATGCATTCTTTACATATTATGGATATTAATCCTTATTGGATATATCATTTGCAAATACATTCTCCCATTCAGTAGGTTCCCATTTCATTTGGTTGATGGTTTTCTTTGCTGTGTAGGGCTTTTTAGTTTGATAGAGTCCTACTTCTTTATTTTTGCTTTTGTTTCCCTTGCCTGGGGTGGAGGTGGGGATCTTCTTTAAAAAGAGGATGTAAGAAATACCTGTGATATGAGATAATGAGATAATTTAAGCAAAAGAAAAAAGAAAACACCTGCATATATTCCTATATTTTTTCTGCAAAAGTCTTTCAATAAAAAAGTCTCTTAAGCTTTTAGATAATCCGTGTTTTAATTAGAGATTCTTGTCAGTGACCACTATCTTTTTAAAAACAAATCTAAAATAATTTCTATGTGCATTATTAGTAAGATAACCGAAGATCACTGAAAAAAGTACCTTTTTTCTCGCTTGCCTTCAACAAAATGTGTTACAGGGTCTATTTTATGCCAAGGTTATGGGCTAGATGTTAGGGCTGTAGGGATAGGCAGATCAGATGGACATGGGCTGTACTATCCAGAAGTTTCTAATCAGTGTGCGAGAAAGGTAATGAAACTATTATTCCTACTTTGGGTGGTGCTGTGAAGGAGAAGCACAAAGGGAAACTGACCCATATGGGTAATTTGTGATGTTATTCAAGCTAAATAAAAATGATCATTACATTTGTGTTAATTATGTGTAAGTTGAAATGTCATGGTCAGATGAAATGTGCAGTATTGTATTAATAGTAGATTCTGTATAGAAGCTATTTTAAATGTATATATTTCTACCCAAATGAAACAAAAAGAATTCTCAGCAAACAAGTTACAATAAACAGGAAAGAGGTTTATTGTAATTTCCATCTTTCTTAACTACTAGGTATGATGGTTATTTTGTTCATGCTCTTCTTAGCTAATAAAGTGGTTACTAACTGTACAGCTTTTATAGGTCTAAGAAACCAGTTTGCTCACTTTTTTGTTCTTGCTTCTGTAGGAATTTCAGTGAACATTATCACTCCTTGTGTAAAGCGGTACATCACCTAGCAACAGTTGACTGCATTTTCTCCCTGGCCAAGGTTGCTAAGCAAGGAGATTACTGCAGGTAATATATTTTTTATTTTCCCCCTTTTTCAGTGTTTTAGATGAGATGGCATTATTTAATTAATTTTAGTGTTTTTATTATAAAATACTAAAATTATTCAAGTGTATTATTGGATCCTTGGTACAGCTAAATATCATACATAAATAGAATGATTTAAAACTAACAGCTTCCTTTCTTGCTTGCTCTATCATTGAGTAAGTGAAAGCAGATGTTCACTATCACTCTAGAAGTGAATGTGATATATTTCAATTTTTTAGTTTATGCGGGTGACATTTTTATAAGGGAGCAATCCTTTCATTTGTTAGCTTTGACTTGAACACTTTATAATATGTTTATGTTTAACTTCAATAAAAGTCTCATTTAAGTATCATTTGAATCAAATACGGTTGAGACTTAAGGTATGATTCATTCTGAGGCAAATTGTTCTCTATTGCTTTCAAATTGCTCTTAAGTCCCAAACCTTAAGTTCCGCCAAATCTTTGGCTCAGTGCTCTGCCCTACAGGCCCCCTGGGGCTGCAGCCCTGTTCCTATAGCTTTGCTAAGCAAGCCTAGGGCACCTTGTGCTTGAGTTGGTTCTCTGTGCTGGCCCTACATCTTGCCGGCACTTTGTGCCTGGCCGTGCTCCTATGGCTGCACCAGGCTGGAGTTTTGGTGGATGGTTTTCTGTGTGGCTCCAGTGGGCATTGCCCTATAGGGGATTTTCTGGGGGCTATTTTAGAAAAGCACTAGCACATTCATGAGGATTCTGCCCATATGACCAAATCACCTCCCAAAGGCCTCACCTCCTAATACCATTACAGTATGCATTAGGTTTCAACATATGAATTTTGGAGGTGACAAAAAAATATTCATTCTAGGATATAGCCTCTTTTTTTTTTCATATACTTTTATAGAAAATTAAGAGTGTATTTAACTCACTGGCTTATTGTGAGAACTAAAAAGAAAACAAGTGATATTCCATCAGTGCTTATGGCATACAGAGTTTATTAGTAGATATATGTTTTGCTGTTCATAATTCCTGCATATCTTGGTTTCCTCTCTAGCTTGTGCCAAGTATCTTTTTTTTACATTTAAATGTCCTTTATACCTATAGAGTGTCCATAATAGATGTTAAAAAATAGTTCGTTTAATGTGAAGAAAGCATTTATTTACTTTGTGGGAGGAAAGTTGGAGGAATTTTTTATGCCAGTTATAGATCCAAAAGTTACTCAGTTTGCTGTTCTGTTTCATTTTTGTTTTGCTGTCCATTTCTGGGTAGAATGTATCTGCAGTGTCAGGCATAACAGTGTGTGCAGATAAAGCTCTTCCCACTGAAAGAGTCATGCCTGATTGATACCATCTTATTTTTCTTCCTGTGGCCTTTTGCCATTTGCTGTTGCTGTACTGCACCTAGTGAGAAAAGAGGCTGTGTGTATGGTTTGTTACATGCAGAATTATACCATCTCTCTCTGTGTATATGTATATCTGTATGTATGCCTAAATATGAATATCTGTTACACACAGCATGTAATTTAAAATAGTATATAATTTTAAGTGTGATATAATAATGAGAATCTAGTTTTGATGTTAGAAGGTCTGGTTCTAGCCTATCTTGTCACTAATAGTGGTGTATGTTTTTAAGTCTCAGGTATCCATAATATAAGTGTAAGAAGTAAAATTATGATTTAGTAAATGGGATAAATCTTAAAGTTGTAGGTTGTACAAAACTCCATCTGAGGAGTGAAAATGTATCCCTTATTACATCACTGTAAAACTGTATAATTAATTCCTAGACTTATCAGAGATTTAACAAACATTTTACAGTATTTACTGTATGCAAGTTTGGTCCTAGATTGTTTTGGGGGGGCTTCTTCTTTTGGCATCTTCCAGTATATATATGAAGACCCCTTGATTTGCATAAGTAAAATTTGAAGCTTTCTTTTAGGCATGTCCTTCAGAGTTACTAACTTTGGATCAAACAGACATGGGTTTGAATATTAGCTTGGTTATTTAACAATTGACCTTAAACAAATTAATTAACCTTGCTTATCCTCAGTCTCTACATTGACAAAATAATATCTGCCTCTCAGAGATGTGATACAGATTAAATGAGATAAAGACATATGAAACTTCTAAGCAGGACGAGGCAGATAATTAGCACTTACTAAATAGCAGCTATTATTATTCAAAGATATTTATTCAAAAATCAGAAGGATTCAAGTATTGCAAAAATCCTTTGTCTTTAATAAAAATACCTGAACATACAGGTTATTTTTATCTTCTATACCCATAATAATTGATTATTTAAAAAAATCATTTTTGGTTCTTAATTCTCAATTTGTCTCTTTGAACATAATAAACTTAGTTATCTTGAAGCCTGTGTCTGATAAATCAATATCTGGAGCCCTTGTGGGTCTGTTTTTATTGCCTGTTGTTTCTGCTCAATTTCATTCATGTAGTTCCTTGAATGCCTGCTTGTTTTGATTATCTTAGGGCATTTACAAAGTCACTTGTAGAAATAATTTGATGTTATATTTCTTCTGAAAGAGTCACATTTGCTTTTTCAGGCATCTCAGGACACTGACATCACTTAATCCACATCAGGGCTTGAGATGATCCAAAGGTTCAAAGGTTGCAGTTCTTTCTTCAGATGTACTCTTATGACTGGTGTGCAGCCCCTTGGAGTCTCAGTATAGAGCCAAGCTCTCCATAGTGCTCAGCCTTGGCCCTATTTTCCTCAGAAGTAAAAGCCTTGATTTCCCTCAGAAATCAGCAAACATCTTCCCTGGGCCTCTGTCCTACCCCAGATCCTGGCTTGGTAATTCTTTACTGCCTTGTTAGTTATTAGGGGCCTTCAAGTAGCTGTTTTCTATACTTAATCCAACCTTTTTGTCCTTAGTAGGAGGACCATATAGACAATTTCAGGAAATATTTCACATGCTAAAATGCTTTCCAAATTGGATACCATATATTTTATATTAAGAAAAATCCACCTGAAAAATTTTAAATGAAAAATCACACTATAAGCTTTAAGTAATATAATCAGTCTCATTTAGCAGAAATGAAATTGAGTGTAAATATCCACAAAAATAGGAAACTTTTATTTAAAATTCATTTTAAGCTAGTACTTAAGTATCCAGAGTTTATGTCTTTTTTCCACTTTGATTTCCAACTTGTTTAAAGATTTTAGTGCATTTGGGCTACTACAGCTAGTTCAAATTGGTTATTTAGCTTCATATTTGCAATATTTTCCTTCTAAATGCTATCAGAACATTTTATTCACTATGGTCTAATCCTGTAGCCAAAAGTTCTTATTTTAAGTCTTCCTATCCATTTTGTATTCTGGATAGTATACTGTTTTACTAATATAGATTATATTATTTCCCTGGGGTATTTAAAGGAGAAAGATACAATTAAAAAAATATAAAATAAGTAAGTATGTTCAAGTTCAGTGTTTCATTCTTTCCAGGCAAAATCCAGATTTCCTCAATTATTCTTCAATGCCATAAGATATCATCAACATGATTTTCATATATTTCTTGCTATAACTGTCCTATCCTAGTATATCATCTTAGCTCTCTGAATTATCACTTGCTTCTTACTCTACCAGGAAGTGTTTTGTCATTATATAATTTTGATAGCAATAGAATAAGTCAGTTTAGATTTTAGAGAAGAACAAATCACTCAAAATTTTATTCTAAAGTGAAAACCTTCCTAGGAAGTCATATCAATGTCACAAATATGATATATTAATTTCACTTGGCAGAGCATCTAGGATTTTATTTTAATATTGATATCACAGATGTTCTCATTTTTTTTTACAGTAAATTCATAACCCACCTAGATAAAAATCCTACCTTTTAAATTATACTCTAAAATCCAAGATGTCCTTTTCCTATAAATTTAAATGTCTCTTTCCAAAAGACGGTTTCAATTGTTTGATTAAAGATACTTTAATCACTTTCTTTGAGAAATGTGAGTGTATGTTCTTGGGGTTTTGTTAGCCAGACATATTTAAGAAGAATTTAAGTACTTAGAAAAGTAGTATTTCTTGGTGTTTGGAGTAAGTTGCAGTATTTAGTGATAAGAACCTGGGCCATCCTGTTTTGCTAAAAGGACTTGTGGTAGTATTCTTTTATTCTCTATGATTGCACACCAAAACTTACTAGATGTGAAATAAAAATACTCATTTTATCGATTGTTCTAATTTGTACTTATAGATATAAAATTTTTAATGTTTTGCAGTTTGGAACAAACTGAACAAAATTATGACCTTTAAAAGATTAAAAAAAATTCAAGTTTTAGATTTTTGTACATGTAAGTGGGAGAAGAACCAGAAATAATGATAAAGAATATTAGAAATTATTGAAATGTAGAATTACTATTTATAAAAGACTATGGTCGAGGTGTATGCATGACAGCTGATAAGCCATTAATAGCATTCAGAGTGTGTTGCTCATTCCAAGTATATATTTCTTCAAAACACAGGAAAATATGGAATAAAAATTTGAGATTTGCTATGTTTAAATTCAAACTAAAATTTGTTATGAGGTTTTGTTTTTCTACCCCTTTATTCTCATTTCTGCAAATTATTTTTTATTTGAACATATTTTGTATCTTTTTTTTTCAAATTATTTTGAAAATAACTTAAAAATATTTTTTAAAAAAGAGTCCATTGGACCCATGTGGTGAATGTTGAGATCTATTTCTTAATATGTATTGAGATGAGAGTGAAGGGGGAACAAAAGTAGTTGTGGAATGATATATTACAGAATGATTCTGTTGTTTTTTTAAAAGAAATCATAAGCCAGTGAAATGAGTATATATAAACCTAAATGCATAGAAGAAGTCTGGGGAGGGTAACACCAAACTGATCTCAGTGGTAATCTTTGGAGAGAATAAGAAGAGTAGGGCAGTGCTCACAGAGGCAAAGGTGTAGATAGAAACATAGAAATATAAAAGATTAAAAAACAAGACCAAAATAATATTTTTTGCATCAATAAAAGTGAAATATGCCAAGTCCAACATTTAATTTATATGAATGTAGTAAATCTAGAAATAATTTTACATGATTTTCTTTATTGTTTTATTACTGAAAATGATTTAAGTAGCACTAAACTGAACTGTACCTTTTACTAATGAAAATATTGGTCTTAGAGAATTGTAGAAAAATAAAAAACAAAAAGGATTTATAAAAGTAGACCTCAATAATGGAGCCATCGTAAGACTGCTGAAGTTTGTGCACCAACCACTATGATGATTATAATTGTCTTCCAAATTCTTATAATTAGAATTTAACTTTTATACTCAAAGCCTGATTCTGGTTGTATGTTCTTAAAGTCTATTTTACACACTATCTTAGAGATTTTTGTAAAGCTATTTCCATGCCTTGTAAATGGAAACCTGCTTCTTTTTGCAGACCAACGCTACAAGAAGAAAGGAAAATCATAATAAAGAATGGCCGGCACCCTGTGATTGATGTGTTGCTGGGAGAACAGGATCAGTATGTTCCCAATAGTACAAATTTATCAGTAAGTACCACATTATGTCAAAAAATAAGTAAAAGATAACTGATCCCAAACTTTTAAATATGAAATAAGTATTTAATAGTTTACCCAAGTTTTAACTTTGGCTTTAAATGGACTAATCCTGGCCTATAGTTTTATATTTATGACCAAATATGGAATTGGTGCCATTTCCCATGAGAGATCCATAAATGGAAAGATTTAGCAACTAAAGAATCAGTCATAATTAGTTATCCTAGTGTTGCTCTGGGAGGAGGTGGTTCCCTGCCTGGGGCAAATTCCCTATAAATTCAGTAAAACTGAATAAAGACAAGGGCAAGAAGTTAGGGGTTTTAAAAGGAGTTCATACCATGTTTATTCTCACAGCTGTAGGTCTCAGTCTCTCTTGGCTCTGACTGGCACTGCTCCCTCCTGCTCCCCATCACAGGCTTAATCCTTTCCTAGCACCAGGGCTCCATGGTTTCTTTCCACCAGCCACTGTTCTCTCCTAGTTCCCCCTCTATGCTTCCCTTCTCTGCTCTCTCCCATTCTCACAGCTCTTAGCTTCCTGGCTAGTACCAGTCTCTCCCTACTCTCATGGGCCTCTATTTCCCTGCCCCGAGCCATGGGAGGAACTCTGTGGGCAGGCCTCTATGCGACTGGCAGATGCCCAACCACTTGCATACCAGGAACTGAGGAGAGAGAGAATGGGCGTTTCCTATCCACCCCTCCCCTGGGGCAGTACTCCTGTGACTGAGCAGCCATCCCATAGATATGCAAACAGACTCATGTTTATATACAGTGGGTACTGTTAAGGCCAGGCAGGAATCCTGGTCAGAAATTTTCTTTACACCTAGGTAACCCTGCAAAAATATTTTAAATTTGTCAATGCCCAAATGTGCTAATAGGGTCGAATCATTCCATGGTTTCACAAATTCCTATTAGTGTATAACATTATAGATATTGCCCTATGTTCCACTATTTTCAGATGTTCTGTGAAAGAATTGGAGATACTTGAGCTTATTTCAGAGATGAGAACTTTTGCCATATAAGCTGGAGTTCTCTTATAGAACATTAGCATTCTTAAACATTTATTCATTTAACACGTGTTTAATGAGTGCCTGTTTAGCTCCGGTAGTGAAGCAAGTGTTGGAACAGAGAGTGTTAAGTAAGGCAGAAATATTCCCTGCCCTCAGAGAACTTGTGGTCTAGCAGAGAAGATACCCAGGCTATTATAATACAGCTTGGCAAGTGCCATGATATGGGAAGCCAGAGTGTCATGGGAGCATGTAGCAGGTGGACCTAACCCATGTTGGGGAAGCATTGAGGAAGGTTTCTCAGGGATGAAACACTGACTCAAGAGTGAGGCAGTATGGGCCAGGAAAGTGGAGCAGGCATTCCAAGCCAAAAACCCAGCATGCAGAAGCTAGAAGTGAGGCAGAGCAGGGTGCTTTCAAGGAAGTGAAAGTGTTGAGTAAGAGAGAGCACAGACTGTGAAGGACTAAGTGTTCAGAAATAAGAACAAGGTCGGTTTACTTACATGCAGTGTTAAGGATTTTTTATTTTTTTCCTAAAGGATTGAGAATACTAGCAAGAGAGTGATTGAAGCTGGGGAAGAAAGTAATCTTGTGGAAGGGAGGAAGAGAGAGAAAGGGTGTGTGTGGTGTGTATATGTGTGTGTGTGTGTGTGTGACAGAGGTACATTGTTAAAGATAAAGCTATACACTAATTAAAAAGGTAAGGGTAGATTGTAATACAGTTGTAGTAGGGAAGGGTCCAGTGTGAACTGAATTTAACTTCAATTTTACAGAGGTGACTGGACATATTAAAGGGACAATGAGGGAATAGGGAGGAGGAAGGAGGTGGGAGGTAGGTGTTTTGAGCAGATTCAGGAAAATAGAAATTTATAAAAAGCAGGAAAGGGGATTGGTTAATGTAAACCCATCTGGGTTTACTAACTGGCAACTGGTGTTTGTGCTCTCCCACGTGGACTGGGAAAGAAAGGGAGAGATATTTCCTTGAATGTTTGCATTTCAAAGAGATGGCTCTACATCCTTGAGAAGATAGTTCTTGGTGGTAGAAGATTTACATCTCAAAGGGGCAGAGAAAAGATTTATAATTTCAAGCTTTTCAAGTAACTTCAGTAAGAGGAGGTTCAGGGGCCCATCTGCCTGTCACCAGCTTTGGGCTGGAACAAACTGAATTCTCCTGGGAGTACTGTGCTTCCTCAGGCAGACACCTTAAGTGGCCTGGGGCCATGCTAAGGATGTGGCCTTGAGCTGTTAGAAACCGTGCTAGTGTCTGTTCTGGTCTCATAGTGGGGAAGGTAAACAAAATCAGTGTGCAGTTATTCTAGGCTAAGACTGAGAAGATTGAGGGCTCAGGAGGAGTCGGACTAGAATGTGGTCAAAGCAAGAGTCTTTGTCAGCAGAGAGTAAAATAATCTGGTGATGAGTCAAGAAATTAGCATGTAGAGGGTAGTTAAGTGAGAGAGTTTGTATCAGAGAATGAAATGCATAACTTTAAGATTTCAAAGGTAGTGTTCTGGGAGATGGCAAGATCTGGGTATGGCCATCAAAGGTGGGTAGCGTAAGTGGAAAAGGACTTTGGACATGAGGAGATCAAGGAACAGAGTTTGGGAAAAAGTCATCTATGTGAATGTTAAAGTCATCTAAGATAACAGCAGCATTTGTATGGGAAGATGAAGGTATCAGAGATCCCAAGAGGTGGACTGGTGACTTGGAGCTTTGTAGGTGCCTGCTCTGAGGACAGGAAGGTGGTTATGTGGTTGGGCACCTGCGTCTGGGGAGGTCTCTCCCTGCGCACTAGGTGAAACCTCAACCTGGACAGGGTAGGGTTCCTGACTCTGAACAGGAAAGAATTCTCAAACAGGTCGGAAGAGTGTAGGTAAGGAAGGAATTCATTAAAGCAAGAGTAGTAGTGAATGACAGCAGCCGTACTGACAGCAGACAGCAAGGAAGAACACAGGGAGGATAGAGAAGGTCATTGAACTCCTGCTTAGCAATGGGCAATCCCTTGCCAGCTCCTGAAGCCAGAGTTACCTGGTGTCCAGTGTCCACTTGAATCTGCACAGCGTGGGAACTAAGCCCCTACCACCCCAGGGTTTGGAGGAGTCGCAGAGCACTGGATGGAGTGAGATTATGCTGTGAGAACTTCTAAAGGGCAAAGAAAGGAGATTTTCAGACAGCCTACTAAAGAGCATGATTGTATAGCTGCAGTCCTGTCTGGGTCGCCCAGGTGACAGGGAACTTGCAAGCCCAAATGAGAGATCTTAGTAGTCCTTCCCTACTTGTCTGAAGTAGAACAGAGAGGGTAAAGACTTGTGCTTAAGTCTGAAAATAGAATGAAATAGCAAACAAAGTAACAGATGCTTACCACTGGAAGAGTGGAGAGACAAAACACAATCTTTTGAGCAGAGAGAGGTCTTTATTTAAGGGAAAAAGTACACACTCAGATAAAGGTGAGTGCAGGCAACCTCAGAGAGGAGGCTCCCTTAAGGGTTTAGGATTCTGTCTTTAAAGGCTTTCAAGAATGGGGCCAAGGGTGGGTTGGGGGAGGCAGTGTAGCCTGGACATGCGGTCTCATGATGTCTTTCTCCAGTGAGAGACATTATGTCACCATCCACAGCCAGTCCTCTAGATAATTCTGTACTATAAACAACACAAGGAGTTTATTGATCCTGTTCTCCAAGATAATGGTTTTCCCTCAAGCACTGGGAATTTATCAGTTAGGACTGCTTGCCCTGCCTTAAGATAGATTATTGACTGATTACCATATACTATGTTGGGAATCTTATTTCCTAACTCCCTGGTTTTAAAATGGAATCTTAGCCTCAAGATAGAGTCCCTCCGTTCTTACTATACTGTTTATATCTTGGCATTTTTTCATCATAGGGAGGAAAAGTTAACCATAATGCTTGTCTCATGTCTCTGCCCTACCTCCGTAGAGCCCTAAAGAAGCAAAAGGGAGAACTTCTGAACGCTGGCCTGTATGTGTAGCACCTGGCAAAAAGCTCAGCCTCCAAATGAAGGGGTGTAGGGGAATAACGGCCAGGTTTTGGTTTAAGCCACTGCATGAAAGAAATGTTGAGCCAGGGGGTTAGAACAGAATGATTTGGGAATTTTTCAGAGGATGGTGGGAGAGTTGGAATGTAGGGGAGCAGTTGGAAGTTAGGTCAGAGAAAGGAAGCCTAGAACAGCCAGAGGTTGGGAACATAGTAGAGTATTCCATCTTAGGCTGGGAGCAAGGATGACAAATGTGCACACGGTAAATCTGGCCGCCACTAGGGTGGTAAGTGAAAGGAAATGCTCTGAATTATGTCTCCTTTAACATTACATTGTGATAGCCTACAAAGACTTGTTGTTCAGTATGTAATCTGATCCCCAATGGCTATAAACTTGTTCACTCTCATTAGGGAATTTGTAAATTACTTAATTTATCAAACCAAGTTAATAAGTACTAATATTTTTATTGTCTTCTAAAAGAAGACTGTGTGAACCTAAGAATTACTTTTCAGTTCCTGTAATTACAGTAGAGAATAGTTTTTCTTGAGAAAGTAATGTAATTGTAACATTTAGCACCTTGGCTTATATTTTATTTACAAAAATCACTTAAACATCTTTTCTGTTACTGTTCACATTCCCCGGCATGCCAACCAATTTGATCCCAAGTAAGTTATCCTTGACATTGTTTTTTTGTTTGCTTTTTTCTTAACTTTTTATTTTTACCTCTTTCCCTCTTTCTTTTAAGAAATGTATTATACTGTTTAATAAAGCAAGATTTGAGAAACTAAAATAGCATTCTGTCTAATTATGACACCATTTTAAAGAAACATTGAACTCATATTTAAATATTTGCAAAAAATAAAAATATGGAGTGTTTTATTCCACCGGGCACCTCAGAATATTCCAGAATATTCATTTCTTTTACATATGCTTTTTCTAACTTGAGTAGGAGTTGATATAGAACTGTTGCTATGGTGAAGTGCATTCTGTTTTGCAGGGTATAAGTTTATATATAGAGAGAGTGTTGAAAAAGAACAATATGTAAAACTCAATTTAAAATATTTTATAGGCATTAATTATAAAATATAGCCTGAAAATAATTTCCTGGAAATCAGATGGCATTGTTGTTTTAAAAAGAAGTGGTCTTTTGTAGATGTAATTATAAGTTCACTTACTGGATTCTGTATTACATGAACTTACTGTAGTGCTTCTGAAGTAGCCGACTTTCTGCTCACTTTTTCTCTCCCAGTTTTAAGAATACTCTTTTTTTTCACATTTCATGATCTTGCATTTATTTCTGAATTTTTTATTAGCATTCACTATTTTATGAATATTTTATTCTTATGGATTTTGGCACACTTACTTTTTGTTAATACTGTCCTTGATGTCAGGCTTATAAAGAAGAAAGAGACATAGTACCTCCCTATCTGGTGAGAGATGTACCCAAATAAAATAACACCGGTAGAATACTTATAATGGTTTTGAGGGAACTAACAGATTACCTAGTAGAAAAATTGGCAACCAGTCTGAGCAGGCATTTCAAAGTAGAGCATATCTAAATGGTCAATAAACAAAGTAACAGTTTTTTTTTTGACTTGCTATATTAGGTTTTCTAGAAAGAAAGTATATAGCAAAAAATCAAATAGAAACTATGACTTTGAGATGCTCATTGGATATTGGGTGGGGATCCTAAGTGAAGGTGCTAAAAAAATCAGGAGAGAGGGCTGAGCTGGAGTTAATGGATTTTAAAATGATTGTGATGTGTTTGGAGGGAATTTAGATTATGGCTCTGTCCCTCAGGAAGATTGTATAAAAATATAAATAAGGCTGATGAAGAAGGTTTCTCAGGCACTAACACTGAGGGAGTTGTTTCACTGAAAGTAGGTTTAAATGAAGAGAGCTTTTCAAGAATATTTTAAACATATTTTCCTTACCTTATTTTTGGAATTTAGAGTTATCGTTTAATCTGAACATCAAAAAAAATACAAATACAGTGGTAATAAGATGCTATTGTGTATTCGTTCGTATTCTTTACAACCTGGTTCTGCCTCATCTTGTAGGAAGCCTTGTTTGACTTCTCCAAGCAGAATTGAAAGGGAGACTCTTGAATCCTCTTTTTGTTCCCTTCCCTGATTCACTACATAATCTGAATATTTGTAGAGTTAGCAGCCATCTGATTTTCCCACCTCTGTCTTGCCCACCTCTACTTCATTCTCTGCTCTGCAGCCACAGGGCTTTTCCTAGCTTTTCATATCACTCTTCCATTTAAATTCATGCTTAAAATTCTAGCCATACAGCTCCCAAGTGACTGTGCATCTGGGACGTGGCAGATGGTCTTCCCTCTGCCTAGAATGTCATCTTTCCCCATACCATCCACTCCTGCCTCACACATACCCACAACCCACCCCAGCCCACTCTCCAGCTCCTGTGTGTTCTTGTGTGTTGTCTTGGGTCACCTCTTCCCTAACCAAAGCTGGGCAGGTACCCCATCACTTACCCCACACTCTGTGTTTCTCTCCACTTTAATACTTACTTCACTAAATTATAACTGCCGTTTTTGTTTGTGGTTCTCAGTGGACTGTGAGCTTGATGAGAGCAAGGAATATGCTTCTCTGGTTTAGTTGTAATCCCACTGTCAGTCATAGTTTTCTGACACAGAGCCGGCACCCAATCAGATTTGTCAAATAAACAAGGATTTGCTAGAAGTCATGAACAGTCTCCAAGGCTCCCTTTAAATTGTCGCCTCTTTTTCTTCTCAGAATATTATGCTGTAGGACTAGGAGGGAAATTAGGGGTCATTTAGTGTAACCACCTGTTCATACTTGTGAGTAAACTACGACCTATGACCCAGAGAAGAGGATTTGACAAAGGTTACCCAAGCTGTGTGCTCTTGAACTGTTTCTCAAAACATAAAGTATTCTAAGGCAATCCAGTGCTTCCCAACCTTTTCACTTTGCAGCACACTTAGAAAGTGATAATAGTTTATTGATACCGGAACAAGAGAAGGAATAGGTTGCTTGGAACAAAGGCGGTTGGCCCAGGACCTCTGGCTGCCCCAGTGCCTCCTGCCAGCTTAACACTTTGAGGGTTAGGAGGTCAGCATCTTACCATACTTGTGACCTGTGAGGCAGACCACCACAGTGTGTGCCAAGACATTTTGCTTGGGAAACGCCACTGCACTCCACTGCACTCTCAGGATTGTTTCTTATTAAACCAAATGACTTTCTCATGGGTGGATTTTTGACAGGAATTCAAGTTGGAGTTTTTGTGGGTTTGTTTTTGTTTTTAATGTAAATAATATAAATTTACCTTATTGGGAGGGTGAAAGGGAAAACTGTGTTTGACAGTTTCTCAGTTTGTGGGAGGGAAGAAAATGAGTCAAATGTGCAAAGCAGAAGGTTCCCGGGAAGTGCTTGATCCCTGTGGATCTCTGTAGCCCTAGGGAAATCACAGCCCAGGTGTTCTAGAGTGGGACTGCCTGGACACTGCAGTCCTGGGTGCAGTCCCTGCTCCTGCGATTAAGACGGGGCCACAGGCACCTGTCCGTAGCACTGTGTGTGGAACATAGTAGGTGCTTCACATACTTATTACATGAATGATGCTTGAAACTGGTAAAGATGAGGGAGTACTGGAGGGGACCAAGGACTAAAAATACTACTTGCTTTCCCAGAAATGCTTGCTTTGCCTATATAGAAGTTAAAAGTAAGTAATATTCATAAGCTATTGACTCTTTGTACCTAATTACCAGGCATAGCAATAATAATGTATACTATAAAATATGTCTGAGTTTTAAACTTAATTCCATGTCCAGCTTACTCTCATAGATTTTGCTAGAAATGTGTTTTTCACACAGCACAGTCATTGTATCATGTCATTAAAAATTAGAGGAAATGTAATGGCATTTGAACCTTGTTTTCTGTCATTTCACTCTAATACCCCTTTCTTCCTCCTTCTGAAACAGTAAGATGAAGCAGGACATTTGTATGACAACTGATTACTTTTTAAAGTGCTGTGATCTGCACTGCTGTGTCTGCCCAGAAGTTCCTCTTCTGTCTTCCTGTCCTTTACCCATCTCCAGTAATTAAACTCCTATTCATCCTTCAAGACCCAAAAGATATAACCACCTTCTTAGATCCTTCACCATCACTCTGACCAGAAATAATCTCTTTCTATTCTAGCACTTTCTTTGTTCTGTTTTTAAATTCTTACCGTGTACCACTTTTTGGCACGCAAATGCACTGGGAGAGTGCCCAACAGTGATTGGAGATGTAAATCCAAATCCTGGTTTGCTGTTATTTTACTATCATCTTGGATAGGTTACTGTACTTTCTGGGCTTTGGTTTCTTCATTTATAAAATGAGAGTGTTGATGAAGTAACAACTAGCTCTCAGTGGAATGTATTGGGCATTATCCAGGTGTCAGAAGGATTAGGACCCTTGCCTTGGCATCTCAACACACAACTTGTACTTCTCTCTAGTCTCATTCTCCCCCTTTCTGTTTGTAGTTCATCTTGGGTTGAAGTGCAAGGATTTGACTGAAAGTTGTCTGGAGGAGGCTTTCACTAGGGAGTCTCTTACTGTAAGCTGCCATTGATTGACATTTTCAGGGAATAAAACACTTTCAAACTGCCAAACTCTTTCAACAGTCTGCAGCTATTATAAAAATAGTCCTACCAGGACTCTTTTTTGAAGACTCATGTCAGTATCTGTACTTGTCAAGAAAGAAAGCACTTTTTTTTTTGCAGAAAATTAGCTGATGCCCAAGTCTGGGAAATTAACACATGACAATTTTAGTTGTTTTATTTTTTTTCTGCTGAGCATGTCCTGACTTTAAGGCTCTCCTGATTGACCAACATTCTATTATACCCAGTTATGTACCCAGGGATGCTGGCCCCGAGCTAGAGCAACTTGTTTCCTATTTGGCAGTGACTTCGATTCCCTGGCATTAAGCAGGGAACCCCTTTGTGACATCTGTCAGGGGATGGTCACTTAACAATCCAGTTCTGCTACTTAGTAGCTGTGCATTACTGGGCAAGCTTCTTAACTTCTCTATGCCTCTGTTTCCTCACCTGTAACATGGGAAAACAGTGATACTAGTATTACCCTGTGAGATGGTTGTGGGAGTTAAATGAGATGATACATATAAAATGATTAGTGCAGTGCCTGGCACTTACTATCTGTGATCTTTTTAATGATACCTTAAAATATACCTTTTATTTTTTCATCTCCATTTCTTTTTTTCTCCCACAGAAGATAGCATTAAATGTGGGAGTTGATTAGTTATCTCGAAACCTACTTGCTCAGATTCAGTGCTTTGACTTTTGATACAAAATACTAAGATCTTATTGACTGAAGCTGTATAGACAGACATTGCCAACACTAAGGTCAAAACTATTAAGAATGAAATTCTAGCCTCTCCAAAGGCTCATCAAAGCAGTCGTAGGTGCAGTTGCTAGCTGACTGGCTCAAGTATGTGTTCATCAAGACAGAGTCCCCTTGTTTTGATACTTCAGCTTTTGTTCACTGTCATTCATTTATCCATCCATCTAGTGGTTCTCTGGGAATTTGCTCTGTGAGTGCATCACGCTCAGTATCTAGCCCAGGTTTGGGTGCTGTCTAACTAAGCCAGTCCAGTTTGATGCATTCCCAGTATCTCCAATGGGCTCCAGAGTGGGTAAAGAGGTTTTGCCAACTTCGGCTTCTGGCTATTCTGTAGAAATGCTTACTCACTCTAACTGGTCTTCCAGATAGATTTAATGAGTGTTTCATATCTGGAACTTACGATGTGTGGTGCCTCAAATACATATGATCCTCACTAAAAGATAGATGAGATTGCTTGATCATTTCCTTAATTACTTTATCATCTTGGGAACTGTAAAGGAGAGTCATATTCCTGACTAGTTTTTATAGAGAATTCAAATGATTTTTGGAAATGTAAGAGTGGTGAATATCCCTGTTTGGTACTTTTCACATTTTAAATTCATCTATTTGACTGATACTTATTAAGTGCCTTCTTAATGCCAGGCTTTGTTCTACTCAGTGGGGATGAACAAGATGACGTAGTCCCTACTCTCATAGAAACTTACATTCTAGCAGTGAAACTGATGATAAACAAATAAGCAAGAAAATCAAGAAAATTTCAGAGAGGGATAAAAAGTATAAAGAAAATAAAATGGGCTGACATGATAGAGAAATGATAGGGCTTAAGTAGATAGGGTGGTCAGGAAAGGTTCTGTCCAGTGAGTTGATATCAGAGTTTAGACTTCAACAACAAAAAGGATCTAAACTCAGGGAAGAGAATTCCACATGCTGGGAATAGCTATGGAAAGGCCTTAAAGCAGAAATGAGCTTGGCGTTCTGGCAGGTGGAGGAGCAGAAATCCAGTCTGGCTGGTGCTGAGTGAGCATCGGGAAGGAATGGGAAGAGATCAGGCCAGAGAAAGCAGTCATGGCCTTTAGACCATGGTGAGGATCTGGGGCTTTGTTATAAGAGCTCTGGGGAGCTATATGGGGGCTTTTAGCAGGAGGTGAATTTTGTTTTACTTTTCTTCATTGAAATATTATTTATATACAGTCTTATATTGGTTTCAAGTATACAACACAGTAGTTCAACAGTTACCCAGATTATTAAATCCTCAATCCCACTAGTGCAGTTACCATCTATCAATTTAGGAAAATGTTACAGAATCGTTGGCTGTATTCTCCATGCTGTACCATTATCTCCATGACCAACTTATATTATGATTGAGAATTTTTGTGCTCCTTTATTCTCCTTACACTCCCCACCCACTCACCCCAATCCCTCCCTCATGGTAACCACTAGTCATTTCTCAGTGTCTATGAGTCTACTGCTGTTTTGTTCATTCTCTTTGTTTTGTTTTTAGATTCCACAAATAAGTGGAATCATATGGTATTTGTCTTTCTCTGCCTCGCCTTATTTCACTCAGCATAATACCTTCTAAGTCCACAGTGTTGTTGCAAATGGCAGGATTTTTCTTTTTAATCGCTGAATATTTTATATGTATGTACCACATCTCCTTTATCTATTCACTGTGTATATGTACCACATCTTTACCCATTCATCTATTGATGGGAACTTTGGTTGCTTCCATAATGTGGCTATTGTAAATAATGCAGCCATAAACATAGGGTGCATGTATCTTCAAATCAGCGATTTTTGTTTTCTTTGGGCAGATTCCTAGAAGTGGAATTACTAGGTTGAATGGTATTTCTATTTTTAGTTTTTTAAGGAATCTCTTTGCTGCGTTCTGTAGTGGATGCACCAATTTACATTCCCACCAACAATAAGGAGTGTTCCAATTTCTCCACATCTTTGCCATCACTTGTTATTTCTTGTCTTTTGGATGTTGGCCATTTTAACTGGTGTCAGGTGATAGCTCATTATGGTTTTGATATGCATTTCCCTGATGATGAGTGATATGGGCCATTTTTTCATGTGCATTGTTGGCCATCTGAATTTCTTTTTTTGGAGAAATGTGCGTTCAGGTCCACCATCTATTTTTTAATCGGATTATTTGTTTTTTAGTGTTGAGGTGTATGAATTCTTTATTTATTTTGGATGTTAACCCCTTATCAGATGAATTGTTTATGAATATACTCTCCCACACTATAGGTTGCCTTTCTGTTCTGCTGATGGTGTCCTTTGCTATACAGAACTCTTTTAATTTGATGTAGTCCCACTTGTCAATTTTTGGATTTGTTTCCCTTGCCTGAGAAAATGTGTCCCAGAAAAAATAGCTCATGCTTATGTTCCAAAGATTTTTGCCTATGTTTTCTTCTAAGAGTTTTATGGTTTCATGTCTTCCATTTAGGTGTTTGATCCATTTCAAGTTTACTTTTGTGTGTGGGGTAAGACAGTAATCCAATTTCATTCTCTTGTATGTAGCTTTCTAGTTTTCCCAATACCAGTTATAGAAGAGGCTATCCTTTTCCTATTGATACTCATGGCTCCTTTATCATATATTAATTGGTCATGTATGCATGGGCCTATATTTTGGCTCTTTATTCTGTTTTATCGATCTGTGGGTCTATTCTTGTGCCAGCACCATACTATTTTGATTACTGTAGCTTTGCAGTGTGGCTTGAAGTCAGCGCATGTAATCCCCCAGCTTTGTTGTTCTTTCTCAGAATCGCTTTGGCTCTTTGGGGTCTTTTGTGGTTTCATATGAATTTTAGAATTATTTACTGTAGTTCATTGAAAAATGCCATTGGGATTTTGATAGAGATTGCACTGAATGTGTAAGCTGCTTTAGGCAGAATGGACATATGGATACATTTGGGATACATTTGGCATTCATTTATGTGGCATGGGATACATTTCCACTTATTTATGTCTTGTTTAATTTCTCTCATGCATGTCTTACAGTTTTCAGAGTACAGGTCTTTCACCTCCTTAGCTAGGTTTATTCCTGGGTATTTTATTCTTTTTGATACAATTGTAAATGGAATTGTTTTCTTGATTTCTCTTTCTGATAGTTCATTGTTAGTATATAGGAACACAACACACAGATTCCTGTGTGTTAATTTTGTATCCTGCAACTTTGCTGAATCTAGTTATTAGTTCTAATAGTTTTTTGGTGGGTGGAGTCTTTAGGGTTTTCTGTGTATAATATGTCTTCTGAGAATAGTGACAGTTTAACTTCTTCCTTACCAATTTGGATGCCTTTTATCTCTTTGTGTTGTGTGATTGCCATGGCTAAGACCTCCAGTACTATGTTGAATAAAAGTAGTGAGAGAGGACATCCTTGTACTGTTCCTGACCTTAGTGGAAAAGCTTTCAACTTTTCACCATTTAGTATGGTGTTTGCTGTGGGTTTGCTATATATGGCCTTTATTATGTTGAGGTATGTATCCTCTATACCCATTTTTTGAGAGTTTTATCATGAATGGATATTGAATTTTGTTAAATGCATTTTCATCATTTATTGGGATGATCATGTGGTTTTTATCCTTCTTTTGTTAATGTGATGTATGATTTTAACGGATTTACAAATATTATACCATCCTTGCACCCCAGAGTAAATCCCACTTCGTCATGATGGATGATCCTTTTGATGTATTTTTGAATTAAGTTTGCTAATATTTTGTTGAGGATTTTTGCATCTATCTTCATCAAGGATATTGGTCTAAAATTTTCTTTTTTTGTAGTTTCTTTGTCTGGTTTTGGTACTAGAGTGATGCTGGAAGTATTCCTCCTATTCCACCATTTCTAATACTTTAAGGATGAGTATTAGTTCATCTTTAAATATTTGGTTGAATTCAGCTGTGAAGCCATCTGATCCTGGAATATTGGGAGTTTTCTTTATTATGAATTCAATTGCTGTTAATTGGTCTGTTCTGATTTTCTGTTTCTTCCTGGGTCATTCTTCGAAGGTTGTATTTTTCTAGAATTGTCCATTTCTTCTAGCTTGTCCAGTTTATTGGCATATAATTTTTCATAGAATTCTCTAATAATTCTTTGTGCTTCTGTGGTACCATTGTGACCATTCCTTTTTTCATTCCTGATTTTGTTTATTTGTATCCTCTTTCTCTCTCTCTTTTTTTGATAAGTCTGGCTAGGGATTTGTCTGTTTTGTTTATTTCTCTAAGAACCAGCTTTTGGTTTTGTTGATTTTTTCTATTGTTTCATTCTTCTCTATTTTATTTGTCTGCTCTGATCTTTATTATGTTCCTTCTACTCACTTTGGGTTTCATTTGTTCTTCTTTTTCTAGTTTCTTTAATTGTGAGTTTAGACTGTTTAATTGGGATTTTCTTATTTCTCGAGGTAGGCCTGTATTACTATGTACTTCCCTCTTACAACTGCTTTTGTGATATGCCACAAATTTTGGACTGTTGTATTTTTATTTTCATTTGTCTCCATGTATTGCTTAATTTCTGTTTTGGTTTGTTCATTGATCTATTGATTATTAGAAGCATGTTGTTTAGACCTCCATGTATTTGTGGGCTTTTTTGTTTTCTTTGTGTAATTTATTTCTAGTTTTATACCATTGTGATCTGAGAAGTTGCTTGATACAATTTCAATCTTTTTGAATTTATTGAGGCTCTTTTTGTGGCCTAGTATGCTGTTCTGGAGAATATTCCATGTATACTTGAGATAAACGTGTGTCCTGGTGCTTTTGGATGGTATGTTTTGTAGATATCTGTTAAGTCCACCTGATCTAATGTGTTGCTCACTGCCTCCATTTCCTTACTTACTCTCTGTCTGGTTTACCTATCTATTGATGTAAGTGGTGTGTTAAAGTCTCCTAATATGAATGAGTTCCAGTCTATTTCCCCCTTTCTGTTAGTATTTGTTTTACATATTTAGGCACTCTTATGTTGGGTGTATAGATATTTACAATAGTTATATCCTCTTGTTGAACTGACCCCTTTATCATTATGTAATGTCCTTTGTTGTCTCTTGTTGCTTTCTTTGTCTTGAAGTCTGTTTGTCTAAGTACTGCTACTCTTGCTTTTCTCTCGCTATTATTTCACAAAATATCTTTTTCCATCCCTTCATTGTCAGTCTGTGTATATTTTTGGGTCTGGAATGAGTCTTCTGTAGGCAGCATATATATGGGTTTTGTTTCTTTATCCATTTCTGCCACTTTGTGTCTTTTGATTGGTACATTCAGTCCACTTACATTTAAGGTATTTATTGATAGGTATGTATTTATTGCCATTTTATTAATTGTTTTCTAGTAGTTTTTGTAGTTCCTCTCTGATCCTTTCTTCCTCTCTTGTACTCTTCTCCTGTTATTTGATGGTTTTCTTTAATGTTGTGATTGGATTTCTCTTTTTTAATTTTTTGTGTATCCCTTGACTGATTTTGTGTATAGTGGATTTTGCTTTAATTTTGTACTTCCTTGTTAAGTAATTGGTCTACTATGTTTACTGTGGGTTTATTTTTACTGGTGAAAACTATTTAGGCTTAAGAACATTTCCATCTACAGAAATATCTTTAACATATCTTGTAATGTCAGTTTAGTGGTTATAAGTTCCTTTAGCCTTCATTTATCTGGAAAATGTTTAATTGTTCCTCAAATTTGAATGGTAATCTTGCTGGGTAGAGGATTCTTGGTTGAAGGTCCTTCTGTTTCAATACATTAAATATCTCATGCCATTCCCTTCTGGCCTTTAAACTTTTTGCTGAGAAGTTTGCTGATAGCCTAATGGGGTTTCCCTCATAAGTAATCTTTTTTCTCTCTGGCTGCTTTCAATACCCTCTCCTTACCCTTAATATTTGTCATTTTAATTATATGTTTTGGTGTTGTCTTCCTGAGATTCTTTTTGTTAGGGGCTTTCTGTGCTTCCATGACCTGAGTGTCTATATCCTTCCCCAGACTGGTTAAGTTTTCAACAATTATTTCCTCAAAGATACTTCCTGTCCCTTTGTCTCTCTCTCCTCCTTCTGATGCCCCTATTATGTGAATATTGTTTTGCTTGGCATTGTCACACAGCTCCCTTAGCATTCTTTCATTCCCAGAGTCTTTCTTCTCTCTGTTCCTCAGCTTCATTGTGTTCTTATTCTCTTACATTTCATTCATTGACTCCTCTACTTGCAACAATCTATTATTCATTCCATCCATTGTATGTTTTATTTCAGTTACTGTATTCTTCAGCTCTGAGTGGCTCTTTTTCAGCTCTTCTATCTCTGTTGAAGTCCTTCCTGAGGTCTTCAATACTTTTCCACAAATTAGTGTATATATTTATGACTGTTACTTTGAAATCTTTATCAGGATGATTGGTGATCTCCGTTTCATTTAGCTATCTTCTGGTATCTTATCCTGTAGTTTTGTTTGGAATATATTCCTCTGCTCTTCATTTTGTTAGGGTTTCTGTATTTCTTCTTTGTAGTAGATGAATTTGCTATGCTTCCTGGTCTAGAGAGGAATGGCTTTATGAAAAAGGTATCCTGTGGTGCCTAGAAACTCAAGACTTTACTCTCCAGTGCCTGGTTCTCCTTTGGGGTGGAGTCCCAGTTGCTGTTGGTGGGCTATGGGTGGGGCTGGCTTTTTGTTTGTATGCTGGAAGAGGTCTTAGTCTGCTGAGGATGGCAGTTTGCTTCAGCTGGCACTTTGTGAGCAGAGTAGGGGTGCCTCTGCTGGGTTTGTGGTGGGTGGGGCCATCCTTTGCCTGCCCTGCACCCATGGCAGGGATGCTGGGCTAACAGGGTAGGTAGGCCAGTTGTGTGGCTCTGGGGTGGGTGCCTGGCAATGTGGCATGTGGCACCAGGCTGGGCCTCTCACAAGGAGGAAGGAGCATGTGAAACTGGCTCCTTCACGTGCCTCTCTAGTTGGGCCGAGAGAAGTCCAAGAAAGTTGGGAAAGTCTCTTTCTGCCTGCCAGGCAGCAAAGTTACCTTTCCCTGCCAACCAGGAAAGTCTGACCCTGCTGGGCTGAGAATCCGGGAGGGCAGGCAGGGAAGTGCCTTGAGGCTGAGACACCAATTCGGGGATGGAATGGAGCATTTGGGTCTCCTGCGATTGACTGCCCTGTTGGGCCAAAGGAGGGGTGGGGAAGTGTGCCCACCTGCCCTTTCTCCTGCGGAGAGGGCTGCATCCAACCCTTGCCCCTCTGCTCTCCCTTCTACTGCTGGCAGATCTTTCAAATTGCCACCTCTGTCCTCTGTTTTGGGTCTCAGCAGGACCCCTGTAGTATGCCTGTCCTCTGCAAGCTGCTGGAGTCTCAGCCTCCCAGAGTGTTCCATGTCTCCCTGATGTCCAGCCCCTCTAATCACCAAAACCCAATGTAATGTGGACTTGTGTTCCCAGAGCAGATCTCCAGAGCCAGGTGTGCAGATTTCCTGAGTATCTATCCTCTCTCTGCTCCATTCGTCTTCCTCCCACTGTGGTCTGGGATGGGGGAAGGGCTGGGGTCCTGATTGATCATGACTCTGCCCATTTCTTTTGTGTGATCTCTTCTTCACCAGGTGTAGGTGGTCTGTTCTGCAGTCTTCAGGTCATTTTCAGGGTTAGTTGTATTTGCTGTAGTTGTTTCCTTGGTGTGTATGTTGAAGGAGGTTTTTACCTTGCCTTCCTACTCTTGCCATCATTTTTCCCCTAAGAATATGTTTTGGGCCTTTTGTGTTTCTTTTTATGTGAATATCCTATTATTTGTCCATTTCTCCACTGTCTTTAATGTGTTATTAACATTTAGAAGTGCTACTTCTTTTTTCTATGCCTTTTCATTCTGTAGTTGGTGACTTTTAACAGAGTTTTTAAAAATTTTAATCAAATTTATCAGTCTTTTCCTTTATCCCATATTGTTTATGTTAATTTTCCTATCTTGTTATAAATTATTCTCTACCTTGATGTGATTAAGCTATTTTCCCATATTTCTTTTCAACTTTTGCTTTAGTTATCAACCTTTCCATTATTCTCAACTTAGGCTCCCATGAGATTATTTGATTGGTCTGGTTTCAGAAGAGCTTTTATGTAAGGCTACCACTTGGGCTGTTGGTCAGATACGGACTGGCTATTCTTGACCAGGCAGGTATTGCCCAGTGTGGTGGGTTCACATAGCACAGCACATGGATGCATTGGGCTAACTTCTCTGCAGAGGGTTGCAGTTGGACAGTTTCCCTTAGGATGGGTATGTACATGGCAATTAATGTACTTGTTTAACAAAGGCAAGTTATAGAAATTAAATCATTCCAAGTGTTTTATCTTTTCTGCTTCCTTCACATGCTCTGGTGAAATACCAGTGAATAATTAATCCTGATAAAAGTGATAGCTAAAATTGGTATTATAAATCTATTTAGTACTCATCCATCCATATCTGAAAAAATTAGTCTGGTACCAACCCATTCCTGTGTGCCTGTGATTTTAAAGATGGACAAGTGGAAATTAGTAGATTTTAAGTGTAAGCAATATAAAAAATATACACATAGGAAGATTCATGAATATTTAATGAGAAAGCTGTAGTAGTTATCTCATTTAGGTTGCTTCTTGTTATTTCTTGTTTTATACCCAGAAACTACTGTGTGTATTGCTAAGAACTTACTGTTCTTCAGTAGGACAGTTCAAGTTAAAGACAAAGAGTCTCTCTTTCCCTTTGTGACACTTAATTGGTAACATATTTAAATACCACAAAGCAGTCTTTTGCCTAATGCATTCCCATTTGTGGAATAAATTATTACATAAAATCCCCTGGGGTACAATAAGTGAAATTGCTTTTTAATTTTCTAGGGGGACTCAGAGAGAGTAATGATAATTACTGGACCTAACATGGGTGGAAAGAGCTCCTACATAAAACAAGTTGCATTGATTACCATCATGGCTCAGATAGGCTCCTATGTTCCTGCAGAGGAAGCAACAGTTGGAATTGTGGATGGCATTTTCACAAGGTAAAAACATTAGTTCTATTTGAATATGTTTCTGAAAATAAATCAAGTCTACATTGTCACATGAGTTTTCTATGTCCATATTCAGATGGATTTGCTTTTAAAATATTTAAAGTGTAGGAGCTTAAAGAAATAATTTTGTCATGAATATTAATATCAGAAGAGACCTAGTAGATCATTTTGTCCAGTAGTTTTCAAGTAATGTTTTACTGAATTCTTACTTTAAAGAAAACCTTATGTAGAAGATCAGTATTTAAACAGATGAAAGCAGATCTGCTCGGCCTGTATCGGAACTGGAAGGCTTGGAGGCTTGACTGTACTCTGTAGAACAGTCTGAAAGCTAGTCCACCTTTCTCATTTTGTAAGTGGGGACCTGAGAACAAAGTGCAAAAGACAGTGGCCCAAGATAAGTTAATGCATATTCTTTTTTTACTCTGAGAACTTACACACAACTTACTATGTCCCTTAATGTATAAACCTAAATTATATGCCATTTTAGGAATGTGGTGAAAAATCCTGATCTCACTAACAGGAATTCATAGTTCAATCTATTTATTCAGAATAATCAGTTCCGATTCATCAGTTCTTCAAGTATTATTTATACTTCTTGCACATACATTTTAAAAGCAAGTAAATACCATCTATGTGTAGTCTAGCTATGTGTGTAAGCATCTTATTAATTTATTGTCCAGCTTCATATTTGTATAATATTTGACTCTGTAAGCACATCAGAATATATCACATGCTATTGTTGATGTATTTGAGTGGATACTAGAATACTTTACCTTACAGCTTGGCCTTTAATCTGAGGTGAACAAAGCAAAGCAGCCTAAATTCTGTTTGGTGCCATATCACCAAGTACATGTTATTTTGATCTCTAATTGTTCTTAGGTTAACTCAATATAAGAATTTAAAGAATCTTGCTTTAGTTTTTCAAATTGCAATTAATCTTCTATATTGTAAAAAGTATATTCTAGGTATTTTATTTTGGTTACATTATTAGGGAGAGTAAAGAGAATTTTTAAAAAGATAAAAAGGAGAAAAGAAAAATAGAAACAAAAATACATCTTGGACAATGTAAGGTGGTTTGTCTGGAAGAGAATCTTGTTAGCAGACTATCAGGAATGTTTTTAGATATAAGTAATAAAGAAAATAAGGGCCTACTTTTCTCATATAGCAAGAAGGCTTGAATTAGCATCTAATATATGACAGGCACTGATAATGCAAAGCAACCATAGTTTCTGTCCTTATGAAACTTATCTTGTAATGGAGATCAGCATTAACCAAGAAATCATATTAAAAAGTGTGAATTTGCAGCTATAAAAGCTGTGTTCAAGATGCTTTGATAGCCTGTGATACGATCTGGCCAAGGAAAGGCAAGTGACTCAAGTGCCTGTCTGAAGAATGAGTTAATTAATCAAAGGCAAAAAGAGCATTTCAGACATTGGGAGTAGCATGTACAGAGGCCCTTCAGCATGAAAAACCCATAGCGAGTCAGGGACTGAAGTGTGACCTTCTAGGGGAGCAAGATCATCTTGGCAGAGAGTATAGTAAAGTATAATAGATTCTAGTTGAAGCTAAAGAATAAGTAGGGGCAAGTTACAGAGTGTAGGCCATGTTAGGAGTTTACCGTAAGACTCATGGGAAACCGTTGAAGGGTTTTAAGCAGGGCTTGGCATGATCATGTCTACAATGGCTGCAGGATAGAGAATGGTTTGGAGAAAGGTCAGCCTTACCAGTGTGCTTGCAGTTGTCTTGATGGGAGTTATCAGTAGTTGGGATGAGGTTTGTAGTGTTGATATAAGTGGAAAGCAGTCACATTTGAAAGGCATTCAGGAAACAAATCAAGACTTGGTGAGAGGTGGGGTATGCAGCTGAGATAAATGGAGTTGTCAGAGATGACAGTGGTTTGTGCATATAGTTGGAGAATGCTAGTCAAGGACATTGACTAGAAGATGGTGAGGTTTTTTCCCCATATTTCCTGACTTTATTTTTGTACATTGTAAGTAGAATTACTCTTGAGACAGTCAAGGGGGAGCCATCATGTAGGCAGTTAGATATAAATTAGAATTTAGAAGGAGAGATTAAAGGTAATGAAAGAAATGTGTTGTGAGACGTCTTCGTGTAAGTGGTAAGTGAAGTTCTGTGTGTGGATGAGATCATCTTGGCAGAGAGTATAGTGGAGAAGATAATGTTCCAAGACTGAGCCTTCGAACTGCCAATGTGTCCTAGTTGAGTAAGCAGATAAGCTTGAAAAACCAACAGAGATGGAGAGAAGCCAGAGAGGTAGGGGAAGAACCAGGACATTACAGTGTCAGAAGAGCCTTCAAGGAGGAAGGAAGTGGTCAACAGCACTGAAAGGTCAGGTCCAATGAAGCTGAGGAGTCAACCTTTAGCAAAGTGTCTGTCACTGGTAACCTTAGTGACAGCTGTTGGTAGTGGTTCCATACTCCAGCTAAAAGAGGGTTAAGGAGCAAGTAAGAGGCCAGAAAGTAGTGTTAGTACGGATGACACCAGAGAGATTGGCTGAAAAAAGGAGGTGAGAGATCCACTGAAGGACTCGTCTTGTTTTTGACTAGGAGACTTGAACATGTTAAGTGCACTGTCCAGTGGGTTATGTTATATCCATGAACTCATAACTCTAAAAAAAAATGCATTGATTACTTTGAAGGATATTAGAATAAGTTAATAATGATAATTATAACAAAAAATTGTTAGTCACTTTGTAGAATGAAAGTTGAAAAATCAAGAAGAATCAAGCAGCTCTTCTGCCTTTACAAATAGGTGATAAGAGGAAGTTTCTCTTTATAAGTGTTCCAGCTAATAAACAAGGAGAAAATGATAGGATAGGAATATCACCCTTTTTTGCAACCCCTACTGTAATAATCGATCTAGACAATAATTAGAAATGGCTGCTACTGTCACCAAAAGAGAGACAGCCAGACATTAGATAAAATTTGT
The DNA here is from genome assembly GCA_029783875.1 of Phataginus tricuspis. Lineage (NCBI taxonomy): Eukaryota > Metazoa > Chordata > Mammalia > Pholidota > Manidae > Phataginus > Phataginus tricuspis. Next base: position 28,948,699 of record JAQQAC010009165.1, on the reverse strand, counting down.
AACACAGCCTATGAAATCTGGGCAAATAAAATCAAACCTAAATCTATTCAGACTTCTAGATCTATCTGCCAATTTCTGAGGGGGAAGAAGATACAGGAACATAAGCAATAATGGTGAAGCTGTCAGCAAAATCTAGACTATAGGAAACTACAGGACAAATGACTGGCTTCTTCAATAATAAATAGCAAGGTCAAAAAAAAGTGGAGGGAAAGAGAAGAGCCACCTTTAGGTGGTTTCCTCCAGCAGTTGGGGCAAGCTTGAAATAGACTCTTGGATTACTACTCCAGGGTTGGAGTTTTGCCAGACAAGTGAATGAAAAAGCAGAGGCAGTTTAAGAATCGGCAAGTGATAAGAAGAAAACAAATCCTACCATTTGCAACAACATGGATGGAGCTAGAGGGTATTATGCTCAGTGAAATAAGCCAGGCAGAGAAAGACAAGTACCAAATGATTTCCCTCACTTGTGGAATATAACAATGAAGCAAAACTGAAGGAACGAAACAGTAGCGACTCACAGACTCCAAAAAGGGACTAGCAGTTACCAAAGGGGAGGAGTTGGGGAGGGCAGCTGGGGAGGGAGGGTGAAGGGGACTGAAGAGCATTATGATTAGTACACATGTTGTGGGGGGATCACGGGGAAGGCAGTGTAGCACAGAGAAGACAAGTACTGACTCTGTGGCATCTTGCTACGCTGATGGACAGTGACTTCAGTGGTGTATGTGGGGGACTTGATGATATGGGTGAATGTAGTAACCACAATGTTTTTCATGTGAAACCTTCATAAGAGTGTATATCAATGATACTTTAATAAAAAAAAAAAGAATTAGCAAGTGTGTGTTTGAAATAATGGACCATGGAACTTAAAGAAAGGAGAGGGCTGGTAGAACGTGGAAAAGAGTAGTGGGTGGGCTGGGGTGCTGAGAGAGTTGAGAACAGTCACAGTGTAAGTATCATGTGAGTTGGAAGGATGGGGGCTTGTCTGAAAGGGCAGTTTTTGAGGTGAAACAGTTGATGCCTTTGACAAAGTCCATGGGTCTCTCAGACCCTGGAATTGGGGTGGCTGAGGTGGAGCAGAGGAGAAGGAAATTGGCAAAAAGGAAACCTAGGAGTGATGTAGATATTGTTGGCTGATTTAGCCAAATGGACATTAAGATCTACCAAAAACAGTTGCAGGGCTCTTGGGTTAGAGAAGATATATGCAATGCACTAACATTGGTGAACTAGGGGGAGACTGATTTGAAGTTGAGTAGTGGGCAGCACCGGAAAAGGGAGGCTGTCGCAGTCAAGTGGCATAACCTCAAAGGAGTGGTTTTATCACAAGAAAGTAGAGCCTGGAAGTGAGGATAGTGAGAAGAACCTTCAAGGTATCACATGATGTAAGGCAATGAGTAGCCATTTCTTGAGAGAGCTGCAGGGTGGGACTGGAGAAGAAAGGGAGGGAGTGCCCTTGAGAAGAAGAGATTGAGGACATATAAGAGTTTGCTGGGTATTTGGCATCCATTCCAAGGGCCTGTGTCTGGGCTTGGGAGGTGAAGCAGAGAGTTGGATAAAGCCTAAGAAGTAAGGCACTATGGACTGGATGTTGGGTCCAAGAACCATAGAGGAGAACACACACACAGTGTTCCAACTGATGAAAACATGGAAAGGAGACGTGGTTTATTCAGTCTCGGTGGTCCCCTTGAGGACAGTGGGGCCTGGGGATGGGGCTCACCTGGCTTGGACAGTGGTGGATTCAGAAGCTGTAGGTGCCACACATTGGAGCCTAACTGGGTTGGCTGACGGTAGCCCTGAAGCTTCAGGCGTGTTCTGTGTCAACCTAGACTTAGAAGCTTATATGTCAAACTGGAAAGAAATAGATAAAATATGTCTGAGGGTCTGATTGCAGTGTCCCTGATAGGTTTACTGAGGCCCCACTTTTTGATGATGATTGGCCAGTCATCATTCATTTTCACTGCTTCAGGTCTAATTCTGGCACCCATTACTAATTAAGTCTGTTTGCAGGAACTCTTGCTGCTCTCTCAGCCTCTAGTTTTTCCTCCCTCCAGTCAGTTTTCATGTCCCTGAGAGGCGTCTCCCAGAGCACAGCTTTGATCAGGTCATTCCCTTGCTCCTAAGCCTCTAATGACCCCCAGTGTACTGAATGCTCTGAGCATGTCAGGATGACTCCCAGCCTTTCCAGTCTTCTGCTTCTTTCCCTCACCTACCTGTGTCACCCAAATAATTCTTTCCGAATTCCAAGAAGCTTTCCCATTTGTCTTTTTTCAGTATATACTATTTTCCTTTGCCAGGAATAACCCTACTGCTATTTTTTTTTCTCTTAAAAATCCCACCTATTGTTCAAAATCTAGCTTAGATGCCTCCTCCTTCATGAAGTCTTCTTTGATTCCTATAGCCAGAATTAATCTTTCTCATCTCTGTACTTCCATTATAAATGTATTTTTCCTTTTTTAAAGTTCCTGTTGCTTTCAGTTTTATAGTTACTTGTGTACCTGTCTACCTCTACTATTAAGTTGTCCACTCCCAGATGAATTTCAGTTTTGTACATTTCCCTTACCCCCTCCCTTAACCTAGAACTTTGCTTTGTACATACATAACAGACACTCAAGAATAGGCTATTGAATGAATTGACTCATAAGTCTGGATCAGGCAAATGGAAACTAATCCTATAGTCAGTGGTGGGGAGTACTTAACTCGGGGTAAGAAAGTGATGTGATCAAAGCTACAGTTTAGGTTGCAGGAAGATTAATCTGGTAGCACCATGAAAGATGGACTCTCTGAAGGGATGATGTAATGCAGTCATTCTTGAAGAAACACAAGTGTAGTAAGAGAGATGGAGAAACAAATCATTACAGTGCAGTAAGAGCATACAGCACTAGAGAAGTATTTGCATGTGTGTACTTATTCATTCAAGCTTGCTCATTCATTTATATTTATCCTACCATATTCAAGAAAGGAATTAAGTTAGCTTATAGAAAATCCAAAATAGCATAAGTAAAAATGAGGATGAGGGCTTAAAATGTAGCCAGGAATGAAGCTTAAAATATGCACCCCATAATGACCAACACTGCTGTGCATAAGCCACAAACTTGTCTCAAAGGTTTCCAGAAAGTTAAACTTGTTCAATTCCTAGGGCCCAAATGAATTACTTAAGAAAATAACTTAAAAAAGAACAACTTTGTGTTAAACAACAATTTTTAATAATAAGACTAGCCAGACATATATATGGGGTATATCATACAGACTCAATTTTCTTGGGGCCATTTGGTTAGAGTTCAGGAAACAGATGTTTGATTATGTTATGCTTGAACCATAAGCTCCACTGAGAGAGAAATTGTGCCTATACTGCACGTTTGTATCTCCTTCATGTGGTACATAATAGGTGTGCAGCAAATATTTGCTGAAAGACTAATAAAAATTTTAATATAAATAAGAAAATAAATAATGTATTGATAAAAATATGTCCCTTAGTCCAGATTTCTGGAATCCCATTGAAACATCCCCTGGGATTCAAATACCTTTTGAAATAATACATTGGTGCTTGACTAGGTTTTTCCACAGAACTCAAAAAGTCATCAAATTTCTATGTGAGTTTTGTTCTTATAAAGAAAACATCTAAGTCTTGGTATAGGCAGAATAAATTATCATTAATACATAGGTAAAGAGCAAAAGGCTAGATCTCCAGTGCCATGGACATTGGTCTGTCATGGTGACACTCAGTGCACCTCCTCTGTGATGTTGAGTAAGGGGGGAATCCAGAGTCAGCTTGATTGTGCAGCCATCATCCATAAGATAGGGAGTCTCAGACCATGTTGGTGATTAAACTCTCTCAGTCTCAGTTTCCTTCTCTATAAAATAGGGATATTTGTGACACTTATATTCTGAGGTTACTGTGTAGTTTAAATTAAATGATGTACGAAAAATATTTAACCTAGTACCTGGCATTTCACAGTCACTCAAGAACTGTCAGTTTTTATTTTAAATCCTATCTCTGTGAAGCCTACCATAACTATTTCATCCCACAATAATCTAGGTACTCTGAACTCCCAAAATACTTCTTATTTGGACATGAAGTTATTTCAGTATCTGTTTTAAGTTCATAGCTGGTCATCCCATGCCATCATATTGTATATTGAAGAAAAGGACACTCAATTATTTATTTATTTTTTTATTAAATTATCATTCATATACAATCTTATGATGGTTTCAAATATACAACACAGTCATTCAACATCTACCCATATTATCAAGTCCTCACCCCCTCCACTGCAGTCACTGTCTATCAGCATAGTAAGATGTTATAAAGTCATTAATTGTATTCTTCATGCAGTACTACCATCCCTGTGATGAGGCTACATAGTGATTATGAATTATTGTGCCCTTTAATCCCCTTCTCCCTCCCCAACCCCTCCCCTTTCATAACCACTACTCCCTTCTTGGTGCCTTTGAGTCTGCTGCTATTTTGTTCCTTCTGTCTTGCTTTGCTTTTATACTCCACAAATGAATGGAATCATTTGGTATTTGTTTTTCTCTGCCTGGCTTATTTCACTGAGCATAATACCCTCTAGATCCATCATGTTGTTGCAAATGGCAGGATTTCTTTTCTTTTTATGGCTGAATAATATTCCATTGTGTATATGTACCACCTCTTCTTTATCCATTCATCTACTGATGGACACTTTGGTTGCTTCCATGTCTTGGCTATTGTAAATAGTGCAGCAGTAAACATAGGGGTGCATATGTCTTTTTGAATCAGGGATCTTGTTTTCTATGGGTAAATTCCTAGAAGTGAAATTACTGGGTCAAAATGTATTTCTGCTTTTGGTTTCTTGATGAAACCTCCATATTACTTTCCATAATGGTTGCACCAATTTACATTCCCACCCACAGTGTAGGAGGGTTCCCCTTTCTGCACATCCTCGCCAGCATTTGTTGTTTCTTGTCTGTTGGATGCTGGCCATCCTAACTGGTGTGAGGTGATATCTCATTGTGGTTTTAATTTGCATTTCCCTGTTAATTAGTGAAGTGGAGCATCTTTTCATGTGCTTAGTGGCCATCTGTATTTCTTCTTTGGAGAGTCTGTTCAGGTCCTGTGCCCATTTTTTAATCAGGTTATTTGTTTTTTGAGTGTTGAGGCTTATAAATTTTTTAAATATTTTGGGTGTTAACCCCTTATCAGATGAATCGTTTATGAATACATTCTCCTATACTGTAGGATGCCTTTTTGAAGAACACTCCATTTTGTATCCTGTACCCAACTCAGAATGGTAGTAGGCATAAGTATTAATAATATATGGTAAAGCTAATTAGAAATGAAATAATTTTCACCTTTTCCTGAAAGTTTTCATTAATCTGAAACACATCCAGAGATACTGACCTCTTTTATTGCAAGATTGGTTACATCTTTAAATTATTAATTAGCAGAGAACCATTTCAGTGAGTTAAAAAAGAAAATGTAGGTTATGAAGGTTTAAATGCTAGATTATGAGGCATTCTCCTCTGCTTTGCTGTTTGAGTAGCTGGTGGTTTATGGACCTTAAGGCCATATTTGTAGAAGCAATATGCCAATGGCCCTGACTGTCCCTGAATGTCCTTGCTGACTCTGCCAACAGAGGCCCTGATTGATCTCTACCCAGACCATTTCCCATTGGTCAGGGCTGTACTTGCAGCAAGCAACCTTAAGGGAAGAGGTGACATATCCCCTGAAAGACGAAGCTTGCTATTGTTTGTTATGCAAGCAGTGAATCTCCTGAGCTAGTGTTCCAGTCTGTATTACAACCTACGGTGTGTACAGCATTTATGATGAGCCCCTTGCATCACCCCTATAGAACTTGATAGCTCATACAAACCAACATAAGTAATAAAGCCCTTTGTCTCTGACCCAGCATTTCCCCATCTTCTGTCAGCATCCAGGAAACAGTATTGGGCTAACTTGATATAATTAGGGTAAAATCTCAGATTTTGCACAATCCTGGATGGATCAGTAGGATTCTCTAATCTCTTGTTAATATTAAGTGCCCTCAAAATGTGAGTAGAAAGTTTCTATGTGGGAAAGGATGGAGGCTTCAGAGCTGGAAAAGCTCAGGTTTCAATACAAGCTCACTGTTTTCCTGACTATGCACTACTTATTTCATTCTGCAAGGAGCCTTGAGAGAAGTATGGTGTTAGGGTTAAAAAAAAAAATCAGAGGTATTATACTTGGGTAAAAATGCTGCTTTTGTCACTTAACAACTGTGTGACCCTTTCCAAATTATTTGACTCCACAGTATCAAACATTTTTCACCTATAAAATGGAGATAATACCACTTAAATCATAGATTATTGTGACAATTAAATTAAGTCCATGAAAGTGCCTGGCACATAGCAGGTACTCAGTAAATTTTCCTTTTTCTAGTCTATGTCATTAGTATTATGGATTTGAAAGTCTGTCTTCATGTGTAGTTATTATAGACCTCTCTTTTCTAAACTTAGCTGTTTTTGCATCTATATGTCAAATAATACAGACTTAACGGAGTTGTTTTGAAAATAGTTTTTAAGGGACATGAATCACTATGAATTGCTGTTTGTAGTTATCATCACTGAAAAAAGTTAACCAAATGTAATCCCTTGGCACGTTCCCTCTTGGAACACTGTGGCTGTAAAAGCTGCTCCCTCCATGCTGACGACATGACAGCATGCCTTTATCTCATGAACCAGGAGCAGCTGTAAGGAGCTGGACTGATTGCCAATCACTGTGTAAAAGAACAAGCTTTAAACCTTGCCCATGCCAAATTCATTGTTTCAGAATAGTAGTATTCATTCTGAATTCACTCCTTCAAACATATCAGTTTATTCAGCTAATTGGGAATAAGTTACCTGTTCTTAGTGGGCCCATCCAGAGGTAGTATTACGTGAAAGAATGAAAAGGGCTGCTTACAAAGTCTGGCAGTTAGTATGATTCCTCTTTTGTATGAGAAATTATACATGTAAATATATGCAAAGGAAACCATTTAAATAGAAGACTGTATTCCAAAATATTTTGAGGGATATGGGGTTATGGTGATTTTCCTTTTCTTTTGCTTATAATATTTTTTAAATTCTGAAATGAACATGTAACAAAAGTACTACTTCCTCCCCTCCCAACAAACAAACAAACAAACAATAAGGGCAGTATTGTCAAAATGAGGTGTTTTATAGGAGTCTCTTGAAATGCTTATATGGTCACTGTCTGGGGACACTTTTTTTCCAAGGCAAATTTCTCTTCCCTGCTCAGTAGCATGGGATTTGGGGTTCTAAGCTTTAAACTTTCCCAGGTACTTCAGCATGTCAGACGTTACTGCTTTTTCAAAAAGTTTTTAACTGAGCCTATAAATAACCCTAGTTCTTCCTCCTTTAGGAATTGATGGCTTTCTGTTTGCTCAGTATACAAAGATTGGTGTCTTTTCATAACAGGAACATTGCCATTTGTGCATCTAATATCTAAGACTCTGATTTTTAAGCCTTAGTGCATACTGGATTTTTTTTAATGGATCTTTTTAAAAATACCAATACCTGGACCCTGCCGGCAGGTTCTAGGTTGGCTTAGGGCTGAGTCTGGATGTTGAATTTTACAAGTGTCCAGGCAGCCAAGGCTGAGAAGCTTTTCCCCAAGTCCTTACTGGAGAGCTCAGTTGTTTGATTATAAAAGTATAGATGCTTACTATGAAAACTATTTAACAGTGTAATGTGGTAGAAAGTGAAACTTCACCTTCTCCCCAGGTCAGCAACTATTAATGTTTTTTATATAACTTTCCTCAAATTTACAAGGCGTCTTGCCAATGGGTTTCAGCCCTGGGCAAGTTCACTATGGATTCAGTGTGACCAAAGAGATGACAGTAGAACACTCTTGGGGTGGAAGGGTTTATTACCCAACTTGTTCTCCTGGTGGTAGGTCGAGCACTAGTGTCTCTGCCTCCACCCAGAGCACTGGGCCGAGCTCTCTATATAGTGCAATAATAGCTTATTACCTACAGGTGTGGAAGCAGTAGCCTTGCAACAGGACAGTTACATCATCAGGTGGTTAAGTGCAGTGAGGATCCTGGCCATAGGAACCCAAACTTACCCACACAAGGATATATATAAATCTTCTCTTTTTTACATGGTATTGTACAAGCATTACTATTAGGTAGCTTGCTTTTATTACTAATGTGTGGTTGACATGTTTTCCTATCAGTTCCTTCAGATTAGTCTCTCCCTTTTTAGCGGCTGCAGTGTATCTGCTTTGTGGAGATTCCTTTTGTGGAGGTCTCTTCACCTCAGAGGGCGCCATGTGGGAGGGATGCACTGTTCTGGTACCAGGAACCTGTTCCCTGTCCATTCCCCCACCTCACTCTCTTCCTGTGCTTTCACTGGAAAGGAGTCTATGTGAACCACATTCAGTTATATCTCTAGGATCTTTACTAGGATATGGTTCAGTATTATGACCTCATAGTTTTTATTTATTTATTATGAAATAATTCATATATGTAACAATTCCATGTAGCTACCATCCTACTAAAGGAAAATGGCATTGCCAGTATGACTGAGCCCACTGTCCTCCCTGATGCTGTTCTCTACTCCATCCAGGGTAACTGCCCTTCTTGAATCTGATTTTCACCCTATGCATCACTCTATGTACTTACTACATAGGTTTGTTTTTGAAACAGTACATAGAATTCTTTTAAGCTTTATTTGTACTGTATCATTTATTCTTCTACAAGTCATTTTCCCCCCTCAATGTTATATTAAGGAAATTCATCCATATAGATAATACTTTTAGTTCACTCATTTTCCTGTAATTACGGTATTCTATTGTCTGCATATACCACCGTTACCCATTTTCCTTGAGTGATACATGATTCAAATTTGTTGCAAATATGAACAGTACTGATACTTGTCTTACATACACATCTTATGGTGCACATGAATAAGTTTTCTGAACGTAGGCTCTATCTAGGACTGAGACAGGAGTGTAAGGAATGTGTATCTTTCTTGTTCTTCATGGAGGCTGGACCATTTTAGGATCCCACCAGCAATGTACAAATTTGTCCTCATGCTTTAAAATTAAATTAGAAATACCCTTAATGGTGTTCCTATATATTCTCCAAAATATTTTTATTTTTATTTCCATTTTTATTACTTCATGTCCTTTACATGAAGTGCCATCAGATAAATCATTTTTTGTTAATGCTAGTGATTTTTTTCTCTCCATGTGCATGCTGTGCCTGTTTACAAAAGATTTGAGGCAATTTATTGGCCTACCCTGACAAACTGCCAGGCCTCCTGCTGTCAGCCAGTGGCTGCTTCCTGTTTCATTCCTTTTTGTCTTGTCTGCCAAGAAGGCAAGAGCTAAATTCAAGGCTCAGGTTAGAAACAAATTTGGGTTTGTTTTCCCCTCTTCTTCTTGCATGGGAGTATTTCTCTAGCATGATTCTTAGAACAGCTGCATCAAACTCATAGAGCTGCTTATTTAAAATGTTACTTTCTAAGGCCTATCACTGACCTATTAAATTGGAATTCCTAGGGTGAGACCCAAAAATTCGCATTTTGAAAGCTCGTGCTAAATTTGCTGTCTCAATTTAAGAATCTACTGTAGAGCTTGTAATCTTAGTTTTGTATTCATTGTAATTCTTCCATTATAAACATGTGTTACTCTAAGCCACTTCAAATCTATTTTGTACTCAATGGAAAAAATGCTAAAATATAGCTGAATGAGATGTATGCATAAAATTTGGCTCCAAACTTGATTATTAAATTGGTTATTTTTATATTATTAATTGGACATTAAACACTAGGTTTAAATTCATGCATTCCCTAAGTATTCATTGAGTGCCTACTGTATGCTGTGTACTGTACTATAAGAAGAGTAAATAAATGAAAAGCGGTAAACAGGAGGCTTTAGGAATCTGTTTTTCTGAATGTTGTAACCTCATTTGAACTTTTTCCTTAATAAGAAGCATTTTTTTTAATAGTAGAATTTTGGCAAATGTATACATTTGGCTCTGATTGGTATATTTTTATCTGTATATTGTATTATATGTACTCACTAGTGAAATATTTCTAGACATATATTTCTAAGGATCATTAACATCTTTGAGTGCATCTCTGAAATAAGATCTGTTGTTTATTATCCTGGCAAATGCAAACTTAAACCTCATTCAACTCTTTAGACTCAGTAATTACATTTTAGAAAAGCAATGAATTATTAAGTCTGGTTTGAAAAAAGCAAAACAGTTGGCTTCACTCAGCATAATTTATTTCTATTTATGTCAAATAAATGTTGGGAGAAAAGGGCTTTTACAGTAAGTGACCCCTGGTTAATAGATTTCATGCCATGCTACCCACATAAACTCTGATGGCACTCTGCTTCAGGAAAGTTGTGTGCTCAAAATGATACCGGTATGTTTATTTTGAGAGAGAATTGGAAGGTACTAGGTGTTCAAATGCTTAAATTAAATTACTTTAAATGTTTGCTTTTGACTGTGTGGATGGTAACGGATTTGTTTGCCCAAATTAGTTGAACTCAGCAAATACTGATTAAGCACATACTGTGGAGCATTTGTACTCTTTATGTCTGTACACATCCTTTGTTGTCAAAAAGAAAACATCTTGAATCAAAACCGCATGATAAGTGATATTTTACTAAATGAGTAGGCTGTTACCAATTTTACTGGCATCAGAAATGTAGCCTTAAGAATGCCTCTGTGGTTTAGTTAGTTCCTGCAGCTGTGTCTAGCAAACAGGAGGTGTCTCACTTCATGTTTTTCATGGGAAGCAGTTGTGTGAACTTAATGCTTCAAACTCACCTGAGGATTTGGTTTGGTTTGGTTTGAAGTGCAGATTCCAGGCAGGTTCCCTGAATGCAGATCCCTGGAGATACTGTTGCAATTGGTATGAAGGAGGGGACGTTTGGGTTCTGTATTTAAGAACCTCTGCAAGTGACTCTGAAACATCCTTATTTAGGAGCCATTGTTCGATTTCAAGTCCTAACATTTTCCAGAAGGAAAAACAGAAATCAGATTGTGATTTGCCTGAGCTCATAATGTATGTTCAGTTATAAGGATGCATGCTCTGATTGTTTTGGGTTTCTCCCTCTTAATTATATTAATTAATCAGATTAACTTATCCCTGATGACAGATTAATCTTACCCTTCCTTTGTTGGCCTTCATTATTTGTGGTTTTCACAGATACAGTTCAAGTTGGAAAAGAGCATTTGTTTTGTTAATTTTTTCCCCTTGAATCCTTGGTACTTTGCCACAGAGTGCACTAGTCAGATGTGTTAGAGAATGATTTGCTCAGTCGGCACATCATGGGTTTCCTTTGGTAGGAAAACACCTGTGTCCTTCATACATGGCCTGTGTGGGTTTTTTTCAGATGGTTCTAGTGAACATGGTTTTGTGTGAGCCAGAACAAGTATGGCATTTTCCTGGCTCGCAGTCCTGATTCTCAGCAGTTTCCAGTGCAATTGAAATACTGCTACAGTGGTTTTTATTTGGTTATATTTGCAGTTCAGTGTAGAACTTTCACAAAGTAACTTTAATACTGTAGTGTGACTCGATTTCAACTGCTGGTAGAAATAATTATACTAGAAAAAGAAACTTTTTTCTTGTTTATTATAATAATTTCAATGCTGGTAGTATTTTTGATATTATAGAAGAAAGCTGGTTATTTAACCTGGTAATTACCATCATTTTGCCTTGTCTTAATGTAAAGCTAGAGTATAAATTGTTCTTAAATATATCATTTGTGATTTTTAAAATAACATTTGTTTTTCTAATCACACTGAAATGTTTCTTTGTTGTGTGAAATCTAAAACTATTAGAAAAGCTCCAAAAGGAAAAAAAATTTTAATCATCTGTAACTCTACTACAGAAATCACTTTTGTTTAGGTATATGGACTTCAAGGCTTTTAAAACATGTACACATGTAGTGAATTGTTTGTGATTTCATTCCATTTCCAGGTTAATGCTTATGTTTAACTAAATACAGCACAAACCTACTACTTCACATTTTTATGCCTTTTAAATATCATGCAGAATCTAACATCTTTTTTGCAGCTTTTTCTCTTCTTGGACTTTAATTGTTTGTTCTTTGCTTCCTTATACAACCCTCAAAAGTTAGACTACTTTGTTAATTAGGAGATTATTCTCTTTTGTAAAACTTATGTAATACACACACACACACACAAGAAGCTTAGACACCCATACTGGACAGAATTCTGCGAACTTTTTAGCAAAGGGAAATCAATGGGAACATCTTTAATTTCAAAAAGAAGGCAAAATTAACAAACAGAAAAATTTATAGTGAATATAGTGTATAGAAACACTCCTATACAAAGCAATGGCAGTACAAATAGAGTATGATTCTGTTTACACAAGGAACCTAAAATAGGCCAAGTCACAGAGACAGAAAGTAGAATGGAGGTTACAGGGGCTGTGGGGAGAAGGTGACTAGGGAGTTATTGTTTCAGCAGGTACAGTGTTTCTGTTTGGGGATGATGAAAACTTCCACTAATGGATAGTGGGAATGGCTGCCAACATTTTGAATTGCTTCATGCACCACTGAATTGCACACCTAAAAAATGTTAAAATTGTAAATTTTTAATATTTTTATACCAATTCTTTATAATAGCACTTAAAGTATGTCAGAAAAATCCAATATAGCACAATAATCATTTTTCTTTTTAACAATTTTGAGATGTAAGCTCCAATTACCAATCATTCAAATATGAAATGTTAATTATGAATGTCAATCTGAATGTTAATTCTACCTTCTGCTAGCATTTTCCTTGCATAAGACCCAGAAATTGTGATTTGGAGGGACAGAAACCCACTCCATTAGCTATAATTGACAAATATCTAGGTAGTTATCTCAAAATATCAAGATCCCATAAAAGCAAACTCTTGTTCAAATTTTCATGAAAGTGTTCTTGATTTTAGAAACTGATTCAAGAAAGTATTAATTTTTTTCTCCATTAATACTTTATTAAGATTGCTGACCTATGTAAGGGTTTATAGGCAAGGAGAGAGTAGGGGGATTAGAGAGATTAGTCAACCGCCACTCTTAAAAATATCAGAGTGATTTTTTTTTTCTTAATCACATAACTGTAACCTGTTTACTTAGGACAAACTAACCCTAAGATGAAACCTAAAGAATTCATTTTCTATTTTTCACTAATTTGAATATAAACACAGACAGAATGATAATAGTTACATATGTTCTGGAATTTCTTAAATCTCTAGCATATTTTAACATAGGAAAAATTTCAGAATCATTGTCCAGTAGTATGTCTTGTAAGTGCTTGTTAATAAAATATTATAAACTTTTTTGTTAGTCAATTTTTACCCTGCTTTGCTCTAAAAACTTATTTTAGGCAGTTTACTGGGATTTATGCAATATAGCAGTATAATAAGAGAGTAAAGTGGCATCTAAAGCCATTGGATCAAAGAGAAAATAAGGATAGAAATATAAGATAAAGCCAGGGTTGCTATTTTTCTTTGTTAAGAGTTATTCAGTTATTTCCTAGTAACCAAAATGAAAAGGATAATGTGTTTAGTTATACAATTCTGTGTCTATCAGAACATAAAGTCATTATATTGATGAAATTTAGTGGAAAAATAAACTATGTATTTCTTAAGGGAAGTTAAAAGAAAATGTTTTTATCAATAAACATTTCCCACAGATACAAATACATATTTCCTCAGTGGCCTCAATGACCAGAGCCACCATTTCTTCAGTGTCTGCTGGGCAGCACTGCTACTTGATCATCAGGTGCTATGGAAAGATAGAATTCTAATAGAAAATATGCTGGCTTCTTCCTAATGCAGTGGCTTAACCGGGTGTTAAGACTTCCACATAGTCCCCTCTGGATGGGGAGAATACTGCTGGGTTCTTGACCTAATCAGTATTCCCTTGACCTAATCTGTTGAGTGAGTTTCTTTATAAAATTCCATTTAAGCAAAGTATTTAACAGCTAAAAAGATATTTGAAAACCACTGGCCCAATAGCAGAGTTAGGACCATTGCATAATAACAATGTATCTGAGATTTCCTCAATTCTGGCCTGGTTTCCTTAAGGACAGAAACCCTGTAGTGTCAGGCAGCATGTTGGGGTAATTCAGCTGCTAGCCAGGAACCTGAAGACCTGAGCATTTGTCTCTTTGCCACAAATTAGACCTGTCACCTTGGAAAAGTGACCTGACCTCTGAAATGTATTACTTCATTGGTAAAATGAGGGTATAAAATGATTACTAAGAACTTGCCCAGCGCCAAGAATTTTTTAATTCTTTATTTTGCCTTGTTGATGGCAAATTCTTTGCTATCATGTAAGCTCTTCCCTTCTGTCAAAGGAGAAGGAACCATTGTAGAAAGAAGCAACCCAGTCCTCTGTGAACATAGAAAAAAAAGACTAGGAGAAGGGAGAGTAACTGTGTCTAGAGCAATTACCTTTTGATGTCTGCAGTTCATCTAGGTCAGGCAGTCCTGTAAGACAGGTTCAGTGAGAGCAAAGCCTGTTGATAAAAGGTGACTGAGAGGTTGTCTGGGTTTTGATGGTAAGGTCATCAGAAGTATCTAGAACAATTGATGGTCATCACTGACAAGGTCCAAGAGTGTCAGAATAGAGAATGGGTGATCTGTTCATCTTTTCAGTTACAGAAGCCTTAAAGACATTAGCAGGGATAGTTTGAATAAGTAGAAAGGTAAAAAAAAACACAATAGCATTAAAAAGAATTACTTTTTATTAGGATGGATTTGGCTTTACCACTAACAACTTAGCATAGGAAAAGCATTTATACATTAAATAGGTAATTGTGACAAAATTTTTAACTGAGTGGAAAATATAAGTGAATACGATTGAGATCATGTGTGAGTTTTTTTTTCTTTTTTTGCTATTATTAATATACAGTTGAGCAACATTATGGTTACAAGACTCCCCCTATTATCAAGTGCCCACCACATACCCCATTGCGGTCACTGTCCGTCAGTGTAGAAGGATGTTATAGAATCACTACTTGTCTTCTCTGTGTTATACTGCCTTCCCCGTATGCCCCACGCCACCCCCACACCCACTACATTATGTGTGTTAATTGTAATAGCCCTTTTTCCCTCTTATCCCTCCCTTCCCACCCATCTTCCCTAGTCCCTTTCCCTTTGGTAACTATTAGTCCGTTCTTGGGTTCTGTGAGTCTGCTGCTGTTTTGTTCCTTCAGTTTTTTCTTTATTCTTATACTCCACATATGAGTGAAATCATTTGATAATGTGTCTTTTTCCGCCTGGCTTATTCCACTGAGCATAATACCCTCTAGCTCCATCCATGTTATTGCAAATGGTAGGATTTGTTTTCTTCTTATGGCTGAATAATATTCCATTGTGTATATGTACCACATCTTCTTTATCCATTCATCTACTGATGGACACTTAGGTTGCTTCCATTTCTTGGCTATTGTAAATAGTGCTGCGATAAACATGGGGGTACACCTGTCATTTTCAAACTGGGCTGCTGCATTCTTAGGGTAAATTCCTAGGAGTGGAATTCCTGGGTCAAATGGTATTTCTATTTTGAGTTTTTTGAGGAACCTCCAGACTGTTTTCCACAATGGTTGAACTAATTTACATTCCCACCAGCAATGTAGGAGGGTCCCCTTTCTCCACATCCTCACCAACATTTGTTGTTGTTTGTCTTTTGGATGGCGGCCATCCTCACTGGTGTGAGGTGATACCTCATTGTGGTTTTAATTTGCATTTCTCTGATGACTAGTGATGTGGAGCATCTTTTTATGTGCCTGTTGGCCATCTGAATTTCTTCTTTGGAGAAGTGTCTATTCATGTCCTCTGCCCATTTTTTAATTGGCTTATTTGCTTTTTGTTTATTGAGGTGTGTGAGCTCTTTATATAATTTGGATGTCAACCCCTTATCGGATATGTCATTTATGAATATATTCTCCCATACTATAGGAAGTCTTTTTGTTCTACTGATGGTATCCCTTGCTGTACAGAAGCTTTTTAGTTTGATATAGTCCCATTCGTTCATTTTTGCTTTTGTTTCCCTTGCCAGGAGACCTGTTCATGAAGAAGTTGCTCATGTTTATGTCCAAGAGATTTTTGCCTGTATTTTTCTCTAAGAGTTTTATGGTTTCATGACTTACATTCAGGTCTTTGATCCATTTTGAGTTTACTTTGGTGTATGGGGTTAGACAGTAAACCAGTTTCATTCTCTTCCATGTAGCTGTCCAGTTTTGCCAACAACAGCTGTTGAAGAGGTTGTTATTTCCCCATTGTGTATCCATGGCTCCTTTATCGTATATTAATTGACTATATATGCTTGGGTTTATATCTGGGCTCTCTATTCTGTTCCACTGGTGTATGGGTCTGTTCCTGTACTGATACCAAATTGTCTTGGTTGCTGTAGCTTTGTAGTAGAGCTTGAAGTCAGGAGTGTAATCCTCCCACTTTATTCTTCCTTCTCAGGATTGCTTTGGCTATTTGGGGTCTTTTGTGGTTCCATATGAATTTTAGAACTATTTGCTCTAGTTCATTGAAGAATGCTGTTGATAATTTGATAGGGATTGCATTAAATCTGTAGATTGCTTAAGGCAGGATGGCCATTTTGACAATATTAATTATTCCTAGCCAAGAGCATGGGATGAATTTCCATTTGTTAGTGTCCTCTTTAATTTCTCTTAAGAGTGTCTTGTAGTTTTTGGGTATAGGTCTTTCACATCCATGGTTAAGTTTATTCCTAGGTATTTTATTCTTTTTGATGCAATTGTGAATGGAATTGTTTTCCTGATTTCTCGTTCTGCTAGTTCATCGTTAGTGTATAAGAATGCAACAGGTTTCTATGTATTAATTTTGTATCCTGCAACTTTGCTGAATTCAGATATTAGATCTAATATTTTTGGAGTGGATTCTTAAGGGTTTTTTATGTACAATATCATGTCATCTGCAAACAAGGACGGTTTGAGTTCTTCCTTGCCAATCTGGGTGCTTTTATTTCTTTGTGTTGTCTGAATGCTATGGCTAGGACCTCCAGTACTATGTTGAATAAAAGTGGGGAGAGTGGGCATCCTTATGTTGTTCCCAATCTTAACGGAAAAGCTTTCAGTTTCTCACTGTTAAGTATAATTTTGGCTGTGGGTTTGTCATATTATTTATGTTGAGGTACTTGCCCTCTATGCCCATTTTGTTGAGAGTTTTTATCATGAATGGATGTTGAATTTTGTCGAATGCTTTTTCAGCATCTATGGAGATGATCATGTGGTTTTTGTCCTTCTTTTTATTGGTATAGTAGATAATGTTTGTGGATTTTCGAATGTTGTACCATCCTTGCATCCCTGGGATGAATTCCACTTGATCATGATGGATGATCTTTGTGATGTATTTTTGAATTTGGTTTGCTAATATTTTGTTGAGTATTTTTGCATCTATGTTCATCAGGGATATTGGTCTGTGATTTTCTTTTTTTGTGGTGTCTTTGCCTGGTTTCGGTATAAGAGTGATGTTGGCCTCGTAGAATGAGTTTGGGAGTATTTTCTCCTCTTCTACTTTTTGGAAAACTTTAATGAGGATGTGTGTTAGGTCTTCACTAAATGTTTGATAAAATTCAGCAGTGAAACCATCTGGTCCAGGTGTTTTGTTCTTAGGTAGTTTTTTGATTATGAAGTTAATTTCTTTGCTGGTAATTGGTCTTTTCAGATTTTCTGTTTCTTCCTAGGTCAGCCTTGGACGGTTGTATTTTTCTAGAAAGTTGTGCATTTCTTCTAGGTTATCCAGTTTGTTAGCATATAATTTTTCAGAGTATTCTCTCATAATTCTTTGTATTTCTGTGGTGTCTGTACTGATTTTTCGTTTCTCATTTCTGATTCTATTTATGTGTGTAGACTCTCTTTTTTTCTTGATAAGTCTGGGTAGGGGTTTATCTATTTTGTTTATTTTCTTCAAAGAATCAGCTCCTGCTTTCATTGATTCTTTCTATTGTTTTATTCTTTTCAATTTTATTTATTTCTGCTTTAATCTTTATTATGTCCCTCCTTCTGTTGACTTTGGGCCTCATCTGTTCTTCCTTTTCTAGTTTCATTAATTGTGAGTTTAGACTGTTCATTTGGGATTGTTCTTCTTTCCTGAGGTAGGCCTGTATTGCAATATATTTCCCTCTTAGCACAGCTTTGGCTGTATCCCACGGATTTTTGTGGTGTTGTATTATTGTTGTCATTTGTCTCCATATATTGCTTGATCTCTGTTTTTATTTGGTCCTTGATCCATTGATTATTTAGGAGCATGTTATTAAGCCTCCATGTGTTTGTGGGTTTTTTCGTTTTCTTTGTGTAATTTATTTCTAGTTTCATACATTTGTGATCTGAGAAGCTGGTTGGTACAATTTCAATATTTTGAATTTACTGAGGTTCTTTTTGTGGCCTAATATGATCTATTCTTGAAAATGTTCCATGTGCACTTGAGAAGAATGTGTATCCTGTTGCTTTTGGATGGAGTGTTCTGTAGATGTCCGTTAGGTCCGTCTGTTCTAATATGTTGTTCAGTGCCTCTGTGTCTTTACTTATTTTCTGTCTTGTTGATCTGTCCTTTGGAGTGAGTGGTGTGTTGACGTCTCCTAAAATGAATGCATTGCATTCTATTTCCCCCTTTAATTCTGTTAGTATTTGTTTCACATATGTAGGTGTTCCTGTGTTGGGTGCATAGATATTTATAATAGTTATATCCTCTTGTTGGACTGACCCTTTTATCATTTATGTAATGGCCTTCTTTGTTTCATGTGACTTTGTTTTGAAGTCTATTTTGTCTGATACAAGTACTGCAACTCCTGCTTTTTTCTCACTATTAGTTGCATGAAATGTCTTTTTCCATCCCTTTACATTCAGTCTGTGTATGTCTTTGTGTTTGAAGTGAGTCTCTTCTAGGCAGCATATAGATGGGTCTTTTTTTTTTTTCCATTCAGTGACTCTACATCTTTTGATTGGTACATTCAGACCATTTACATTTAGGGTGATTATCAGTAGGTATGTACTTATTACCATTGCCGGCTTTAAATTTGTGGTTACCAAAGGTTCAAGGGCAAGTCCCTTACTATCTAACAGTCTAATTTAACTTATTGTGTATACTATTACAAACTCAACCGAATGGTTCTTTTTTTTCCTCCTTTTTCTTCCTCCTCCATTCTTTGTATGTTATGTATTATATTCTGTACTCTTTGTCTTCTCTTGAGTGACATCTATTTAGCCTTAGAAATACTTCCATCTATAGGAGTCCCTCCAAAATGCACTGTAGAGATGGTTTGTGGGAGGTAAATTCTCTCAGCTTCTGCTTATCTGAAAATTGTTTAATCCCTCCTTCAAATTTAAATGATAACCTTGCTGGGTAGAGTATTCTTGGTTCAAGGCCCTTCTGCTTCATTGCATTAAATATATCATGCCACTCTCTTCTGGCCTGTAAGCTTTCTGTTGAGAAGTCTGATGATAGCCTAATGGGTTTTTCTTTGTATGTGATCTTTTTTCTCTCTCGAGCTGCTTTTAAAAGTCTGTCTTTATCCTTGATCTTTGCCACTTTAATTACTATTGGTCTTGGTGTTGTCTTCCTTGGGTCCCTTGTGCTGGGAGATCTGTGCACCTCCATGGCCTGAGAGACTATCTCTTTCCCCATATTGGGAATGTTTTCAGCAGTTACCTCCTCAATGACACTTTCTATCCCTTTTTCTCTCTCTTCTTTGTCTGGTACCCCTATTATGCCAATATTGTTTCGTTTCGATAGGGCACACAGTTCTCTAAATATTCTTTCATTCTTAGAGATCCTTTTATCTTTCTGTGCCTCAGCTTCTTTGTATTCCTTTTCTCCAATTTTTATTCCATTTACCGTCTCTTCTACTACATCTAATCTCCTTTTAATTCCCTCCATTGTATATTGCATTTCAGATATAGTATTTCTTAATGATTGAATCTGCATCTTAAATTCATTCCTGAGGTCTTAAATGTTTTTCTGTACCTCCATTAGCATGTTTATAATTTTTGTTTTGGACTCTCTTTGTGGAATATTTGTCAGTTCAGTTTCATTTGACCCTCTTTGTGGGGTTTGTGACATTTTGATCTGAACCATGTTCTTTTGACATTTCATATTTCTGTGTGGTGCCCACCAGTGTGCAGAAACTCCAGTCTCTGGAGCTGCTCAGCCCCTAGAGTGAGGTTGGGGGATGAAGCGGAGCGGAGCTGGTGCCTGGGGGGAGGAAAGATCTGTTTCCTGCTTACCGTCTGCGGTGCCTGTTTCCAGTGTCAGAGGTAGTGGGCCAAGCATACATGGGTAATCTTCTGTGCTTTGCATCTCAAGTTGTTGTAGGCAGGCCCTCCCTCTGGCCGGCCTGATGCCTGCGCAGTGACTGCGGGTTTGTGAGCAGGAGCCTGCAGGCCAGTAGGAAGGCTATGCAGGTTGTGTGTCTCAGTGGGGGGCCTCAGAGCTGAGTAGGCAGTCAGGGGGGTGGAGCACCTGAAGCTCCTCAAAGTTCCCAACCAGCTGGGCAGAGCACGCCCAGGCAACCTTGTTCAGCTCTCCCTTCTCCCGCACAGTGAGCTCCATGCAAACCCCACTCCTTCAGCAGCCTTCTTGCTGCTAGGAAGCCTCTCAGACTCCGTGTCTTTCCTCTGTCACAGAGCGGCTGGTGTGGATCCTCTCCTCCACAAATGGCTGGAATGTCAATTTCACAAGCACTCCGCCTGTCTGAGCTCCCCAACGCCCAGGGCACCACACAATATAGGATTCTGCTCACAAAGCAGGTGTCCAGGGCTAGGTGTCCTGTAGTCCCAGGCTTCCATCCCTTCTCTCACTCTGTTTCTCTTCCTCCCGCTGATGAGCTGGGGTGGGGGAAGGGCCTGGGTCCCGCGGGATTAAGGCTTTCGAACATTACCCTGTTTCTTGAGGTCTGCTCTGTTCGTGAGGTCTATATACAGACTGGTTCAGCCTTCTTTCTTGCTGCTGTCTGAAGGTTAGTTGTATTTATTAACTATTTTTGTACTGTTTGTGGTTTTGGGAGGAGCTCTCCGTCTCACCCCTAACGCTGCCATCTTGAGTCTCCTCCATGTGTGAGTTTTTAATTACCAGGTATCATATTATGAAATAAAATCTCTATGAAAATATTACAAGCTTATTTTTATATCCCACTAAAAATTAAGATTCATGTTTCTTAGAATGTATAAATTATAATTTTATGTTTTTATAAGAATAAACTCAGCAACAATATGGAAGGGTAACCCTAATTTATATGGAAGCACAAAGGAAAACATAGTTTTAAATCCTTTTACTCCTTGCACGTTTTCCTACAAATGATCATTCTTCTTTTCTAAATTTAATTTTATATTATTTTTGACATTCACAGTGTATAATACAATTATTTACTCTTGAGTCATTTGGGTTGGTTCAGTTATATTACAACCCTGGCAAATGCTTTCAACAATTGAACATAATTCATTCAATCATGTTGAACATGTATTGAGAATCTTATGTATGAGATACTGTGTTTAGCCTTTGCAGGTAATACAAAGGTAAATCAGTCAGGCCTGATTTTAATCTCTACAGGTCATCTCAACGTGGAAGGATCAGGGACAGCTACATAGAAGTAGCTTAAGGAAGACAGGCTTTTAGTCAGCAGGAAGGAGAAAAGGGAAGACTATTCCAGGCTAATGGGATAATGAGGAAAGGCCCAGAGGGATAGAAGTGTGTGGCAGCAACTCTGAGTATACTAAAGACCACTGAACTATACATATTAAATGGATGAATTTTATGGTATGTAAATTATGTCTTCATAAAACTATTATTTGTTAAAAGGTGTGGCATATGCCAAGGATGGCAAGTATAAATTGTGGTGGCAACAACATGGGATCCTGGAGTAGAGATTGGAGAGAGGCAGGAGGCCAGAGTACTCAGAGAGTATTGAAAACCATGCTAGGAATTTGGGATTTTATTTTCTGGGTATTAGGAAACCATTTTAAGTTGTTTGATTGTTTAATCATAAATATTAATTTATTTATTCCTCAAACAACCCCAAGAAGTAGGAAAGCAGGCACTCTCATTATCAAATACCTTACAGATGGGGACCCTGAAGCACAGTGCTATTAAGTAACTTGTCCAAAGTCAAATAACTGGTAGTGGCACACTTTGGATTTGAAACTAGGCCGTCTTCTTCTATTGTGCACTTAACTATAACCATTCTGTCCTTCTGCCTCTTGAATAGGACCCATTTGGTATTTATATGCAGCAGTTGTCAGTGATTAAAATCAATAATTAGTTGTAAGATTTAAAAAATTATAAGCTTATAAATTCATTCATGGGGTAGTGACGAGTAACTAATATTGCATAATAAGCTAGAGCCCAGTTTGAGACACCTTATTTTTCTTTTATTAACATAGATTTAAAAAAAATAATTATTGTGTTAAGAACACTTAACATGAGGAAAACAAAAGCAAAAATAAACAAGTGGGCCTACACCAAACTAAAAGCTTCTGTACAGCAAAGAACACCATAAGAAAATAAAAAGGAAACCTACAGTATGGGAGTCTGTATTTGTAAATGATACATCCTATAAGGGGTTAACATCCAAAATACATAAAGAACACATATGCTTCAACATCAAAAAATCAAATAACCCAATTAAAAAATGGGCAGAGGATCTGAACACACATTTTTCCAAAGAAGAAATGTAGATTCTCAAGAGGCACATGAAAAGATGCTCCACATTGCTAATAATCAGGAAAATGCAAATCAGAAACACAGTGAGATACCACCTCACACCACTGAGAATGGCCACTCTCCAAAAGACAAGAAATAACAAGTGTTGGCAAGGATGTTGAGAAATGGGAACCCTCCTACACTGTCGGTGGGAATGTCAGTTGGTGTAGCCACTGTGGAAAGCAGTGTGGAGGTTCCTCAAAACACTAAAAATATAAATACCATATGACCCAGCAATCCTACTTATGGGAATTTACCTGAAGAAAACAAAACCACTAATTTGAAAAGATATGTGCACCTCTGTGTTCCCTGCAGCATTATTTACAGTAGCCAAGGTAAGGAAGCAACCAAAGTTTCCATCGATAGATGAATGAATAAAGAAGAGGTGGTACATATAAACAATGGAATATTATTCAGTCATAAACAGGAAAGAAGTCCTGCCATATTGGACAACATGGATGGACCTAGAGGGTATTATGCTAAGTGAAATAAGCCAGGTGGAGAAAGACAAATACCATATGGTTTGACTTATATGTGGAATCTAAAAACAAAACAAAACAAACAAAATAGTCACCTCAGACACTGAGAGATGACTGGTGGTTACTTACCATGAGGGAGGGGTTGGAGTGGGTGGGTGAAATAGCTGAAGGGGATAAATAGGCACAAAATCTCAATCACAAAATAAATTAGTCATGAGGATGAAAGTGCACAATAAAGAATATTGTCTATAGTTCAGTAACATCTTTCTATGTTGACAACATGCGATCTACTTTCTAATTTTTAAGTGTACAATGCATTTTTGTTGACTATAGATAAATGTTGCACAACAGATCTCTAGAACTTACTCATCTTGCATAACTGAAACTTTCTGCCCGTTGTTTAACAACTCCCCATTTTTGCAGCCCCCAGCCCTTGGCATCCATCATTCTATTCTGTGTATCTGTAAGTTTATTTTAGATATTAGGTATCTCATGTACATGGAATCACTAGTATTTGTCCCTTTGTGACTGACTTATTTCACTTAGCAAAATGTCTTCAAAGTTTATCCATGTTATCACGTATTGCAGAATTTCCGTCTCTTAAATGGGTGAATAATATTCCATTATTTGTATATATCATTTTGTTTATCCATTTATCCATCAATGGACATTTATGTTGTTATCACCTGTATTAGGCCTCTGAGATTACTAAACTTCTGTAATTCTAGTAAAAAGTTTTATCTTAAATAAGTTTTCAACATAGTACTCTATAATACTGGTGTGGAATCTTCTTAAAGAAACATTAGCAAAAAAAATCTTTAATTGTACAATTTCCTACTAGTCATGGATTTTAAACACAGCAACACTGAGAAGCATTAGTGTCCTTGTGAGCACCAAACTTCAGTTTGGAATGATTGGTCATAAGGCAGGGTCAAATGTTTCCCTACTGTTCAGGAGCTCTAATACCTCAGATTCTGTCCAGAATGTTTTTGCAAGGTGCATTTGATGTTAGGCAGTCTATTATATCTAACATATGTTTTCTTTTGTTTAATATAATTTCTACTGCTATTGGCTCAAAGTATATAGACCCTTAGGGATCTTTTATGTTTATTGTTAATAAAATAATATGTGGCTTCCTAATAAAGGTCTGGAAAAATCAAGGTGTCCTTATCTTACTTGTAGGATGGGCGCTGCAGATAATATATATAAAGGACAAAGTACATTTATGGAAGAACTGACTGACACAGCGGAAATAATAAGAAAAGCAACATCACAGTCCCTGGTAATCTTGGATGAATTGGGAAGAGGGACAAGCACCCATGATGGAATCGCCATTGCTTATGCTACCCTTGAGCATTTTATTAGAGATGTAAGTATCCTGTATACCTTTTTGTATGTGAATGGTACACACTATACAAATTGTTTTCCTGACTTCACTTTCTAAATATTCAAAATTATCTTCGTTATAATTGGCCCTCTTCGTGCAGTTGATTATTAGAAAGCTCTACATAGAATTTAGATAGCTGGGCCTTAAATTAATGTTTGCAATTCTTTGATGTGTCATTTTTTCTTTTGTTGAAGCAAAATAAAATCTGATAAGTAGGTTAAAGTCCTCTCTGGCAGTGTGTCCACCCAGAACTATATATTATTATCCCTGAGCAGGGACTACCCCCACTGCAACCTAATCCTTGAGGAAAGAACAAAAAAGAGATAGTACTATTTTTACCCTGTAAAGCACTTTTTTTTTTTAGCAATATCCTAAAAGATCTCAATATAAAGCCTTTGGTTTCAATTATTTGTGTCTTTTCTGTTTCAGTAATCTCACTCCTTCACTGCGTATCTCTTTTTTATCAGAGTGCATTTCTAAGTATTTCCGTGTGAAATTTTGCTTGTGTCAAACTTTCCATCTGTTATCTCCATCAAACTCTCCCATCATTATTAACTCTGTTCATTTTCATCTCTCCCTTTATGTGCCTCATTCTTAGAGCCTGCCACTGAATTGTTTCTTTTTTGGTTTTTCCTTTTCTACTTCATTCTCTACTTTCTTATTCTTTTCTTTGTCTCTGTGTCTTCCCCTGATTTTCATTTCTTCCTCTCCTCAAGGAGCTAATAGAAGCATATTTTTACTCCTATTTCTTTGAAAAACAAGCAAAAATAAAATCCTTTTTTTCTTTAAACTTTTGTGGCCCTCAATTTTTCTTCAAATATTTAGATTACATAGTTAATGATGACATATTTTCTACCTGAAAATAGGTACTTTTCATTTTTCTTTAAGAAGAAATTCTTTGCAAAAAAGATACAGCTAGGAACTTTTCTTTAATCATTGTAGAAACTACATATCACAGGTTCAGTGTAGTCCTATCATTATTACCAAAACTCATTTTTAAACATTCACTTAAGAGCCTTCCAGAACAAATTATGAGAGAACTGAATCTTCCACCTAGAGTTTGATTTCATTATTTCCACTGTCTACTCATAGCAGTGTAACAGTTACTATGACTGCATAACAAATGACGCCAAGACTTAGTGGCTAAAAACAACAATAATGGAAAAAAAAAAAGAGAAGGATTCAAGATGGCGGCATGAGAGGTGAGACAGAGAACTCCTCCCCAAACCACAAATAGTACGAAAATATAGTTAATTAATACAAATAACCCTAAAAGAGCAACAGGAAAGAAGGCTGAACCAGACTGCATACAGACATCACAAACAGAGCAGACAGACCTCACGAAACAGGGTAACGTATGAAAGCCTTGATCCAGCAGGACCCAGGCCCTTCCCCCACCCCAGCTCACTGGCAGGAGGAAGAGAAACGGAGCGGGAGGAAATGGAAGCCTGGGACTAATGAACACCTAGCCCTGGAGATCTGTTTTGCTAGCAGAAACGAACACTGTGTGGTGCTCTGGAGGTTGGGGAGCTGGGATAGGTGAAGTGCCTTAGACACTGACATCCTGGCCATTTGTGGAGAATGAGATCCACATCTGGCCGCTCTGTGACAGAAGAAAGGCAGGCCGTCTCAGAGGCTTCCTAGCAGCAAGAGGGCTGCTGAAGGGGCGGGATTTGCCCAGAGCTTGCAGTGCAGGAGAAGGGAGAGCTGGACAGGGTTGTCTGAGCGTGATCTGCCCAGCAGGTTGGGAACTTTGAGGAGCTTCAGGTGCTCCATCCCCCTGGCTGGCTGCTCAGCTCCAAGGCTCCCTCTCCCCCACTGTGAAACGCAGCCCGCCGAGCCTTCCTCCTGGCCTGACAGCATCAGCTCGCAAACCAGCAGTCACTGTGCTGGTGTCAGGTCAGCCAGAGGGAGGCTCTGCCTAAAATAGCTAGAGACACCGAGTACAGAGGCTTACACCTCTGTGCTCAGCTGAGTGGCTGTGATACTGGAGACAGACACCGCAGACAGAAATCAGGAAACAGATCTTTGCTCCCCCCAGACACCAGCTCCGCTCCCCAACGACCACCAACCTCACACTAGGGGCTGAACAGATCCAGAGACTGGAGCTTCTGGACACTAGAGGGCACCACATAGAAATATGAAAATCAAAAGAACCTGGTTCAGACCAAAATCTCACAAACC
Source organism: Phataginus tricuspis (assembly GCA_029783875.1). Classification (NCBI taxonomy): domain Eukaryota; kingdom Metazoa; phylum Chordata; class Mammalia; order Pholidota; family Manidae; genus Phataginus; species Phataginus tricuspis. The sequence goes on along the minus strand of JAQQAC010009165.1, from coordinate 28,921,933 downwards.
CCAGAAAAAGGACCAAATGAAACTGAACTGACCAATCTACCTGAAAGAGTTCAAAATAAAAATCATAAACATGCTTATTGAGGTATAGAAAATATTCAAGAACTCAGGAACGAATTTAAGACAGAGATTCAATCACTAAGAAATTCCATATCTGAAATGCAACATACAATGGAGGGATTTAAAAACAGATTAGGTGTAGTAGAAAAGACAGTAAATGGAATAGAAATTAGAGAAGATTAATACAAAGAAGCTGAGGCACAGAGAGAAAAAAGAATCTCTAAGAATGAAAGAATATTGAGAGAACTGTGTGTCCAATCCAAATGTAACAATATTTGCATTATAGGGGTACCAGAAGAGGAAGAGAGAGAAAAAGGGATAGAAAGTGTCATTGAGGAGGTAATTGCTGAAAAATTCCCCAGTGTGGGGAAGGAGATAGTCTCTCAAGCTATGGAGGTGCACAGATGCTCCCAACATAGGGGACCCAAGGAAGACAACATCAAGACATAATAATTAAAATGGCAAAGATTAAGGATAAAGATAGACTTTTAAAAGCAGGTAGAGAGAGAAAAAAAATCACGTAAAAAGAAAAACCCATTAGGCAATTATCAGATTGCTCAACAGAAACCTTACAGGCCAGAACGGAGTGCACGATATATTTAATGCAATGAAGCAGAAGGCCCTTGAACCAAGAATACTCTACCCAGCAAGGTTATCATATAATTTGAAGGAGGGATTAAACAATTTTCAGATAAGCAGAAGCTGAGAGAATTTACCTCCCACAAACCACCTCTACAGTGGATTTTGGAGGGACTCCTATAGATGGAAGTATTCCTAAGGCTAAATAGATGTCACTCAAGGGCTAGACAAAGAGTACAGAGTATAATTCATAACATACAAAGAATGAAGGAGGAAGAAAAAGGAGGGAAAAAAAAAGAACCTTTAGGTTGTTTATAATAGCATACAAAGTGAGTTAAGTTAGGCTGTTAGACAGTAAGGGAATTGCCCTTGAACTTTTAGTAACCACGAATCTGAAGCCTGAAATTGCAATAAGTGCACACCTATTGATAATCACCTGAAATGTAAATGGTCTGAATCCACCAATGAAAAGACATAGAGTCACTGAATGGATAAAAAAGCAAGACCCATCTATATGCTGCCTACAAGAGACTCACTTCAAACCCAAAGACGTACACAGACTGAAGTAAAGGGATGGAAAAAGATATTTCATGCAACTAATAGTGAGAAAAAAGCAGGAGTTGCAGTACTTGTATCAGACAAAATAGACTTCAAAACAAAGAAAGTCACATGAAACAAAGAAGGACATTACATAATGATAAAAGGGTCAGTCCAACAAGAGGATATAACTACTATAAATATCTGAACCCAACACAGGATCACCTACATATGTGAAACAAATACTAACAGAATTAAAGGAGAAAATAGAATGCAATGCATTCATTTTAGGAGACGTCAACACACCACTCACTCAAAAGGACTGATCAAGCAGACAGAAAATAAGTAGAGAGACAGAGGCACTGAAAAACTTATTAGAACAGATGGACCTAATGGACTTCTACAGAACACTCCATTCAAAAGCAACAGGATACACATTCTTCTCAAGTGCACATGGAACATTTTCAAGAATAGATCATATACTAGACCACAAAAAAAACCTCAGTAAATTCAAAAATATTGAAATTGTACCAACCAGCTTCTCAGATCACAAACATATGAAACTAGAAATAAATTACACAAAGAAAATGAAAAAGCCCACAAACACATGGAGGCTTAATAACATGCTCCTAAATAATCAATGGATCAATGACCAAATAAAAACAGAGATCAAGCAATATATGGAGACAAATGACAATAATAATTCAACACCACAAAATCTGTGGGACACAGTGAAGGCACTGCTAAAAGGAAAATATATTGCAATACAGGCCTACCTCAGGAAAGAAGAACAATCCCAAAAGAACAGTCTAAACTCACAATTAATGAAACTAGGAAAGGAAGAACAAATGAGGCCCAAAGTCAATAGAAGGAGGGACATAATAAAGATTAGAGCACAAATAAATAAAATTGAGCAGAATAAAACAATAGAAAGAATCAGTGAAAGCAGGAGCTGGTTCTTTGAGAAAATAAACAAAATAGATAAACCCCTAGCCAGACTTATCAAGAAAAAAAGAGAGTCTACACACATAAATAGAATCAGAAATGAGAAACGAAAAATCAGTATGGACACCACAGAAATACAAAGAATTATGAGAGAATACTATGAAAAATTATATGGCAACAATCTGTATAACCTAAAAGAAATGGGCAACTTCCTAGAAAAATACAACCTTCCGAGGTTGACCAGGAAGAAATGGAAAATCTGAAAAGACCAATCACCAGCAAAGAAATTAACTTCATAATCAAAAAACTACCTAAGAACAAAACGCCTGGACCAGATGGTTTCACTGCTGAATTTTATCAAACATTTAGTGAAGACCTAATACCCACCCTCATTAAAGATTTCCAAAATGTAGAAGAGGAGGGAATACTGCCAAACTCATTCTACGAGGCCAACATCACTCTTAATACCAAAACCAGGCAAAGACACCACAAATAAAGAAAATCACAGACCAATATCCCTGATGAACATAGATGCCAAATACTCAACAAAATATTAGCAAACCAAATTCAAAAATACATCACATCAAAATCGTCATCCATCATGTTCAAGTGGGATTCATCCCAGGGATGCAAGGATGGTACAACATTTGAAAATCCATCAACATCATCCACCGTATCAACAAAAAGGAGGCCAAAACCACATGATCATCTCCATAGATGCTGAAAAAGCATTTGACAAAATTCAACATCCATTCATGATAAAAGCTCTTCAACAAAATGGGTATAGAGGGCAAATACCTCAACATAATAAAGGCCATATATGACAAACCCAGAGCCAACATTATATTTAACAGTGAGAAGCTGAAAGCTTTTCCTTTAAGATATGGAATGAGACAAGGATGCTCACTGTCTCCACTGTTATTCAACATAGTTCTGGAGGTCCTAGCTGTAGCAATCAGACAACACAAAGAAATAAAAGGCCTCCAGATTGGCAAGGAAGAAGTCAAACTGTCCCTGTTTGCAGATGACATGATATTGTACATGAAAAATCCTAAAAATCCACTCCAAAACTACTAGATCTAATATCTGAATTCAGCAGAGTTGCGGGATACAAAATTAACACACAGAAATTTGTTGCGTTCCTATACTCTAATAATGAGCTAGCAGAAAGATAAATCAGAAAAACAATTCTATTCACAATTGCGTCAAAAAGAATAAAATACCTAGGAGTAAACCTAAACAAGGAAGTGAAAGACTTATAATCTGAAAACTACAAGACACTCATGAGAGAAATTAAAGAAGAAACTAATAAATGGAAACACATCCTGTGCTCATGGATAGGATGAATTAATATTTTCAAAGTGGCCATCCTGACTAAAGCAATCTACAGATTCAGTGCAATCCCTATCAAAATACCAACAGCATTGTTCAACGAATTAGAGAAAATAGTTCTAAAATTCATATGGAACCACAAAGACCCCGAATAGCCAAAGCAATCCTGGGAAGGAAGAATAAAGTGGGGGGAATTATGCTGCCTGACTTCAAGCTCTTCTACAAAGCCACAGTAATCAAGACAATTTGGTACTGGCACAAGAATAGACCCACAGACCAGTGGAATAAAATAGAGAGTCCAGATATTAACCGAAACATATATGGTCAATTAATATACATAAAGGAGCCATGGATATGCCATGGGGAAATGACAGCCACTTCAACAGCTGGTGTTGGCAAAACTGGACAGCTACATGTAAGAGAATGAAACTAGATTATTGTCTAACCTCATACGCAAAAGTAAACTCAAAATGGATCAAAGATCTGAATGTAAGTCATCAAACCGTAAAACTCTTAGAAAAAAACATAGAAAAAATTCTCTTCGACATAAACATGAGCAACTTCTTCATGAACATATCTCCCCAGGAAAGGGAACAAAAGCAAAAATGAACAAGTAGGACTATATCAGGCTGAAAAGCTTCTGTACAGCAAAGGACACCATCAGTAGAACAAAAAGACATCCTACTGTATGGGAGAATATATTCATAAATGACATATCTGATAAGGGGTTGACATCTAAAATATATAAAGAACTCATGCACCTTAACAAACGAAAAGCAAATAATCAAATTAAGAAATGGGCAGAAGACATGAATAGACACTTCTCCAAAGAAGAAATTCAGATGGCCAACAGCACATGAAAAGATGCTCCACATCGCTAATCCTCAGAGAAATGCAGATTAAAACCACAATGAGATATCACCTCACATCAGTTAGGAAGGCCACCAGCCAAAAGGCAAACAACAAATGTTGGCGAGGATGTGGAGAAAAGGGGACCCTCCTACACTGCTGGTGAGAATGTAAATTAGTTCAACCATTGTGGAAAGCAGTATAGAGGTTCCTCAAAAAACTCAAAATAGAAATACCATTTGACCCACGAATTCCACTCCTAGAAATTTACCCTAAGAATACAGCAGCCCAGTTTCAAAAAGACATATGCACCCCTATGTTTATCGCAGCACTATTTACAATAGCCAAGAAATGGAAGCAACCTAAGTGTCCATCAGTAGATGAATGGATAAAGATGTGGTGCATATACACAATGGAATAGTATTCAGCCATAAGAAGAAAACAAATGCTACCATTTGTGAATGGATAAAGAAAATGTGGTACATATATACAATGAAATATTATTCAGCCGTAGAAGAAAACAAATCCTACCATTTGCAACAACATGGATGGAGCTAGAGTGTACTATGCTCAGTGAAATAAGCCAGATGGAGAAAGACATGTATCAAATGATTTCACTCATCTGTGGAGTACAGGAACAAAGAAAAACTCAAGGAATAAAACAGAAGCAGACTCATAGAACCCAAGAATGGACTAACAGTTACCAAAGGGAAAGGGATTGGGGAGGATGGGTGGGAAGAGAGGGACAAGGGGGAGAAAGGGTCATTACGATTAGCATGTATAATATAGGACTGGGGACACGGGTAATGCAGTATAACACAGAGAAGACAAGTAATGATTCTATAGCATCTTATTACACTGATGGACAGTGAGTGTAAAGGGGTATCTGGTGAGGAATTGATAATAGGGGGAGTCTAATAACCATAATGTTCATGTAATTGTACCTTAATAATAGCAAAATAAAAAAAACTCACTGTCACAAAAAACAAATAAAAGTTGAATTGTTCCAGATTAAAGGAAGCTGAACGACATGGCAATTCAGTGCAATACCTGCCCCTACTGTGGATCCTATGCTAGAGGTTATATGGTTTATAGGGTTTATAATATTGGTATGAGGAGCATCAACATCAAATTTGTCAACTGACAACATTGGGATAAAAATGGGAGATTTGATAAAAGCATTTTATTATTGTTAATTTGTGGAGATGATCACTGTAGTTGTGTAAGAGACTGGGTAAAGGGCATATGAGTGTTCTACTATTTCCACTTTTGCAACATTTTGTAAGCTTGAAGGTATTTCCAAATAAATAGTGAATAAGAAAAAAAAAACAGTAATGATTTATTATGTCTCACAGTGCCTGGAGGTGAGGAATTTGGGAGCAGCTTAGCTAAGCGGTTTTGGCTGAGGGTGAGAGACCTGAGGTTGTAGTCATGTTGTGAGCCTGGGCTGGAGTCACCCAGAGGCTTGACTGGGGTGGAAGGTCATCTCGCAAAATGACAGTGTGAACATTGGAGGTGAAGATTTTGGAGCCATGTTGGAGGCTTGCTACCAAAAGTAGTTTGGTGATATTTCAAAGATTTACTTACGAACACTCAGGAACAAATTATGATAGAATTTGTCACTTCTGTTATCATTGCTTCTATAGTAGGTTTTGGATATTTTAATGTTAATGAAGAAAGTGTTAATTTTAGATAAAATTTTCCCTAGATGTAGGTCATTGAATAGTGTTCTTTAGGAGCAAGAGTCCCTAACCTTCTTGTGGATGAAAATCTTTATTATCATGATGTCATTTGATTTCTTGTATGAGAAAGAGATATCAGAGAGGAATGGGGAAGGCTTTGCTTTGCTGCAGCAAGCTGAAAATGGCCAGGAAGGAGAGCAGTGTTGCAGCCCAAAACCTTTGGTTTTCCAGCTAGAAATGCTTGTCAGCTTAAGGAAGGGGCACCATGGAGACAGCTGGCCTAAGATACTTAAGAGCAGATGTTAAGAGCAACTTGTCAAAGAAATCCTGCCTTAATGGGCTTATTTGTAATTGCTATAAGACAGAAGGCATGTGTTCTGACTTCCAATAAGGTGAATGGCAGATGACTCAAAACTGTTCTTCTTTGGTTTAATTACTCTCTTCTGCTAATTTTGAAGTTCCCTTAAAGGAGGGATTTCTAGAACACATTATAAACTGTGCTTTAATATAATGCTTATTAAAGAATCCACGAGTCCATATTGATACCAACAAAACAAAAACTAATTTTAAAATGGTGGAGGTAGGGTTGAGAGAAGGGAAAGCTTTACTTTATACAATGCCAACTAATAAATAGAGAGGGTTTTTTTTAAATCAACATTTACTAACTACAACAATATTGATTCAGGCAACAATGATCAATAGATGGTAAAATGTAAAACTTCCAGGTGAAAGACTGTTGGAGAAAAGGATAGTCATATAGTCTCAAACTATCACCCCACAAATTATTTATTAATTACAAAGGAAAAAGGTGTCAGTATAGTGAAGAAATCTTCTGGGTACCCACTTAAACTTAATAATCAAACTTAGCATCCCTCATAATAAGTCAAACTGACATGAAATGCCTCCTGATGTGATGGACTAGAAAGGGTATATCATTTGCATATATATGTCATAGTCCTGGCAGTAAGGTGTAATCTGAATGTAATCAGAAAGAAACAGTCAGCCAAATCCAAACTGAGGGACATCTGAACAACTTTTCTGGATATATCAAAATGTTAATGTCATAAAAGACAAAAAAAAAAGGCTGGGGAATTCTTTTAGATTAATGGAGACTAAAGAGACATAATAAATGTACTGCATGATCCTTGATTTAAAAAAAATATATAAACATTTATGAAGAACATTATTGGGACTTTATGGATTACATGTTAGATAATAGTAATGTAGCAATGTAAAATTTCTTGGGTGTAATAATTTTATTCTGGTTACATAGGAGAATGTTTTGTTCAGAAGTATTAAGGGATGAAGTGTCGTGATGTCTGCAGTTCTCAAATGGTTCAGGGGAAAAGTGTGTGTGTGGTTGTTGGGGGCAAGGGAGGAAGAGGAAGTATGGCAAAATACTAACAATTGGTTGTCTACCTAAAGAATTTGTGAATGTTTGCTGTCTTTTTCCTGCAACTTTTATGAAGTTTGAAATTTTTCAAAACAGAGTTGGAGAAAAGTTTTAATTAAATTCAATTCAAAAATAAAATAACCTTTATTCTGTCCTACTGCTTTAGGTGAAATCTTTAACACTGTTTGTCACCCATTATCCGCCAGTTTGTGAATTAGAAAACAGTTACTCACAACAGGTGGGGAATTATCACATGGGATTCTTGGTCAGTGAGGATGACAGCAAACAGGATCCAGGTATGAAATATTCTTATAGTAAGTACAACTAGAACATTGTTGGTTTTCATGTTTGATAACTTGAAATTCATAGGAACATGAACTTACTGCTTAATAATATAAAAGTTGTGAATGTTGATTGTAGATGACATTTATCAGATTCATTTTCTCTAAGCTTCAGTCAAGTGTCATCCTGAGTGCTTCTCTGGTCTTCTTATCTCATTTTTCTACAGAAGAGGGTGGAGGCAGGGGGATGTTGAGGTGTTACTCCTAGAATCCTCTCGAAAAATGCCCTAACAGTCCAGTATATTAGTCATTTTTAAAAACACCCCATTTCCCAAACTTTCATTTAACATGAAACACCTACTAAGATCCATATTCTATACTGGACATATGTTTTATCTTAATTTGACAAGGAAACTGAATCTCAGGTGAGTGGCATGCCCATGTCGGTCACCTGAGTGGGGGCTGAACTGAGCCTAGAATCCATGTCCTCTGCTTGCACGTTCTCTTCTCCTCTATTCTGCTAGAACTGCTCTGTGGGAGCTACAGTATTTTTCCTAGCCTTTCCACTTAATACTAGTGTCACAGAAATGAGACATTTCATGAAAATGAACACCATTAGGCAACAGAAATCAATTCAAGTGCTGTAAGTAATGGAGTAGGTTTCGGCATTATTTCTTTTCCTGTTTAGTAGTAATTTTTTCAAGCTACCAGCCTGTAGGCCAGTAATGGTTTACACACTTGGTGTGCTACAATGGAAAATCCACTATCCAAGACACTCCAGCTTCCAAATTTTACTTTGGAAAAGTAATAAAGATGGACCTGAAAAAGAAATCAGGCAGCCGACCCAAATAAAACAAGGTGCTGGATCTAAGATAAATGTAATATTAGGCAATTCTTGCCTTTCACCACCATGACGTCTTGAAAAACACATCAGAAATTCTGTCATGGAAGTGGTTTTATATCTATTAATCTGCATCCAAAGGAGCTTATAAGCCAAAGCCCAATGGGATTAAAAAAAATAGAGTTCACCAATAGGTAAGGGGCAGTGATAAGCTTTTGATTTGAACTGAGTACTAACTCAGAGCCTTACATCTGAAATGTTTTGACATTTTATTTTATTGACTTAAATTTTTATCCATGAACATAATTCTAAACATTAAATGATGTTAACAGGCAGTAGTCCTTTGCTTCTGTCCTTTCACTCCCCGTCCCCTCCCCATCCCAGTCCCAAGGCAACTGCTTTTAACTCTTTCAACCATTTCTTCCATATTTCTAAATAATTTGTTTCTTTTCCTATCTCTTGGTTCATCACCTTGGCACATTATTCTCTTCTCATTATGTTAGATGGGGTCCTCAGCTTCCCCTCCCTCTGTCCTCCTGGTAGAGTCATTTCACATTTCTGTTTCATTCATATTCATTATTTTCACTATTTTTGCCAGTAAGTATTGCTTATTCATGAACCAAGTTGGAGACAGATTCATTTTCTTCCTTTTACAACCTTTTTTCTTGAAGATAATAATTGCCTTGTTTTTATTTTTTAATTTCATTGTTTCATTGGAGTCTACAGCTTAACCTTCCTATACCTGCCAATAGCTTTGTAAAACACCTCTCTGTTAGACACCTTTCTATGTGATTTAATTTACTGGTTCCACTTTTCCTTGCTAGGATCATTCCTTTTAGAGCCCTTTGTCCTCCTGCTAATCTGAACTGGTTGTTCCCTAGGCTTGCTGTGCAGCTGTTGTCCTGAGACCTGCTTTAACCGTCATCCTAGGAATTCTCTTACCCTCTTACGTGCACTTGATTGCAAGTTACAGAATACTTGCACTGACACTGGCCCAAGCAGAAAGGACGTGTATTATCTCACATTATAGGAACCTCAGAGGAAAAGCAGGCTTCAGCCCCTCTTTGTAGCTCTCTAGGCTGTCTTCCTGCCTGCTAGCTTCTTTGTCCTCAGGCTAGTGGCAAGGTGGCCACAGCTTTTTCAGGCATCAAATCCAAAATTGACAATGTTCAGAGGAAGAAAAGGCACCAGCATTTCCTTTGTTAGGAGCAACAGAACTTTTCCCAGATGCCCACCAACATCTCATTGTCCCTACTCATTTTCAGAATTGAATCACATGCTCATTCTTAAACCAATTCCTAGAAGTGAGAATGGCAGGGATTACTTTAATCAGCCTAGATTAATCAGGATCAGTTTTTGATGCTAGATATGAGGACACCATGTCCTGAGTTCAGTGGTCAGGAGTTAATTCTATATAAAATCAGGATTTTCTTAGGGTTGGAATAGATTTTGGATAGGCTACTAAAAATATCAATTAAAGGAGGTAAAAATTTTGAAACTGCATAAATGAAAATGTCTCTCTTATACTTTCATACTTGATTGATCATTTAGCTAGGGCTAGAATTTTAGGTTGAAAATTACTTTCACTCAGAATTTTAAAGCATTGTTCATTGCCTGCTCCCTTCCAATATTATTTCTGGCTATATCTATACTTCATCCATTATCTCTAACTCTTCTAAGTTAGAAACCACTACATAGGTCATCAGTAAAATGCCCCAAAGGCTTTTTGGGCAGCTTCTATTATCTATTGTATATGCTTACATATTTCCTGTGGTGTGGTAGAAACAGCAATGGACCAGTAGCAAGATACCTGTGTTTTAGTCTATTCCAGTCTATAAAGTCTTGGACAAGTCACCTAATCTCGTCCACCACTAAAATTGCATGAATCTGTCCTAAAAGTGTCTTCAGAGACAATTTTATCAGCAACCATTTCTTTAAAAACTGCCTTGAGAAGTTTGGCTTTAAAACACATTTTGCTAAATAAGTTCCCCTTATGCAGAAGCATGAATTATTATTTTCACTGACTCTAGAAGGGCCAGAAAAACTTTTCAGTAATATCCATTTAGGAAATGGACAGAGTTTATAAGTTAAAGCACTTACCAAGAACTTTCATTGTGAGGCTGTAAAGAAATTAGTTTTTTACCATCTTCTCTACCTCTAAATTTTCACCACTCCCTCTTCCCTCTCTCTGTAAGAGGTATGAAGGACAGTCTTGATGTAGAACTAGCTACAAAAAGAGCTCCCTCAGGTGATGATGAGAGAGTGGTCACATTTACCTTGATGGTGTGAGAACTGCCGTCATTCATGCTGAGATGGAGGCAGCACATGATGACAACTTTGACAATTGTTTGTACTGAGTATGTTAACCAGTTCCTCAGAGCAATATAATATTTCATGCATTTTAGCTACATATTATAGCTATATTATATATAAAAAGCAGTTTATGGCTTCTTATATGTATATATACTATATATAATACATAAAGTAAAAAGCTATCAGCAAAGTAAGAGGGTTTTGTAGTATTTATTGAGTTTTCAGAAAAAGATAAATTGATGGATGTATGGATAATTAGTGAACAGACAGACAGATGAATGAATCTTTTTTCTTATACCAGCATGAAGGCTAGATTATAGAGAGGTGGGAGGTATGTACATCAGTCAGGGCTAAACCAGTTGAAGCAATAGAGACTGTTCTCCTGTCTTAAAGGTGAGAAGAATTTGCTTTTTTGATTGCCTACTGCTGTTCACTTCACTTTTGGTCTTGTGAGCATCAAAGAATAACATAATGATCCAGGTTAGCAGGCACTGATTTCTACGAGCTTCTCTCCTAGCCTGTTCCCACCCACTTCCTCACCTGTTCTTTGTGTTCCTTACGTTTTGTTTGGAGGTATTCATAGTGCTCTGTAATATAAGTTTTAGTCTCTGTGTTCCTGAGGGTGTCAGCATTCTTTTTACCTCCCACTTTTAGCACCCATCCTTAGATAGGTATTATTTGTCTGTTCTGAATTCTTAGAGGAGGTTAAAAGAAAACTCCATTATTCTTTTTCTCTGTTTTGTTCCATCTCTGGCTTTACTTTTTAGCTGATAAAAGAATAAAGCATACACATAAATACATTCATGAGAAAAAGCTCTTGATAGACTTACAGTAAGTCTAGTAGAGTCTCATAAAACATTGTAAATCTGGTTCATCTTGGACATTTTTGCAACACAGTGCAATTATATTAAATTTCATAGTAAAGGCAACATAATCCTGAGGTGCTTTAGGTTATGCAAGAGTAAACTGTATGCAGCATTGTTTGTATTAATGTACTTTATTATATCCAATTTTTGAAAGTTTTATACTCGTGTGTATGTATATGTGTGGCAGACTAGGTTCCCTGGAAGCAGGTTCTGAGATTTGCATGCCAGAGGTTTATTGGGGAGTGCTCTCGTTATTAACACCTGAGGGCAGGACTGGGTTGTGTTGGGCTGTTGCCATCATAACACTTCAACCAACCCTACAGAGAGGTCCGATAAGAGGGTGGTCCCTCAGAGTCACCTCAGCTTGGGGTGAGGGAGACAGGCCTTTATACCCTTTATTAGCTGTCTATTGTTGCATAATAAATTACCCCAAAACATGGCAGCTTAAAACAATAAACATTTATTATCATTTCTGTGGGTCATTGTAGAGAAAATGAAAGTTCCTATGGCCAGGATTCTCATCTGACCCTGGTCAGCTTGCCCACTGCACACGTGTGGGCAATCCGTTATTACTGACTGACTATATAAAGAGCTCCACCTACGGCTCTGGGCTGCAGGGCTGCAGGAGAGCAGAGGCTAGAGTGGTGGCAGCGCCAAGGACAGAGACTGAGATGGCTGTGGCGGTGGAGAAGCCTGGAGGCAGAGCCCAGCTTGCTGCACGCAGGCTCGCTCTCAGGCAGACCGGATTCTAGTGATTGACCTGCCACCATGAGAATAAAGCTGGGTATAAACCCTTTCACCCTAAGAATGTTCCATTGTCATTTCTCAGTCTCACCCAATCAAGAGTGAACTGCCCGGGGCTGAGACCCGCTGGTGAGACAGACAGGAATCTAGGGGTAGCTTAGTTGATAGTCTACCTCATGGTCTCTCATAAGGCTGCAATCAAGGTTCAGCTGGAGCAGCAGTCACTTCAAGGCTTGACTGGAGGAATCTGCTTCCCAACCCACTCACATGGCTGTTGGCAAACCTCCTAATATCTACTTCCAAGCTCACTGTGGCTGTTGGCAGGGCTCTGGGCCCTCGCTGACTATTGGCTGAAGACATCAGTTTCTTTCCTTGTGGGCCTCTCTGTAGGGCAGCTTGCAACATGGCAGCTGGCTTCCCTCAGAGCAAGCAAACAAGAAAGTGACAGTGCCCAAGAGGCCACAATCTTTTGTAATCTAATCTCAGAAGTAACAACCCATCATTTTTGCCATATTCTGTTCATTAGAAGCAAGTCACTGGGTCTGTCTTACACCAAGAGGAGGGAATGACACAAGGGCATGAACACCAGGAAGAGGGGTCTTTGGTGGTCATATAGAGGCTGCCTACCAATCTCCCTGGCAACCAGTCACTGGATGCAGGTGCCCATGATGGGCTAGGACCTTGGGGGAAGCAGCTCTCTTCAGCTGGGGCATTTGCAGAGGGCTTACATATGGCTGAGGGTCCTTAGCTGACAGCTGGAGCAATAGCCCTTCAGTCCTAAATGGGATCTGGGTGGTACTGAATGGCATCCACTTCTGTATCTAGCTCTTAGTTAACCAGGATATTTAGTAAACCAGAATCTCTCAATTTTATTTTAATTGTGCAACATGTATTATTTTTTCATCTGTTTTTGTCGTTACTTTGTTTTGTTTGCAGCAGTCTCAGAAACATTTTTATGTATATTAGTTTACAGAGTGTATTACAAACAAGACTGGCGAACACATATGTCACTGAAAAAGTACTGTTTTTTTTTAAGTGTCTTTTTTAAAGGAGAAATTGTGCCATACATCAGAATCGTCCTCTTGATATGGGAGCTCAGTTCAAATTTTTCAGCAAAACTAATACTTCTTTAGCTTATAATAAGTCATTGTTGAAAACAATTTTAAGTGAACTAAAAGATCCTATTGCAAAAGCGTTTTCAAAACAGTATTTACCCTTTTTCTAGATATGTAAAATTGATCAGAGGAACTAACATGTAAGATTAGGAACAATGGGTTTCTTTCTCAGATTGTAAATTTTAATAGAATAAGGTTATAAGAATTTACATATCTTCTTTAATCATCTACTTTATAACTTCCAGACATGGTATTCTTTATCTCTCTCTCTCTCTCTCTCTCTCTCTTTTTTTTTAATTTCATTTTGTAGGTGAAGAAGAACAAGTCCCTGATTTTGTCACTTTTCTTTATCAAATGACCAGAGGAATTGCAGCAAGGAGTTATGGACTAAATGTGGCTAAACTAGCAGATGTTCCTGGAGAAATTTTAAAGAAAGCAGCTAGCAAGTCAAAAGAACTGGAAGGATTAGTAAACACAAAAAGGTCAGAATGACTGTGCTATATTTTTTTAGTTTATAATGAAACTGTCCAAGTTGTCCAAGGAGAGGACTGTACTGCACATGAGCAACAGCCCTACCTTTAAGCACTTCTAAAAATATTCTGAAACATTTAATTACAGTAAAATGAAAACATCTCTCTGAAAAGCTCATGTGAATTTAGTCTGCCTTCTCTAGTCACATCTTTATTAAGTTGCTAAATTGGTTTTTCAGTCATTTTTCTGAAGAATTAACTCCTTATTGTGTGCCAACACGTTAGTTGCTTAAAACATTCAATTATGCAAAGAATTACTAAAAGAAACCTTAATATTTAAAACCTTTAGGGTACTTCTTTTATTCATATACTGCATTCAGAAATTAAGAATTTTGTCAGGCCATGAATGAAAATAATAGTATAATGTAACTATGTAAGTGTTGCCCATATCCACATGTCACATTTCTGGTGACAGATTTTTCATTCTAAACTGCCTTTTCTCTGTCACCTAGCAAGCTTATGTTAAATGCATTCTACCTCTTACCCTTGGTATCCAGTCAGTATATAAACTAGTCTTACTATAAATCTGAGATACACTTTGGAAGGAAGATATTCTTAGGAAAATATCACATGAACAAATAATTAAATTACTATCCTTTTGCTTTCCAAATATGAGATTATACTGTGAAACAACATAAGCTCCTCCTCCATCTCCTGCCCGCCCCTGCACAACCTGGGGAGTCTGATCTGCCTGGGGAACAACATTACTCCCTGGTCAATAGCCATGTGACTGGGAGGGAACAGATTATTGGTCAAATAGAAAAAACTTGGCTGCCACCAGAGTATAAGGCTAATTTTTAGTTCTAGAAATCATTACCAAATTTAAGTGTTGAAATATTACTATACATAATATTAGTTAAGAAACAGTTGCCAGCATGGACACCCAAGTTGTGCAATCAGCTACTCTCTCTACTTCCTTTCTCTTGTGCTTCCGCCTTGTACTCTGCACCTTGCAGTGGTAAATGGTGGTTGACCAGTCCAGAGTGCTGGACTACTACAAGTGACACGTAGCTTCCTCTACTGACATTCTCTTCTGGATCATTTCTGCAGTGCCAAATTAGAAAACTAATTATTTTTGAGAGTTTAAAAATAAGCTTAGCTCTTAGTTCTCTGCAAAGTCCAAAGAAGAAATATGTCTTCTGCTGTCTTATTATTATCTTTCTTTTTCCCTAAAGAAACTAGAATCAAGCTTTACTGCAAACAATATATATGCAATAAAATATGATGTTGCAGCTGTATTGCCTATATATCAGGAGAAATAAAATTCACAGATTATTTATATTTTAACTCTTCCAACTACTGTGTGACATTTTTAAATCTATAAAGTTATCTTGACAAGACAGAATTGTCAGAAGAGGTTATATGGGGATGGAATCTGTTATCTGTCAGGATACTGTATCATTATTTTAACTTTTCACTGCAGGTGCTTATCATATCAGTTCCATTTGGCCAGATCAAAGAAACCAGACAAATTTGTACATTTGTGAGGGTTTGTTATAATAGCTAACATTTGTTGAGTGCTTACTGTACACAGAAGCAAGTCTAAGCAGTTATTTGCAGCAGCCTAGACACTGTGCCAGTCACTGTTCTTCCTGCTTTACATACACAACTCACTCTATCCTTATGGCAACCTTATGAGATAGGTACTGTTATCCCCATATGATAGTTTGCTAAAATGAGGCCAAGGAGGAGTAGGAAACTGACCAGGAAACTAGGACCACACAGCTAGTTAGTGGTTGAGCAATAACTGGAACTCTGATACTCTGGCTCCAAACCCTAAACAAGTACCTGGGTTATTTTTCTGTAGCAAGACATGGGTCTACATTATGTTGGCATTTTACTTCTTTGTTAGCTAGATTTACTTTATTAAGTCAATTTTACTTTTCATCCTGTGAGCACTCCCAGCCTCCGACTGACTTAGAAGGGGAGGAAGCTGGGCTGTCCTCTACCTGGAGGCAGTACTACCATCAGCAACCCCAGGCCTGCTTATAGCATCAGCACTGAAAACCCCTGTCAGCAGAGGGTGCTGGTGCCGACACTGCTTCCTAGCCAGAACCCCTGCCTGGTACTCCAATGGCACCGACTTTTTTTTTTAATTAATGGACTATTTCTCTTTTTTTTTTTTGAAGTATAATTGATATACAGTGTCATATTTCAGTTGTATATCATGGTGTCATAGACTTTTCATAGCATTTGATGAGATGTCCCCCAACAATTTCACTTATAGAATAAATAGTATGTTATTTTCTCTCCAGGAAAAGGCTCAAGTGTTTTGCAAAGTTATGGACAATAAATGATGCAAAAGACCTGCAGAAGTGGACAGATGAGTTTGAAATGGAAGAAATTACAGACTTCTCTTCCTGTTCAAAGTGAAGATTATGTTTTTGAGCAAAAAAATGGAGAATTAAAATTCCAACTATAAAAACAACTCTCCAGTAACAGCCTATCTTCTGTGATGTGAGCATAAAATCACAACTATTGTATATTCCTATTGGAAACAGGCCTTTTGTGTAGAAAGTCTGTTTCATGTTCTCATCATCTTGACTTTTAAGAATATAAATACTTTGGAATATTAAGACTTCTGTAATGTAATTAGAAAGTTTCATGGACAGTAAGCTTCACATAGAAACAAACCTTCCAAATAAAGCCTAAAGTGGTAAAATACAGTTCATGAACTTTTAGAGTAATATAAAATTTAATTCATATTTTAAAGTTTTCAGATAATTTGCAACAGGGTGAGTTGTCTAGCAGGAACGTATCTGTTCATTTGAATAAAGTAATTTTATAATGCTACCAGTTTATTCACTATGGGCATAAGAATTTTTGATAAATAGCATTAAAAAGCTTTTAGAAACTAGAGCACAGAAGGAAAAGATAATGAAATTTGAAAAGTTAAATACTTTTACACTTTTAGGCAATTTAAAGAGTGCTAGATGAAATGAATTGTCTTTCATTCAGAAAATAAACATTTAATGAAAAACTGCTATAAATTATTTTTTTTCCTTGTTGAATTTTGGGGTTTTCAACTATCTGGCAGTTGTCACTTGTTAGGTTTAATTATGGGATCAGGGTGGCTGCACCAACAAATTCACAGAACTGAACTTAATGTTTTTGAACCTTTTTGTTAACCAGTAGAGGAAATGTGTGATCTCCCTTATGTGTGAAATGTTATAGCTTTGTGGATTCATAATAGTGCTTTCTCCCTGCTTGTTTAACCTGGCTTCTATCAATGTATTTATTTTGTTCCTAAATACATGATCTTGCACTGAAGGGTCTCCATCCTTTTTCTCACCCATTTATTACTCCTGCGCACTTAGATATCTTCCCCACATTTGATGGACGTATTCCTAGTTCCTTCTTTGGTTTATTTCCCACAGTGGTCCTAACAGTGACCCTGGACACAGATCAGTACAGGCTTCCCAAGTTGAAGCTACATGTTTTGAGTCACAAACACTTTCACCCTTTGATTCCCAACCTTTTTGGAGTTAGAGTATGATGTAATTTGATTGATTCCATAATCCCTTCAGAAATACTATCATACAGTGAAATTCTCAAAAGTGTCTCAAATAGAGTTTGTTGGAATTTACTGTTTAAATTTTTTTTAAACCAGTACTTTTTAACAGTGCTTCATTACTCTGTATGGTTGTAAAATGTTTTATATCCTTTCTAACAAGATTTCGAAGGCAGTGCTGTAACCTTACCAGCAGGCCAGAAAGAAAAAAGAGATGAATCCAGGAATGTCACACCTATGCCAGAAGGAGCCGTGGGGCCGGGCAGTCACGTAATGTCCAAGTGGACACCTTAGGCCATCTCCAGCTTGGCCAGGCCAGTGCAACATTCAATCAGGTATGGGCTCCAGGGGCAATGTGTCCAGGTAGTGGTAGTGTCTGGCAAGTGACAGTGTGGAGTATTACAAGGTAGGTTCTCAGACCTGAAGCAGGCTGGTAAGCCAGGCAGCCAGTTTGCAGGAGGTCAGGCTTGCTTCAGATTTGGAAGACTGGCACTGCTACACTACATTTCTAAGTGAGGCTCATTCCCAGCCAGGTTCCTGAGGTGTTGAAGGGAAGGTTGTGCCAGAGTTACAGTCATGAAGATTATACAGATGCCCTGAAGATCGGCGGGAAAGCTGCAATTGAGTGGGTACATGCTGCAGATACCAAACTTAGGGCTGCAAGTCTAACATCTTCCAGTTACTGATTTCATTTCCTTTGGTGATACACCCAGAAGTATGTATGCTGGATCACATGGTAGTTCTTTTTTAATTTTCTGAGGAAACTTCACGTTGTTTTCCATAGTGACTATGCCAATTCACATTCTTATCAACAGTGTGCAAGGGTTTCCTTTTTTCTACATCCTTGCCAACAGTTATTATTGCTTGCCTTTTTGATAGTTAGCCATTCTAATAGATGTGAAGTGATATCTCATTGTGGTTTCCTTTTACATTTCTCCAATAATTACAGTTAGTTTGAGAACATTTTTGTCATCCTAAAAAAGAAACCTATACTCATTAGGAGTCATTCTCCGTTCCTCCCCTAAATCCCCAGCTACTAATCTGCTATAGATGTGCTTGTTTTGGACATTTCATACGAATGGAATCATACAATATGTGGTCTTTTGTATCTGGCTTGTTTCATATAGCGTACTGTTTTCAAGTTTCATCTATGTGATAGCATGTAATAGTACTACGTTCTTTTTTGTTACTGAGAGCTGTTATACTTTATACCACATTTTATTTATTTATTTATTATTTATTTATTATTCATCAGCTGATGCCTATATAGGTTTCCATTTTTTAGCAATTACGAACAATTCTGCTATGAACATTCATGCATAGGTTTTTATGTGGTGTGAGCCACAGAATTTTTTTTTTTTAAAGCTCTCCCAAATAATACTAATGTACAGTCAGGTTTGAACCACTAGTCTCAATGATTACAAAAGACTGAGCAGTAATTTTCATTGGATTGGCAATCATTTTGTTCCATCTTTCCTCTGGTTTATCTGTCCCTTAGCATAAAGTATGGTATACTGTGGTATGGTATGGTATACTCAATAAATGTTTACTGAAATAGAAAAACACCCTTTCAGACTAGGATCTCAATGAAAAGGCTTTTCTTTTCATAGTCAAGACACCATTTCGATAGGGAGTCAAGATCCATACAGAAGAGTACTGTATCTTTTTTTTTTTTTACTGTATCTTAAAACAAGGGGGAAAAAATTTCTCTGATGTATATTCCAAGTTTGCATCTATTGTCATGGCTGTAGTAGTAACAGGGCCAGTGAAACAATGCCCACTGTATGAAATTCAGAATAAAGACTAGGTTGAACTCAGCGCGATCTACAAATTAGTATTGGCCTTCACTAAGTTCCAAGATCAATATTAATTACCTCTGTGCTGTGTAATTATAGAAGTGCTATTTGATGTTCTACACCAGCAGTAGGGACAGAGAGAGAAAGGGACTTAAATTAATACCATCTGTGGTCTCTGATTTTACAATTAAGGTCAGTTCTTTTTTGGAACACTGTAATGTTATGATATATGATTATTCTTAGGTTTATTAATGTCCAGAAAAGTATTACCATTAGAGGGATATCTTTCTAGCTTGCCTGGTACAGTCCTGATCTATACTTGTTTTCCTGGCATGCACATTTATTAAAGGCCTCTTTCACTCAAAAGTATCCTATTTTGGGTAATAAATGATATGGTAACCCAGTTATAGGTGCTATTTCATGGGTTTACTCACTGACTTGATAGATTTTGAATGTCATCTTTAAAAATCTTTTTTTTTAACCCATTGTATGAACCGATTTTTGTCCCAAAGATGTGCCAGTTGTTTTTGCCTTGATAATACTTTATACTGTGGCATTTAGAAACTACAAGTCTCTGCTAATTGTCATGTTAGAGCTTTACCCTAATCTATTTTTGAGACTAAATCCCCAAAGATAATTTGTCATAAGCCTCATTTCCATGAAATCATGGTGGAGAATATATACCTACATGACTTCATGAGACATGTAATAGGGCTGTCTTCTTATAGAAATAATTATTGAGCTTAGGAGGAAGAATCCTTTTTCTAGTTATTTCATCTTTTGCTCATATCCTTCCTTCATTGCCTTTGACTATATCTTTTAAAAAAACTTCGGGACAATCTCTTCATTTCTACAACAAAAATAATGTGTGCCGTTTTAATCTCGTTTTCAGCTTCAAGCTCCTTTTTCTTACTTGGAAGCCTTACTTCTATGAAGCTTTTTCATTGATTGTAGAGATATCCCTCTCTTTATCAGAATCATCTGAGGCATTTTTAAAATGTATATTTCTAGGCCCACTGTAAGTCTACTGAATCTGAATCTCTGAGGTTGGTACATAGGAATACTAGTCAGTGTTAATTTCTCTCCATCCCTTACCCTTTCCCTTTCACTACATAGTGATATTGTCTCCAAAGAAAACTGCTAAAAATAGTCCTTGGATTATAACCCCCCTCCAAGATTCTAATTCATTAGGTCTGGCATGTGGGGCCAGGGAACTTTATTACCTTTTTTTAAAATAGACGTTATTTTTTGGAGAAGTTTAAGGCTTATAGCAAAATTGAGCAGAAAGTACAGAGGTCCCGTATACCCCTGCCCACACAGGCTCTGCCTTCTCAACCAGAGTGGTGTATTTATTACAATTGATGACCCTACATTGGTACATTATTACTTAAAGACCATAGTATATACTTTAGGGTTCACTCTTGGTGTTACACATCCTGTAGGTTTGGACAAATGTATAAGGACATGTGTCCACCATTATAGTGTCATACAGAATACTTTCACTGCCCTAAAAGTCCTCCAGGCCCTGCCTTTTATCCGTTCCTCTCCACTAAGCCCTATCAACCACTTATCTTTTTGCTATATCTTCATAGTTTTGCCTTTAACAGAATGTGGTATGGTTGGGATCATACAGTATATAGCTTTTTCAGATTGGCCTTTCTCACTTAGTTAATATGCATTTAAGTTTCCTTCATGTCTTTTCATGGCTTGATAGCTCATTTATTTTTATCACTAACTAGTATTCCATTATCTGGACATACCACACTTTATCCTTTCATCTGCTGAAGGACATTGCAGTTGTTTCTAAGTTTTGACAAGAATGAATAAAGCTATTATAAATATGCATATACAAGTTTTTGTGTGGACATAGTTTTCAATTCATTGGGTAAATACCAACGAATACAATTGCTGGGTCATTTGATAAGACTATGTTTAGTTTTGTAAGAAACTGCCAAACTGTCTTCCAAAGTTGCTGTACCATTTTGCATTCCCCCCCAGCAATGAATGAGAGTTCCTGTTGCTTCCTATCCTCGTCAGCACTTGGCGTTGCCAGTATTTTGGGTCTTGGCCATTCTGATAGGTATGTAGTAGTGTCTCGTTGTTTCAATTTGCAATTCCCTAATCGCATCTGATGCTGAGTTATGTTTTCATATGCTTATTTGCCATGTGTATGTCTTCTTTGGTGAGGTGTCAGATTGGGTCTTCTGCCCATTTTTAAAATTGGGTTGTTCATTGTCTTATTGTTGAGTTTCAAAAGTTCTTCCTATGTTTTGGTTAACAGTCCTTTATCAGAAGTTTCTTTTTTTTTTTTTAAGGTAAATACAATTTTTTTATTGTTTGTGCTCATACATATCTTACGGTAACAATTGAGTATTTAAAATCTGAAGGATTTTAATTTACCAGTAATTTTTTGGCAAATAAAAATAGGCAAAGAACATGCAAATATAATTCATTATTTAAAAAGAAATCAACATGGAAACATTCTTAAAAAGGCTTAATCCTAGTTTTTTTTTGTTTCTTTGTTATTTATTTATTTATTTATTTATTTTTTACAATTTATTTTATTTTAGTATCATTAACCTACAATTACATGAGCAATATTGTGATGATTAAACTACCCCCTTCATCAGGTCCCCCCCACCAACCCCACCACAGTCACTGTCCATCAGCGTAGTGAGATGAGAATCACTACTTGTCTTCTCTGAGCTGTACAGTCCCCCCCGTGCCCCCCCACCTTATGTCTGGCCATCGTAATGCCCCTTTTACCCTCTTATTCCTCCCTTCCCGCCCTTCTTCCCCAGTCCCTTTCCCTTTGGTAACTATTAGTCCGTTCTTGGGTTCTGTGAGTCTGCTGCTGTTCTGTTCCTTCAGTTTTTTTTTTCTTTGTTTTTATACTCCACATATGAGTGAGATCATTTGATACTTGTCTTTTCCGGCCTGGCTTATTTCACTGAGCATAATACCCTCCAGCTCCATCCATGTTGTTGCAAATGGTAGGATTTGTTTTTTTCTTATGGCTGAGTAATATTCCATTGTGTATATGTACCACATCTTCTTAATCCATTCATCTACTGATGGGCACTTAGGTTGCTTCCATTTCTTGGCTATTGTAAATAGTGCTGCAATAAACATAGGGGTGCATCTGTCTTTTTGAAACTGGGCTGCTGCATTCTTGGGGTAAATTCCTAGGAGTGGGATTCCTGGGTCAAATGGTATTTCTATTTTGAGTTTTTTGAGGAACCTGCATACTGCTTTCCACAATGGTTGAACTAATTTGCATTCCCAACAGCAGTGTAGGAGGGTTCCCCTCTCTCCACATCCTCACCAACATTTGTTGTTGTTTGTGTTTTGGATGTTGGCCATCCTCACTGGTGTGAGGTGATATCTCATTGTGGTTTTAATCTGCATTTCTCTGATGGTTAGTGATGTGGAGCATTTTTTCATGTGCCTGTTGGCCATCTGAATTTCTTCTTTAGAGAAGTGTCTATTCATGTCCTCTGCCCATTTCTTAATTGGATTATTTACTTTTTGTTTGTTAAGGTGCGTGAGTTCTTTGTATATTTTGGATGTCAACCCCTTATCAGATATATCATTTATGAGTATATTTTCCCATATTGTAGGATGTCTTTTTGTTCTGCTGATGGCGTCCTTTGCTGTACAGAAGCTTTTCAACTTGATATAGTCCCATTTGTTCATTTTTGCTTTTGTTTCCCTTGCCCGGGGGGATATGTTCATGAAGAAGTCGCTCATGTTTATGTCCAAGAGATTTTTGCCTATGTTTTTTTTCTAAGAGTTTTATGGTTTCATGACTTACATTCAGGTCTTTGATCCACCTTGAGTTTACCTTTGTGTATGGGGTTAGACAGTAGTCCAGTTTCATTCTCTTACATGTAGCTGTCCAGTTTTTCCAACACCAGCTGCTGAAGAGGCTGTCATCTCCCCATTGTATATCCAGGGCTCCTTTATCAAATATTAATTGACTGTAGGTGTTCGGGTTAATGTTTGGATTTTCTATTCTGTTCTACTGGTCTGTGGGTCTGTTTTTGTGCCAGTACCAAATTGTCTTGATTACTGTGGCTTTGTAGTAGAGCTTGAAGTCAGGGAGCATAATTCCCCCTGTTTGAGTCCTCCTTCTCAGGATTGCTTTGGCTATTCGGGGTCTTTTGTGGTTCCATATGAATTTTAGAATTATTTGTTCCAGTTCATTGAAGAAAGCTGTTGGTAGTTTGATAGGGATTGC
>JAQQAC010009165.1:28853965-28897052 GCA_029783875.1 Phataginus tricuspis | reverse complement strand
AAGAGTTTTATGGTTTCGTGACTTACATTCAGGTCTTTGATCCACCTTGAGTTTACCTTTGTGTATGGGGTTAGACAGTAGTCCAGTTTCATTCTCTTACATGTAGCTGTCCAGTTTTTCCAACACCAGCTGCTGAAGAGGCTGTCATCTCCCCATTGTATATCCAGGGCTCCTTTATCAAATATTAATTGACTGTAGGTGTTCGGGTTAATGTTTGGATTTTCTATTCTGTTCTACTGGTCTGTGGGTCTGTTTTTGTGCCAGTACCAAATTGTCTTGATTACTGTGGCTTTGTAGTAGAGCTTGAAGTCAGGGAGCATAATTCCCCCTGTTTGAGTCCTCCTTCTCAGGATTGCTTTGGCTATTCGGGGTCTTTTGTGGTTCCATATGAATTTTAGAATTATTTGTTCCAGTTCATTGAAGAAAGCTGTTGGTAGTTTGATAGGGATTGCGTTGAATCTGTAGATTGCTTTAGGTAGTATAGCCATTTTGACAATATTTATTCTTCCTAGCCAAGAGCATGGGATGCATTTCCATTTGTTAGTGTCTTCCTTAATTTCTCCTAGGAGTGTCTTGTAGTTTTCAGAGTACAGGTCTTTCACTTCCTTCGTTAGGTTTATTCCTAGGTATTTTATTCTTTTAGATGCAATTGTGAATGGAATTGTTTTTCTGATTTCTCTTTCTGTTAGCTCATCATTAGTGTATAGGAAAGCAACAGATTTCTGTGTGTTAATTTTATATCCTGCAACTTTGCTGAATTCAGATATTAGTTCTAGTAGTTTTGTAGTGGAGTCTTTAGGGTTTTTTTATATACAGTATCATGTCATCTGCAAATAGTGACAATTTGACTTCTTCTTTACCAATCTGGATGCCCTGTATGTCTTTGTTTTGTCTGATTGCCGTGGCTAGGACCTCCAGTACTATGTTGAATAACAGTGGAGAGAGTGGGCACCCCTGTCTTGTTCCCGATCTTAGATGAAAAGCTTTCAACTTCTCACTATTAAGTATGATGTTAGCTGTGGGTTTGTCATATATAGCCTTTACGATGTTGAGGTACTTGCCATCTATACCCATTCTGTTGAGAGTTTTAATCAAAAATGGATGCTGAATTTTGTCAAATGCTTTTTCAGCATCTATGGAGATGATCATGTGGTTTTTGTTCTTCTTTTTGTTGATGTGATGGATGATGTTGATGGATTTTCGAATGTTGTACTATCCTTGCATCCCTGGGATGAATCCCACTTGATCATGGTGTATGATCCTCTTGATGTATTTTTGAATTCGGTTTGCTAATATTTTGTTGAGTATTTTTGCATCTATGTTCATCAGGGATATTGGTCTGTAATTTTCTTTTTTAGTGAGGTCTTTGCCCGGTTTTGGTATTAGAGTGATGCTGGCTTCATAGAATGAGTTTGGAAGTATTCCCTCCTCTTTTTTTTTGGAACACTTTAAGGAGAATGGGTGTTATTTCTTCTCTATATGTCTGGTAGAATTCAGAGGTGAATCCATCAGGTCCGGGGCTTTTGTTCTTGGGTAGTTTTTGATTACTGATTCAATTTCGTTGCTGGTGATTGGTCTGTTTAGTTTTTCTGTTTCGTGCTTGGTGAGTCTTGGAAGGTTTTATTTTTCTAAGAAGTAGCCCATTTCTTCTAAGTTTTGCAGCTTGTTAGCATATAGATGCTCATAACATTCTCTTAGAATTCTCTGTATTTCTGTGAGGTCCGTCGTTATTTTTCCTTTCTCATTTGTGATTCTGTTTATGTGTGTAGATTCTCTTTTTCTCGTAATGCATCTGGCTAGGGCTTTATCTATTTTGTTTATTTTTTCAAAGAACCAGCTCTTGGTTTCATTGATTTTTTTCTATTGTTTTATTCTTCTCAATTTTATTTATTTATTCTCTGATCTTTATGATGTCTCTCCTTCTGGTGACTTTGGGCATCATTTGTTCTTCTTTTTCCAGTTTCAGTAATTGTGTCTTTAGACTGTTCATTTGGGAATGTTCTTCCTTCTTTAAATAGGCCTGGATTGCAATATACTTTCCTCTTAGAACTGCCTTTGCTGCGTGCCACAGAAGTTGTGGCTTTGTATTGTTGTTGTCATTAGTCTCCATATATTCTTTGATTTCTGTTTTGATTTGGTCGTTAACCCATTGATTCATTAGGAGAATGTTGTTAAGTCTCCATGTATTTGTGAGCCTTTTTGATTTCTTTCTGAAATTTATTTCTAGTTTTATACCTTTGATATCTGAGAAGTTGGTTGGTAGGATTTCAATATTTTTGAATTTACTGAGGTTCTTTTTGTGGGCTAGTATGTGGTCTATTCTGGAAAATGATCCATGTACACTTGAGAAGAATGTGTATCCTGCTGCTTTTGGGTGCAGAGTTCTGTATATGTCTGTTAGGTTCATTTGTTCTAGTGTGTTGTTCAGTGCCTCTGTGTCTTTAGTTATCCTCTGCCTCGTTGGTCTATCCTTTGGAGTGAGTGGCGTGTTAAAGTCTCCTAAAATAATTGCATTGCTGTCTATTTCCTTCTTCACTTCTGGTAGTATTTGTTTCACATATGCTGATGCTCCTGTGTTGGGTGCATATATATTTATAATGGTTATATCTTCTTGTTGGACTGACCCCTTTATCATTATGTAATGTCCGTCTTTATCTCTTGCTACTTTCTTCGTTTTGAAGTCTATTTTATCTGATACAAGTACTGTAACACCTGCTTTTTTCTCTTTGTTGTTTGCTTGAAATATTTTTTTCCATCCCTTCACTTTTAGTCTGTGTATATCTTTGGGTTTGAGGTGAGTCTCTTGTAAGCAGCATATAGATGGGTCTTGCTTTTTCATCCACTCTGTTACTCTTTGTCTTTTGATTGGTGCATTCAGTCCGTTTACATTTATGGTGATTATTGATAGATATGTACTTATTGCCATTGCTGGCTTTAGATTCATGGTTACCAAAGGTTCAAGGGTTGCTTCTTTACTATCTGAGAATCTAACTTAACTTTCTTGTTAAGTTATTGTGAACGCCGTCTGATGTTTCTTAATCTCTCCATTCCTATTCTTCCTCCTCCTTTCTTTATATATTAGGTGTTTTATTCTTTGCCTTTAGTTAGTATTTGGATGGTCTGCTTTCTTTGCTATGATTTTATTTTCTCTGGTGACATCTTTTTAGCCTTAGGAGTGCTTCCCTTTAGAGCAGTCCCTTTAAGATATCCTGTAGTGGTGGTTTATGGGAGGCAAATTCTTTCAACTTTCCTTTGTCTGGAAATTGTTTAATCCCTCCGTCATATTTAAATGATAATCGTGCTGGATACAATATTCTTGGTTTGAGGCCCTTCTGTTTCATTACGTTAAATATATCATGCCATTCTCTTCTGGCCTGTAAGGTTTCTGTTGAGAAGTCTCATGATAGTCTGATGGGTTTTCCTTTGTAGGTGATCTTTTTTCTCTCTCTATCTGCCTTTAATACTCTGTCTTTATCTTTGATCTTTGCCATTTTAATTATTATGTGTCTTGGTGTTGTCTTCTTTGGTCCCTTGTGTTGGGATATCTGTGGGCTTCCTGGACTGTGAGACTATTTCCTTCCCCAGCGTGGGGAAGTTTTCAGCAATTATTTCTTCAAAGACACTTTCTATCCCTTTTTCTTTCTCTTCTTCCTCTGGTACTCCTATAATGCGAATATTGTTCCGTTTGAATTGGTCACACAGTTCTCTTAATATTCTTTCATTCTTAGAGATCCTTTTATCTCTCTCTGCCTCTGCTTCTTTGTATTCCTGTTCCCTGTCTTGTAATTCCTTGATTGTGTCTTGAACCTGATTCAGTCTGCTGTTAAGCCCGTCAATGGCAGGTCTCATTTCTGCATTGTCTTTTCTCACTTCCCTCACTTCCTCCCTCAGCTCTTGCACATTTTTCTGTAGATCCGTCAGCATGGCTATGACTTTTATTCTGAATTCTTTTTCTGGAAGACTATGCATGTCCATTCCTTCAGATTCTCTCTCTGTGGTGGTGTTTGTCTGAAGCTTTGTCTGTATCATATTCTTCTGTCTTCTCATGACTATAGAATTTGTTGTTGGAAGTTGTCACGTATGTCCGCTGGGCTCTTTATGACTTTAAAAAGGAAAGAGAAGAAAGGAGAGAAAAGAAAAAAGAAAACAAAGAGAAAAAAAAATACTACTACTAATAAAAAAAGTAAAAAGAGAGAAAAAGGAAAAGAAAGGAAAGAAAAAGAAAAAGCAGCAACACGTAAAAAAAAAAAAAACCCCACCAGGGGTGGTTTCTTTGTGAATGCCGTAGGTGGCGCTATTGCTCCACTATTCCAGACCCGTGGCCACGTCGCTCCGCATGGCCCTTTAAAGCTGTGACCTGGGTGAGAATGAATGGGAGGCTGTTGAGCTCTGTGGGAGTCCTAAATATGGCTACCCTTTCCCAGTCGCCCGCTATGGGGTCCGAGGCTCCCCAGGACTCCCAGCCTGCTGGGTTGAGTGTGCCACTGCGATGAGGTTCAGAAATTTCTTTTGCAAACATTTCTTCCCAGTCTGTGGCTTGTCTTCCCATTCTCTTGACAGTGTCTTTTGCAGAGCAGAAGTTTTTAATTTTAATTAAGTCCAGCTTATCAACTGTTTCTTTCATTAGTCATGCCTTAGCTGTTGTATCTAAAAAGTCATTTTCATATCTAAGGTCATCTAGATTTTCTCCTCTGTTTTCTTCTAGGAGATTTGTATTTTACATTTAGGTAGGAACCATTCTGAGTTAATTTTTGTGAAAGATGTAGTCTATATCTAGATTCATTTTTTTAAAATAGACTTTATTTTTAGAGCAGTTTTTGGTTCACAGCAAAATTGAGCAGAATGTACACAGAGAAAACTGTTTTTAAAATGAATATCCTAAATGATCCCAGTGCATATCAAGAATCAAAATTTGAGAAGCATGGTCTTAATGCCTTTAAATCCTTACTGTCAGAAGAAACCACTTTTGCAAAAAAACAGTGGGCCTTTAACTTCTCCAAACTCTTTGGATTTCTTTTTAATGGAATATCAGGCAAAAGCAAACATTTAAAGTTGTATTTTTGTGTCAGAAGATTTAAAGGAGTGTCTCTAAGAACATGCATGATGCCTCAGACTGTTCATATGTTCTCTGCTGTAATGGTATTTTACTAATATTCTAAACATTCAAGTCATAGTAACATTTATTAATATCCTAAATAATATTCAAACAATGCATAGCATAATCAGGAAAAGAGATAATGAAAATATTCCCAAGCACCAACTCTGCTTCATGACCTTGAGCATTACAATTTTCCTGCAATCAATGGCTTTGGTATTAGTACACAAGGTAGGTTCCAAAATGTTCTTTCACTGTAAGTGCAAAAACATGATGGCCTTAGTCAGGAAAGAGTTGTTGATGGGCCCAAGAATTAACTTACTTTGCAAGTAACAAACAGGTCCCTGTGTAAAAATTCGTGCTGGTCAGCAATCATTAACTTACACCTGCAGTACTAGATGCTCTGAGAATAGTCACTCCTATGTTGGGAGAAAGCTTGAAGTGAAGTTTGGATAAAAAAGTTAGTGAGAAACTGTTCTCTTGCAGTGAGAAAAATGAAATTCCTCATTTATAGGAAGGAGCACATTGAAAATACTAATTTTTCTGCAGAGGTA
Organism: Phataginus tricuspis; assembly: GCA_029783875.1. Lineage (NCBI taxonomy): Eukaryota > Metazoa > Chordata > Mammalia > Pholidota > Manidae > Phataginus > Phataginus tricuspis. Next base: position 28,891,403 of record JAQQAC010009165.1, on the reverse strand, counting down.
AATACCAGAGACTTAAAGGCAGCTGGTTTAAATGTAAAAACTACATTTATTAGTGGCAGATGAATCTAGGTAACCAGTCACAAGACACCTAATTATATTCAGGCAGTTTAGCCAGTAGCCCCAAAACAGAAGGAATAAAATATTTACATAAATGCCCAACCATAGTTAAGACCCTTTTAAATTAAAATGATTCCTTTAGAATAGCAATTTGTCATAAATTCATTGATCTATGTTTAAATGAATAATTGCAAACATAGTTTGCAATAAAATAAGAGTGATAGACTCTTATTTTAAGATACAAGAACAGAAAGAAACCAGGAGATAACTTAAAAGGTAAAAACAGAAGCGGTGGTCTAATTAGAGTTTATGGAAGAAAAGTTGGAATAATTTTAAAACACAGCACATACAGTTCCATTTCTGTTATTTTGTTACTTCATCAGCATTGGGCTTGTATTTCTCCTTATTTGGTGACTGTTCCACTATTCATAGTGAATCAGCTTCTGTCTTTGTTTTGTTGCTTCTGTCATTACTGACTTTCCGCTCTGTTTTCTCTCTGCTCTCTGGCCTCAAATTTCCCATCACTTACACTTACTGCCTTTTCTCCAGGGGAGTCTGTTTCTGCCCCTACTACCAGTTTCTTCCTTTCGTTGTTCTTCAGTTGTCCTAGGGAGGCAGACCTGATCAGGTTAGTTTATCATGGTTGTTCCTGTTGGGCAGTTTCTGTCTTGGGCCACCTCATGGGCAGCTGACTAGTCTGGAGAGCAGCAATCCATAGATCAAGCAACCCCTTTGTCCAGGCAATTCTGTCCAGAATGGCAGCTTCACGTTACTGAACATGAGCCTAGCAGCAACTTTGAGTGCCACTGCAAGTGATTGAAGATCTGGTTTCATGAAAGTGCTGGAGGTGTGTGTAGTGTATATGAACACATTGGGAGTCATCGTCCTAGAAACAAGAAACATCACTTATTCAGCCTAGTTGGAGTTTACGCACAGACCCATCTGCATTAGTGAAATACCTCAACTACAGAACATCTGTTGATTCAGTAACATCTTAAAATTGAAAGGGAGGTTGCAACTAAAGTAAAGATAAAAATTTCTGGTCAGTATGAAGTAATATGAGAAGTGTTTTTTTATTACCATACTATGAACTTGATGAAATATGTTGCCAAAAAAAGTTAAGATCTTTAAGTGATGAATGCAGAGTTAATGTTGAAATATATAGAAAGTAACATGAAAAAGGTTTTTAGAATTCTTGCAGAATGGAATAGATACTACTGAAAGTAAATATGCTAATGATAATAGCAGATCCTTATGTGATTAAGTAAAGTAGTTAGGATTAAATCTCTGTTGAGTGGTTACAGAAAGAAATCCTGATGAAATGCAAATAAATAGAAGAGTGTTTTCTTCTTACTAAGTAAAAATTCTCTCAAGTCCCACAACTCTAAGCAGGCAGGCTAAAGGCACTTCTGGATAAGAAAAATATTACAGTGGGTCCAGTACTTTTTGGTTCTTAGCCGAGTTCTCAATTCCCTTGTTAAAATGTAGATGCGTGAGTTGATCTAGAAGACTTGATACATACATTTATTCATTGGCTACCTTACATAGATTGAGCAGATTAATCTTGGACTTTTAACTAGCTATCTAGATGAAAGAGAATGTATCCCTGTCACAGAGATAGAAGCACTTGCTGGTGTTCATATTCCCCCAAAGTTGGGGAGAAGTGAGAAGACCTAGTCAACTCTGAACTACCACATTTATTGAATCAAGATTTCTGTGCCTATGGCCATAGGAATTAATGATTAAAATATCCATTGAATGTGTCCATACATTTTTTTCTCTACTTCCCCATGCTGTTTACCCTTTCTTCTCTCAGTGAATAATTCATACCTTTCTGAGTGGTATCCTTTGCTCCTGTCTGTGTTCATCATCCTCGCACATGCCACCTACCACTCTTCTGTCTTTTCTTATTGTCCCCAGTTTGTGATGTTTATTTACCTAAAATGCCTTTCTTCTTAGCTTTCCAGTGTCTCTGAACTTGCTGAGCAACTTAAAGCTTTGGGGTAGAAAGAGGATCTTGGAATTCAGTCACTGAATTTTGGTTGCTTTGGTGTATGTGTATTTTTAATCTCTGAGTATTATTTTTACCAAGAGGAGAATCCAAAGGAAAACTTAGAGGGCCATCCTTTTTCATCTAGTATTCAGTGCAGCAGGAAGAAAGAAAAGTTGTTCACCTCGCTCAAGATTTCTAACTGAAATGATGATGAGCAGAAATAGAAAAATCAGCCTTTCTTTAGGCCCCAAGGACATTCATCTAATTATGACTTACCTGATCATTAATTGAAGTATGAGTGATACTGTATATGATGTGCATACAACTAAGTTCTATGGTTCAGTGCAAAAAACACTGGACAAAAGAGCAGACCACTTTTAGGGCTGGCCCAGACTTTTGGGTCTTTAAAGAAGTCATATAAAATATCTTTGGAACTTGATTTTCCTCCTCTGTAAAATCTGAATCAGAATACTAATAAATGCTTTGCTCTCACAGGATTGTTCTACGGGTCAAATTTGAAAATAAATGGGAGCTTCATAATTATAAATGCTTTATGAATATCAAGTATTTGTTACAAAATGATATGCTTGTAGTTTGAGCCTGACTAGTAGAGATGCCTTGACTAAATAGCCCAAGAAATCCCACAATATTGATATTGAATATATTATAAACATGCTTAATATCATTATATATTTTGGGAAGCCATAACTCAATAATTTGGGATACTGTGTAAAATAAAATAAGAACTCTAATGCAGAATCAGGAGTCTAATGGAAATTGCTTCTAAGAGAAAAATTCTCATGGGTGTTTTCCTGGGGCAAGGTCTAGGATTCTTCCATTGCTTAGAGTAGGGTTGTGGCAGTCTGAGAGCCTACTGAAAGCAAATGAAGAGTAGATGAATTTTCTTCATTTCAAAAATTCCTAAATACTGTAACTCCCCTTTACTTTCCCCTCCCTTTGTTTCCTTTACAGAGAGAGGCACTAGTTTATCCTTTTTCTAATTTATAATAAAATTTAATATTGTTTCAATGATTACTATATGTTAAGCACTGAACCAAGTGCTTTATATATTTCTCATTTTACCTTCACAACAACCCTGTGAGGTATTATCTACATTTTTCAAATAAGGGAATACAGGCTTAGTGGGAAGTAAGTAACTTGACCATGATCATACACATCTGAACTCTAAGCAGTGCGTGTAAGAGTCAGGATTTAAACCAAGGCAGTTTGACTCCAGAACCCTCATATTTAACAACCACACTTATAAGTAAATGGTTTTTTAAGGCTATAAATTTTCCTCTAAATACAGCTTTGAGGTATAATCTCACAAATTGTGATATTTTCATTGTGGTTAATTTCCAAACATGATACAATTGCAGTTTGTGGAGTTCTTTGATCTAAAGTTGAGATGGTTTTAAAATCAAGTAGTTGTGATTATTTTGGCCAAGTTCTTAGTTGCAGATAACACCTTTTCTTTGCTATTCACAAAGAAAATGACCAGACCCCGGATGTTCCACTAGAACTGCTGCAGAGAAACCAAATTCCAAGATGATACCTGCCTGAGGAGGCAAGTGGTCTTCACCTTCCAAAGTTCAATTCTGCCTTCTAAGTCTCACACAGAAATGTCCTTCTTTCTGAAAGTCCATACAGACAGAACCTTAGCTTCAAGGGAATGGGAGATACAGACTCTGGCCTTCTAGATCTTTTCTACCGGAGGGAATGCTGCAAGTGAGTTGAAGTCATATTGACTGAGCCAACTGGCAATATTTACTCTTGTTAATTCTGAAGTGTGTGTGTGGGGTGGGGGTGTCAGAAAATACCTATATTCTTTCTACTCTCTTAGAAACCTATTATATGGTATATTTTTCAAAGTGTTTCATAAGTGCTTAAATAAAAAGTGTGTTTGTGTTCTCAGGATTTAAAGTTGCATGCATATATAGGTAAAGTTTTGTGCCATTAGGTCAAGGGCAAACTATATGCATGGGCCAAATCTGGCCACTGCCTGTCCTTGTAAATAAAGTTTAGTTGGGATACAACCATGACCATTTATGTACTGTCTGTGGCTGCTTTTATGCTAGAGTTGAGATAAGCAGTAGCAAAAGAGACCATATGGATTGCAAAGCCTAAAACATTTACTATTTGACTGACCCCTGTATTAAAGCTTCTATAAATTGATTGGCTATATTAATAACATCCTCTATGTCCTATTTTATAATTAACAACATCCTCTATATGCTATTTTATTATTATTATTTTGATCATTAATTATATTTTATAGATTCTCTATATAATTTTCCTCCCCATTCAATTTGTCTAGAACTAAGAAGCAGTTAAATCTGCTATTTCCTTTTTATTTATAAAGGTTTTGTTTTATATACCCTGATGCTTATGAGAGTTATACATCTTCAGGTGTATTATACCCTTTGTCATTCTAAAGTACTCATGTTATTCTGTTTAATACTTTTTGATTTGAACTCAGCTTTGCCTAATGTTAACATGATGAAACCTACTTCCTTTTGAATTGTATTTGCCTGGTATGTTTGCCACTCCTTTTATTTTGTGAATCTTAGTGATTTAGGTCTCTTGAAGACTACAGATAGTTGTTTGATTCTTAGACCTATTATTATTATTATTTGTAATAGCTGAGTTTCTCTCTTATATATTAACTGATATAGTTGGTCTTCTGGAATCTGTTTCTTTTTCTACATATCTGCATTTTTTTTCTTTCTGTTTTGCTGTGCAGTCCTCTTTGCCTTGTCCATCACCCCATTCCCAGTGGTAATTTGTTTTTAGTTCTGTTCATATTGTCTTTATAACTGAAAATAATACATTAAAATTTTTATTTCTCAATATAATACTGTAGAAAAGAGTAGCATTTGGTTGCTATTGTCTTATACTACCTTCTACTTCCTTCCATCTCCTTTGGCCCTCTTCTGCTCATGTATTCTGGAATTTCCTCAACATCTGTAACTAGATTGTTCTTTTTAAAACATTATTTAGTTTTTCTTCAAAAAATTATAACAATTATAGATGGATATCTACACTTACCACATATACTTGTATTTATTTCTGTGTTTAAAAGGAAATGATGCTTATCTCCCAAGTTTTCATACCAGAACTTTCCTGTGAGTTCTTATTGTGAGCCATTAACTTACATTTATTTTCAAAAATATTTTTTAGAAGGGATTCATAGTTTCCCTGAATTCTTGTGTATATGAACCTAGCTTTCTTTTGTACACTCATATGAATGGAACCTTGGCTTTTTAGGTATCATAATTTTTAATTCAAACACTGTAAACTTTGCTTCATTGCTTTTTGGTATCTCATGTTGCTGAAGGAAAATATGAAGTCAGTCAGATTTATTTTCCTTTAGGATGACATTTTTTCTATGCATAGATACTTAGAGAATTTTTTCTTTATTCTTGAAGTTCATCAGTAGCCAAAATTTGTTTCATTTGTTACTATATTCTATTAATTTTTCCTGAAACACAGCAATCCCTTTCATTCTGCATTTCTAGCTTCCTTACATATCTTTTGTTATGCATTTGAGCTTTTCTTTTTTTATTTTTTCTATTCATGTTTTATCTTCTGTAGAAAAAAATCAGTTACAAGATGCTGACTCTTTATTGTTTAACTCTGTATGGTTACTTTTTTAGTAATAACTTTAACCTCTTTTTCCTCATCCACTATATTTTTATCTTCTATTGCTATTCCCTTCTCTTTTGACTTGTTCTTTTCAGATCCAAGATAGCATAGGACATATTTCCCCTAAATGTTTCTTAAATTTTCAGTAGGAATTCTTCAAATATACTTCATTTATCTTTTCATGTTTCTAACCCTTTCTTAATTATAAGAATGATTTTTGCCTAGGTCACATACAATTGTTTTATCTTTGAAAGGAGGCAGTACTACATAAACCTGCTATTTGTCCAGTGTAGTAAAAATAAGTATTAATTCTGCTCTTTGCTTTATGTTTTCCTATTGTTATCCATGCAATCAATCATTCAATTCGTTTCAGGGGAGGTAGGCAGAGAGAAAGTGATATTGGACAGGAAGAAATCAGCCAACCCATTTCAGATGTGCTCTCTCCAAGTACATAATCGCCATAGTAGCTATTGCATCTTCCATCCCTAGGGTTTGCCTAGTTTGGCATAAAGGAAAGATGATCCTAACAACCCCAGACCCTTGTGCCCACCTCACTCTGGAGTGCAGGGCAGTGTGAGGTCCTGTGGCTTGCAGGCCCTTTGTTTAGAAGGTCTGGTCTTACTTATTTCTGTTCAGTCATCTTTGCTGTGCCGCTGTAGAGCTGGTTTCCTCATCTCCTGACTTCCCGCCCTCCCTGGTTGGGAAATCAGATAGGGGGAAATAAAAATGACATGGCTGATAGACAAAAACATGCATACTGGATGGCTTTATATATACCAAGTACAAAAAGAAACAAAACCAATTTATGCTATTAGGCTCCCTTGGTAAAGGACAATCAAGGCTTCTGTCATCACACTAGTATGCTGTTTCTTGAGTTGATACTAGTTACGTGGGTGTGTCTACTTAATTCATTTTTTGGATGTGCATTATTTTTCAATAAAAGGTTTTGTTTCTTTTTTTAATAATAACATGCTGAAAGCTCATGCTCCAGAACTGCTTCATCTATAAGCTGGGTAAATAGTAGAAGGAGGGATAAAGACCATGTGAAGAGTAATAAAAAGAAGTCTGCAGTGGCTGTATTAGTCAAAGAAGACTTTAGAACAAGGAAAATCAACAAGTATCAAGAAGTAAATTACACAATAATAAAATGGTCAATTCACTAAAAAGACTTTAATAATCTTGAATATGTATGCAGCTAACAACTTCAAAATACATAAAGCAAGAACAGAACTGAAAGAAGAAAAATACGTAATCCGCATTATAGATGGAAACTTTGATAGTCCTTTCAGTAATCAATAGAACAAGTACACAGAAAATCAGCAAGAATATAGGAGGCCAGAATGACACTGTCAACCAACTTGATCTAATTGACTTTGATAGAACATTGCACCCTAACAGAGCAGAATACACACTTTTCTCAAGTGCACATATAATATGGATCATGACAGACTATGTCCTTGTTCACAAAACAAACAAAATCTTAAGGAATTTAAAAGGAATAATACAAAATATGTTCCCTCACTAAAATGGAATTGAACGAGAAGTCAGTAATAGAAAGATATCTGCCAAAACTACTAGAACTAATATCTGAATTCGGCAAAGTTGCAGGATATAAAATTAACACATAGAAATCTGTTGCTTTCCTATACACTATCGATGAGCTAACAGAAAGAGAAATCAGAAAAACAATTCCATTCACAATTGCATCTAAAAGAATAAAATACCTAGGAATAAACCTAATGAAGGAAGTGAAAGACCTGTACTCTGAAAACTACAAGACACTCCTAGGAGAAATTAAGGAAGACACTAACAAATGGAAATGCATCCCATGCTCTTGGCTAGGAAGAATAAATATTGTCAAAATGGCAATACTACCTAAAGCAATCTACAGATTCAACACAATCCCTATCAAACTACCAACAGCTTTCTTCAATGAACTGGAACAAATAATTCTAAAATTCATATGGAACCACAAAAGACCCCTAAGAGCCAAAGCAATCCTGAGAAGGAGGAATCAAACAGGGGGAATTATGCTCCCTGACTTCAAGCTCTACTACAAAGTCACAGTAATCAAGACAATTTGGTACTGGCACAAAAACAGACCCACAGACCAGTGGAACAGAATAGAAAATCCAAACATTAATCCAAACACCTACAATCAATTAATATTTGATAAAGGAGCCCTGGATATACAATGGGGAGATGACAGCCTCTTCAGCAGCTGGTGTTGGAAAAACTGGACAGCTACATGTAAGAGAATGAAACTGGACTACTGTCTAACCCCATACACAAAGGTAAACTCGAATGTAAGTCATGAAACCATAAAACTCTTAGAAAAAAACATAGGCAAAAATCTCTTGGACATAAACATGAGCGACTTCTTCATGAACATATCCCCCCGGGCAAGGGAAACAAAAGCAAAAATGAACAAATGGGACTATATCAAGTTGAAAAGCTTCTGTACAGGAAAGGACACCATCAGCAGAACAAAAAGACATCCTACAATACGGGAAAATATATTCATAAATGATGTATCTGATAAGGGGTTGACATCCAAAATATACAAAGAACTCACGCACCTTAACAAACAAAAACTAAATAATCCAATTAAGAAATGGGCAGAGGACATGAATAGACACTTCCCTAAAGAAGAAATTCAGATGGCCAACAGGCACATGAAAAAATGCTCCACATCACTAATCATCAGAGAAATGCAGATTAAAACCACAATGAGTTGTCATGTCACACCAGTGAGGATGGCCAACATGCAAAACACAAACAACAACAAATGTTGGAGAGGATGTGGAGAGAGGGGAACCCTCCTACACTGCTGTTGGGAATGCAAATTAGTTCAACCATTGTGGAAAGCAGTATGGAGGTTCCTCATAAAACTCAAAATAGAAATACCATTTGACCCAGGAATCCCACTCCTAGGAATTTACCCCAAGAATGCATCAGCCCAGTTTGAGAAAGACAGATGCACCCCTATGTTTATTGCAGCACTATTTACAATAGCCAAGAAATGGAAGCAACCTAAGTGCCCATCAGTAGATGAATGGATTAAGAAGATGTGGTACATATACACAATGGAATATTACTCAGCCATAAGAAAAAAACAAATCCTACCATTTGCAACAACATGGATGGAGTTGGAGGGTATTATGCTCAGTGAAATAAGCCAGGCCGGAAAAGACAAGTATCAAATGATCTCACTCATATGTGGAGTATAAGAACAAAGAAAAAGAAAACTGAAGGAACAAAACAGCAGCAGACTCACAGAACCCAAGAACGGACTAATAGTTACCAAAGGGAAAGGGACTGGGGAAGAAGGGCGGGAAGGGAGGGATAAGAGGGTAAAAGGGGCATTACGATTAGCAGACATAGGGTGGGGGTGCACGGGGAGCACTGTACAGCTCAGAGAAGACAAGTAGTGATTCTCATCTCACTACACTGATGGACAGTGACTGTAATAGGGTTGGTGGGGGGCACCTGATGAAGGGGGTAATTTAATCATCACAATATTGCTCATGTAATTGTAGGTTAATGATACTAAAATAAAATAAATTGTAAAAAGAAAGATATCTGGAATTTCCCCCAAGCACATAGATATTAACACTTCTAAATAATCCATGAGTCAAAGAGAAAGTCTAAGGGGAAATTAGAAAATATCTTAAAGTGACTGCAACTGAAAATATAACATATCAAAATTTGTGGGATACCGCTAAAGCAGTACCTCTAGGGAAATATTTTTTTTATTAAAGTATTATTGATATACACTCTTATGAAGGTTTCACATGAATAAACAATGTGGTTACTACATTTACCCATATTATCAAGTCCCCACTCATTCCCCAATTCAGTCACTGTCCGTCACTGTAGTAAGATTACACAGATTCACTGTTTGCCTTCTCTGTGCTACACTGTTTTCCCCGTGATTCCCCAAACCATGTGTACTAAACATAATACCCCACAACACCCTTCTCCCACCCTCCCCACCTACCCTGCCACATCCCTCCCATTTGGTAACCACTAGTTCCTTCTTGGAGTCTCTAAGTCTGCTACTATTTTGTTCCTTCAGTTTTGCTTCATTGTTATACTCCACAAATGATGGAAATCATTTGGCACTTGTCTTTCTCTGCCTGGCTTATTTCACTGAGCATAATATCCTCCAGCTCCATTCATGTTGTTGCAAATGGCATGATTTGTTTCCTTCGTATGGCTGAATAGTATTCCATTGTGTATATGTTCCACCTCTTCTTTATCCATTCATCAACTGATGGACACTTAGGTTGCTTCTATATCTTGGCTATTGTAAAAAGTGCTGCAATAAACATAGGGGTGCATATGTCTTTTTGAATCTGAGAAGTTGTATTCTTTGGGTAAATTCCAAGGAGTGGGATTCCCGGGTCAAATGGTATTTGTATTTTTAGTTTTTTGAGGAACCTCCATATTGTTTTACACAATGGTTGAACTAGCTTACATTCCCACCAGCAGTGTAGGAGGGTTCCCCTTTCTCTGCATCCTCGCCAGCATTTGTTGTTCTTGGTCTTTTCAATACTGGCCATCCTTACTGGTGTGAGGTGATATCTCATTGTGGTTTTAATTTGCATTTCCCTGATGATTAGTGCTGTGGAGCATCTTTTCATGTGTCTGTTGGCCATCTGAATTTCTTCTTTGGAGAACTGTCTCTTCATATCCTCTGCCCATTTTTTAATCGGGTTATTTGCTTTTTGGGTGTAGAGGTGTGTAAGTTATTTATATATTTTGGATGTTAACCCCTTGTCGGATATGTCATTTAGAAATATATTCTCCCATACTGTTGGATGCCTTTTGTTCTGTTGATGGTATCCTTTGCCATACAGAAACTTTTTAGTTTGATGTAGTCCCATGAGTTCATTTTTGCTTTTGTTTCCCTTGCTCAAGGAGATGTGTTCAGGAAGAAGTTGCTCATGCTTATATTTAGGAGATTTTTGCCTGTGTTGTCTTCTAAGAGTGTTATGGTTTTCATGACTTACATTCAGGTCCTTGATCCATTTCGAGTTTACTTTTGTGTATGGGGTTCAACAATAATCCAGTTTCATTCTCTTGCATGTAGCTGTCCAGTTTTGCCAACACCAGCTGTTGAAGAGGCTGTCAATTCCCTACTGTATATCCATGGCTCCTTTATCATATATTAATTGACCATATATGCTTAGGTTTATATCAGGGCTCTCTAGTCTGTTCCATTGGTCTATGGGTCTGTTCTTGTGCCAGTGCCAAGTTGTCTTGATTACTGTGGCTTTGTAGTAGAGCTTGAAGTTGGGGAGCATAATCCCCCCAGCTTTATTCTTCCTTCTCAGGATTGCTTTGGCTATTCGGGGTCTTTTGTGGTTCCATATGAATTTTAGAATGATTTTCTCTAGTTCATTAAACAATGATGTTGGTATTTTGATAGGAATTGCATTGAATCTGTAGATTGCTTTAGGCAGGATGACCATTTTGACAATATTAATTCTTCCTATTCATGAGCACGGGATGTATTTCCATTTATTGATATCTTCTTTAATTTCTCTCATAAGTGTCTTGTATTTTTCAGAGTATAGGTCCTTCACTTCCTTGGTTAGGTTTACTCCTAGGTATTTTATTCTTTTTGATGCAACTTTGAATGGAATTGTTTTCCTGATTTCTCTCTCTGCTAGGTCATTGTTAGTGTATAGGAATGCCATAGATTTCTGCGCATTAATTTTGTATCTCGCAACGTTGCTGAATTCAGATATTAGATCTAGTAGTTTTGGAGTATATTCTAGTAGTTTTGGAGTATATTCTTTTGGGTTTTTTATGTACAATATCATGTCATCTGCAAACGGACAGTTTAACTTCTTCTTTACCAATCTGGATGCCTTGTATGTCTTTGTTTTGTCTGATTGCCATGGCTAGGACCTCCAGTACTATGTTGAAAAGAAGTGGGGAGAGTGGGCATCCTTGTCTTGTTCCCGATCTTAAAGGAAAAGCTTTCAGCTTCTCACTGTTAAGTATAATGTTGGCTGTGGGCTTGTCATATATAGGCTTTATTATGTTGAGGTAGTTGTCCTCTATACCCATTTTGTTGAGAGTTTTTATCATGAATGGATGTTGAATTTTGTCAAATGCTTTTTCAGCATCTATGGAGATGATGGTGTGGTTTTTGTCCTTCTTTTTGTTGATGGATTTTCGAATTTGAACCATCCTTGCATCCCTGGAATAAATCCTACTTGATCATGATGGATGATCCTTTTGATGTACTTTTGAATTCGGTTTGCTAATATTTTGTTGAGTATTTTTGCATCTATGTTCATCAGGGATATTGGTCTGTAGTTTTCTTTTTTATGGTGTCTTTGCCCGGTTTTGGTATTAGAGTGATGCTGGCCTCATAGAATGAGTTTGGAAGTATTCCCTCTTCTTCTACTCCTTGGAAAACTTTAAAGAGGATGGGTATTAGGTATTCACTAAATGTTTCATAAAATTCAGTGGTGAAGCAGGCGTTTTGTTCTTAGGTAGGTTTTTGATTACCAGTTCAATTTTGTTGCTGGTAATTGGTCTGTTGAGATTTTCTGTTTCTTTCTGGGTCAGCCTTGGAAGGTTGTATTTTTCTAGAAAGTTGTCCATTTCTTCTAGGTTATCCAGTTTGTTAGCCTATAGTTTTTTGTAGTATTCTCTAATGGTTCTTTGTATTTCTGTGCTGTCCGTAGTGATTTTTCCTTTCTCATGTCTGGTTCTGTTTATGTGAGTAGACTCTCTTTTTTTCTTGATAAGTCTGGCTAGGGGTTTATCTATTTTGTTTATTTTCTCGAAGAACCAACTCTTGATTTCGTTGATCCTTTCTAATTTTTTATTCTTCTCGATTTCATTTATTTCTGCTCTAATCTTTATTATGTCCCTCCTTCTACTGCCTTTGGGTCTCATTTGTTCTTCTTTTCCTAGTTTCATTAATTGTGAGTTTAGACTGCTCATATGGGAATGTTTTTCTTTCCTGAGGTAGGCCTGTATTGCAATGTACTTTCCTCTTAGCACGGCCTTCGCTGAGTCCTACAGATTTTGTGGTGTTGAATTATTGTTGTCATTTGTCTCCATATATTGCTTGATCTCTGTTTTATTTGGTCATTGATCCATTGATTATTTAGGAGCATGTTATTAAGCCTCCATGTGTTTGTGGGATTTTTCATTTTCTTTGCGTAATTCATTTCTTGTTTCATTCCTTTGTGGTCTGAGAAGCTGGTTGGTACAATTTCAATCTTTTTAAATTTACCGAGGCTCTTTTTGTGGCCTAGTATATGATCTATTCTTGAAGTCTATTTTGTCTGATATAAGTACTGCAACTCCTGCTTTTTTCTCCCTATTAGTTGCATGAAATGTCTTTTTCCATCCCTTCACTTTTAGTCTGTGTATGTCTTTGGGTTTAAAGTGAGGCTCTTGAAGGCAGCATATAGACAGGTTTTGTTTTTTTATCCATTCAGTGACTCTATGTCTTTTGATTGGTGCATTCAATCCATTTACATTTAGGGTGATTATGGATAGGTATGTACTTACTGGCATTGCAGTCTTCAGATTCGTGGTTACCAAAGATTCAGGGTTAACTTCCTTACTATCTAAGAGTAACTTAACTCACTTAATATGCTATTTCAAACACAATCTAAAGGTGTTTTTTTTTTCTCCTCCTTTTTCTTCTTCCTCCATTCTTTACATATTAGGTATCATATTCTGTACTGCTTGTCTATTCCTTGATTGGCTTTGGAAATAGTTAATTTAATTTTGCATTTTCATAGTAATTAGCTGTTCTACTTTCTTTACTGTGGTTTTATTACCTCTGGTGACAGCTATTAAACCATAGGAACACTTCCATTTATAGCAGTCCCTCCAAAATACACTGTAGAGATGGTTTGTGGGAGGTAAATTCTCTCAGCTTTTGCTTATCTGGGAATTGTTTAATCCCTCCTTCAAATTTAAATGATAATCTTGCCAGATAAAGTAATCTTGGTTCAAGGCCCTTCTGCTTCATTGCAATAAATACATCATGCTACTCCCTTCTGGCCTGTAATGTTTCTGCTGAGAAGTCTGATTGTAGCCTCAAGGGCTTTCCTTTGTATGTGATCTTATTTCTCTCTCTGGCTGCTTTTAATAGTCTATCCTTATCCTTGATCTTTGCCATTTTAATTACTATATGTCTTGGTATTGTCTTACTTTGGTCCCTTGTGTTGGGAGATCTGTGCACCTCCATGGCTTAAGAGACTATCTCCTTCCCCATATTGGGGAAGTTTTCAGCAATCACCTCCTCAAAGACGCTTTCTATCCCTTTTTCTCTCTCTTCTTCTGGTACCCCTATAATGCGCATATTGTTCCATTTGGATTGGTCGCACAGTTCTCTCAATATTCTTTCATTCTTAGACATCCTTTTTTCTCTCTGTGCCTCAGCTTTGTATTCCTCTTCTCTAGTTTCTATTTCATTTATCTTCTCTTCCACCATATCCAATCTGCTTTTAATACCATCCATTGTGCTCTTCAATGATTCGATCTCCGACAGTAATTCATTCCTGAGTTCTTGAGTATCTTTACGTACCTCCATGAGCATGTTAGTGATTTTTATTTTGAACTCCCTTTCAGGGAGAGTCATGAGGTCAATATCATTCAAATCTTTCTCAGGAGTTGTATTCATAATTTTACACTGGACCAGGTTCCTTTGGCATTTCATATTTGTGTATGGTGCCTTCTAGTGCCCAGAAGCTCTACTCTCGAGCTTCTCAGCCCCTGAAGCAATGTCGGGGATTGCAGGAGAGTTGTATTGGTGCCTCTGGGGAGGAGAGAGCTGTTTCCTGGTTCCTGGCTGCTATGCCTGTCTCCACTACCTGAACCAGTGGTCAGAGCACACAGGTATAAGCCTCTGTGCTTTGCGTTTTTAGTTGCTGTAGACAGATCTTCCCTCTGGCTGGCCTAATGCCAGGGTAGGGTTTCCCGGTTTTCAAGTCCATTGGGGCTGGCCAGGAGAAAGGTGCACTAGCCTGCCTGTCACAGAAGGGGTTCTTATAGCTGTGTAGGCAGCCAGGGAGCTGGAGCACCTGAAGATCATGAAAGCTCCCAATCTGCTGGGCAGAGTGCACCTGGGCAATTTTGTCTACCTGTCCTTTCTCCTGAGCAGTAAGCTCTGTGCAATCCTTGCCTCTTTAGCAGCCCTCTTGCTAAGAGCTTCCTTGTTAGGAAGTCTCTCAGACTGCCCTCCTTTCTTTTGTCCCAGAGCAGCTGGATATGGATCCCTGCTTTCCACAAGCAGCTGGAATCTTAATCTCTCCAGGAATTCTGCCTGTTTTAGCTTTCCAACCCCCTAATTTCGAGAGTATCATGCAAGTACCATGAAATGTAGGTTTGTGCTCCCAGAGCAGATCTCCAGTGTTAGGTATTCAGCAGTCTCAGATCTCCACTTTGTCCCTGCTCCGTTCCTCTTCCTCCTGCTGGTGAGCTGGGGTGGGGGAAAGGCTTGGATCCCGCAGGACCACAGCTTTAGTACGTTACCCTTTTCCGTGAGGGCTGCTCTTATCTCCAGGTGTATGCAGTTTGTTGCAGTCCTCTTTCCTGTTGCTCTTTGAAGAGTAGTTGTATTAGTTATATTTTCATGTTATATGCGGTTTTAGGAGGAAGCCTCTGTCTCACCTCTCATGCCGCCATCTTTAATTCCTAGACCCCCTGTAGGGAAATTTATAATATTAAAAAAATATATCTCAAATCAAAATCTAAGCTTCCATTTTAAGCTACTAGAAAAAAGGTGAGCAAAATAAACCCACTTAAAAAAACAAACAGAAGGAAACAATAGAGAAAACTAATGAAACCAAATCTAATTCTGAGATTGGTAAAACTGATAAACCTCTACCTAGACTGACCAAAAAGAAACAGACATAAATTATCAGTATCAGGAATAAAAGATACAAAAACAGTGTACTGTGGCCACACAAACACTAGAAGGATAATAAGGAAAAACTATGAGCAAATCTATGCACAAGAGTTCAACAAATTAGATTAAATGCACCATTTCCTTGAAAGACATAAATAATTGAAGTTCACACAAGAAGAAACAGTCTGAATCGTCTTACACCCATTAAAGGAATTATACGTGTAGTTAAAAACCTTCCAACAAAGAAAATTCCAGTCCAGATTTAAGCAAGAAATAATAGCAATTCTACTCATTCTTTCAGAAAATGGAAGAGGAAATAATATTTCCCAACTCATTTTGAAAGCTAGCATCACTTCAACACCAAAACCAGAAAAAGACATTTCAAAGACAAGACCAGTATCTTGAACATAGACAAAAAAATCCTCAACAAAATATTAGCAAATTGAATTCAGCAATATATAAATAGAAAAATGCATCAAGACCAAGTGGGGTTTATTCCAGGAATGCAAGGCTGATACTACATTTGAGAATCAATCAATATAATCCACCATATTCACTGATTTAAAGTATAAAACCACATGATCATATCAGTAGGTACAGAAAGTTCATTTAACAAAATTTATCCATTCTTGATTTAAAAACAAAACAATGAGGATATAACTTCCTTAGCTTGATAAAGGACAGTTAGAAAAAACAGCACCAACATCATTCTTAACGGAGAAGACTGAATGCTTTCTGCTAAGACTAGGAGGAAGGCAAGAATGTCTGCTCTTAGCATTTCTTTTTTTTTTTTTTTCCCCATGCAAGAGATTTTAATGGCTGCCTCTGAGCAGAGAGTAGCCTGCTCTTAGCATTTCTATTTAACATCTTAAGTCTTGGCCAGTGTAATAAGGCAAGAAACAGAAATGAGACAAGGAAAAACAAAACTTTCTCTATTCATAAACAATATGATTGATAGAAAATCCAAAGGGATCTTCAAAAAAGCCACTAGAACTAATTTGTATGGTTAACATGCAGAATACATAGTTAACATATAAAAACGAATTGCACTGCTATATATATATATATTTTTTTTACAATTTGTTTTATTTTAGTATCATTAACCTACAATTACATGAGCAATATTGTGATGATTAAACTACCCCCTTCATCAGGTCCCCCCCGACCAACCCCACCACAGTCACCGTCCATCAGTGTAGTGAGATGAGAATCACTACTTGTCTTCTCTGAGCTGTACAGTCCCCCCCGTGCCCCCCCACCCTATGTCTGCCAATCGTAATGCCCCTTTTACCCTCTTATCCCTCCCTTCCCGCCCTTCTTCCCCAGTCCCTTTCCCTTTGGTAACTATTAGTCCGTTCTTGGGTTCTGTGAGTCTGCTGCTGTTTTGTTCCTTCAGTTTTTTTTTTTCTTTGTTCTTATACTCCACATATGAGTGAGATCATTTGGTACTTGTCTTTTTCGGCCTGGCTTATTTCACTGAGCATAATACCCTCCAGCTCCATCCATGTTGTTGCAAATGGTAGGATTTGTTTTTTTCTTATGGCTGAATAATATTCCATTGTGTATATGTACCACATCTTCTTTATCCATTCATCTACTGATGGGCACTTAGGTTGCTTCCATTTCTTGGCTATTGTAAATATGCACTGCTATATATTAGCAATGAGCAATTAAAAGTGAAAAAATTTTTTAACCATTTTCATAGTTCTCAAAAAAAATGCTTTAAACAATGTAGCACAGAGAAGACAAGTAGTCACTCTGTGACATCTTACTATGCTGATGGTCAGTGACTTCAATGGGGTATGGTGGGACTTGATAGTATGGGTGACTGTAGTAAGCACAATGTTTTTCATGTGAAACCTTCATGAGTGTATATTAATGATACCTTAATAAAAAATAAAAAATATAAAAAAAAATGCTTTAAGTCTAACAAAATATCTGCTGAATCTGTATGTTGAAAACTACAAGCACTGATTAAAGAAATCAAAGAAGACCTAAATAAATGAAGAGATGCTATACATGGATTAGAAGATGCAACATAATAAAAATGTCAGTTCTCCTAAATTGATCTATTGTTTTAGTGAATTCTAAATCAAATCCCAGCAGAATTTTTTTTGTAGATACAGACAAGATTGCTATAAAATTTATATGAAAGGCAAAACAACTTCCAAAAGGAAAAGTCAAGTTGGAAGACTCATCTTACTAGATTTTCAGACTTACTCTAAAGGTACAGTAATTAAGACAGTGAAGGGTGACCACATAGATCAATGGAATAAAACAGAGTTTATAAATAAACCCACACAAATATAGCCAATTGATTTTTGACAAAGGAGAAAGGCAATTCTTTGGAGAAAAAAATAGTCTTTTCAACAAATGATATTGGAACAATTGGACATCCATCTGCAAAGAAATTAACGTGATCCCTACTTCACTGCTTGTACAAAAATTAACTCAAAACTAACTACAGACATAAATGTCAAATAAAAAACTATTAAACTATTAAAACTAATTTAAAAAATTACTAGAAAAAAATATAGGGAAAGATCTTCATGACCCTGGATTGGGAAAAGAGTTTTTAGATATGATACCAAATACAATCCTTTTTAAAAATGAATAAATGGATCTTCAAAAAAAAAGTTTGACCTGCAAAATACACTGTTAAGAGAATGAAAGATCAGCTATAGACTGGGGAAAACATTTGCAAATGACATGTCCAACAAAGAACTCATAGCCGCAATATATAAAGAACTCTCAAAACTTAGCAATAAGGAAACAGCCCAATAAAACAATGGGCAACAGATTTGAACAGACACATCACAAAGAATGGCAATAAACACCCAAAGTGATGTGCAACATCTTTAGTTATTAGAGAAATGCAAATTAAAGCTACAATGAGATACCACTGCGTACTATTAGAATGTCTGAAAACACACACAAATAACCAACAATACCAAATGCTGGTGTGAATGTGGAGCAACTGCAACTATTATTCATTGCTGGTAGAAGTGCAAAATGATATAGCCACTTTGGAAAACAGTTTGGCAGTTTCTATTAAAGTTAAATATATAGTTGTCATATGTTTCAGCAATCCCATTCCTAGCTAGAGAAACAAAAACTTATATTCACACAAAAACTTGCACATGAATGCTTATAACAGCATTATTCATGACTGCCCAAATGTGTTTGAGGTTAAACAAACTGTGGTAGCTCCATACGATGCAATATCTTTCAGCAATGAAAATACTGATAAGCACAACAACATGGGTAAATCTCTCATGTATCATGCTGAGTGAAAGAAGCCAGTTCCAAAAGGTTACATTCTCTTTGATTCCAGATATATGACATTCTGGAAAAGGTAGACTGTAGGGAGAGAGAACAGATTAATGATTACCTGGGGCAAGGGTTGGAGGGAGGCAGCATGTAGCCAGGGAATTTTGGGGAGTTCTGCATCCCGATTATGATTACATGAACCTGCACCTGTATTGACGCACATAGAACTGTACATCAACAAAAGTGAATCTGACAGTATGTGAATTTAAAAGAAAGTAAATATTTAAAACAATGCAGATCATTTTAAAACATTATCATTTATGTCAGTTTAAAAGTTAATATACATAAAAACCATAGGAAATTCTGACACATGCTGTAGCATGGATGAAGCTTGAGTATTTTATGCTAAGTGAAATAAGCCAGTTAGAAGATAAATACTGTATGATTTCACTTACATGAGGAAGATAGTCAAGTTCATAGAGACAGAAAGTAGAATGGTGGTTTGGAGGCTGGCTTAACAGGGAGTTACTGTTTTGATGGGAACAGAGCTTCTGTTTGAGATGATGAAAAAGTTGTGGAGATGAATAGTGGTGGTTAAACAACAATATGAGTGTACTTGATGCTGCTGAACTGTACGCTTAAAAATGGTTAAAATGATGAATCTCATGTATCTTACACAATAAAAAGTTAATAGATTGCATAATATTGCTTTTACAAAGGCCTTGATTTAGATACACTGGGTAAAAGTCTTTTATGTATGCCCTATTCAAGTTCATCTTGAGTTCTTTAAGCAACAAAAGTTAATATATGAACTCTTTCAAAGGAGTCCCATATGATTTCTGTATAATATGTTGCCACAGAACTCTGTTAATCACAAAATAAGTTGAAATAAGCTCTCAGTGCAAAAAGCTTGCTTTGAATGCTTCTGCAAAGCACTAGGCAATAAGAAAAGCAATTTTACTCCCATAATTAATTGCAGGGAAATCACAGATAGTTACATAATTGCTCTGATTGTCATCCTGAGGATAAAGGAACTGAGTGTAAAGGAAAGAATGCTCTGGGAAAGAGTTGCTTTACAAGAACTTTATCAGGCTGTGTCCTGGAAGGACTAGAATTAGGGCTTTAGAAGGTGTGGGGTTTGTCCCCAGTATAAACGAACTTCTCTACAGTGAAACATGCTTTTCCCAACGAGGTCATGAACTGTGAACAACTAGGCTATTGTGGTTGTGTCAGAATTATCCATTGAACAGCTAATTCTAGATAAAAAAAGAGAACATGAGATGTTAGGAGGGTAAGTAAAAATCCTTTCTGTACTCAGAAAGGCTTAAAGCTGAGGGAAAAGGGGAGATGGAACTCAGGAAATGGAATTTTGTAAATGGCTGTTTTAGTTTTTAATATGGTTGCAATGTTCATTCCATTTAAAAAAATGTAAGAAAAAACAACAAATGCTATTGATCATCTACTTGGTTCCTCAGGTGGCTTATCACCATAGGATAAATGGTGTGGTCTGGCTGCTATGCTTTGACGGCAGTGGAAAAACTCAAGGAAGACTGAAGCTTTACAAATGCTAACGATGAGTCACAAACGTGCGTGACCACACTGAAGTGAACAGTGGCTCGGCAGCATCCATCTTTTTGGTAGACGGCATTATTATTCAAAATACTCATTGCCTTCCCTGGGCTCGCCTTCCTGAAGGAGGCTAATACTTTCTACTCCTTGATCTCAGGCAAAGCCCAATGACTGACTTTAGGCGATAAACTGAGCAGAAGTGACATGTGTCACTTTGGGGCAGAAACATTAAGAACCAGCGTCTGGTTCACCATTCTTTTATTCTTTCACCAGTCTTTTGTTCCTCTGCGGCAAGATGAGCAACCTTCCAGGTAAGAGCTGGTCTGTGAGCCTGAGTCTATGAGTGGAGCATGACTATAGCAGACCCGTGACAGACATGTTAACACAAGCAGGAAATAAACCTGTTTACTTGAGGTTGGTTGTTCCTGCAGCATTACTTAGACTATCCTGACTCTTGAATGTTTCCATCCAGAGCAGCAGCATAAACATTAAGTAGTCTGTGTAATATTTTGCTTAGATTTGTTTTTTTTTAAGTAAATCTGGAAACCTGTTGCAGAGCGTTTTGAGGAGTCCTTGAAGGACACCAATGTTACAAGGTCATGAATCTCTAGCCTGGCTTTCTGGCTCCTTGCATTTCCCTGGGCTTGGAACCAGGCACAAGGTTCTAAGTGACCTGATTCAAAGTATTCTAGTTCAAAGGACTGGGAGGGTACAAAGAGAACCCACCCATGTGCAGCATAAGGAATTGTTGAAAAGACTGCACAGGTCAATAAACCTGAACATTGTCAGTTTCAAATAGTTAATTCAAATGCAAGGTGGGGTCCTAGCTTGATGTCTGTTGAATTTGACTTCTGTGTGGCAGCTGCCCATTGATCAGGGGAGGAAGCAGAGGCAACTCAGACTTTGCGAGGTTAACAGGTGTGTGGACCTAGGCAGTTGGTGGGAATCCAGAGAGGAGGAAGAAACGTCCCTATCTCCACTGCTCTGCTGATGTGCACAGATTCCTCTCCTCAACAGCTCACCTTAGTTCATCACTTCAAGTCACAAACCGAGTAGCTAGGAGAGTTCTCAACCTAACATACAAGATGTGTTACAGACCTCAAATCCCCAAATGAGAAAAGTTTACAATTAAATTAAAAATCACTCTGCTAAGCCCCTCAGGAATACTTCTTAGCTTTATAGGTAGACTTGTCTTTGCTTTCACACCTTGCCTCTCATCTGTCCATCCTATACAAAGAATGACTGAAAAAAATGTCTGTTACATGAAGTAGCAGTAGGCTGCCCCTGAGTGGTAAATGAAGAGGCCCTAATGCAGAGAAAACACTTTCCTCTAGGAAAACTCACTATAAGCAAGGAATATCTTTGAAATCTACTAGACTATATTAAAAATGTGTGTGTTCCAATATAACTATGCTTTTAAATTTTCTTCTAAAAGTATTTTTATTTTTTCTATTTTAATTTTTTCCTATTGAGGAGGTACATAAAATGCACAAATCTTCATGTGCAGCTCAATGCATTTCGATGTGTATACACTCATGTAACCATCACACAGATCAAAATATCAAACATTTTCACTAATTTTTTCCCCTTCACCTATTTCACCCATCCCCCCACATCCCTCCCCTATGGCAACTATGAGTCTGTTCTGTGTTTATGAGGCTATTTCTGTTTTGTTTGTTCATTTGTTTTGTTTTTTAGATTCCACATATAAGTGGAATCATACGGTGTTTGTCTTTCTCTTGCTTAGGCTTCTTATTTACCTATTTGTCCTTTCCCAGCCAAATTTACACAATTTCCTCTTCCTTCCTGGGTAATACAATCCCAACTTCATCTTAGCTGCGATGTGCTCAACTGATAGTTTGATTAGTCTAAGCCAAACACAGCAATTCAGTTCCTTCTTGAGATTAACTGATCTAGGGATGAGCTTGTGTCTCAGTTATGAACAGTGAGATTGAAGGGAAATCTGCTGGAAGATTCAAAGAAATTTTTCCTTTCTGATAAGAGCAGCATGCAAAGAGACAGTGGTTTTGTCTACATTCCTCCACTTTTAGCTTTGAAAGCTGTAGTGTCGATGCCTGAAACTATGACCATGGGGATTAACAGCAGTGTGATGAGAACAGCGGAGTCAAAGACACAAAGAGCTGGAGTCCTTGATGACATAAGTGAACCACCAAATCAACCCTAAGCCTGCCTACCTGGCCTTCTTAGAGAACTAGGAAGGCCCTTATAGTTTAAGCCATAAGTCTGAGTTTTCTGTTGCTTGCTGCAAAGCACCTTAACTGATACAGCACATGTGGACGTAGCATTGCTCAGTTGGCTTGTTTCACAGGGGTTCGTCTTTATGATTGCCCTAGATAGATCTTAGACTTCCTAGTTTTTTTTTTTTTTTGAAGTACAATGGAAATCAAAGGAATTTGGGGATTTTACTTAATTTAGTCACCCTAGTGCAGCTCTAGCCTTGGGGAAGTCTTCTTTGGTATATGCACTGAAAGAAGCCCTGAGCTCTGTGGCCATTTAATGAAGGTCCTGTATGTATCTCTAGGCAGTCTGGCAGCTACCTGGGCCTAGGTTTCTTCTCAATGGGGAAAAAAGTTTTTTGACTACCAAACCCCAATGTGAAATTTCTCCAACAAACAATAGTCAAGGCAGAAGAGCTGCCAGTGTCATTGTCTTGAGCTCTTCCTGTTATATTATATCCTGAAGCTGCGACAAGAATGAGTGCAGAGGGACCTCAGGTTTAAGCCCCACTGAGTACTGTGTGTGTCGCTCCTCTGAGGCAAGGGTCCTCCCCCACTCCCAGCTGGTGTCCCAAACTACCACAGGATAGATCATGGACTTAGGCCCGCGGGCCTGCATCTAAATGCTCATCTCAAGTTTGGTCTTCTCAGAGTTTCTTGGAACAGCCTCCATTTTGGCATTCTGTTGTCATCCATTATTTCCAGATGTTCCTTATTTTCATTCTCACAAACCATGTTTTGTTACTTTTAATCTGTATCTTATGTCTGTGTTTGTGGATCCTAGAAAAGGTCCCAGAAATGTGATCGTTCTTTAATTTTTCTAAGTACATTTCTTTGTTGTAATAGCTGCATGGGACTTCTGGACAATTCCTCTGAATAGGAATGTTACTTTAATTTAGGATATTTGGAAACACATGACAAATATCTCATTTGTTGTAGCAGAGGTCTTCTTTCATCTCTGTTTTGCATATATTTCATCTTTGCCAAAAATGTTGTTTTAATATTTTATTGTCTGTGCTACCATGCACTTCTCTTCACCTTATAAAAAAGAGAGAAATATACAAAACTTGTGCAGTTATTTAAATTAATCCTGGCAGTGGCTTTGAAAGTTCTAAGAGCAGTAAGTTGCTGTTAAGCTAATACAGTTTTTTCTGAATGGTCCAAATTCATATTCATCAAAATAACTTCCCATTTTTTAATTTTCATTATCCTATTCTAACTTGCTTAGCACAAATCAGATAGTAATTGGCTGTATTTGCAGTTTTTCTCCACTTTCTATATCTTTCATTTTATAGTTAGACTACTCTCAGGTCGTTTTGTTGGCACTTGGCATCTGTGTATTCTTAGCATTCTTTCTTAGATTTATGCGTTGAATCAGAAAAGCTTTATAAGAAAGTCTGTTTCTGCACATTGTCCTATAAAATTTTCTTTGGATGGACTAATGCACCACTCTTAAGAGTTTAGTGGTTATTTTACCTTGTTGATTTATTGTGGGGTTTTTTTTTTTTTCTGTCATTTTGGAGCATTTCCATTCTTCCATCGGCTCACAGAAACCTTGAAACATCTGTGCTTGGAGAAGGGTGGTCACGTGGAAATGAAAAGAACATTTAACTGCTTTGTTGCTACATATCATGTGGCAAATAAAAGTCATAGGCCCTTGATGTTCCAGGCAGCCCATAGTATACAGACAGCTTGTGTCCTAACAGTCTGTATATCAGTTAGTTACTTGAAATGCACTTCCCCATGGAAACAAGGTTAAGAGGGACACTTAGGTTTCTAGGTTAGTTCATAAAAGCCTATTCCACCCAGAATATAACTAAAATTCTGTACATTGCAATGAATAAGAACAGAATATTAGAATACTGATAATTCTTAAGTAGCCAGAAAAGCAATTACAATTGAATAAGAAAGAAGCCTTTAAAAATGTATGTTGAATGCTGATTGCCAAAGAAAAACAAATGTAACTAGTTGGGGATGTAGTGGAATACTTTTATGAAGATTCCAACAGGGACAACGGAAGGACAAATGGCACTAGTTTCCTTTATTATATCTGTTGCCCTTAAAAATAAACAGTTTGATGCAGTTTCAAAATATTCTTCAATAAGCATTTTTTTAAATCAGGTCAAAAAAGCTAATGATAATTTAATTAAAAATTTTAAGAAATGATATCATGGTTTTCTTCTTGCTTGAAATAGTTGTATAAAGTCACTTTTGATTGAGTCGAACAATCATGACTCCAGTCTTCTTCGGTCTCTTCATGAACTGGACAGATCGGGGTTGATGGTCCACTAAGTGACAGGTGCTGCTCTAGGCTCGGGGGCTACAGCAGCAAATGAGACACAAGTCTGGTTGGTTTATAGGGAGAATGAAGAGCAGCTCTGTGAGGGGTTTTCCTGTGGAAATGGAGAAAGAAAAGGTGAAGGAGGAAGGGCATTACTGAAGATGTGGATAGGCGATAGAGATTTCCTGAAAAAGAGTGAATTCGCCTAGTAATAAGAGAGGACAACGAGGAGGGGGAGGTAACCCCAAAATGTTGGACTCACTAGGGAGGAGAATATAGGGAGGAGGGAACGTGGATCAGACAGTGGTAAAGTCCAAGCCAAGGGGTGACTTGTCCATCCCCCAACAGCTTGTGTGACCTAAGGTGAGAAGAGAGAGAAGGATGAGGGAGGCAACTTCAGCCTGCGGAGAGGAGAGAGGCCGTTTTGCAAGACGGAGGCTGGAAACTACAGGAAGTGAAGCACAGGAAAAGGGAGACCTATTAGAAGAAGATTTCACTCAGATAAATTCCATGGTTTCAAAGAGTAAATCACAAGTGATAATTTGAGAAATGTCCAGAAGTTTCAATTCCGACCTATTTTTTTCACAATAAAATGCTATTTTTTATTTGCTATGTGATAATGTGTGGTTACAAATTGTGTAGGATATCTGGGACAGAGTTAGAAAGAGCTTGTTCCTGGGAATCCAGGAACAGTGAATAAATAAAGAAGTGGCTCCCCATGCAGGGTGGATACGAGCTAGCTCATGAACTGACAATTTTGCTCACCTTATTTGAAGCTTCCTTGAATTGCATTTATTTTTATTGCTACATCCTCATTTTTACTTTAAGGAGTCTTCCACATTTGTTTTAAATGTACTTAAAGTAATGCAGATTCACTGAATTCCTAGAAAAATGAGCCCACCACACATAATTCCATTAAAGGACCAGAGGAGCACAGTGGTTAAAAGCATGGACTCTGGAGTCAGAACATCTAGATTTGAATCCTGACTCAAAGGACACAGTCATTTCCTAGCTGTGTTGCATGACTTTGGGCCCCAATACTTCATATGTAAAATGGCATAATAATATCACTGAGATCATTGGGTTACTTTGGAAATTTATTGGGTTAATGTATGTGAAGCTCTTAGAAAACTTCCTGGCACCAAGTAGTTTTAGCTTTAAGAAGGAAAACAAAATTTAAAAAATTTAAATAACTGTACCAGTTACTTAATATTTAATGAAAAACAATAGCAAATATTGCCACATGATATTAATTTACCCCAGAAACATTCTAGTAAATGCTTTTGATCATGTGAATGATTGGAAGCGGACTCAGCTCCCCGAGCCCAGCCTGCCCCCACCACCGACTGTCAGAGGGGCACCAAGTTCATCACATCCCAGCCTGCTTAACTTCAAGTCCTTGATTAGCCAAGCTTGTCGGTTGACCTTTGCTATAGCAGAGTTAAGAACTGCAGTCATAAGTGCTCTTGGCTTCCTACTCAAAGATGATGATTTTTATGTGTGTGGATGTAGCTGAATTTCTTTTAAGTGGGTCCATGGAGGGAAAAAAGTTCAGAACTTCCCCTTTCTTCTTTGGATGCCTTCCTTCTAGCAGACTTTATCTGAAACAAAAAATGTCTCTGGTGGATCTGGTCCTACACAAGCCAGTGATGTAACCAGAGTTCATCCTTGGGGCATTTCCCACCTGGGCTTTGAGCCCCCCGTCAGAGTGCTGTCATCACTGACACCACACAACCACCCTCATCCTCACTTCTGTCTTAATGAAAGCTTCTATTTGAATTTATTCTTGAGCTTATTTTTTAACAGTTTCCTACCTCTAAAAAGCCTGCCTGACTCCCGCTCTTTTCCCATTGAAGGTTTCCCCCATTTCCTCTCTCTCTGTATTTAGATAAAATATGCCACCAATTCCAAAAGGATTTTTGGGGAGAGGATCACCAGTGATGAAGTGGACACCAAATGACATTTTTTCATTGTAGTTGGGGAAGGAGAAAAGGTAGGGGAAAAAAGGCAACAAAGTAGTGGGGAATCAAAGCAGAAAGGGCATTAGAGAAAGAAAGGGAGTGCTTGGGAGAAGAGAAGAAAGCTAGGTACTTTTGTGGCTGGTGTCATGAGAGGCAAGTTGAACAGGCTGGATTTAGAAAGGAAAGGTCCACTGGCCATTGGAAGTCAGGTTGGAGGGTTACTAAAAGCCTTAGTTGCCAGCGCACTGAGGTGACAGCATGCTCAGTCAGATTGGGGGTGCAGCAGAGATATTAAATCAATAGAGGATATGGCCCAAACTGTTGGGGTAGTCTCTGGCTACTTGTCATCTGGGCAAAGGTCAGCACCATGGATAGTCTCAAAGGGAATTATTGGTTGGACTCTGGAGAGAAGCAAAATGAACAGTAGGTATTTGGAGACAGAATAAAGTTTGTTTTTTTTTTAGCTTTGCCCCTGAGACAAAGCCTTCTTGTTCTGTCTATATTCAAAAACAACAAAACATTTGCTGAGTACCTGCTGTGTCCCAGGAACATTAACTAGTGCTGGAGAATGACAAAGGAATAAGATAAAGCTCTCTGCCCTCGAGAAGCTAACTACCTCTGGATAAACTAGAAACTTGAAAAACAATGAAAGCTAAAATTTATTGATCAATTACTATGTGCCAAACTCATAATACTAATTGCTATAAATAAATTATTTAATTCTCTTAATCTTTGTAAGAGATGTTATGATTATATTATAGATGAGGGAGCTGAAGCACATGGAGTTTTCTTTATTAAGGTATCATTGATATACACTCTTATAAAGGTTTCAAAAGAAAAACAATGTGGTTGCTACATTCACCTATATTATTGAGTAACCCCCGTGCCCCATTGCAGTCACTGTCCATCAGTGTAGTAAGATGCCAAAGAGTCACTTGTCTTCTCTGCGCTACACTGTCTTCCCCATGATCCCCCCTGCACACCATGTGAACTAATCGTAATATCCCTCAATCCCCTTCTCCCTCCCTCCCCACCCACCCTCCCCTTTGGTAACCGCTAGTCTCTTCTTGGAGTCTGTGAGTCTGCTGCTATTTTGTTCCTTCAGTTTTGTGAAGCAAGTGGAATTTAAGAAAGTTAAAGTCACATAGCTTATTTAAAAAAAAAGCCAGAGTTTAAACCCAGACATTCTGACTCCAGTGTCCACACTTAATTATCTACATGTCACAATAACATTGGGTAATACATGCCACCTATGGCAGAGATATACATTAAGTTCAGGAGGAACATGAGAGAGGTCCATTTAAATCAAAACTGAGATTGGAAACAAGGGAGAAATTGAAGGACATCACCTAGCAAAGGTGACAGCAGAGTTAAGTTTTGAAGACCAAGGAGAAATCAGTCATGGGCAATATACAGCAGAAGGCACAGCATGCTTAATCTTAAGTGTCAGGCCTATTAGAGGTCAGGGGAGCCAATCAACTTTCCCCTCCATTCCTCAGACTCAGGAAACTAAGTGAGGACTGAAGTGTGAGGTCTACCTAATTCCTTCCAAAGTGCAAAGACTCCCTGGTAGAGGTTTTGAAAAAACAAATAGAATGGGAGATAGGCCATGTGCCTTTTCATTCCTCTACCTTAGTCAAAAAAGAGTTGAGATTTCAGCATAGTTTCTGGATAAAACCAATATTCAGTAGATGCCTTTTATACTAAAAAACCCTCAATAAAATATGAGCAAAATAAATTCAGTAACATTTAAGAAAGAGAATACATCATGACCAAGATGGGTAATGAAGTAATGATATGGAGTATTTTTTCATGGGCTTGTTGGCCATTTGTGTAACTTCTTTGGAAAAATGTCTGTTCAAATCTTTTGCTCACTTTTTAATTGGGTTGTCTTTTTACTGTTTAGTTGTAAGTGTTCTTTGTATATTCTGGACAGGAAACCCTTATCATACCTATAATTTTCATAACAAAGAACTGGACTGGCCTTTGTCTCCAGTTCCTGGGAGGTAACTCTAAATCCTGAGAATTTCCCAGTGACAGCAGTGTCTTATTTATTCGTGGCAGGCCCATCAGACGGTACCTGTGAGTCTGCGCTAATAAGGTGTCTCACAGTGGGCCCCTGAAGCTAAAATAAACGGAATCACTTTGGTAGGAGCCATTGGATTCGATGTCTGTTATTGACTTAGTGACATTATTTTTCCTCTTCAAGTTACACATTCGTTTAGAGATATTATAAATTACATTAAAATTGCAATGGTTTGCAATTGGTAAATGTGGTAGGTTCATCGCAAGCCCACGAAATAACGTTATAGTAATTAAGCAAGGAGGCCATTAGCCTGAGGTGATTCTAATACTTACCAACCTTCAATAGCAAACCAAAAACCTAAGCCTGTAAATGCCTCAAGATGAAGAAATTGAAACCTAAGAACAAAGAAACACAAACAGCCAACTAGGCTTTCCCAGTAAGGCAAAAGCTTAAGCTACAGCCAGCCGAATAATCCTCCTGCTTTGCTTCCGCCTCTTCTCTATAGACGCCTCCCCCGGGCTCTGTCGGTGGAGCTCTCCCAACCACTTGTGCTTTGGCACTGCCAGTTAAAGTCAATGTTTACTCAAATTAAAAAATTTTTTAATATGCCTCAGTTTACCTTTTACAGTTCCCCTTCATATCGCAAAGGCAGTTTTGGTCACCTCTAAGCCTTTTTAATCCATAAAATAACCCAAACTCTAAAGCCTCTTTCAATATCTTTAATATTTCTGGTGTATCTTTTTTCAGTGTTTAGATGATCATATCCTGTGCAGTTATGCCTCTAAATTCATGTTATGTGGCAATTCCTCAGTATGGTATGTTATGAGAGGTAAACTCTGCCTTTTTTTTTCGTGTAAGTAGTACTTTGGTTGCATTATGGTGCAGTCAGCCAGTAGTCTAAGTCACCAGCATGTATACTTGACCTTTATTTTGTTTCTTACATTCTTAATATTAAACAGCAATCAGTTGTCTCTATAAAAAATAAAACTTCTGTTTACATGGAGAACAGGATGACTTCACCGGTTTAGAACAGCATTCTCCACTTGGCACTGACATTCAGAGCTGTCCTCCTTGCCCCCAAGTGTCTCATTTCTTTTGGTTACTGATTAGTGCAATGATACTGTTTTGAACAGCAAGTCTTCTGGGTACAAACGGAGACACTGTCAGCTTGGCTGCACATACCAGTTTAGACTAAAGATTGCAGTGGATTTGTGTGAATTTGCAATACTTTGACTTTAATCCTTCTTTCCTCTCAAAGATCAATGAAACTAAAATAAGAATATAGCAATAACCAGCCAAAAGAAAAGCCAGCCACTCAAGTGAACATTCCTGAGGGATCACTGTTGAACCATTACCACTGAAGAGGAATTAAAAAAATTCAAAGAACCCTTTATTATTAATTAGTTATTCCTAGATACGAGAGGATAACTAGCAACTTTTATTGTTTATCGTATTTGTGGTATTATCTATTTTTGTTTTCTTTTACAATAAACATTACCTTTTTTGTGATTTTCTATTGAAGTAAAACATTGCATGTCTTCTTTTGTGATTAGAAAAATTAAGCTGTTTCCAATTTAGAATAATTGAAAACTACTTCAGTGGAAGAATCTTTGCTGTGATTTGCATTAAGACAAGTTCATGTGAAGCATAATGCAGTAAATATACACATACTACTGATGATATGATTTCGTTGCTGGGCTGTAAAGAAAAGTGGGTATGAAATAACGTTTTGAGTCTGCTAAATGGCCATATTCCCACCCTCACTCCCCACCTGCTTATGTCGGAATAGTCACCAGCCTCTGCAGGCGTCAACTCCTTAGCACGTGAGATGGAGCACTCCTTCCTTTGTGATGGGCTCTGCCACACTCAGCGAGGTGCCTGGCATATAGGAAATACTAAAAAAATGGAGCTATTTCATTTCGACTGGGACAGACCAAATATTTTGTTCACTACTTATACGGTCTAATATAGAATTTCATCCAATATTTTGGATTCTGGACACTATTTCTTCCTATATTCAGTGTTCCCTAATGGCCAGAGTCTTCAGGTTTCCTAGACAACATCTTTTTTCTCAACAGGTTCTTGACAATGGTGGTGTAAAGAAAAGAAGGTAAGATGCAACTTTAATGGCATGAGCTTTTCATTCAACAAAGACTCAGAGACGCATCTAGGTCATGCTGTGGTCCAGTTTGCCTACGGAGAACATCAGGTTCCCAAATGGTGGATTGTCTGTCAGGGGGCTGCCCAGTGCCTGGGTTTCCCCACTGCCGACTCAGGCTGGAAGTTCTGGGCATCACGAGACCCAGGGCAGGGAGCTTGGGCCACTCTTCTGGAAGATGAATACAGTGAGGAGACTTTTGGCTTTCTTGGAAAGTGGTGACAATAGCAACAGAGGAAAGGGTTAACCCACACACGTTAATTGTGTGTAAGGTACTTGGCTGCTTTGGGAACTACAAAAGAAGAAGAAATGTTCTGCCCTTTAAGGAACTTAGTCAAGATGGGCACCAAGGATCAGGTACATTAATTAAATTGAGGCCAGAGTTAAGTATCAACAGTAAAGATTCCAGGGGACTGTGAGTACAGCTGGCTGACAGAGTTACTGCAAGGGTGAGCCGAAGGAAAGGCAGAGAACCGCGGGCTGGAGGGATCAGCAACGGCTTTGCGGGAGGGAAGGAATTGGGTGGATGGGAGAATACAAACAGCTAGAGGAGAGGGATGGCATGAGAGCAGGAGTTTCAGGGAACATTTGGGCAAAGAGGACAGAAGCTTTGTGAGGGAAAGCAGTGGGGCATGAGGCTCCAGACATGTCAGGAGCATGGGGCTTTGTTTGTGTGAGTCAGGGGACTGCAGTTTCCTCAGCTTCCTGAGAGGATGGGGCTTATCTTCCTCATACTCCTTATGGTTCAGACCTTCTATGATCTTGAGCACTGATCTAAGGATAACAATTTGTTTGACAAAAAGGGATCTATTGGCTGTGTAACTGAGACTGGATTTAGGGAGTCTTTGTTAGGCTTTACTCCATCTTCTGTCCCTCCACCTTTAAAGACAGGCATGATACAATGGCTAAGACTGGGCTCCTGCCACACCACCAGGCTCCCTCTGAACTCTTCCTACTATCTGTGCCTCTGTTTGATTCTCCAACAGATGAGGGCGCAATGACAGCGCCTACCTCCCAGGGACCTTGTGTGGGAGTGCATGGTGCATAGGGAGGACTTGATACTGATGTTAGCCGTTAGTCTGACTTCTGCTTGGCCGACTCCCTCAGGCTTCAACTTCATAGAGGCCTCTGCTCTACAGAGGGGACCGTGGTGCTGGTTCCACACGCCATCTTTGTGACCCAGCCTTACAGGTAGGAGGTGGGGACGTTATGACTGGATGCCCTAGAATCATACAATGGGACCTGGAGAGCCTGGGGTGGGTCAACACAAAGTGCTGGGTAGGCAAAGAGGGGTCTGCTGTCACACACTCACCTCAAAACCAAGTCTGTGGAGAAGTAAAGCACATATTTGACATTTTTGGTCAAGGAAACCAAGGTACCAAAAACTTAAGAGGTTCCTGGGCAAGTTACAGAGCTGGGAATCTACCCAGGCTGTTTACTCTTTCACGGTTATAAACAAATCTCAAAATATTTCACTATCATAAAATGAAGGCTGCTTTCTTTTTCCTCTGGAGATGTTTTCCCTACGAATGGAGGTTGCTTCTTATTTAACACAAACATTTATTGAGCGCCTATGGCATGCTGAATGCCAAGCACTTTCAGGGAAATCAAGACACAAAGATGAGTGAAGCATGGCTCCTGTACATGTGTGCGAGGCTCTTACACACCGTGGAGAAGACAGCACAGATTTATTTGAATACAGTGAAGCTTGTGAAAAGAACAGATCAGTGGATCCAGAGATTTTTTGAATGGAATTTGAGGGTAGAGGACAACTTGGGTTGTTAATTCTTTATTTTGCTAAGGGTATTTTTCTAAAAACCTCCTGTCAATAATCACTATCATTTTATATAAACAAGATATTTTAATTCCTAAAATAGCAAGGGCAGAATTTCAGAATAATAGACAGGCCTTTAAATTTTAACAAATGCAAGTTGTACTACAATCCTACTACATTGTGCTTATTTTTCTCATTGCACAGAGGACCAGTGGAACTTTTTAAAAGCCAATGTTTTGAGAACCATGGTCTAAATGACTTCCTAAATGTCATTTCTGCAAGATGAAATATAGGCACATTTTGATATTCTTCAAATAAAAGCCTGCTAAAAATAAGAGGAAGTGCTATTGTTTTTTTCCATTGCCTAAGCAGGGCCTCAGCAATTGCTTTAAAAGGAATGTTCCGGTGGTTTAGGCTTTTGTGGGCAACGTCTCTTCAGGATGAGCTTAGAATGGTGCCACTGAAGGAACTGGATTTGGCCCCGGAGAGCTTTAGCTGCTTCTATGCGGCCAGGCCAAAGTCAAACACAGAAGTGCCTTTGATAAAGGACTTAAAAAAATAATGTTTTTTTCCTTTTCTTGACTGTGGAAATGTGCAAGGATGAGAATGGAAAATGTGCACGGGATAATCTAACTATGCCGTGTAGCAAAATTAGCCAAAAAGTTCTGAGGGGATCTCAGTGACTGAAAATCCAGAATTTCCTAACGTCTGAACCTCTGATCAACTGAGTTGATCAATCCTGATCAGCAAACTCTTTACAAATGCACTGAGTGGGACCCTGCACAAGCATAGTTTTTCCACATCTTGATGAAATCAAAGTGATTTCAACGTTAGTTTTTATTCTTAAAAATACATCATATTCCTTACCATTGAGACAACTGAATATATATTTATTTATTTATTTATATATTTTACCCATTTTGTTGAGAGTTTAAATCATGAATGGATGCTGAATTTTAACAAATGCTTTTTCAGCATCTATGGAGATGAGCATGTGGTTTTTGTTCTTCTTTTTATTGATGTGATGGATGATGTTGATGGATTTTCTTTTTTTTTTTAATTTCCTTTATTTTTTATTTTTATATTTTTAATTTTTTTATTTTTAACAATTTATTTTGGAATCATTAACTTACAATTACATGAGCAATATTGTGGTGATTAAACTACCCCCTTCATCAGGTCCCCCCCCACCAACCCTATTACAGTCACTGTCCATCAGCGTAGTGAGATGAGAATCACTACTTGTCTTCTCTGAGCTGTACAGTCCCCCCCGTGCCCCCCTACCTTATGTCTGCTAATCACACAGCCCCTTTTACCCTCTTATCCCTCCCTTCCCGCCCTTCTTCCCCAGTCCCTTTCCCTTTGGTAACTATTAGTCCGTTCTTGGGTTCTGTGAGTCTGCTGCTGTTTTGTTCCTTCAGTTTTTTTCTTTGTTCTTATACTCCACATATGAGTGAAACCATTTGATACTTGTCTTTTTCAGCTTGGCTTATTTCACTGAGCTTATTTCTAACTCCATCCATGTTGTTGCAAATGGTAGGATTTGTTTTTTTCTTATAGCTGAATAATATTCCATTGTGTATATGTACCACCTCTTCTTTATCCATTCATCTACGGATGGACACTTAGGTTGCTTCCATTTCTTGGCTATTGTAAAGAGTGCTGTGATAAACATAGGGGTGCATCTGTCTTTTTGAAACTGGGCTGCTGCGTTCTTAGGGTAAATTCCTAGGAGTGGAATTCCTGGGTCAAATGGTATTTCTATTTTGAGTTTTTTGAGGAACCTCCATACTGCTTTCCACAATGGTTGAACTAATTTGCATTCCCACCAGCAGTGTAGGAGGGTTCCCTTTTCTCCACATCCTCGCCAACATTTGTTGTTGTTTGTGTTTTGGATGTTGGCCATCCTCACTGGTGTGAGGTGATATCTCATTGTGGTTTTAATCTGCATTTCTCTGATGATTAGTGATGTGGAGCATTTTTTCATGTGCCTGTTGGCCATCTGAATTTCTTCTTTAGAGAAGTGTCTATTCATGTCCTCTGCCCATTTCTTAATTGGATTATTTAGTTTTTGTTTGTTAAGGTGCGTGAGTTCTTTGTATATTTTGGATGTCAACCCCTTATCAGATACATCATTTATGAATATATTTTCCCGTATTGTAGGATGTCTTTTTGTTCTGCTGATGGTGTCCTTTCCTGTACAGAAGCTTTTCAACTTGATATAGTCCCATTTGTTCATTTTTGCTTTTGTTTCCCTTGCCCGGGGGGATATGTTCATGAAGAAGTCGCTCATGTTTATGTCCAAGAGATTTTTGCCTATGTTTTTTTCTAAGAGTTTTATGGTTTCATGATTTACATTCAGGTCTTTGATCCACCTTGAGTTTACCTTTGTGTATGGGGTTAGACAGTAGTCCAGTTTCATTCTCTTACATGTAGCTGTCCAGTTTTTCCAACACCAGCTGCTGAAGAGGCTGTCATCTCCCCATTGTATATCCAAGGCTCCTTTATCAAATATTAATTGACTGTAGGTGTTTGGGTTAATGTTTGGATTTTCTATTCTGTTCCACTGGTCTGTGGGTCTGTTTTTGTGCCAGTACCAAATTGTCTTGATTACTGTGGCTTTGTAGTAGAGCTTGAAGTCAGGGAGCGTAATTCCCCCTGTTTGATTCCTCCTTCTCAGGATTGCTTTGGCTATTCGGGGTCTTTTGTGGTTCCAAATGAATTTTAGAATTATTTGTTCCAGTTCATTGAAGAAAGCTGTTGGTAGTTTGATAAGGATTGTGTTGAATCTGTAGATTGCTTTAGGTAGTATTGCCATTTTGACAATATTTATTCTTCCTAGCCAAGAGCATGGGATGCATTTCCATTTGTTAGTGTCTTCCTTAATTTCTCCTAGGAGTGTCTTGTAGTTTTCAGAGTACAGGTCTTTCACTTCCTTCGTTAGGTTTATTCCTAGGTATTTTATTCTTTTAGATGCAATTGTGAATGGAATTGTTTTTCTGATTTCTCTTTCTGTTAGTTCATCATTAGTGTATAGGAAAGCAACAGATTTCTGTGTGTTAATTTTATATCCTGCAACTTTGCTGAATTCAGATATTAGTTCTAGTAGTTTTGGAGTGGAGTCTTTAGGGTTTTTTATGTACGGTATCATGTCATCTGCAAATAGTGACAATTTGATTTCTTCTTTACCAATCTGGATGCCCTGTATGTCTTTGCTTTGTCTGATTGCTGTACCTCCAGTACTATGTTGAATAACAGTGGAGAGAGTGGGCACCCCTGTCTTGTTCCTGATCTTAGATGAAAAGCTTTCTGCTTCTCACTATTAAGTATGATGTTAGCTGTGGGTTTGTCATATATAGCCTTTATGATGTTGAGGTACTTGCCGTCTATACGCATTCTGCTGAGTGTTTTAATCATGAATGGATGCTGAATTTTGTCAAATGCTTTTCAGCATCTATGGAGATGATCATGTGGTTTTTGTTCTTCTTTTTATTGATGTGATGGATGATGTTGATGGATTTTCGAATGTTGTACCGTCCTTGCATCCCTGGGATGAATCCCACTTGATCATGGTGTATGATCCTCTTGATGTATTTTTGAATTCGGTTTGCTAATATTTTGTTGAGTATTTTTGCATCTACCTTCTTCAGGGATATTGGTCTGTAATTTTCTTTTTTAGTGAGGTCTTTGCCTGGTTTTGGTATTAGAGTGATGCTGGCTTCATAGAAAGAGTTTGGAAGTATTCCCTCCTCTTCTATTTTTTGAAAAACTTTAAGGAGAATGGGTGTTATTTCTTCTCTATACGTCTGGTACAATTCAGAGGTGAATCCATCCGGTCCCTGGGTTTTGTTCTTGGGTAGGTTTTGATTACGGATTCAATTTCCTTGCTGGTGATTGGTCTGTTTAGTTTTTCTGTTTCTTGCTTGGTGAGTCTTGGAAGGCTGCATTTTTCTAAGAAGTTGTCCATTTCTTCTAGGTTTTGCAGCTTGTTAGCATATAGATACTCGTAATATTCTCTTATAATTCTTTGTATTTCTGTGGCGTCCGTCGTTATTTTTCCTTTCTCATTTCTGATTGTGTTTATGTGTGTAGATTCTCTTTTTCTCTTAATGAGTCTAGCTAGGGGTTTATCTATTTTGTTTATTTTTTCAAAGAACCAGCATTTGGTTTCATTGATTTTTTCTATTGTTTTATTCTTCTCAATTTTATTTATTTCTTCTCTGATCTTTATTATGTCTCTCCTTCTGGTGACTTTGGGCCTCATTTGTTCTTCTTTTTCCTGTTTCAATAATTGTGTCTTTAGACTGTTCATTTGGGAATGTTCTTCCTTCTTTAAATAGGCCTGGATTGCAATATACTTTCCTCTTAGAACTGCCTTTGCTGCGTCCCACAGAAGTTGTGGCTTTGTGTTGTTGTTGTCATTAGTCTCCATATATTCTTTGATTTCTGTTTTGATTTGGTCATTAACCCATTGATTAATTAGGAGAATGTTGTTAAGTCTCCATGTATTTGTGAGCCTTTTTGATTTCTTTCTAAAATTTATTTCTAGTTTTATACCTTTGTGATCTGAGA
>JAQQAC010009165.1:28757396-28850616 GCA_029783875.1 Phataginus tricuspis | reverse complement strand
ATATTAATTGACTGTAGGTGTTTGGGTTAATGTTTGGATTTTCTATTCTGTTCCACTGGTCTGTGGGTCTGTTTTTTGTGCCAGTACCAAATTGTCTTGATTACTGTGGCTTTGTAGTAGAGCTTGAAGTCAGGGAGCGTAATTCCCCCTGTTTGATTCCTCCTTCTCAGGATTGCTTTGGCTATTCGGGGTCTTTTGTGGTTCCAAATGAATTTTAGAATTATTTGTTCCAGTTCATTGAAGAAAGCTGTTGGTAGTTTGATAAGGATTGTGTTGAATCTGTAGATTGCTTTAGGTAGTATTGCCATTTTGACAATATTTATTCTTCCTAGCCAAGAGCATGGGATGCATTTCCATTTGTTAGTGTCTTCCTTAATTTCTCCTAGGAGTGTCTTGTAGTTTTCAGAGTACAGGTCTTTCACTTCCTTCGTTAGGTTTATTCCTAGGTATTTTATTCTTTTAGATGCAATTGTGAATGGAATTGTTTTTCTGATTTCTCTTTCTGTTAGTTCATCATTAGTGTATAGGAAAGCAACAGATTTCTGTGTGTTAATTTTATATCCTGCAACTTTGCTGAATTCAGATATTAGTTCTAGTAGTTTTGGAGTGGAGTCTTTAGGGTTTTTTATGTACGGTATCATGTCATCTGCAAATAGTGACAATTTGATTTCTTCTTTACCAATCTGGATGCCCTGTATGTCTTTGCTTTGTCTGATTGCTGTACCTCCAGTACTATGTTGAATAACAGTGGAGAGAGTGGGCACCCCTGTCTTGTTCCTGATCTTAGATGAAAAGCTTTCTGCTTCTCACTATTAAGTATGATGTTAGCTGTGGGTTTGTCATATATAGCCTTTATGATGTTGAGGTACTTGCCGTCTATACGCATTCTGCTGAGTGTTTTAATCATGAATGGATGCTGAATTTTGTCAAATGCTTTTCAGCATCTATGGAGATGATCATGTGGTTTTTGTTCTTCTTTTTATTGATGTGATGGATGATGTTGATGGATTTTCGAATGTTGTACCGTCCTTGCATCCCTGGGATGAATCCCACTTGATCATGGTGTATGATCCTCTTGATGTATTTTTGAATTCGGTTTGCTAATATTTTGTTGAGTATTTTTGCATCTACCTTCTTCAGGGATATTGGTCTGTAATTTTCTTTTTTAGTGAGGTCTTTGCCTGGTTTTGGTATTAGAGTGATGCTGGCTTCATAGAAAGAGTTTGGAAGTATTCCCTCCTCTTCTATTTTTTGAAAAACTTTAAGGAGAATGGGTGTTATTTCTTCTCTATACGTCTGGTACAATTCAGAGGTGAATCCATCCGGTCCCTGGGTTTTGTTCTTGGGTAGGTTTTGATTACGGATTCAATTTCCTTGCTGGTGATTGGTCTGTTTAGTTTTTCTGTTTCTTGCTTGGTGAGTCTTGGAAGGCTGCATTTTTCTAAGA
The DNA here is from genome assembly GCA_029783875.1 of Phataginus tricuspis. Lineage (NCBI taxonomy): Eukaryota > Metazoa > Chordata > Mammalia > Pholidota > Manidae > Phataginus > Phataginus tricuspis. The sequence continues at coordinate 28,849,169 of JAQQAC010009165.1, read as the reverse complement.
AGTTGTCCATTTCTTCTAGGTTTTGCAGCTTGTTAGCATATAGATACTCGTAATATTCTCTTATAATTCTTTGTATTTCTGTGGCGTCCGTCGTTATTTTTCCTTTCTCATTTCTGATTGTGTTTATGTGTGTAGATTCTCTTTTTCTCTTAATGAGTCTAGCTAGGGGTTTATCTATTTTGTTTATTTTTTCAAAGAACCAGCATTTGGTTTCATTGATTTTTTCTATTGTTTTATTCTTCTCAATTTTATTTATTTCTTCTCTGATCTTTATTATGTCTCTCCTTCTGGTGACTTTGGGCCTCATTTGTTCTTCTTTTTCCTGTTTCAATAATTGTGTCTTTAGACTGTTCATTTGGGAATGTTCTTCCTTCTTTAAATAGGCCTGGATTGCAATATACTTTCCTCTTAGAACTGCCTTTGCTGCGTCCCACAGAAGTTGTGGCTTTGTGTTGTTGTTGTCATTAGTCTCCATATATTCTTTGATTTCTGTTTTGATTTGGTCGTTAACCCATTGATTCATTAGGAGAATGTTGTTAAGTCTCCATGTATTTGTGAGCCTTTTTGATTTCTTTCTAAAATTTAATTCTTGTTTTATACCTTTGTGATCTGAGAAGTTGGTTAGTAGGATTTCAATATTTTTTAATTTACTGAGGTTCTTTTTGTGACCTAGTATATGATCTATTCTGGAAAATGCTCCATGTGCTCTTGAGAAGAATGTGTATCCTGCTGCTTTTGGGTGCAGAGTTCTGTAGATATCTGTTAGGTCCATCTGTTCTAGTGTGTTGTTCAGTGCCTCTGTGTCTTATCCTCTGCCTGGTTGATCTATCCTTTGGAGTGAGTGGTGTGTTAAAGTCTCCTAAAATAATTGCATTTCTGTCTATTTCCTCCTTCAATTCTGTTAGTATTTGTTTCACATATGCTGGTGCTCCTGTGTTGGGTGCATATATATTTATAATGGTTATATCTTCTTGTTGTACTGACCCCTTTATCATTATGTAATGTCCTTTATCTCTTGCTACTTTCTTCGTTTTGAAGTCTATTTTATCTGATGCAAGTACTGCAACACCTACTTTTTTCTCTTTGTTGTTTGCATGAAACATCTTTTTCTATCCCTTCACTTTTAGTCTGTGTATATCTTTGGGTTTGAGGTGAGTCTCTTGTAAGCAGCACATAGATGGGTCTTGCTTTTTTATCCACTCTGTTACTCTGTGTCTTTTGATAGGTTCATTCAGTCCATTTACATTTAGGGTGATTATTGATAGATATGTACTTATTGCCATTGCTGGCTTTAGAATCGTGGTTACCAAATTTTCAAGGGTTACTTCTTTACTATCTAAGAATCTAACTTAACTTTCTTGTTAAGTTATTGTGAACGCCGTCTGATATTTCGTTATCTCTCCCTTCCTATTCCTCCTCCTTTCTTTATATATTAGGTATTTTATTCTTTGCCTTTAGTTAGTATTTGGATGGTCTGCTTTCTTTGCTATGATTTTATTTTCTCTGGTGACATCTTTTTAGCCTTAGGGGTGTTTCCCTCTAGAGCAGTCTGTTTAAGATATCCTGTAGTGGTGGTTTATGAGAGGCAAACTCTCTCAACTTTCCTTTGTTTGGAAATTGTTTAATCCCTCCGTCATATTTAAATGATAATCGTGCTGGATACAATATTGTTGGTTCAAGACCCTTCTGTTTCATTACGTTAAATATATCATGCCATTCTCTTCTGGCCTGTAAGGTTTCTGTTGAGAAGTCTGATGACAGACTGATGGGTTTTCCTTTGTAGGTGATCTTTTTTCTCTCTCTAGCTGCCTTTAATACTCTGTCTTTATCTTTGATCTCTGCCATCTTGATTATTATGTGTCTTGGTGTTGTCTTCCTTGGGTCCCTTGTGTTGGGAGATCTGTGGGCTTCCGTGGACTGCGAGACTATTTCCTTCCCCAGCGTGGGAAAATTTTCAGCAATTATTTCTTCAAAGACACTTCTATCCCTTTTTCTCTCTCTTCTTCCTCTGGTACTCCTATAATGCGAATATTGTTCCGTTTGGATTGGTCACACAGTTCTCTTAATATTCTTTCATTCTTAGAGATCCTTTTATCTCTCTCTGCCTCAGCTTCTTTGTATTCCTGTTCCCTGTTTTGCATTTCATTGATAGTCTCTTGAACCTGATCCAGTTTGCTGTTAAGCCGGTCGATGGCTTGTCTCATTTCTCCTTTGTCTTTCCTTACTTCCTCCCTCAGCTCTTGCACATTTTTCTGTAGATCCATCAGCATGGCTATGACTTTTATTCTGAATTCTTTTTCAGGAAGACTGTGCATGTCCAGTCCTTCAGATTCTCTCTCAGGGGTGGTGTTTGTCTGAAGCTTTGTCTGTATCATATTCTTCTGTCTTCTCATGACTATAGAATTGGTTGTTGGTAGTTGTCACGTATGTCAGCTGGGCTCTTTATGACTTTAAAAAGGAAAGAGAAGAAAGGAGAGAAAAAGAAAAAGAAAAAATATTTTTTAAATACTACTAATAATAAAAAAAGTAAAAAGAGAGAGAGAAAAAGGAAAAGAAAGGAAAGAAAAAGAAAAAGCAGCAACACCTAAAAAAAAAAAAAAGTCCACCGGAAGTGGTTTCTGTGTGAATGCTGTAGGTGGCGCTGTTGCACCACTATTCCAGAGCCGTGGCCGCACCACTCAGCGCGGCCCTTTAAAGCTGTGGCCAGAGTGAAAATTAATGGGACGCTGTTGAGCTCTGTGGGAGTCTTAATATGGCTACCCTTTCCCAGTCGCCCGCTATGGGGTCTGACTCTCCCCCGGACTCCCAGCCTACTGGTCTGAGTGTGCCTGCGGCGATGAGGTTCTCTGCTGGACTCTCGTCTCTTTAAGACCACTGCAAAACAAAGCGTACGCTTTTCTCCTTTTTTTTTCTTCTCTTTTCTCCTTCCCTTAGCCAGCCACGAGGAAACAGGCGCGTTCCCATTGAGACTCTGCGCCCTCCGTCTCTCCAATCTCCGTCACACTGCGCTTTGGGCGCCCGCGTTCCTGGGGCCGATCCGGGGCTGGTTATCTCCTCGGCCTGCACTTCCACTCCCTCCTGGCTCTGAATCCTCTCCTCCCGCTGGTGCGCTGGGGTGGGGGAGTGCTCGGGTTCTGCCAGGTCATGGTTCGCGGTTCCATTTCTTACCTGCCTCGCCAGCTGCCGAGTCCTCTCAGGTGTGTCTGCATGGTGTGCGCTTTCCTGTGTGTTCTGGTCTGTCTTTTAGGAACAGTTGTATTTGCTGTGTTTTCATGGATAAATATAATGTTGGGAGGAAAATTCTGCTGCTCCGTTCACGCCGCCATCTTCCCGGAACTCCAGCTGAATATATTTTAAAAGTTCTTGTGACATTTCAAGTTTATTCCTACAGTAATCTGACAAGCTAATGTAATGACACAGGAAATAAAACCAAGAGGTCATGAACTGAATTCATCTCTTTAACTCCACAATGTCATCATCAGAGTTGGGGTGTAGATAATCAGAAGGGGGATTCTCAATTTTCTTCAGATGCTATTAAACATTAAGGTCTAACATATCCCTGGTTTTGTCTTCCACAAAAGCGATCTAATAACCCAGCCTCCTTCTCTCCTACAATTACAAGGCTTGCCAATCTGTGTTTGAGATTAAAATTACACACACAGATGTATTCTGTGAGTGTAAACCTGCTGTGCTTAGAAACAGGAGCTAATTTTATCATAAACAGTGATCACAGTGGTAGATATCAGCAACTACAACATCATAAGAATCATACAAATAAATTCACCAATAGCTTCACACAGCTCATGCAAACAAAGGCAAATAAAAGTAAATGCAAATGCATATGCAGCGCAGTGTAAAAGCTTTCAGTCTTGAGTCTTCTGAAGTTATTTCTCTTACCAGCCTGGGCATTGGGATTTCTGAGGTTTCCTTTCTCATGTCTCTGGATCATACTGCCTTCTTAATAGAAACATCACAGAATTTATGGACCGGGTCAAGACCTAGACATTGCTGCTAGATAGAGACCACAATATTGTAAAATAAATGTGCATTTCAGGCCTAATTTTCACATTTGATTCTAGCACTGAAGGAGATCAGAGCTGTAATTAGAACGAAATATGACTGTTGAATCCTGCACGAGAAAATGAAAACATACTCCTGTGCCAACTGCCAGGCAATGTTCTGGGCTCCAAAGTACAGCCTGGGGCAGTGCCAGATGGCCCTTCCCAGGAAATTGAGCTTGTCTCCAGCATAGGGAGTCTGAATGACTCTATCCCACAGGACATGCTTTATTGTCCATTACCATCAAACTTTGTGAGAAATAAAAGAATGAGGTGACAATGTCTGAAGACTGATCACAGGAAGGAGGCTGTTGAATAATTGAGATCTCTGCTAATTTCTTAGCATTTTGGCTAAGACTAGAAATTGTGGTTTGAGAATAATAGGGTAGAATTGTCATGGGGGTAGAATAATAATGGCTAACTGATGAGTATATACTATGCCCCCAGCACTGGGCTAAAAATTTACAGACATTAATTTTCACAACAATTCTAAGGTCAGTGTCACTATTGTGGTGATGACGATCTTTACTTAATGTGGAAACCAATGGACACATTTCCACTGGATTCTTAGAGTTGCCCAAGGTCTGACTTTTGATGAATGGCAGGGCCAGGGTTTGAACCCCGATCTTTTTGACTTTAGAGTCTGAGACTTACCACCCCAAGAATTCATATAAAACAATACTGCCTCAGCCTCTAAAGCGTATTATGAGGCTCCATCGTGCTTCACCTTGCTCAGATAACATTTGTTGGGAAGCTTCTCTATCTTGCTTTTTGCTCCCCAGACCCTTATTGAGGTGTCACACCTAGGCTTATCTTCCTCAGTTTAAATCACTTATGCTCTGGTCTCTGCTAACAGCAGGATTATATCCATTAGTCATTTTTTTAAATGGCTTCAGTGGTGACATTTCTGCTCTGCTGAAAGAGCCTTTTAATTTTTATGCTGCTGTGGATGGGTCCAGTTAAGCTTGGAAAAAAAATTAAAACCTAAAAGTAAGCCAGACTGCACAAATTCTAATATTATTTGGACAAATGAATTCCTATATCAATTCTGAAAGGTGGCAGGCAGGGTCAGATTTAGAATATTGCTCAACACAGGGCATGGAGTCTAAAGGGGAGGTGTGAACATGGATTCATTCCAACCATCTCTCCTCTCCTCTGAGCCTTTCCCTAGCAAAGCTCCTCCTCTCCCCAAAACGTGAATGAAAAGATATTGTTAATTATAGCTAACGGGCATGGTGCACCAACTGTGCCAAGCTAAGCGTATGTAAGTTACCATTAACTGTCCTTTCAAGGAAGCTTGAAGGTCCTGAGCAGCTAAGTAACTCCTCTGAGTCACAGCCAGCAAGTGGTGGAGTTGGGATTTGAACTTTGAGTATCGTATATTAGTTGGGATTTTTTGTTTGTTTTTTGCCAGAATCCATGTGTCTAAAAATTATCAAACACTGTCTGCCTGGGCTGGGCCCTTTGCAATGCCTTGCAGGGCAAATAGATCGGTTATCCATGATCGCTCTTCAAAAAGTTCACAGGGGGGCTTGTAAGATAAAATATAAACACACAAAAGTTATTGATCCAAAAAAAGTTAAGTCAGATTTCGAGAGATGTGTGGAATACAAAATTGGTTGTCAAGTACATTTAATTAATCCTAATTGCAATAAGAGTTCAGAGAAGCCAGAAGGGGGAGTGTTAGGTTCAAGATGGGAGACTCAGGGTGGAGGTAGGGTTTAGTTGGCCCTGCAGAAAAGACTGGGTTTCCCAGAGTTCCCAGGTGGTGGAGGTTTCCAGGGACAGCAGGGCCCACCCCCAGGGGTTCAACAGGTGCGTACAGCTCAGGCTAGACACATGGGTTGAGGCTGGACTGCAAAGAGTTTTGCAGTGCAGATTAAGGAGCTTGGATATTATTCTCCAGTCTACCAGGAATCACTTAAGGTTTTGAGCAGGAGATAGCTACAAACAAAATGATTCATTTGCTCGATCACTTAATAGTAAGGATGGCAACGGGACAGTTGATATTTATCATTTATGCGGCTGGCACATATTTGTAAGTAAACTTTTTTTTTGCTATTATTAATGTACAATTACATGAGCAACATTATGGTTACTAGACTCCCCCTATTATCAAGTCCCCACCAACCCCATTACAGTCACTGTCCATCAGCGTAGTAACATGCTATATAATCACTACTTGTCTTCTCTGTGTTATACTGCCTTCCCCGTATTCCCCCCCCACCCCGGCTACATTATGTGTCCTAATTGTAATAGCCCTTTTTCCCCTTATCCCTCCCTTCCCACCCATCCTCCCCAGTCCCTTTCCCTTTGATAACTGTTCGTCCGTTCTTGGGTTCTGTGAGTCTGCTGCTGTTTTGTTCCTTCAGGTTTTTCTTTGTTCTTATGCTCCACATATGAGTGAAATCATTTGATACTTGTCTTTCTTTGTCTGGCTTATTTCACTGAGCATAATACCCTCTAGCTCCATCCATGTTGCTGCAAATTGTAAGTAAACTTTTTAATTGAAATATAATACCCACACAGAAAAGTGCACACATCATAAGTATATTGTTTTTTGAAATTTTATAAAATAAAAAAAACTGTGTAACCAACAACCACATCACAATCTAGAAAATTGCCATTGCCCTAGAAGGTTCTCTCATACACCCTCCCGGTTAGTAATTCCCCAAAGGTTACCACAATTCTGATTTCTATCACCAAACATCAGTTTTACCAGCTTTTAAATTTTACATAAATAGAATCATATACTATATACTCTTTAGTGTTGGGCTTTTTTTCTGAACATAATGATTGTGAGAATTGTCCATGCTATTTCCTGTAGCCATACTTCATTCATTTCATTGCTATATACTATTTCATTGCAAAAATATACCACAATTGATCTATCTGTTCTAATGTTGATGGGCATTTGAGTTGTTTCCAGCTTGGAGCTATCATGAATAATCCTGGTATGAACATCCTTATGCCCAGTATACTTTTCAAACCCATGTTATTTGCATCCTCAAAGAAGAAATTAGAACTCAATTGCCCACTTCCCAAGGAGCACTGGTGTGTGATCTAGTGCCCACCAATTAGATGTGCCCACCCATGACTTCAATTTGAGTTGAAAATCATGAGGAAGCAGCTGGTGAGAGCGGTGGAGGTTGGCCAAGAGACCATTCTCTCAGGGCAGAGTAGCAGCCACAGCGCACTGGGGTGACACGTGTGATGCCAGCACCGGATTTGGAGTCATGCCTCCCGGCAGTCCTGGGAGATTCCGCCCTATTATTCCTGGCTCCATGCCCCAAACCTCAAAGCCTGATTCTCTCACCAGGATTCTCTGAGCCCCTTTATCAAGTCCCCATTCTGCCTAAAGAACCTAGAGTAGGTTCTGTTATTCCTGAAGAGAAGGAACTATTAGAACAAGACAAACATGCCTCATGGGATCAGAACGGGAACAGATGTAATGTCCCTTTTGGAAATATGGATAAGTCCCATATAGTGCTTGAAAGCATGGACTCTAGAGCCATACTGCCTGGATTCAAATTCTGTCTCTACAACTCAGCTGTGTGCCCGTAGGCAAGTTACTTAACCCTTCTGGGCTTTAGTTTCATCATTGTAAGATACTGATAACGGTAAACATCAAAGGTTGCTGTGAAGATTAAGTGAGTTAATTTATGAAAACAATGTGATCCAACACCTGGCAAGTGGTAAGTGCTATGCGTTTTTGCTGCTATTACAATTAGTACATGTGACACTATCAGGCCTGGGCTCTTTCCGATGCAAACTCGGAAGGAAAATGCCAGCCAAGACTAAGTAAATCACTTGAACAGTGTTATCTGCACAGCAGGAATCTCCAGTGTGTTTAGTTTAAAAGAACGGAAGATGGGACCTGCTGTGGTCAAAGTGGCTGGGCAGAGATGTCCCACCAGGCTTGCAGCCCCTTGCCAGGGCGCTAAAGGGTCACTCCACCCCTCATCACTTCCTTCTCTTTATTTCTGCCCTCCTCAAACACTAGCATCTGTTTTCTCTACATGAAATCAAGTGTGTGTATGTGTGTGTCTGTGTGTGTGTGCCCACCAGCTTCAGGATCTTCCATTATAATGTGGGGTCCCTATTTTTCCATGAAGCCTCATTATTTTTTGGCAGGCAACTTCTAAGTATCCAGAGAGAAGGCCTCTTTGGGGGATGCAGAGGTTTGCTCAGTAGATTTTTGCCTCTGAGTTAGGGATGCCCCTCATTTTGTATGGTAGGTGGGTTGCAGTAAGAAAAACTGGAGAAAATATCAGGGACCCCTTCTTGAGAGCCAGGGTGCCGCCCTGCAGTTATTAGGACATCAGAGCAAGTCCTGCCATGGGGCAGATCAGAGCACAGGGCCAGACCTGGGACTTGGGGCAGGAGTGCACACTTCCTTCTCTGAGTGCCTCCCTTGGAAATGGCCCAGCTTCTCTGAGCAATTGAGCAACAAGTCTAACCCTCTTGTGTGACTAGGATTGTCCCTATTTCAAACGTTCTGCCCTGTTTTCCCCATGAATAAAGTCCAATTTCTCAGCCCAAGTGCCCTGATTTCCCCTTTGGAAAACATGTCAGCACAGGTGTGAGTTCTCAGTCTGAGAGAGAAGAAAGGAGGGATGGGGGTCTTCTCCCCAGCCTTATTCTGGGATGTGAGCTGCAGTGAACTCTGTGGAATAGAAGGGGTAAGGCACATGTTTAGAGAAGTCCCCACTGCCAGCACACAAGCAGGTCTTGGCCCTGTAAGCCCAGATGCTCCTTCATGTCTGCTGGGCCACTCATCCCTGAGACCCTGAGACCAGTTGTACCAGGGCCAGGCAGGGGTGTCAAAGATGAGCACAGCTGAGGCCTGTACTGGGGGGATTTACCCGGTGGCAGAAGACTGGAAAGGCCCACAAGCTACAACATGGAGTAGACATTGTAGAGTGAAGCGCCCATAAAGGGCTAGGCTAGTCATTGAAGCCTCTCTTATTTATGCCTAAGAATCATGTACTTTCTCAGAGGCTGCCCTTCACTGTTGCCTGATTTTCTGTTTCTCCAGAAAACTAATATTTTCCTAGTGTATCACTGAGACCTTGCTATACTGCATATAATAGAAAAGTCAATGAAAATGCAGACTTCCGTGCTGATTTGATCCAGGCCTCCATAATATCATCAGTCCTTCCCCCTCCCCTACCCCTTTGAAGATATGTCTTCCCATTCTTTCTCCCATGGCACTGACCTCACCCTAAGGCTGGCTGTCCTCATGGTTACAAGATGACTGCTAATGTTCCAGAAGCGCCTTGGCTCTCATCCACATCTAACCAAAGAGAAAGCCTTAGTCTTTGCCCTAGAAGTTCAAGCAAGAATCCTGAGATTCACTTTGATTGGACTGGTTTAGATCACACACCCACTCCTGAACCAATCACTCTGAGTGGGAGAGAAGGAGTGTGCTAGTTTACTTGAGCAGATCAGAGCACTCTTAGAAATAAACTCAAAGTGATGACTCACAATTGGTGGAATCTCTCTTACCTAGTGTCCTTCAGAGGCCTACCCTGTCACTTCTGGATTTTGTAGGAGCCAATAAGCATCGCTCTGCACCCCCCACAACAATACTCTGATTCACATGTCTTCTCCTCGGGCCCCAAGTGAGACTTGAAGGAATGCAGATAAAGCACAAACGTCCATCTCTGGCACTGGAAAAGCAACTCAGAGCACATGTTTTGCTAGTGATGGGTGAGTAGTGTCTTTTTTGGATATAAAGTATACATACATTGTTATTCTTTGCATTTTTTTAACATTTTTATCAGCTTGCACAAATAAATCCACATTTTAAAATTATTTTCTCCCGCTACTTAAGAACTAAGAGTAGCAGCTACAGAATCTTATTTTATTTGCCTCAAGCAAACATATGCTACTCTATATGTGTTTTTGACTCTGACATATTTATTGCCTCAGAGCATAAGTTTATCATTTAAAATAAACTACGAAAATTAACTGCATGAAGATTTGATAATAATCTCCAGCATGGGAAGCCTTAGGTAATTTGTTAACTCGCTACTTTCACTCTCATGTGCTCAGATGGACTTGGACTTTGAATGAATGGGCTTGAAGACATCCCTTGGGAACAAAGAAGTCATGTATTGCCACCAAGATTAGGGAGATCAACTATCCCATTTGTGGGAGATTGTGGGGTTTCCCAAGATGGAGGACTTTCAGTGCTAAAATCATGAAAGTCCTGGGCAACCTGAGACAAGGTGGTCAGTTCATGAAGACCAGGCTGCAGAGGAGAGGCAATCTCTTTAATCTCACAGCCACTGGGTTGTTTTGGACCAGGCTGCCAACTAGAAGCAAAGCAGCTCTCTGACTGGCTGTCCCTGGCTGTGTGAGGTCAGCCTTTCAGTCCACGAACTCCAAGTACAGGTGAAATAATCCAACAGAAGAGACAGAGTGAAGATAAGCAGGAAAAGAGGTTAGTGGGAGTGTGTGAGGAGCACACAACTCCCCTCCAGTTCTCGTTTCTTGTCATAAAATCAACCTCCTCTCACTATGGTTTAATGGAAGGTTGCCACGTATCCTGAAGTGGACCCTGGCAGAGGAGGAGAGAAAATAAAGAGGAAGAAGACAAAATAAAGATGCAGAAGAGATGAACAGTTTTGTACAGCTCCATATATGCCTCAAAGGCCCAGGACAGTGATTCTTAATCCTATCTGGCCATTAGAATTACTTGGACACTTTTGAAAATGCAGATGCCTGGGCTATACCCCAGGCCAATTTGAATTAGAATTTCTGGGAGTAGGCACAGTCATTGGTCATTTTTTAAACCTCCCAGGTTGGCCAGTTCACCCAGCAGTACGTCTGTGTGTGTGTGTATGTTATGTGTGTGTGATATAGTACATCTGTATACCAACAATCAGAGACAGTAAAAGAGGGAGCATATCTGTTAATATGTAATTATCAGGCTTTCATGCCTCCATCTGGTTGACTGTAGAAGTTTTACCATCTCAAAGGGTTTACTTGTTACTGCTAGGAGCCCACTGGGTGGCCCCTGGTGAGGGCTCACATAGAGGTCTGCGCACGGTCTACTCTCAACAGCCAGGTGCCGGCCCCAGGGGCGTTTGTCTATTATCCCCTTGAAGCTGGAACCACCTCCTTGCAGCTCTGGGCCTCAGTCGGTCCTCCCTCAGGCAAGTGGGAATAGAGATAGGCACGGGGAAGCACCCCTCACCTGTACCAACCCATTGTAATCATGGATAGGTCCTTTCTTCAATTTCCTTCAGAAAAACAGAACTGCGGGTTCAGGGAGAATAGAGAACATAGAGGTTAATGTGGAGACTATCTCACGAGTTCCCTGCTAGAGGAAGAGTTTCTTTCTCCTGTCAATCAAGCCGTTCCCCTCCAGTTCTCGTTTCTTGTCATAAAATCAACCTCCTCTCACTATGGTTTAATGGAAGGAAGACTTCACTTTCGCTTGGGGAAAACAGACTTCCCACCTGAGGGCTTGCTTTAAGGCTCTTCTAGGACTTAATCATCGACATGAGCCATTGGTGGTCTTCCTCGGTATTAAGCAGCACACCTCCGGTCGGTAGGACATTAGTAGTCTGGGCTGCGCCGAGTGCCTGCTGAGCTTAGTGCAGCTCCTTTTCAGTCTCTCTGACATGACGGTTAAAGCTCCTGCCTTGTTTACTCTTCAGATATCCCAGCAACATAAACTCTTCACTATCTGTCGAATAACTTCCCAAGAACAAAGAACTTCTACTTCTTGCCCTAAACAACTAAAAAATAAGACAAAACATGTGAAGCAGAGGTTTCCAGATATGGGAAACAGGCAGTAAAGGACTGTGATCCTTGAGTGAAGAAAAACAAGATGAGACCTACAAGTGCCCCAGCTAACAGCCTGAAGACAGTTACCAGGCCGCAGTGCTGAGAGGGGGAACCCAGAGAAGACATGGTGGCTAAGCTGAAGAGACAAGATTTAGAGTTCAGGGATGCCAGTGGCTAGAGTACAAAGGAGATTGCTGGAGCGGAGACAGCTGCCTAAAGAGACACTCTGAATCTGCAGAAGGTTCCCTTCCAGTCTTTAGCTGAGTCCTGATTAGCTCCTGCATGTGAGAAAATGAGTAAGGCCAGAAAAAGAACTGCCAGAAAGAAGTAGAAGGAAAACCCCCCAGAACTTACACCATTTCCTAGTAGTCAGAATGCAAAGATCTCCTAACACATGGGGTATGAAGTAGAGTGCTCAGGTAGGTGGGCCATATTAACTACACTAAAGGCTGTCCTGGACCTCACTAAATAAGCATAAAGGAAGACTTGTGCAGATCAAACCATTTACAAGTTACTTAACTGAGTTCTAGAGGAAAGTCAAGAGTATGTACATAAAGGAATATATTGCAACAAACAAACATGCAACAACAGAATGAAAAAGGTAAAATTCACAGTGGCTGGCATCTAACCAAAAACGGCAAAGATACTATAAATGTTTATAATGAGCATCCATATTATCAAGAAGGTATAAGAAAGCATGAGCATGAGGATGAGGGAAATGGGAGACAAAAAGACCCAAATGAAACTTTAGGGATGAAAAATAAACTAAATGGGATTAATAGCAGATAATATATCATGATGAAGTATTTATCCCAGAGTGCAAAGTTTATTTAATATTGAAAAATATTGTAGCGCATTAAAGGATTAAAAAGAAAAGCCATATGAATATCAGAAAAAACACCTGTCAAAATTCAACATCCACTCATGATTTAAAAAAAAAGACTCTTAGCAAACAGGAAAAGCTGGGAATTTCTCCAGTCTGATTAAGGGCATCTATGAAAAACCTAGAGCTAACATCATACTTAATGGTGAAAAGACTGAATTATTTCCTCCTAAGATCAGGAACAAGCAAGGATGTGCACTCTCACTTCTATTTAATATTTTTTTCTAGGACTGCTAGCCATAGCAAAAGGTAAGAAATAGAAATAAAAGGCATACTGAAATGAATGGAAAAATAAAACTATTTTTATTAACAGATGACATGATTGTGCAGAGAAATCTTTAATCTTTGAAAGATTATAAAAACATACAAGTGAATATAGCAAGGTTGCAGGGTACAAGATCAGTATATCTAAATAAATCAATTTTATTTCTATATACTATCAATGAACAACCAGAATATAAAACATACCATTTTCTATTATGAACTGAATATTTGTATCCTCCAAAAATTCTTATGTTGAAATCTAACCCACACTGTGATGGTATTTGGAGGTAAAGCCTTTGAGAAGTAGGCCATGGGGGTGCAGTCCTCATGAATGAGATTGGTGCCCGTATAAGATGCTGATGGAACAAGAGTTCTCTCTCTTTTGTCATGTGAGGACATGAGAAGTCAGCCATCTGCAATCAGGAAGAGAGCTCTCACCAGAACCCAACCATGCTGGTGCCATATCCTTGGACTTCTAACCTCCAAAACTGTGAGAAATAAGTTTCTGTTGTTGATAAGCCACGCAGTTTATGGTATTTTGTTATAGCAGCCTAAGCTGGTATTATTGCATTAAAAATATGAAATACTTAGAGATAAATTAGATGAAAGTTGTGCAAGAACTGTACTCTAAAAATTAGAAAACACTGCTGAGAGAAATTAAAGAACACCTAAACAGAGATATATACCATGTTTATGGACTGGAGAGTAAATATTGTTAAGATAGCAGTTCTCCTCAAAATGACCTACAGATTCAACCCAATCTCAATCTATTCCCAACAAGACATTTTTGTAAATATTCACTAGCTGAATCTAAAATTTATATGAAATTGCAAGACAGAAGAGCCAAAACAATTTTGAAAAAGAAGAACCAAGCTGAAAATCATAAACTATCTGATCTCAAGGGTTTTTAGAAAGTTAAAATAATCAAGACAGTGTGATATTGATGAAAAGACATACATCAATATAAATTTATATATATAGATATTCATTGAAGGAACAGAATAGAATCGAGAAATAGACTCACACATGTATAGCCAATTGATTTTTATCAAGGGTTCCAAGGTGAGTCCATGGAGAAAGAATAATCTTTTCAACAAATGGTCCTCAAACGGTTGGACGGCCATATGCAAAAAATATGAACTTCAAGTTATACATCACATCACTGGATTATAGGGATAAATTTAAGAACTAATAGAAAACTTCTAAAAGGAAACACCAGAAATAAATCTTAGTGTCCTTGGGTTAAGCCAAAAGACAACCAAAATGTTTATCCCAAATGGATAAACAAATGTGTTGTATTCGTATAATAGAATACTATTCAGCAATGAAAAAGAATAAACTATTGATATACTCATCAAAATGGATCAAGCTCAAAATCATTTTGCTGAGTGATGCCAGACAAAAAGAGTACATTTATATAAAACTCTAGGAAATGCAAACTAAGTTACAGTGACAAAGTAGATCAGTGGTTATATAGGGGTAGAGAGGAAGGAAAGGTAGAGAGGGAGGGATTTCCAAGATGAATGAAGAGACTCTTGGGAGTGATAGACATGCTTGTTATTTTTTATTGTGGCTATGGATACATGGGTATGCAAATATATCAAAACTTATCAAGTAGTATTCTTTCAATATGTGCAGTTAATTGTAAGTTAATTATATCACAATAAGCCTGTTTTCAAAAAGTACAAAGAACAGTTTGTAGTATACTGTCCTTTAAATACAGAGAGAATTGTATTGGTCAGGGCAATTTATACTAGATATTGTAACAAGAAACTCAGTGTCTCAGTGGCTTAATACTATAAAAGCTTCTGTTTTGCTTATGTCACAATTTCACATGGGTCATACTGTTCCTGGCAACTTGCAAGCAGGCAGTGACACAGGGACCTTGGCTCCTTCCATCTAGTGGCCCTGCTGACTTCAGCCTGTGGTCTCCACTCTTATCAAGGATATGAAGAAAGAGCAGAGACAATCAGGCCCAGACCTACATGGAGATAGATGCCTATCATGTTTGCCCACATTCCTTAGGCCAAAACCCAATTACATGGCAGGGAGGTTGTGAATTAGAGTCATCTCCATGCCAAGACAAAAGAGTATCACCTTCATTTTTATATCTAGCCAGTCTCTGCCAGAAGAAAAAGAAATGTTTCTTCCCAGAGTAGCTATTCGCACAGTAACACATATTAAAAAAAGGTCTCTGAGCTACTGAGCCAAAATACCTGCATTCAGATACCTTCATGGTTTTTACCCAGAATGATGAGGGGGCATTTACTTTCTATTTTTGAACTAAAAAGCCTATGCCAGGGTTCTTCTCATGAAGGAACAGTTTCTGCACTAAGGAGAATCCAAGTCTCTATCTCTAAGGAGGCAGAAAGTTGGTATAGTTTTCAAATCACTCCCACAGATTCCCTGAGTATTCTTCACTTCTACCCACAGGGTTTCAAAACTTTCAGAATGCAGTCTAAGCACAGGCATGGCCCTCTAGCAGGAGGAGAAGTTGAATCCAGCATGATGACACACAGCCACCAGAAAATTTGTTCAGGGTCTTCGGTGCTAAAAAGCAGGATAAGGGGATTCTAAACAACCAAATAGTCCCATTGCATAACCATTAAAATAGGAAGTGACAGTGATAATGAGACAGGGACCATGGGTTTAGGCAGAGTAGGGTGAGGGCCTCCAGAAAAAAAGCAAAGCAAGATAATTACAGTCAAAACAATGTAACAATGTGCAAAGAAGTCCCTATTGAAACTCTGTGTTAAGCATTATGCAAAGTCAGAGTCACCCTAATTCTCTAGGGTAAAGATACCAGACTAGGAATATAGATATCTTCAGTGAGATTAGTTAAAGCTCAAAAGGCCAGGAGCAATTTGGCCTGGAATATTTGAGTGTTCCGCAAATAAAGAAGAGTATCTCAGCATAACCCGTGACTTCACTGTATCAATTAGATCATAAGACTGTAAAATTTGCCTTAGCTTGCTAAAAGTCCCAGCTTATTTTTAACTGTACCTATGTGCTGTTCTTTCTTCTCTAATCCTAATCAAGTAATCTGCAACCTATAGGCAAAAGACTAATTTGGTAAGCAATCCCAACTATAAACAGCCCAAGAAGTCAAGAAGTAAGATTCTTAACACAGTCTCTGGCAAACAGACAATAACCCAGCCCACCTTGGGGGCAGGGCAGGCTGTCTTACAAGTCTGCACCCCTAGCCCTTTACCTCCATTCCTGAAAATCCTCAACAGTGCATAAAACCCCTAGTCAACGCACCACCACGGACTCTCTTGTTCCCTCCTGGTGTAAGCCGGGAGCTCTGTCCTCTTACTTTATCTCTAAATAAAAGCCTCTACCTTGCTCTCCTACGTTGAGTGTTTGGGAAGTTCATTCTTGGGCTCCGTGAACAAGAACTCGGGTATCAATAAGATGTGGGTTCAAGGGCTTATACTACCAGCTGTGTGACCTTCACAAGGTCACTCCCTCTTTCTTGAAACACTCCCTTCACTTAGTTTCAGGGACATCACACTCTCCAGGCCCTACCTGCCTCCCTATGGCTTTTCCACTGTCTCATCTGCTGTCCTCCTCCTCTTCCTAACTTCTCAGTAGTATTAGTATTTTGCCTCATGGCCCTCTCCTAGAATGTATTCTCATGTATGGTAAGGGATTTTGAAAAGCTATAGATTAGGTTCTACACTTGTGGAATCGGCTCTCAGCCCCCACGTCCCCCACCTTAATAGCTTCGGACAACTCAGGTAAAATTTTCTCTCCCTCCCTTCCTGCCTTTCTCCCTCCCTCCCTTCCTTTTTTGCCAAATTATCTGGATAATGTCTCCCTCTACAAGCAGTAATTAGGGTTTCCAGATATGGCAGTTAATTTTTCTCTTAACTTGCCTGTAAAAAGGAGAGAGGACACTTTCACCATTATCAGTGAGAAAAGCTTTGTTGCCCTTGCAAATCAGCTTTGACCTGTCAGGAAAGAGTCCCTGAAATGTGAGAGGGAAAAACAATGAATTCACTGAAGAGCTTGTTCCTGCCACTTGGAACAAAGTCCCTTTTGCCAACCTGCTTGATCAGCTGGGGAAAAAGCATCCTCATTTACATAAGCTCCTGGCCCTTTGTGTTTGAAGATGGCACCATTCCAGAGATGCAGTTTCCTTATGAATGAAGGAGGCTAAAGGCCCAGAATGCCCATCAGACACTCGGTAGATATAGCTTGTCTGAATTATCCAGGGATTTCTGGTGTTTCCATCTCTTCCAGTCTTGCAAAATGATCTAATGTTTGTAAATGCATGTGCACTCTTTCACTGTTCAATAACCAAATATTAAATTATTTTAGTTATGAATCCCTGTGTGCCCACTGCACAGAAGCTCTCCTACTGTGTGCTGCAAGGATTAGGGAGACAGCCCTGCCTTGGAGAAGCGGACAGTCAAGTGAGAAGATGCACCTAAACATTAAGTCCTATTTTTAATTGACTGAGCACACCAGAAGCAGAGGTACTGTCTTTTCTCTATATCTTCTGTATCACCAAAATACTGCATGGAGGACAAAAACAGATGATCATTAAATAGTCTACATAGCAAATTTCCAAAATTGAAACCCATAATGATCACCAACCAAATTTTAGAGGAAACCAGAGAGCTCCCGTCTGTTACTGTCAGGGAGCATATGATGGCCACAATCCCATGCATGGTAGGAAGTAATGGCAGACAGGAAACTGAGGAAAATACTCTGTGTGGTTCAAATCAAAAGCACATTTGAGTAAACAGAAAGGATAATTCAGCAATGAAATTAGTCTCAACACCAGAGACATTACTTATTGGGGAAAATAATGTTTCACATCTGAAAAAACACATGTGGTTAGAAGGCTAGAATAGTCATCACAAAATAGTTTTTGTATTGAATTCACACCCTTAACGATTTCTGTTCAAAAATGGAGTTCATGAGCTTCACAGGTGTCAGCTCACTTAGGGTTTCCCTGAGCTGGGACTGGACCACAGAGAAGGAAAGGAAGGGCCTCTGGAGGCAACTGTCATCTCCTCTGCATTTAGAATCTCAAAACCGTGGCTGGAAACCTTGTCCACATTTACCTTATCTCCTCTAAAGAACAATGCGTGCTCCCAGACGGGTTAAACCCAAATTAGCATAGCACTGTCCCTTAGACATTTAAGAATCTGCAAAGAGAAATGACGACAGTTCTCACACTGTAATTCCAAATACCAATTTCCCTATTATATAGTTCTTAATAGTGAAAGATTCTTTCTTTCTTTTTTTTTTTTGTCCAGGTAAAAATGGAAGAAACACTCAGCTGCTCAGTGAGGCAGAGTTAAAGCATTCTGCAAAAACACCACTTTTGGAACAGGCAGAACCCCTGGGCTACCAATTTACAAACACACAACTAGGGGTACAAGATAGCTGTCTTGTCACTGATTCATGCCCAGAGAAGGATTTTATTATTTAAACAAGCTTTAACAATAAATGTTTTATGGAAAACCATTTTGTATGACAAGGGACTGAGAGGAATAAAAAGAGTACAGAGCAGAATCAAACACGGCCCTCCCTGAGGCTTTCACTAGCCTTCTCCCAAAGCTGCTGGGCACATCATTTCTTTTCCACTTATATTTTATAAGTAGGGGTCTTGGTTTTCTGGCCACACCTGGAAGATTTGTTAATCAAATGAATTCCAGTTCTGTCAGTGTAATTTACTTAACCTATGCCAGCATGGCCTATGGCGAAAATTCTGTCAGGGGCAGCAAGTCTCTCTTGTTGGGGTATTTTTTCCTGGTTGAAAACTCTGTGCTTAAAATTTAGTTTCCTTTATCTTCATCCTGAGAAAGCACAGTCACTGAGAGGGAACCAATAGCATCTGAAACCTTTCTGGGACTTATGGGGGTGCACTAATTAACCTTCACCTCGAGTTGAATACAACTGTGCAAGTTCTTGCTGGAAAAGTCGAGGTTGGCAGTTATGCAAAACCACCCTGTAACTTCACCCACTGCCATGGAAATGAATTCATGAATGACTGTGAGTTAATGGTTGTGACAGGTGTAAGTATGTGTGAGCATGTTTGTGAAATTGTAAGAATTTGCATGAATGTGTATTTGTGAGTGCTTGCATGTGAGTATGTGTTTGTGTGTATTTTTGAGTGAATGTGTGTGTGCATTTGTGTGTTCACGTGTGTGTGTATGGCTGCATGTTTGTGTGTGTGTATGATCATGAATCTGTGAGTATAAGTGTGTTGTGTATGGGTGTGTATTTGTGTATAGTTTGTATGAGTGTAAATGCATGTCTCTATGCTGTGTGTGTGTGAGTTTGTGTGAATGTGTGTATTTGTGTGAGTGTGTGTGTGTGTATAGTTGTGTTAAGTGTGTATTTGTATATGGGTTTGTATTTCTGTGTGTAGGACTGCACACTCTATTCGTATATATGTGGATGCATAATTTCCTGTGTCTAAGTTGCTGTGTGCAAATGTTACTACGTGTATGAGTGTGGGTTGCTTGTGTATTTGTGTGTATGTGTATTCTTGTTTGTATGAGAGTGAGCGTTGTGTGTAATTGTGCAGATGTGAGCATCTGAGTGAGTTCTGACTGCGCGCTTGTGTGAGTGGGCCTTTGTGTGTACTGAGTATACATGTATATTTCTGTGTGTGTGCGAGTGCGCGTGTGAGCGGCTGTGTGCTGCCGCCGCGCCTCTCCACTGCCCCGCGACCCGCCCCATCCCCGCGCGGGAGCCGAGGCGGAGGCCGGCGGGGCGGGAGAGCGCAGGAAGCGCGCTCCGAGGGCCGGGCGGGCTGCGCGGCAGTCACCGCCGCCGCGCCGACTTTGCCCTTTAAATCGGTCTCCAAGCCGATTACAGCTGATCTCCCACGTGACGTTTTACCTTCTGTCTCCCGGAGCGAGTTGCTCGAGGACAGTCCTCCTTCAACTGCCGCGCATCGTGCCTCCCAGCCCGCCGCGGGGGCTCCGGCGCCCGCAACTTCGTGCCCGGCAGCGGCCGGCGCCCGCGCCCTCACGGGGCCACTCTCCACGCGGGCGCCGGGGCTCGGGGGGCTTCGCCTGGCCAGGAGGGCGGCGGTTGCGGCCGGGAACGTGCCCTGGCCACAGCCGGGCGCCCCTCGGACCCAGCGACGCCGCGCTGCGGAGGCCGCCGGGGTGCCCTGAGCTCTGCGTCGGGAAAGGGGGCGCCCTTCGCCAACCGAGACCGGAGCGGGCGCGCCCTGCGGGGAGCCAGCCGGCAGATGGCCGCGATGGAGGGGTGAGCCCCCGCGCCCTCGCCATGCAGAAGAGCGTGCGCTACAACGAGGGGCACGCCCTGTACCTGGCCTGCCTGGCCCGCAAGGAGGGCACTAAGCGCGGCTTCCTGAGCAAGAAGGCAGCCGAGGCGAGCCGCTGGCACGAGAAGTGGTTCGCCCTCTACCAGAATGTGCTCTTCTACTTCGAGGGCGAGCAGAGCGGCCGCCCGGCGGGCATGTACCTCCTGGAGGGCTGCAGCTGCGAGCGGGCGCCCGCGCCGCCCAGGGCCGGTGCCGGGCCAGGCGGCTCCCGGGATGCCTTGGACAAGCAGGTACCACGCGTCCTCTTGTTGTCTCCCTGCCTCCGGCCGCGGCACTCCCTAGCTCTTCTAACCTCAGAGATCTAGGGCTCCACTGAAACGGACCACACTCCAAGATCCGAGATTCCCCTGAAGCGTCAGTGGCAGGACAGCTCCATGCGCCTCCCCATCTCCAACCCCCTCTCTCCCCCACCTCCACGTAATCACTTGGAATAGGAACTCGCCTTTGTTTCTTTAGCGACCCTGAAAGCGTTTGGGTCTTTTTACCTTCATTGCTAACCATCCGTTGCTTCTCTAGACCTTGTTTGGAAGGATTTAATGTGGTGACGTGTGTTGACACCTGTTGGGTTTATATTGGCAAGACGGAACTAACTTATTTGGAAAAGTTTGGTTTCTCCCTTATCCCGTTGGTGCGTGTAGGTTTCTGTGCCTGCAGATGTTTGATCGCAGGTTTTGCAGGGAACAAGCGGGACTCCGAAGACGCACGGGCACTTTCTGTTGGCCATTCGATCTGTCATTGTGGTTTATGTCCGTTTACCTTGCTAACATTTGACGTGCTGGGTCTAATTATGAAGGTAAATGTGTACCCATTTCCCTCAGGATTAATGTTTGGTAGCCACATTCCTGCTATGTTTAGACGTGGGGCCATTTTTAAAGAACGCTTCTGTGTACTTTCAAATGAATGCTTTGAAGATGAATGTGATCTTTTTATTCTGGATCGTAGTTTTATTAGTTTTGCTAGGTACGCACTCAGGGAGGAAAAAACCCTCTAGATTTAGTAACTTCCACCCTCCTCCCCCCCCCATTCCTGCAAATGTGAAATTTGTATTTTTTTTCAATCACCATTTGTTATTAAAGTTAAAGCAGACTAATTTTATGTTCCCAAATGTTCTCACTTCGCTTCTAGATCTCCACCTTGAAAAAAGGCTGATTGTCTTTGCTGTTGCATAAAAATATTTGCAGCTGAATTTTCCTTGCAAATCAGACCAAACAGTTTCTACTGCAGACCACGAGGGCGGCTGTGAGAGGCGCTAGCGATGGAAGGATGAGTTAGATGCCTACGTAACACCTTGGGGCTTATAAAATAATGTGGAAAATTAAGAGGAATTAAAAGTAGATCAACTCGAAGTTTGATTTTTTAACCCCCACTTTGGTGTCACTCGAAATCACTAACAGACTTAACTGTTTAAACTTGCTACAACACTTACAAATCTGAAATTTAAAAAAATATGTTCTTTGCTTTTTGAGGGTATCTTGAGGGCCCTTTGAAAGACTGACTTCCAATTTTGTAGATACAGATACTGGAAAAATAAGTTTAAATTTCAAATCATACATTTTAGAATTTACACTGAGAACAGGAGAAGGGTTTTGAGGAAACAGATTTTTTTCAGGATCTTTCTTTTTTTCTGCTGGTGAGATTTTTTTTTTTTTTAGAGGTATGTGTTCCAAGGCATCACAGGAGCCAAACGAATAGTTTTTTTTTTAATGTATTATGTTTAAAATAAAATAGGATACTTAAAATTACTCTGAATACATATCATTGACTTACTTCCAGATTTTTTCTCTTTGTATTTAAACTTATATTAGGATAACCACTTTCTCTCTCTCTTTTTTTTATCTGGGGGTGGGGAGTTGTTACCTGTTACAACTTATATGTCTGACTAACATTCTAGAAAAATAATATTTTTCTACTTGGAAAATATCTGGACTCTTCATCTTCAGGACACTTTCTTTATCCCACTTAATATGAAATGTGACCTCCAAATAATTTGACTTTAATGCTGCTTTCTAATGGAAGTCCTAAACTGGTCATTTTAGAAAAGCAATTTTCTGTTTGTCATACAAGTTAGGAGTATTTCCCCATAATTTTATATGTCTGTAAGAAGAGGTTAGAAATTAGAAGCTTTGATGTTTGTAGAGTAACTGAGATGTAAAGAACAAGCATCCCAAAATGGATTACGAGTTGAATTGGGAGATCGGTTAAGTTTTGCTTCTGTTAGGTGTGTTTCTGTGACTTGGGTTAGTTTAGCAGATTGATGCTTTTCTCTAACACTGCCTATCTGGGTGTGTTTGAAGAATGAAGAAACTGGGGGGATAGGAAACAAGAGGAAACATTCTACCTTAAATCTACAGTTTATGCAGTTGATTCCCTTTCAGTTAGTTTGTGTTGCTAATGTGCTCCCATCACCTCGATCCCCTACACATGGTGGACCTGTGGAACTGGTGGAACCGGCAAGGTTGAGGGTGGATCAAGGACCCTCTCAAGGTCTGCTTCTCCAGGAATGCTTCTGGAGCTTCCCACATCAATATCTCCATCAGTCCCTGTAAATATAGTTGAAGGTTAGGGCTTGAAATAGGACTTAGGGAGACAGAGTGGGTTTCCTCCACCACGTTCTAGTGTGACTTTTTAAGGCAAATCTCTTAAAGTTTCTTCTTTTTTTTCTGTTAATGAAATGTTTCTTAATATGTAAAAATTAAGAGTTTGGCTAAGATGATTTCCAAGTTGCCTTCCAATAATGACATATCCTGTTTCTAAGGTTATAACTGGCAGTGTGAGCATTTTGCAGTGTAGAGGGTGTGAAAGACAGTTTCACAAGATTTAAAGATTACCAGCCTGTAATAAATACTGCATTAGAGAAGCTAAGGATAAACAGGTGATTGATGTGGGCATTCTGATAAATCATTTAGGTCAGCAGATGTGCAAATCTGTAGTAACATCCTTACCTGAGATAGAGACAGTCCCATCTTTCACAGTGGAGGGTGACTTATTGTAATGTTGACAGTTACTATAGTTGATGTGATTCTTCTATAAAATGACTCTAATCATTCTTTCCAGTTTAATTTCTATTTATTCAAACAATGAAAAATTATAATTAGTTCTGTTTTTAGGTAAGTTATAAGAAGAAAACACTCATTGGTTTAGTTCTTCTAAATAATTCAACATAAGTTGGTTGACAAAAGAAAAAAATTAAGTTTTTTTAACCCCTTTGTCTTAAACTGTTTCCAGTTAAGAAGAAAAAAAAGTGATTTTCACTTTGAAATGTGCCTAGGTTGAAGGCTTTTTGCATTGCTCCACTTTTTCAGTAGTGTCCAAGATTTCACTTCGGTCGGTCCTTGGAGATTGTAAGGCTTTCTTACCAACCTTCCATAGTGCTACTTCTTAGGGATAGTTATGGTGATATAATCAAAATGAGTCAGTTAAACAAAATTTAGGTGGTGTTCCTTTTCTCCAAATGTGTATGGTGGTACTTCTAAAAAGGCTCTTTTTGTGGAAAATGAAAAACGTACTTCTTTCTGAGTGAAGTTGTTTCAGGGGAAGAGAATTTGCATTTAGTAAGTACCTTCTATGTGCCAGGCTTGGTATTATCCCCATGATCTCATCTTCACTTGAATCCCCTTTCAGCTCCTGGAGATCGGCAGTACCTTTTCATTGTTACATATGCCCACGCTGAGGCTCAGAGAGCTCTAGGGAGATGAGCGAAGTCAAGCTCCAGGCATGAAGGCTGAGTGACCATGACGAGTGTCTTACTAAGGGGACTGTTTAAATCCACTGAGCGTCAAGAAATTTCAAATCTGGGTGGAATGGGGGTTGGGGTGGTAGTATATGAATCACACTTTTGTTTATTTCTACTTCCCTTTAAAAATTATTTAAAGGATAGTTGCCATCCTCGAGAAATACGATTACAGGCCATTACATTTTTCAGGGAAAAATGGGATTTTATGTTTAAACAAATTATTTTACATGGCATTTGTTTACCTCAGGAAGGGTCTTTAAAAATATTTGCACTTAGGGTGAAAGTACACCTCCCAGTTAGTCTGATTCCTAAGTGGCTGTGTCTCTCTGACCGCCGGCCAGCAGGAGAGACACCCAGGAACAAAACTGTCTTTATTCTTATTTTCCTAGTAATGTTAAGGCTGATTTCAGTTGTTTGGGGGCAAAACATCTCCTTAGTTCTGGAGGTTTAGAGTAGGAGATACTTGTTATATTTGTGCTGAATTAAACATGCTGATTTAATTTTAAAGGGATTAAACTTTATGTGATTTTCCCGTCACCTTATTATTAGCCAGTCATTTTAGCCTTCCTAACTTGACCACAAGCAGAGGATTTTAATCATTTTATCAAATTAGGCAGAGCTGCGCACAAGTCCTATTGTGTAGGATGGGGAGTGTGGACGGCGGATTTTCATTCTAGTTCATGTCGTTTAACTGATGTGTAATAACCAACTCAGTGTTTTGTTTTTAGTCTTTGCCTACTGAACACAAATAAAGGAAAAATGGAATAAAAATATTTTCTAAATCTTATAAGAGGTTTTAAAATATAATTTAGGGAAGAGAATGATTACTTGAGCTTTGTAATGTTTCTTTCCTTAAATTTAAGTGAAGAAAAATAATTTCTTCTAGCAAACTTAGTTACTTTAAATTTTGGCTACATCCAACCTACCTATTTACATGATTGTACCCATCAAAAATTCAACATAAAAGGATCCATCATCGATGTGACAGATGTACATAAAATTCATTTTTACTGTGACAAGTATTTTTCTGTAGGTTTAATAATTGAGAGCGACATGCATTATTAAATGGTGGAAAATATTTGTAGTGTGATAACACAATTTTTTCCTTCTTCTGGGAATTAAGAAATAGAGATATTTTCCTTTCATTGGGTGATGATAAGCCCTAAAGCATGTGTGATAACCAAATGTTTCTGGGTTTAGCGAGCAAATGTTAAACGATTGTTGATATTGCTGTTTGTTTATTGCAGATTTTTTTAAAGCTGATTTTGTCCACATTTTTCAATAAATAGTCATGCTACAGTCAATATAATTTTAATTTTATAGAATAGAGAAACTGAGACTTTAAGATTATTTTGTAATGAAATAAACGAGATTGAGAAACAGTATGGATTTACTCAGGTCTTAGATCCTGATTTTCACAATTTTAAAGTAGCTTTGTTCTTTTGTGCCTGTTCATTTGTCCTATAAGAAAGGGGTATGTGTGTATATGTGTGCGTGTTCATTGAGTTTGTTATCATCTATCATTAAGTATTAAACATTGTTATACGGTTATATATATGTTAGAGTTTATAGGTTTTTATTTGTATCATTAACATTTTAAGATGTGAGTTGTAAATCCAATCTATCTACAATTTGAGGAGCTTTATTCTTCAGGACTATGGAGTATAATGCTTCTATTCAATTAATCACAATATAAATTCCTCTCTGAAATTAGTTTACCTTAATTCAGACTGTATATAGTAAAATCTTAGTAAATATCTAAATGAAACTATAAATGATATTTGTTAGGTATCCATGCAGCACTATGGTAAATTTTGGTAATTTTATACTATATGGCCACTATTCTAAGAATTAACCATTATTCCAAAATTACTCATACCATTTCAATTGATGTAATTTTCAAATATTAGGTGATTGAGGAATTATTAAATATGTGATTTTGGCTCAACTAAAGGTTATATTTTAGCATTTTTGCCCAAGGAATTCAAATATGATTGTGTATGTGTGTAGGGGGAAACAAATAGCAGGTGTTTCTTTTTCTTTTCTTTTTTGTTTGAGAAAACAGTGGTGATAGTGAAACAGAGTTGCAGAAAGCATGTGTTGTCACAGTTTTCTGTTTTACTGGCGTTTGAAAAACTTGTGATTCAATGAAAAATAAAGATTCAAATCATTTTTCCTAAAACTCCTCACAGTGAATGCAAAACGCCCCAAACATACTTTTAGGGAGAAGGCAGAGAATAAAAAAGAAGTTTGAGTTGGTATGTGTTTGTTTAAGTAATATTTCTTTTCTTTTTGAACTGTAGAGGAAGAAATGAGAGAGTTGGGGAGGCCTATATAAGCATAACTCACAAGCATCAGCATTGAAGGAGGTAATGAAAGCTACTGTTCTCATAAGAGCTGAGAAGATACAAATGACATTAAAAAAAAACTATGCTTAAAAATAAATTTATTGATCTTAGTGCTTTATTTTTCAACTGAGGACCACAATTTCTCTTACTAGTTCTTCCTGTGTTTACCCGTGTGTCACTGCTGAGACTTGTGATGATGGAAACAGCAGAGATCTGAAGGACCCTGGTGACTTTGCATCCTTTTCAGGTTCCTGAAATGTTTTATTTTCTCATTGTCTGATTTAATGTAAGCAATGCCTGATTCATTTCCGGAACTCTATTTATGAGCCCATGCTATTTGTGTGACTAATGTAAACAGTGGCGTTAGTGGTGTCCAATGGAGGGACGATTGAAAAGTTATATGACCTTGAGCAGTATCTCCTTCTAAGCCTAGACTCCCTCCGCCCCCGTAGGATGGGGATCAGGACAGTTCCCGTCCACCATCGGGTTGCTGTGAGGCTCCAAGGCGCGAGCCCTCGCCGAGCTCCTGATGCAGGGCCGGCACGGGAAGAGTCAGCACATTTTGCAGCTGGTGTTTTGTTACCCCCCTTTCTGACGTGATTTTTCTTTGACTTTCTTCTTTTTGTTTTCATTACTAGGGTCACTTAGGAAGTTTTTTCCTTCTTTCCTCTTTAAAAATACTTTTAATTAAAAGCAAATCCCGGACATCATATTATTTCACTTGTAAGTAAGGAAGATTTTCCTTTTTGGCATTGCCCTTGTTTGGCGCTGAAGATTGTACTAGTTGTAACTCTGAAAAGAATGATCTTGGAAAGAGTTTGTAATGTGTTTCTGTTTTAATGTGTGTTATAATGGCCATCTTTTAATTTTTTCGATATGGTTATAAAGGGAAAAACCTTACGCAGTAGTTTTGAAGACATAAAGGTGGTAGAATTAGCTTTTAGCTAACTTCCAACATGTTAAATCCTAAAGAAAAGAAATTTAAAATCAGTTGTATAACCATGATCCTGGTATTTTTATTTTTTGATCTCACTCTAGGGGAAATTAAATTACCAGTGATTCTCTTTCTGAGGAATCTTCTTTATTGAAGTTCATTTACCAAATTCTTGACTATTGTTTAAAGTTAAGAATGAGTGCTTCCTCAACCTCTGCTATTAATGTTTCTTCTCTCTCAGTATTTTTGCATAATTTTGCAAAGGTCAGGACATTATCCATAAACCAATGTTTCCTCCGTCTTTCAAGACAATTCTGAGATCAACAGCTAGTCAGTGTTATTTTAAGACAATTACTAAGGTTTCATTAATCAAGTGTGTAGTTTGCTTTGCTACTATTGCTAAACTCTTCTATGTTAGCTGCTTTCTGCCATATGTGATTTGATTTAACCCCTTTTCATTTCAAGGGAGAGGTGGGAACCCAAGTTCTTTTAAATAGTGGTCACCTCTGTGTGGAGCAGGGGGACAGTGGGAATATTGGGAGGCAATATAAGGGGGAGTCTTGCTCTAGTACCTTCATGGCCCCCTGGCGGTTACGCTCTGGACGCTGGCCCTGCTGACCTGTTTTGCATGGTGTTTATGCCTTCCTGGATGCTCACTGCTTCTGTTTTCTCAGAGCTTCTGCTTCCCTTAACTTCAGGCTGTCGTGCCCCTCATGGTGCTGACTCAACATGTTGTGGCCTCGTTCTCCCTGCTTTTTCTGCTTCAGTTCTCACTGTAGCAGCTGTTACTCCCTCAGTACATTTAGCTCATATTCTTGTGATAGAGAATCTGATTGGCTCAGGTCACACTTGGGGGGTAGACAAAAACACTGTTCTCTGACCAGTCCATAGATTGGCCGCTAAACAGTAGGGGTTGTGGGTGAAGGAGTTTCATGGAAATATTTGTGGGTCAGCTAGATATTATTATTGACATGTCTAGTGTATTCATAAAGCTAGTTAATATTTTTTTCACCAAACTAGTATTTATTCATAAGCCACGTTCTCTTCCTTCAGTAGCAGTTTTGTACCCTCACTTTATCAATAAGATATTTCCAATAATACAGTTTCTGTCCTCTGGTCCTGATTGACCTTCTGTATTGCTTAGGGTTCATGTACATAATTTTTCTTTACTTTTTAATATTTTAATATTAAAAACTGATTTGAACATTATACATACAGAAAAGTGCACAAATCATAATTGTGTCACTTGATGAGTTTTCACAAAGTGAATGTATTTTTGTTAGCAGCTCCCAGATCAAGCAATTGACATAATCAGCCCTCTAGAAACTAACCTCATGTTTTTCCTCTTCACTACCACTAATCATGGGTAGCCACCATCCTTACTTCTAATGTTAAGGATTGATTTTGCCTGTTTTTGAACTTCACCATACACTCACGTGGTTAATTTCTTGTCATTTCTTTGTAGTTTTCTGCTGGATGAGTATAGAGATCTTTCTCGACTTAAACCATCTTAAGTTGAAAGTATCATTAAATCGAAAATTCATTTAATGTATCTAACCTACTAAAAATCATAATTTAGTCTAGCCTTTCTTAAATGTATCTAGCCTCCCTTAAGGTGTCTTATGTTAGCCCACAGTTAGACAAAAATCATCTAAACAAAGACTTTTTTATAATAAGATGTTGGTTATCTCATGTAACCTATTGACTACTGTACTGAAAATGAAAAACAACAGTTGTAAGTGTATCAGTTGTTTACCTTCTTGATGGTGTGGCTGACTAGCCTGGCTTGACAAGAGAATATCGGCAACCTGGGAAAGGATCAAAATCCAAAATCTTAAGTGTGGTTTCTACTGAATGTGCATCATTTTTGCATCATTGTAAAGTTGAAAAAAATCCTAAGTCACACATTGTAAATGGGGGCCTTCTGTACAATGATTTCTGTATTTACAGTTGTGGACATTTGAATTCTTCTAACATGAAGCCATTACAAATAATACAGCTCTGGAAATGCTTGTACAAGTCTTTTGGCTGCATCTACACGTATGCATTTTTGTTG
This sequence comes from Phataginus tricuspis, assembly GCA_029783875.1. Lineage (NCBI taxonomy): Eukaryota > Metazoa > Chordata > Mammalia > Pholidota > Manidae > Phataginus > Phataginus tricuspis. The sequence goes on along the minus strand of JAQQAC010009165.1, from coordinate 28,819,775 downwards.
GGTATATACCTAGGAATGAAATTGTTCAGCACATATATTTATTCAGCTTCAGTAATTACTGCTAAACAGTTTTTCAAAATAGTTATATCAACTTATGTTCCCACAGGCAGTGTTTAAGAATTCCAGTTGTTCTACATCCTTGCCAGCACTTGGTATCACCACTTTTTTTAGTTTTGAGCATCCTAACGCACAAGTAATAGTACCTCCTTTTGGTTTTCATTTTCATTTCTCTGGTAATGAAGTTGAGCAACTTTTCAACTATTTATTGACCATTTAATTGTTCTCTGTTTTGAAGTGTTTGTTCAATCTTTTCCCAATTTTTTTATTGAACTGTCCTACTGATCTTTAGGAATTTCTAAATATTAAGTGTGAATTGCCATTGTTGTACCTCAAAAATGGTTGAATGTCAGAATTTCATATTGCTCATCCTTATATATATGAAGACACGAGTCCTTTGTCAGTTAAATGTATTGCAGATCTTTTCTACTCTGGCTTGCCTTTCTACTCTTAAAGGTGTCTTTTGATGAAGAGAAGTTAAAGAATGTAATGTAGTATATATGCTACCAATCTTTTTCTTTATGGCATTTGTCTATCCTTGAAATGGACAGGGATGGCAACTAGGTGCTTTGTGTGGAAGGTGCAGGAACTGGGACCCTCTCTTGCTACTTTGTGGTAAAGGTAATCAAGTGGATCACAAAAGATGCAGCAGTAAGTAAATAGGATGTGCTTGCAGCAGTTTTTGGCTGCCATACCAGGATGTTTTCCCTTTGGAGAGAGGCTCCAGAGGCAATTCTTACAGACAAAAAATCATGATGTTCTTCCCTCCGTCATCCCTCCTGGAATCTGAGGTGTTCCCTCCCCAGGGAACTGGGTTGTTTTCTTCCTCTAGAAATGCATACATGTGTATTCACTGTAAGACTGTACAAGAATTTTCATAGCAGTATTAATACTAAATCTGGCATCCCGTTCCAGTTGCTCTGACTTCACTTTGTTTTTAATCATCCCCTACTTGGAAAGGTCAGGTGACAGAGGAACAAGGGCACTCTTATAGAACTTAACCAGAGTTAAGTTTCAATCCCTCGTGTCCTCTTTCGCCCATGCTGCTGTGTGGAGGGTGTCTCAACCAGGTCATTCTGATGTGCTGTTAGGGAGAGGGAAAAAATGCATTATTCCCAGCAATGGTCAAGAATCCTCAATTTTCAAAACATATCTATATAATGCTCTATACCTGTCCCCTTTTGTCCTGATCATTACCCAGGAAGTGGCCAAGAAGGGATAATCCTCTTCTTGGGATACCTGCATTCGGGGATGAAACTGCCTTACTAAAGTGTATGGACCAGGATGGAGTGAGGGAGAGAGAGGTGGACAACCAGGGCATTCTTGAGCACACAGGTTAGTTTCAAGGGCCACAAAGGTGTGGTTGGAAGCAGCAAACCAGTGACCTGAAAAAGTATCAACAGTGGTGAGGCAGGATTGAAAGCCCTGAAAGGGGTTTGAAGGTCTGATGTAGCAAATCTGCCAGGAGCGAGAGGGGGTAACACTCCTCCTGATGTGGCCTTTCACATTGTGAAACAAGTGGGTCAACTTCTGGCAGACCGGACAGCTGTACCATTGGCAACAGCTCAAAATCAGTCCTGTCCCCTGACTAGAGCAACTACATCTGCGTTTGCTTCCGCATAGCTGACACTAAGGGTTAATGGCCACAGCATCCCAATGGATATCACTGAGTTTCAGCTTAGCCAAACCATCTGTGAACCAGGCCCAGACATTTAGGGAATCTGCAAATCATTGAATTAGTCATTTTGCTTCCAGGTTGCAGAGCAGATAAAGTTTCCTGCAGAGGGATACTTGCTACTTTAATAAAGCTAAGATGCTCCCGAGGCTAGATCAGTCACATTCTTGAATATACCTTTTCCATTTGACAAGCAAAGTTTTGGCCCTTACTTCCTAGTTAGTTCTTGAGTCTGAGTTGGTTCATTCTAAAATGGGAATATCAGGTTGTAAGGCTTCTATGGGCAGTTTTGACAAAGACTCAGCAGTAAGCTATGCCTGCATGCCTTGTAATTTTGCTTGGATGCTGGACATTGTTTATGAAAAATAAAAGAAAATTTGAGTCTCTGCATGATGTTATTTTCCTTCAGAGAGGATTTACTTTTGCTTTCTTGCAGTCATTAGCGTGTGGTTACATTACATTAATACATTCGGAGAATGAGCTGGTGAAAACTAGGTTTCAGGCTTTGTGAGAACTTGTCTATTTCCAGTTTGCCCTAATTTCTGCAGTATATCCTTTCCAAGGTCTTATCTGGAATTCTGGTTCTTTATACAACCCCCTCCTCCTTGGACTCCCCTCAGCCCTAAGGGACTGCCAAAAACTCACTGTTTTTGATTTCCAGACTCTTAGCTGCTGCTTTCTGCTTGGCCTCCTAGCCTCTTGGCACTGTACCACATAGAAACTGATAAATTCCTTGAGAGGAATAACTTCAAAGACTGTCAGACTCACTAGTTTACTTCCCCTCTCTAAGTTGTCTTTACTCCCTAGGTCCTGGCTCTCTTGTAAGCTCACTGATGCTTTCAGATGGACTATGTTTTTGTGTTGTGTCCAGCTTTTCTAATTGTTCTTAGTGTGTGTGTTTTGTGTTGGTGCTGGTGGCCATTACCACCAAAAGCTACTTGGCCATTACCATTCAGCAATCAGTTTTAACAGTGATTCTAAAAATGAGTGAAACTCCTTTCAAAACAGTGGAAGAATTATCTTTTTTTTTTCCCGGGAAATTAATCTGTTAATTACTTCTGCTTCAGAAAGGGTAAACTACTAAGAAGCCAAATCACAACCTATCCTTGTTTTATCAATTTAATTCTGAATATCTTCGAGTGTGGTGTTTTTGAACAAAATGAAAAATATCATTTTGTAGCCATAGATTTTTTTTTTACAGATTTTTACGTTATCCTACTATTGAGTGGTAAGGTGTATATCTTGAGGGTACTGAGGTGTTAAGTCCCATTTTATTTCTTTTACAGTGGGTTTAGTTTAAACTTTTAAATGTTTTCTCATATCTGATGTCTATCTATCTATCTATCTATGTCCGTCAGCCTATCTATCTAGCTAAGTTGATTGACATTTTATTTAAAGCAGTCATCTTTCATCAGGCATATATCAGCCCTTTCTTAGAAGTAAAACAAAATAAAATGAGACTGTTTCATTTAGGATACTAACTTGTTAGTTTTTTGTGAACACTGTTTTGTATTATATTATTGTTGGAGCTACCATTCACTGAGTGCTGACTTTGGGTCAAAGAGTCAACTTCTTTACATGTGTTATCTCATTTAATTGTCACACCACCCTGAGATGACAGTACCCTCTATTCCGCAGGTAAGGATGCTGAGGCTTCAAGTAGTTTGGTAAATTGCTCAGGGCAAATCTTTAAGTGTCAAACTTGGCTAACAGAGCCTACGTTAGTAACTTAGCATCTGTTGGGTTTGGCCCTTAGCTAGGAGCTAGAAATATATTACTAGGAGAGAAAATTTTTTGTTTTCAGTCTCATTCTTCTCCATCTTAGTACATTTGCAGTTTGAGTAGAAAACTTCTCAGTCTGAGGTGGCCACAGCCATAAAGACCACAGGGCAAATTATTGTGTCCAGCCTAGATTCATGAGAATATGCCACCAAAGCAAAGCTGTGGGCCTGTACTTACCTAAGGGAAAGAGTAGATCCAGTTTATATGACCTCTGTAATTTCTATGCGCCCGGTCCTGTGCTGAGGCCTGAGAACAGGGACATGGTGTAGATGGGGGTGTTGCAGCACAGGTCAGTCTGTGTCCAAAGCACCATCATCACGGTGCTGTGCCGCTGACTTCCAGCATGGGTTTCTTTCCTGGTGTCTGCCCAGCACTATAAGGGGCCCAGCCCTGAAGATACAGAAGAAACAGCCCTCCCTGCCATTTCAGACCTTGCCTATGCTATGGCTCCTGACTCTGAGAAGATTTTTAAAATTTTGCTATGAGTCCACACCTTTGATTTATGCTACCACTTTTTGGTCACTAGGTCTAACTAGGCTGTAGTCTCCCCTGACCCAGAACAGCAAATACTATTGTCTGAAACACTGGACAATTGAGAATGATACTTGAAACCTGTGTCATCAATGTAATTGTAATAAATTAGAAAGGGCATTTATGTACACAGTCTTTCTGTTCTGGGCCAAAGTATCTTCTTGTGTTTGTTTTGTTGGCAAGTTTCACCTGGCGTCTCTGAAATTTGCAGTCAGATGGTTAACCGTAGCATCCTGTGATTGTAGTGCCTCGGCTGTAATTTCCTCCTGTGAATGTTATTATAAAAGTTCATTTCAGCATACCAGTTTGAGCTGAGACCATCCTCCTTCCTGCTCCCCTGCCATGTCTTTATCTTCTAATGCTGAAGATTCAACAGCATTCCATCGAGCTGAGTGGTACAGAATGCACCGTATATTGAGGCAAAGTTCAAGTTCTAGATCCACCTTTAATAAGCTGTGGATTCTCAAGCTTAGTCGTTTCCTCATTAGGAAAATGAACATGATAATTTCTATGTCACAAAGAAAGTAGGAGTATTAAATTAATTTAGCCCTGGAGACTAAAATGCTTAAAGAATGTTATTTTTAAGTTCTTCACAATTACATTTTTTCATTTAAGTGGGGGCAATTTAAACAGTAAATCAGTTGAAAGTTTGCTTACTACAAATGTGTATTCTGTTCATTTTATGGTCCTTTTTAAGAATCTTGGACTCTGCCTAGCTTGTAGGCATTTTTATGAATCCAAAGTTTTTATGAGTTCAAGAGACATTATTAAATTTTAAATTCATTCTCAAAAAAGAGTAATATTTGAAAATCACAGAGAACTGTAAAATAAGAAAATTAAAATCTCCTGAAATCCTACCCCTTAGGGAATTGAATTGTTGGAAGAGTTTTTTTCTATGTATGCATATAATAAACAGACATTTTTAAAGGGGAGCACATTTGAGATATTGTGTGTGGTGTTATGGATCCTGATATATATGTATGTATATTTTTTGATATCATTAATCTACAATTACATGAGCAACATTATGTTTACTAGACTCCCCCCATCATCAAGTCCCCACCACATACCCCATTACACTGTCCATCAGTGTAGTGAGATGAGAATCACAACTTGTCTTCTTTTTGTTGTACTGCCTTCCCTCTGCCCTCCGCCCTACATTATGTGTGTTAATTGTAATGCCCTCTTTTCCCCCTTATCCCTACCTTCTCACCCGTCCTCCCCAGTCCCTTTCCCTTTGGTAACTATTAGTCCATTCTTGGGTTCTGTGAGTCTGCTGCTGTTTTGTTCCTTCAGTTTTTTTCTTTGTTCTTATACTCCACATATGAGTGAAATCATTTGATACTTGTCTTTCTCTGCCTGGCTTATTTCACACCCTCTAGCTCCATCCATGTTGTTGCAAATGGTAGGATTTGTTTTCTTCTTGTGGCTGAATAATATTCCATTGTGTATATGTACCACATCTTCTTTATCCATTTATCTACTTATGGATACTTAGGTTGCTTCCATTTCTTGGCTATTGTAAATAGTGCTGCAATAAACATAGGGGTGCATATGTCTTTTTCAAACTGGGCTGCTGCATTCTTTGGGTAAATTCCTAGGAGTGAAATTCCTGGGTCAAATGGTATTTCTATTTTGAGTTTTTTGAGGAACCTCCATACTGCTTTCCACAATGGTTGAACCAATTTACATTCCCACCAGCAGTGTAGGAGGGTTCCCCTTTCTCCACATCCTCGCCAACATATGTTGTTGTTTGTCTTTTGTATGGTGGCCATTCTTACTGGTGTGAGGTGATATCTCATTGTGGTTTTAATTTGCATTTATCTGATGATTAGCGATGTGGAGCATCTTTTCATGTGCCTCTTGGCCATCTGAATTTCTTCTTTGGAGAAGTGTCTGTTCAGCTCCTCTGCCCGTTTTTTAATAGGATTATTTCGTTTTTGTTTGTTGAGGTACATGAGCTCTTTATATATTTTGGATGTCAACCCTTTATCAGTTATGTCATTTATGAATATATTATCCCATACTGTAGGATGCCTTTTTGTTCTATTGATGGTGTCCTTTGCTGTACAGAAGCTTTTCAGCTTGATATAGTCCCACTTGTTCATTTTTGCTTTTGTTTCCTTTGCCCAGGAAGATATGTTCATGAAGAAGTTGCTCATGTTTATGTCAATAGATTTTTGCCTATATTTTTTTCTAAGAGTTTTATCGTGTCATGACTTACATTCAGGTCTTTGATCCATTTTGAGTTGACTTTTGTGTATGGGGTTAGACAGTAGTCCAGTTTCATTCTCTTACATATAGCTGTCCAGTTTTGCCAACACCAGCTGCGGAAGAGGCTGTCATTTCCCCATTTTATATCCATGGCTCCTTTATCGTATATTAATTGACCATATATGTTTGGGTTAATATCTGGACTCTCTAGTTGGTTCCACTGGTCTGTGGGTCTGTTCTTGTGCCACTACCAAGTTGTCTTGATTACTGTGGCTTTGTAGTATAGCTTGAAGTTGGGAAGTGAGATCCCCCCTGCTTTATTCTTCCTTCTCAGGATTGCTTTGAGTATTTGGGGTCTTTTGTGGTTCCATATGAATTTTAGAACTATTTGTTTCAGTTCATTGAATAATACTATTGGTATTTTGATATGGATTGCATTGAATCCGTAGATTGCTTAAGGCAGGATGGCTATTTTGACAATATGAATTCTTCTTACCCAAGAGCATGGGATGAGTTTCCATTTGTTACTGCCCTCTTTAATTTCTCTTAAGAGTGTCTTATAGTTTTCAGTATATTGGTCTTTCACTTCCTTGGTTAGGTTTATTCCTAGGTATTTTATTCTTTTTGGTGCAATTGTGAATGGAATTGTTTTCAGGATTTCTTTTTCTGCTAGTTCATCGTTAGTGTATAGGAAAGCAACAGATTTCTGTGTATTAATTTTGTATCCTGCAACTTTGCTGAATTCAGCTATTAGTTCTAGAAGTTTTGGAGTGGAGTCTTTAGGGTTTTTTATGTACAATATCATGTCATCTGCAAATAGTGACAGTTTGACTTCTTCTTTACCAATCTGGATGCCTTGTATTTCTTTGTGTGGTCTGATTGCCATGGTTAGGACCTCCAGTACTATGTTGAATAATATTATTATTATTATAATATTATAATATTATTAGTGTGGAGAGAGTGGGCATCCCTGTCTTGTTCCTGATCTTAGGTGAAAAGCTTTCAGCTTCTCGCTGTTAAGTATGATGTTGGCTGTGGGTTTGTCATATATGGCCTTTATTATGTTGAGGTACTTGCTCAGTATACCCATTTGGTTGAGAATTTTTATCATGAATGGATGTTGAATTTTGTTGAATGCTTTTTCAGCATCTATGGAGATGATCATGTGGTTTTTGTCCTTCTTTTTGTTGATGTAGTGGATAATGTTGATGGATTTCGAATGTTGTACCATCCTTGCATTCCTGAGATGTATCCCACTTAATCATGGTATATGATCCTCTTGATGTATTTTTGAATTCGGTTTGCTAATATTTTGTTGAGTATTCTTGCATCTACGTTCATCAGGGATATTGGTCTGTAATTTTCTTTTTTGGTGAGGTCTTTGCCTGGTTTTGGTATTAGAGTGATGCTGACTTCCTAGAATGAGTTTGGAGATATTCCCTCCTCTTCTATTTTTTGGAAAACTTTAAGGAGAATGGGTGTTATGTCTTCTCTATATGTCTGATAAAATTTAGCGGTGAATCTATCTGGCCCGGGGGTTTTGTTCTTGGGTATTTTTTTGATTACCGATTCAATTTCTTTGCTGGTAATTGGTCTGTTTAGATTTTATGTTTCTTCCTTGGTCAGTCCTGGAATGTTGTATTTTTCTAGGAAGTTGTCCATTTCTTCCATATTATCCAGTTTGTTAGCATATAGATTTTCATAGTATTCTCTAATAATTCTTTGTATTTCTGTGGGGTCCATCGTGATTTTTCCTTTCTCATTTCTGATTCTGTTTATGTGTGTAGATTCTCTTTTTCTCTTAATGAGTCTGGCTAGGGGTTTATCTATATTGTTTATTTTCTCAAAGAACCAGCTGTTGGTTTCATTAATTTTTTCTATTGTTTTATTCTTCTCAATTTTATTTATTTCTTCTCTGATCTTTATGATGTCTCTCCTTCTGGTGACTTGGGGCCTCATTTGTTCTTCTTTTTCCAATTTCAGTAATTGTGTCTTTAGACTGTTCATTTGGGAATGTTCTTCCTTCTTTAAATAGGCCTGGATTGCAATATACTTTCCTCTTAGAACTTCATTCTCTGTTTCCCACAAAAGTTGGGGCATTGTGCTGTTGCTGTCATTTGTCTCCATAAATTGTTTGATCTCTGTTTTAATTTGGTCATTGATCCATTACTTAGGAGCATGTTGTTAAGCCTCCATGTGTTTGTGAGCCTTTTTGTTTTCTTTGTACAATTTATTTCTAGTTTTATTCCTTTGTGATCTGAGAAGTTGGTTGGTAGAATTTCAATATTTTTTAATTTACTGAGGCTCTTTTTGTGGCCTAGTATGTGGTCTATTCTGGAAAGTGTTCCATGTGCACTTGAGAAGAATGTGCACCCTGCTGCTTTTGGGTGACAAGTTCTATAAATGTCTGTTAGGTCCATCTGTTCTGATGTGTTGTTCAGTGCCTCTGTGTCCTTACTTATATCGTCTGGTTGATCTGTCCTTTGGAGTGAGTGGTGAGTTGACGTCTCCTAGAATGAATGCATTGCATTCTGTCCTCCTTTAATTCTGTTAGTATTTGTTTCACATATGTGGGTGATCCTGTCTTGGGTGCATATATATTTATAATGGTTATATCCTCTTGTTGGACTGCCCCTTTATCATTATGTAATGTCCTTCTTTAGCTCTTGTTACTTTCTTCGTTTTGAAGTCAATTTTGTCTGATACAAGTACTGCAACACCTGCTTTTTTCTCTTTGTTGTTTGCATGAAATATCTTTTTCCATCCCTTCACTTTTAGTCTGTGTATGTCTTTGGGTTTGAGGTAAGTCTCTTGTAAGCAGAATATAGATGGGTCTTGCTTTTTTATCCATTCTATTACTCTGTGTCTTTTGATTGGTGCATTCAGTCCATTTACATTTAGGGTGATTATCGATAGGTATGTACTTATTGCCATTGCAGGATTTGGTTTCATGGTTACCAAAGGTTCAAGGGTAGCTTCTTTACTATCTAACCATCTAAATTAACTCTCTTATTAAGCTATTATAAACACAGTCTGATGATTCTTATTTTGCTCCCTTCTTAGTCTTCCTCCTCCATTCTTTATATTTTAGGTGTTTTATTCTGTACTCTTTTGTGTTCCTTTGACTGCTTTTGTGGATAGTTGATTTTATTTTTTGCAATTATCTAGTATTTGTTTGATCTGCTTTCTTTGCTGTGATCTTGTTTTCTCTGGTGACATCTATTTAGCCTTAGGAGTGCTTCCATCTAGAGCAGTTCCTTTAAAATATCCTGTAGAGGTGGTTTGTGGGAGGCAAATTCCCTCAACTTTTGCTTGTCTTGGAATCGCTTAATCCCTCCTTCAAATTTAAATGACAGTCGTGCTGGATACAGCATTCTTGGTTCAAGGTCCTTCAGTTTCATTGCATTAAATATATCATGCCATTCTCTTCTGGCCCTTAAAATTTCTGTTGAGAAGTCTGATGATTGCCCGATGGGTTTTCCTTTGTAGGTGATCTTTTTTCTCTCTCTAGCTGCCTTTAATACTCTATCCTTGTCTTTGATCATTGCCACTTTATTATTATGTGTCTTGGTGTTGTTCTTCTTGGGTCCCTTGTGTTGGAAGATCTGTGGGCTTCCATGGTCTGAGAGACTATTTCCTTCCCCAGCTTGGGGAATTTTTCAGCAATTTTGTCTTCAAAGACACTTTCTATCCCTTTTTCTCTCTCTTATTCTTCTGGTATCCCTATAATGTGAATATTGTTCCATTTGGATTGGTCACACAGTTCTCTTAATATTCTTTCGTTCCTAGAATTCCTTTTATCTCTCTCTGCCTCAGCTTCCCTGTATTCCTGTTCTCTAATTTCTGTTCCATTAACAGTCTCTTGCACCTCATCCAGTCTGCCCTTAAGACCTTCTATTGATTGTTTCATTTCTCTTATCTCCCTCCAGACTCATCCCTTATCTCTTGCATATTTCTCTGTAGGTCCATCAGCATGGTTATGACTTTAACTTTAATTCTTTTTCAGGAAGACTGGTTATATCTATCTCACCAGGCCCTCTCTCTGGGATTGTCTGAGTGATTTTTGACTGGACCAGATTCTTCTGCCTTTTCATGGTGATAGAAGTGGTAGCAGGCAGGGAGCACGTGTGTCAGCTGGGAGAAGAAAGTTCCTTCCTGTGCTGGTCGCCTTGCCCTTTTTCGCTGCCTGTGTCAGTTACCTGCACGCAGGGAAAGTCTCTGGGATAATATCCTGATTAGCCCTCGGGATAGCCTAGGACACTGTGGGGGGTCGCAGATGCGCTGGGTGTGTTCTACTGCGAGAACAGTGCCCCTTTGTGCCCTCCGGTCCCTTCTCTGGCTTCCACTGCCTGTGCTGTTTACCCGCACACCAGGAGCAGTCTCTGGGATAATCCCCCGAGCTGCCATGGGCGGGGCGGCCCTTGGGATAGCCTAGAGCCCTGTGAGGGGTTGCAGATGTGCCAGGTGTGTTCTCTCATGAGAACGGCACCCCTGCGTGCCTTCCGGACCCTGCTTCAGCTTCCATTGCCTGTGCCAGTTACCCGCACACCGGGAGCAGTCTCTGGGATAATCTCCTGAGCTGCCATGGGCAGGATGGCTCTCGGCAAAGCCTAGAGCCCTGCAGGGGTTCACAGACGTGCCAGGTGTGTTCTCCTGACAGAATGGTGCCTCTTCAGGCCTTCCAGACCTTGCTCCAGCTTCCTCTGTCTGTGCAGGGTAGCTGCATGCTGGTGGCAGCCTCTGGGTCTGTCCCGGTTAGCTGTGCACTAGGAGAAGACTCTGTGTGGTTGCTGTTGGCAGGGCTGTTCTCCGGCTGCTCTCCAGCTATGGTGGGTCAGCTGGTTTGCTTGCAGTGCCGGCCAGGGGGAATGAACGGCAGGCTGCTTATCACCGTGAGGGGCTTCGGGGCTGCGTTACCCCCCAGGGAATTAGGGCACCTGAAGTTCCTTAAATTCCCTGCATGCTGTGCTGAGTGTGCTGGGACTATTTTGTCCAGCTGTTAACCCCTTGTCCCTTTAAGACTTTTAAAAAGTGCCTGCTTTTCTTTTGTCTCAGGGGAGCCGGCTGTGGGGACCCGCTCCCAGTTTCTGTCTCATGTTTTATTTTTCCGTTTCTCTAATGTCCAGTACACCATGCAGTGTGTGTCTGTGCTCCTGGTGAAGATTACTAGGGCTGGTTATTCAGCAGTCCTGTGCTTCCACTCCCTCCCTACTCTGATTCTTTTCCTCCCGCCAGTGAGCTGGGGTGGAGGGAGTGCTCGGGTCCCACCGGTTCACGGCTTTGTATCTTACCCTTTTCGTGAGATGCTGAGTTCTTTCAGATGTAGATGTAGCCTGGCTGTTGTCCTGTATCTTCTGGTCTCTCTTTTAGGCGTAGTTGTATTTGTTGTATTTTCAAAAACATATATGGTTTTGGGAGCAGATTTCCGCCACTCTACTCATGCCACCATCTTGAGCCAGATCCTGATATTTTTATTGAACAATATATTGTGAGCATTTGTTTGCTGATAAAAAATCTCTAAAAACTGTTTTTAATGACTATATAGCCTTCTTTTTGATCGTACAGATATAAAATAAATATTTTCCTACTGTTGGATATTTAGATTGTTTTGATACTGTAAAGTTTTGCTTTGCTATTGTAAGTAATGCTGCAGCGAACATCAGATGACATTGGTGAATAAACTGTCAGGGTAGGTAGAGCCACATGCAAACAAAGGAACAAGCAAAAAGTAGGAAGTGAAAGGTGTCCTTTTAACCACCATAACAAGTGTATTTTCCCCTACTTCTACACCTTAATGAAAAACCACTCTCTCTAATAAACATCCATTTTGCATATCAAGGTAGTTTTGTAACTGGTTGAAAACCCAACCTACAAGATAAATTTCTAGAATGAAAGTATGATCTCATCTGTGAATAAAATACAGGAGTAAATATGGCCAAATGTGGTAATCTAATTTCTGGAAACATAACTAGACTATGAATGCTTTTTGGTGGAATTTACTCTCCCTAGGGTGATATTTTTTATGACTGGTTAGAATGCCGGGGACCATGATCGGTGAACTCCATTCATTGGCACAAAGTAGAAATGTCTAAAATTTCCATATTCCACTGATTTTAAGTATACTTGGATTATAATGTTTTACATTTTCTGAAATTAGCATGTGTTTTCAATCAGTGTGCACATATGATTAATGTAGTAATTGTTTTCCTGTAAGCTTTCAATAACTTATGTTGCATTTTACAATCCTATCATAGAAACAAAGGGTAGCTTCCAGATTAAGATTCTTGACATTTATTTGTGTTTTCAAAGCTCTTTGCTGTGTGTGCATATTCGCAAGAGCATAGAAGTATAAGGATGTCTATGTTGCATCATATACTATGGACCTTTGCCATTTTGATAATTAAAGATAGGGAATGTCATGACATGTGCTTACTCTAAAAGTCTGCTTGGAAAGATGGCAGATGTCAATACCAGGGTATATTTTTCTTGGTTGGTTTTTATTTCTTCCTTCTGTCCTTTTGAGCTACAAGGTCTTGGGTTACTAAAATTCAAGATGCTGCTTCTTATTACAACTACTTTTTTGGCAGTGGGTTTTCATATTCTTCTGTTATAGTTAGAAAATGGCAAATATGAGTGTTTGGTAATTTTAGCCCATCTTTAAATTTGATTGTATTACATTTGTGATATAAAAAGACCAAAACAAAACCAACTCTCCTGGGTTAAGAAACTCATTCTTTCCTAACTTTAATGTTGTTAACAGCTGCCTTGCCTCCTTGGGCTTATTGTTACCCTTTTTACAGGGATATCACATCCCTAGAGCCCCACCAGACCTCCATCATGGCTGTCCCTGTGGCTTTTAATAATGAGAATAGTTTTGATCACAGACAGAACTCCTGAAAGAATACCACTGAACTTCTTATGTCCTCCTATTTTAAAACTTACACCCTGCTGTGAATTTCAACAAATAGGCTTTTTAGTTTTGATGTTTAAACAAAACATTTTATTTGAAGATTACTTTATAGTCTTGGAAGTCAGGTTTGTCACTCTGAGTAAGGGAGGAAGGTCCAGTAGCTTGTCACCTGGCCGCCTTGTTGGCCATCAAAGTGGAATGCTTCCTTGTGGAGAGTCCATTCACCGCATCCCCTGCGAGCACAGTTCCTGAGTTTCCTGGGTTTGCTGCTCATGATATCACAGTAAAATTCAGGCAAGCATTTTCTAGATACTTTGTAATCTCTTTTGCACATTCATCTTAAAGTCACTTAACAGTTTTGGAGCTGTGTCTTTATATATGGATCGTGTTACTGTAGTTCCAATACGCTAACACTAGTTACTAACTCACTGTTAGGAAGTGAAAGCCTTCCATTTTAGATTTTCCTAAGATAGTTATTGTTAATACTGTTTGGCTTCTCATTGCTTGATTGATACCCCAGCATGGGTTCCAAAATTTCCAGGACAATTTTGATTTCAAATATTCCATCCCTACAGTCCCATAAGAACATTTGAGTTTTCAGGCCATTAAGTCTTGATTTGCTTTGGAAATATGGCACCTGTACCTTCTGATAGCTTTGAAAATATTACAAAATGCTGGTTAGACTTTTAAATGGCATTCTCAGAATGCCATGTGGTACAATTGAGATGGAAAAAGACTTTATACAAGGGTTGTTGTTAGTTGTTGCTGAGGCTTGTGAGTGTACGTGTGTGTGTGTGTGTTGTGCGTGTTGTGTGTGTGTGTTGTGGTGCTATAGTAACTAATCTTTTTAGGAAGTATCCCAGATAGTTCCTTTCTTACACTAAAAAGTATCTAGTTTCAATGCGAAAAGCACATTGTATTAAATTATGGAAAGGATGAAGTGTGTTATAAAGGGAAATAGAAGTCTGACCATGAATTCATTCACCAGCAGGGGAGCACTACAGTGATGTGACTCAGACCCTGAAACGATAAATTTGGATGAGGATTCATGTGGCTTTTCTGTGCATGAAGATTTGAATGTATATCCTCACCTCTGGTGTCTTTAGGAAGCCTGAAGGTGCTTACAAACCAGGTCTCCCTTCATCAAAGCCCGGGCACTTCATTCCTTCATTTATTCACTAAGCAGGCACTAAGCAGGTTTTGAGCATTTGCTGCAAAGCACTGGACTTGAGTCCAACGAAAGAAGTTGCAGGTCTAGTCTTTGTGGTCTAGAAAGTGTCTATCTGGGGAGGAGATGAGGTTGTGTGTTTGTAGGAGTCCTCTAATAGTGTGTGAGGCTTAGTAATGGCTGTACATATTCAGGGGATGAGGAAGGCTTTTCTGGCTTTGAGGTCAGGGAGGATTACAAGATCATAGGTGGTCCTTGGCCCTTAACAGAGGAACCAAGTCTAACTGGCAGGAAGAAGGAAGAGTTAAGCTCATTTTGGCTTAAGTTGGGGACATTTAGACTCAAGTTAGAAGTACCATTTGGGCAAGATCAGAAAGGTAATCAGGACAGACCACGTTCACTGGCTTGTGAGTCGTGGAGAGCCTTGGAGGAACACAGCACAGAGAGGGCAGAGACAGAGGTGAGTTGAAAGGATAATCTGGCATAGTTTGGTGGAAAATGGAATGCAGTAAGATGGCAGCCTGAAAAGGGACCTAGGAATTTGGTTCTATTATTAATTAAGGTTTACTGTAAGAATATTTTCCTGATATCCAAAAGGTCTTTACAAAATTAGCTTAAAGCACTGCCTCTCAAAGTGAGCCCCATGTTATGGGCAATATCCACCTGTGTGCCTTGGTACTTGTACTTGGTGAAATGGGTTACTTGTTAAAATGGATGCCCACCAAAAAGTTGGGGGAAAGGCTGAATTAATCAAAACAGGATTTTTCATAACAGTATTTTTCAGAAACTTTACTATGCAAATGTCTTTGCTACTAATCTTCCCTTACTTGATAATCTATTCTAGAACCAAGGTGGGCTGGCACAGTGGGCTGCAGACCTGAGCTGCAGCACCCCTTCACCCCTAATCCCCCTCGGGCCTGTTTTCGTCACCACCAACTCATTGGGGTGGCCACTGTGGCAAATGCAGGGCACCAAATGGTGGGATATCTGTTTAGGGATCTCAGTGGCTGAGTGTCCTCTGTTCTGGCCATCTGTCCAGGTTTGTTGACCTCGGCTGCAGGGAGGAGACAGGGACCTGCTGGAATCCAGGGTACAGTGATGGCAGCAGCCTTGCCCACCTCTGGGCCAGTTGCTCTTTGCCCTGAGAATGCCTCCAGCTGAGGGCACTTTGGTGCAAAGCTGATTAGCACTCTGAATGGGCCACTAGGCAAAGGGTGCTATTTAAGTACCTACACATTATCCTCAGTTTTGCCTCTTGGTCTGCAAAGCCTAGAATATTTACTCTTATGCCCTTTACAGAAAAAGTTCCCCGACCTCTGCTCTAGTTCTGCACTGCCCATTATAGTAGCCACCAGCCATATGTGGCCTTTGAATACTTAGAATGTTGCCACTCTGGATTGAGATGTGCTGTGTTTACGTGCTGGCATCAAAAAAAGAACAAAATATCTCAATAATTTTTTATAGTTGCTTAGATATTTTGGAAACACTGGGTAAATAAATGTATTATTAAAATTAATTTCATCTATTTCTCTTTACTTTTTTCCATGTAGCCACTAGCAAATTAAAAATTACATGTGTGGCTTGTATTTGTGGTGCACAATTATGTTTCTATTGTACAGTGCAGACTATAGTATAGCACCCAAATTTATTGCCTACAGAATTCGTTCTTCAAGGAGCCTCTTGAATAAAGCTAGATGGTTTTTCCTGGGACACAGTTCAGCAAACATGACAGAGTCTTAAACATAGTCTTGGTTGAGGGTTTGTGTTTTGTTGACAGCTAAGCTATAGTTAGGTACTTTCCACTGGGTTTTCAAATACAGATATATTTATTATTTTAATACAGATATATGTTTTATTTTAAATCAGGTCTTCCTTTATTATTCTTGGCATTATGTATGTTTTAAAAAATTTGTGAATGATATATTTCTTACGATGTAAAAATTATGACCTTATAATATCTACTCTGATTCAACAACTCCACTTCTAGGATTCTTTCCTAAGGAAACAATTGAATGAGGAGCAAAGATGTGCGTGTGAGTGTGTTCATTAGAGCATTACCTTTAAGAATGAAAGACTGGAAAAAACCTCGATGCCCAACTATAAGGACTATAAAAATTGATTATTTAAATTATGAAATATCTACATAATTATATTGCCAATATAAATGATGGCAATGAATTATTAAAGAGTATTTATAGACACTCAGTATTTTAAAGAGATGCATATGAATTTATACTTCAAACTTCTGAAAGAAAATAGATTTTATCTTTTCCTACTTATTCTCTGAGGAATTTGGGGTTACTTTCATTTTCTTCATGACTATTTATATGGTCTAATTTTCTATAATAGACTTGCATGTCTTATATAGTTAATTAAAAGAATTACTTAACCACTTAGAAACTAACGTATGAAATAGTTTCTTGGAAACAAGAAGAGTGCAATATTCTAAGAGAACTCATTTATGTAACATGGAAATTCATAAAAATAGATTTTTATTGTCATATAAGGAGGGACATTACATCAAAAGCATTTTCCCCTGGATTAGTCACATATTGCAGACAAATTGTTCTGATAATAAGATAAGTAGTCATTGGTAGGGGACAAAGAAGTTTGTCCTATCTAAAAGGTGAAGTTCTTATTTGAAAACCTTCTGAGATCTACCCTGGGTTTTCCACCCCACTACAATTGTGATGGCCTGTGATTTTTCAACTAAAGTAATTTCCTGAAATTTTTTAAATGCTTTATGGCTAGTTATTTTTAAGTGACCAAGTACAGGAAGGATGTGGAGGGGGTGGAGTACCATGGGAACTCCTACCAATTAATGGAAAAATTGTTTGAAAGTGGACTAAGGTCACGAAAAGTAGTCTGAAGAGGTTGCTATGTAGAAAGCAAAGATTTTTATTTTGTCGGGAAAAAGCAGTGTGTGCTTGACCCCAATGGGTCTTTGGATATTTTTTGGCATTTTGTTTATTTTCACAGTGAAAATCAATGCTAAGAATCAGTTTAACAGGTGAAACTTGACAAGGTAAGAAAATGACTTTCAGCATAGTATATAGGAGAGTCCCAGCTGCAAGAAAGCTCTACAAAGGAAATTTACCTTTACCATCCATAATATTAAACAAAACTATAGAATCTATTCTGATATCATTCTATTCTGATATTATATATTTTAAATGATTTTTTTTTGTATAGCTTCAGCTAAATTCATGGAAAGTGTCACTGGCAATAAGTATATCATTAAAAAACTGATGATGGTTCCTCTAGACTGTTAAGGCAATAATGGAGTCAAGTGCTTCTACCTTTTCCATCCCAACCGGGCAGTTTGTAATTCTCCTCTGTGCACTTACCACCTCCGGCACACCTCTTACAGCACCAGGACCACTGGGTGGTTATCATCTGTGTATCCATCTGTCTTCTACTAAACCCTGAGCTCCTTGCCCACCGGAACTCTGTCTTCCTTGCTTTTGTGCCCCTAGCTGCCAGTACAGGGTGTAGTTAGTGCTTAGTAGATGTTCACTGAAAGAGGAAGTAGGAGAGAAATATTCTGGATGGTAAAATTATTAATTAGTCCCTGTATACAAAAGGCAGTAGTCTGAATTGCTCCCTGATGGATGCTTTTATGACACAAGAAAACCAATAATCTCTATCTTGGGCACTGAAGGTACATTTTACAGGGAGAAATCTATTAGTAGTTGTTCAAGTCCATTTTATATTGCCATCACTACTTGAATTCAGACCCTCATCTTACCTCAGCTGAACTTCCAGGGGGTTTCCATGCCTCCTTACTCAACCCTCCACAGGGCCGCCTCACCTGTCTCTTGAAATTAGTATGGTCAGATTATCTCCTGCTTAATGTCTGTTACTCACTCCTTGTAACTGCTAGATAGTCCTGCCCTCTTCACAGGGTGCCGGAGCCCGCTGTGGTCTGGCCCAGTTGCTCCCCCTCCTTACCTGGGGTCCTGTTTTGCCATACAGAGGTACTCATCATTCTTTAATGCGCTACACCCTTCCTGCCAGGGTCCATCAGCTCTCTGATTTATGAGGACCTTATATAATTGTCTTTTGCTTCTGACTTCTACCTCAGCACCCACTAGCTCAGTTATGATGCTCAAGAATGGAAAGTTTCCATTTACTGAGTGCTGAGGCATTGTCTAGACTCAGTTCCACTGGACAGAAGAGTCCTTGGGGGCAGGAACTGAAGCTCACCCTGGCCTCAACACCTAGTTGGGCAGGGCATCTCTAAATAAAAAATATTGGTTGAGTGTATATCTTTCCATCGTCTTTTAAATAAACAGACAAGTATCTTAAGTCATTTGAATTCAACACTCATTTTATTTTGGCCTTACTTAAAGACAGTTTTGGAAATGAGTAATTGGTGAGTGATTATTTAGTGACATCACTTGTTTACTTTGCTAGTTTGTTTCTGAGCAAATCATTGTGCGCTGGTGGGAGGCAGACCAGGGAGGGAACACAGGGAAATGGTTTCCATTTAATTCTCAGAAGGTTGCCCCAGAACATGGAGATGAAAGGAGAATAAGGCCAGAATAGTGGTAAGTGTAAAATGTAGATTCTTGGTTAAAGAAAAACCACTGTGAAAGAGCTGATCGTAGTTTCATATGACTTGAAATACTTCATGACATACATTCTGTTCTCCAACTGCCGCCCCCATCTCTCGTTACTTTTTGCCTCTGTTTTTGCTCATGGTGTGAAATTCCCTCCTCCCATGACCGCAAATGCAGGCAGTATTTCCTTGGAAAGCTATTTGAGGGATCACCTCCACACTTCCTGTTAAACCTGTTGTCTTTCCTGTCCGTTCATTCACTCTACATCGTCCTCTCTACTCTGAGGTAGCTTGAAATAAATGTATTTTATGTATACATTTTTGCCTTTTTAATTAGTTTGCAAAGTCTCTGTAGCCAAGGTCATATTTTTCTTTTAAATTACCTGGAGTTCTTAGTACCATTCTATGAAGGTTGATACTAAATGTTAGAGTCTTACTGAATTAAGTCATTTTTAAGTGATTAAAAATCTTAGTTGATATATATATCCTCCAGGCCCTGATGGATACTGTTTGTACTTATTTGACAACAATTGAGAGAGAAACACACTACCTGCCTTCAGGTACTGACTTTGCTAGATATTAGCAGTCTAACTTTTCTGTGCTTCAGTGTTTCATTTCTTTATGAAGCTAGAAGTAACATTTACCTCATAGGGCTGATGCAGCGATAGCAATGTTAAGAGAAGGCATTGGTCTGGCACATAGTAAGTGCTTGATAAATATTAACCGTTATGTGTAGTTTGTACATACAAACACGGGAAAATGAAACATAAAATCTGTGTAGTTTGTGCAAATATAATTTACCCTAGGATTGTAAAACTGACATTAAATTGCAGACATTAAAAAAATTCTGCATTAATCGTAAATTAAGAACTTGACCATTATTACTGTTATTTTTTAAAAGAAAGAACTCCCTTATTGGCTGTTGATACTTAAAATCAGAGGAGTCTGCTGTGTAAAGTCTAGCCTAAAGATATTGGATGTTGAAAGAATTGAGCAAAAACATACTTATGGAAATGTTTTTCATGATTCTGCCCATTTTTGTGCAGTCACTTTGAGTTTAGACATTATACTGTAGTGCGAACTCCTTAAAGACTCCTTTGTGTGAAATTCTGTGTTGGACCAAAGTTTATCATTGGAACAACTAATAATATTGTCGCAGTTTGGAGCCGTTACTGTAGAGTGGTGAAAAAAAATGTTTTCATAAAGTGCCCCATTGTGTTAGCAAATGAGAACGGGAGGTGGAGTGGACAGGAGCGGAGAGCAGCTACCTTGTTCCCCTCACACGCTGAGATAAACAGTTCCAGTTTTGAAGCCTGGGCTTTATTATATTCTTGCATTTTGAAATGTATACCATTACTGCCAACATAATACAGTGTAGTTATACTGTAGTTAATCATGTCACCAGGCAATTTATAAAACTCAGTATAGTCATTTGATGGTAAAATACAATTACAATAATAGTCGTCATGAGATGAGGGATGGATGAGTCCTCTGGGAGCTACTGCCTCACTTCTAGAATACTATTCTTTGTCCGGAGTGTTTATTGGGTTCTGAGATTCCTATGTTTGTATCCTCCCCCATCTCTTCTCCCCGACCCGGCCTTAGAGGCTGCTAGGCTGGGGAGGGCAAATGGCTTTGTATATAAATGTCACACCCATGTTTACGCTGGGGGATGAGTTGAGCTGCAGCCCCTGTAGGAAGGAGGCTTTTTCTTAGTACATGGGGGCCTTCCACTTGCTAACCCTGTGCTCCATCACCCAAAGGACATACCTTTCATTAGTTTTATTGTCAGAGGAGTTTTTCTTTTTCTGCCCAGCTGGAACTCCATTTTCCAAAGGGCACAAAGCATTTTCTAGTAGTGACTTGATTTCCAGTCCCTATAGGAAATAGGTGATCTGCCTCAAGACCAGTTTCACGGCCAACTCAGAGTGATTCTTCGAGCCCTGAGACTTCTCCTGACCTCTCCTGTGGTCTTATTGCCCGTGGAAGGAGAGGGGAGGGACCTCCAGCCAGAAGCAGTCAGGACCCGCACTCCTGTGTCAAAGGAACTCTGAGGCTGGGGCTTTCTGTCTGCTGGGGGCATTTCCCCTTCTCTAGCTGGCTTGCAGTAGGAGTTCTGCATAGCAGTGGCCTGGTTTATTAAGCAGGGCTGCTGGTCAGAGGAAAGCCTGGAGGGGCTGGCTTGGGGCTTTGTCAGGGGTATTGCTTTGTTCCCCAGCCCTGTGCTGGTCCTGCAGCCAGTCACAGGGCCTGTGTTGCGGGGGTGGGGGGTGCCCCCTGAGTTTCCTCTGCCCCAGGCCAAGCTCTAAGCTCTCAGGCACTCTGAGTCCCTTTGACTGTTGGCCCTTCCTACTTGTCGTCTAGGTTTTTATTTTTTTTAATGCAGATTAAAAAAAAATGTTTGTATCATTAATCTCCAAGTACATGTGCAACATTATAGTTACTAGACTCCCTACATCATCAAGTCCCCACCACATACCCCATTACAGTCACTGTCCATCAGTGTAGTGAGATGCTATACAATCACTACTTGTCTTCTCTGAGTTGTACAGCCCTCCCCGTGCCCCCCCACTACATTATGTCTGCTAATCGTAATGCCCCCCTTTCCCTCTTATTCCTCCCTTCCCACCCCTCCTCCCCAGTCCCTTTCCCTTTGGTAACTCTTAGTCCATTCTTGGGTTCTGTGATTCTGCTGCTGGTTTGTTCCTTCAGTTTTCTCCTTTGTTCTTATACTCCACATATGAGTGAAATCATTTGATACTTGTCTTTTTCCACCTGGCTTATTTCACTGAGCATAATACCCTCTAGCTCCATCCATGTTGTTGCAAATAGTAGGATTTGTTTTCTTCTTATGGCTGAATAATATTCCATTTTGTATATGTACCACATCTTTATCCATTCATCTACTGATGGACACTTAGGTTGCTTCCATTTCTTGGCTATTGTAAATAGTGCTGCGATAAACATAGGGTGCGTATGTCTTTTTCGTCTAGGTTTTTCCTTTCCATTGATTTGCTGGCTGGCCAGTATGCCCCTTGCTATGGAGGTTTCTCACCTCAGTTTTGCGAGAATTCCTTGGCATGAATCTAGAAAGAGCAGAGGTCAAATTGTCATCATACGTTAGAAAGGCTGACTTAGCGCATGAAGGCTCCCTTGGGGCGCTGCCTAAGCTCAGCGACGGTGACTTTGTGGCTGTAGGAGCTTGTGCATCAGACTAGAGCAGGGAAATTCATCTCATGAAATGTCAAAGCCTTATTTTCACTTCACTGTAGATTTCTGAGACCCCTTGTTTCTATCAGCACCTTCTAATTTATGCATTCACTGACAGAATCTGAACTTCAGGGACGTCAGAGCAAGGCCTCTCAAACCTTACAAGCTACAAGTTACCCTGGTCTTTTCAAATGCACAGTGATTCAGTGCACTGTGGGCAAGGTCAGAAAGTCTGCATTTCTAACAAGCTCCGGAAGCCTTATCAGCTTTGGTCACTCAACAGGACCTTTTTGACCTTTTTCCAGTTCTACCTCAAAGTCCCACCTTACACACCACTTATATTTTGTTCTGTTTTATTTTATTACTGGAGCCATTTCTGTGGTGCCTGTTTGCTTTGGTATCACTGAGATGTATATCGATGCACATTTCAAGAACCTTCTGAACTATCAAATGTGTACCGCGATAATACATACAAAAGAAAAACAGTTGCTTTTATTTTAAAAATATTTTCCCTCTTAAATTACATAAACATGTTAAAATTTTATAAAAGTATTTTAAGCATCTGCATTTACACAGATACTTTACCAGGAGAGTTGTCTTTTAAACGAACTAATAATATCACTGCAAATTCTGGAGGCAGAAGGCCCTTAGGTAAGAAAGTGCTGCCGTGGTGGATAATCTTAACAGGTTGGCAGGCCCAGTGGACAAGGGATGTCTCTTTGCATGGATGTCCGAGCAGAAAATTCCCACTCATATAATTATAATGCAGACAGTATTCCACATCAGTACCTGCCACACTGCTTCCCAACCTCTCCTGGCCCAGCCCCATCATGCCCACTCCCCTTAACCCTGGGGAAGCCCCACTGTCTTTAACATAGACAATAACACTCTTTGGGGGGACGTGCGCGCACACACACACACACACACACACACACACACACACACACACAAATTGAGATTGTGAAACTGGGACCCTCAGAGGGCCAGTACCATCCTGGGTGGGACCCTGCCTGCCAGGATCTGCATGTTCCCTTTGGTGCTGAGCTGCGGGAGGAATTGTCTCTGCGGTCCCACTCAGGCACAGCAGTGACCTTCGTTTGCCTGTTAGAGTTCGCCTAGTGTAGTTTAGTATCTATTACTTTTTTTTTTTTTTTTTTTTTGGTTAACAAAGTGAAAAATGAGTATAGGAGAGAGAATCACCCGGGGTCTTATGTGAAAAAGAGAAGAAACTCTCGAACAAATGGGAAGGAACTGGTTCCAGGGTAAACTTCAGGACAAGTTATAAAGGTTATCATCTCAATTCGGGATGGTTTTCATGGAGTTTTAAAATACAGATTAAGCTTCATGAAGAAAGATACATGTCACTATTTTCCACTTTTTTTGAAAGTTTGTTCTGAATTATCTTTTTTTCTGCTTCATTTAAAAAAGGGCTCAATAGAGCCTGTCTTAGTCTGTTTGGGCTTCTGTATAAGAAATACCTTAGACGGGGTGAATTGTAAACAACGGAAATGTATTTCTCACAGTTCTGGAGGCTGGGAAGTCTGGGACCAAGGCACTAGCAGATGTGCTGTCTGCCGAGGCCCACCCTCTGGCTCCTAGAGGACCATGCTCTTGAAGTGCCTTCACCAGGTGGAAGGGGTGAGGGAGCTCTCGGAGAGCTTTAAAAGGCACTTACCTCACCCATGATGGCTTCACCCACGTGACCTAGCCAGTCCCAAAGCCCCCACTCCCGAATGCCACCACACTGGGAATTAGGGTTTAATATATGGATTTGGAGGGGCACAAACATTCAGTCTATAGCATAGCCCACAGACACACACCCACAAAGATTTTTGAAAAACATATGAGGTGATAGGGTGGAAAGAAAAGAAGCTAGGGGTCGGGTCAGCACACAAAACATTTCTGCAAGATGCTCTTCACTTGTTAGAGGTGAGCCACAAATTTGGCCGAGAGCTTCCAGGCTCCCTGAG
The DNA here is from genome assembly GCA_029783875.1 of Phataginus tricuspis. Taxonomy (NCBI): domain Eukaryota; kingdom Metazoa; phylum Chordata; class Mammalia; order Pholidota; family Manidae; genus Phataginus; species Phataginus tricuspis. The sequence goes on along the minus strand of JAQQAC010009165.1, from coordinate 28,795,697 downwards.
TCAGTGGTAAGATCCATATTGGCCCAAAGATTAAGGTGAAACAATTTTTCCTGTGCTGAGACTTGAAAGAAACACTTTATAAAGGGAATGTTGTGCGTGCAGTGAACTCAGTATTGTCAGCAACATTACTCAAATAAATGGTAGAATGTTTTGTGGGTAGAATGTTTTGTGGAGCTGTTTTTCAAAAGGTCCTTCCATATAGGCTGATGGCAGGTCTATGCATAATTCAGTGAAGACCTTTTTATAAGAGCCCCAAATGAAGGCTAAATATACAGCTCTCTGGCTGCTTCCAGGGGTAAAGTTACAAGGTCTAGAGGAATGGATGGACCCATATCCTTTATGCAGTCTGCCATGAGTATTATTTTGCTCAATCAAACTATTTTTTGAAACATGTTAAATCGCTTAAAAAGGGAAGACATTTGTGACAAACGCTTTCTTTAGCAGAAAGTCACCAGCTTTAATTTCAGGGAAAGTATATGCAAAAGAGATTTAATCTAGTGACTGCTACTGATTGCTCAGTTTCCTAATTGGACTAGTGACAGGATTTAAATATACCTTCAAGGTCCCTTTTGTCTCTGAAGTCTTCTGCAAGGTCTTGGTAAGTAGAGTTGATATTCCCAAACTGAGTAATTGAGGTGCCTTCAATGGGCTACCTACAAAGGTGAGGGCAGGGTTTGGGGAACCGACAGGCACATGGAGCAGTGCCCCAGGCCAGTTGGCGTGGGGAGCCACGGCCGCCTCAGGGCTGGAAGGCTGGGAGGGAGGGACCCTTTACAGAAAGCAGAGAGATTTGCTTCAGGAAACTGTCCATTTGACAACAGTTGTAGAGGGATGCAGATGACCCTGGTAGGGAGCTGGGCTGGAGGAATGGCTACCTTAACTTCTCTCTTTTCCTCTCCCATCTCCTGATGGGCTGAACCCAGTTGAAAGCCAAAGGTTTCCATACAACTCAGCCACCAAGGGCCCAGAGCAGGGTGAAGAGGAGTGGAGTGGGTGGGGGCGCAAATGGGAGACAGAACTTTCCAGAACTTCATGTTCCTAAAGAAACGCTTTGATTTTTCTTTCTCATGGTCAAGAAATTCCCGTCTTTATGTTAGAAATTTCATGCGAGACTCTATTTCTGGTTTACTGCTCTCGCTCCAGGGTTTAACACAGAAAGTGGTCTCTGTAGAATTCAGTGAATAAGGGGCAGCTGGCAGCAAGGTGCACTTGAAGAAGGGACAGTAAATAAGTGTAAACAATCAAACTCTGCAGTACCGAAGAAGAAAAACAGCAACGGGGAGCTGATGGCTTTGTTGGGTTTCTACAAGTCTTTGTTGCCCTAGTATTAATGAAATCTGTAAGAGAATGGTTTTTGGACTGCAGGACAAAAATAAAACCTTCATAAAATGTCATTTGCTGCTTTCATCTTTATAGTGTTGGAGAGAACTCATTTTCTGATCTGTAAATTTCACAGATGGGTAACAAGACAGCTCTGTGGCCTTGCCTATGTGACAGCCTCTATTGTGAATAACCACCCTCTTAACTTGTATTCACTGACAAGAGAGCTTGAAGCAGAATCAGCAGCGCCATGAAAATGTTGTGATTTGAAATCAAGTATGGGAATATACTCTCCTGAGTGAATTACAGTGGATTTTCCACCAGCTTCTCAAATGATTGGTGCATTTTTCAAAAAGTTCCATTGCAGTATAGTTTATATGCAATAAAATCCATCCATTTTAAGTAAACATTTCCATGAGTTTGGGCACATGTATGCAATTGTGCAATCACCACCTCCATGAAAATATAGAATATTTTTATGACCCCCAAAAGTTGACTTGAGCCCCTTTGTGGCCAATCCCTTCTATAATTCCTGACCCCAGACAATCTCTAATCTGACTTTTTTCACTATAGCTCTGCCTGTTGTAGAATTTTATATAAATGCTATCAAATATTCATAGTATTTAAATTTTAGAATCACTTTTTCAATTTCTACAGAAATGTCTTCTGGGGTTTTGTTGTATATTTGTGTGTATAATTTTATACAAGTTAACAATATTTATCCAAGTATATACACATGGTAAAAATGATCTGGGTGGTATAAAAGGCTTTACAATGAAAAGGCACGTCCTAACACCCACTCTCTCATGTCTAATCCATTCTCAGAGCCTACAGCATTTCACTGTCTCTGCCTTTAGTTCTCTTGGAGGTTTTAATTAATATACAAACCACTGTTTCTTGACAGTATCTATTGACATTGTGCAGTGGGAGGTGGTGATTTCGCTCACTGTATTACCTCCTCTACTCTTCTGCCTTCTCTTTCTTCCTCCCACAGTTATAAATTAAATCACTATTTGTATTGCCTCTGTTGCTTACCTTTGAACCTTAAATGCATAATCTTAATTTTATACTTTAAATTAGCACTTTGAAGAAGAAAATAATTACAGTGCCTGGACCCAATAGACTACCCTTTATGTAAAATAGCTACATAAACCATAAAATCTTAGGGACGGGGAGCAGGCGTGACCAGTCCAGTCACTTTACCATTCTGCGTGTGTGTGAGCTGATACGCTTCACTTTCATTTCAGTCATATATACATGCTGAGAAACAGCTAAATTGGACCTTGGATGTTAAAAACTCTAATGTTAATATGATCAAGAAAATTCAGAAGGAAATTGCGGTAGACTGGAGAAAAGCTATGTGTTGTTTTGCTTCTTTGTTGTACACAGGTTCAGTAAAGTGAACTAGGAAGGAAGCTTTCTCTTTCCAGCCAGAATGTGAAATTTAAAAGCTCGAGGCACATGATACAAATTAGGTGGCAATAGAGATTTTACAACTAACAACTCCTAATATTGGAAATTAATCAAGTTCAAACATTCTTAGCAAAGTAACAAAAAAAAATCTTTCAGAGTAATATTTATGAACACAAGCGTATGTTCTTTGTACGTCTATAAACAGTTATCTTTGAGATGTTAAAAGTGGATTCTGACGGGTTTTTCTGTAGCACAAGGAGCTACATATGTAGTCAGGATGGTTTGGTAATTTTCTTTCTCAAGTTTTCTTTGTAAGCTGTCAGATTTGACTTCATCATCTGGCATGTAGCATCCAGTTTGTGGGTCAGACTCTCCATGGACTCTGCAAACTAGAAGGTCTTTCACCAAGCAGAGGGTCTTGTCTGTGCTCAAGTATACTATTGACTCTCAAATGCTTGATGACTTAAATTTCTTAATACAAGAGCAGATTCTCTTACGGCAACCACAATCTCAAGAAATTTGTTTAGTTAAATCCAGCAACAACAAAAAAGTATGATCTTAAGAGTCCCAAAGAAGCACTTTTTCTTTTTTGGTAAAGTATTTTTTGCAGATAAGATGGCTAAAGTGGAAATTCACTGGAACAGCAATAGCTTCACAGTTGACATCATGGAACTCACCTGTTTCATCATGAAATGCAGTAACTACTGTAGTTCATACACACGCGAGATCCAAAGCCTAGGAGATAATCAGCAAGTGTTTCCCTTTAAAGTTGTCAAGGGAACTTTGATCTCTCCACTGACCATAGCTGCATCTTTAAAACAGAGAGAGGGCAGGAGGAACAAAGCATAAGAACTGACGCTGAAGTCAAGTTTTGAATGACCAGAACAAGAAGACAATGTTTGCTGAGCTATTTCTTCTAGAAGCTGAAAAGCCTAGGGAAAGGTCCTTACATGCTGGGAAAAAAAAAAAAAAAAAGGCCTAAGGTAACCTTTCCACTGTGGTGACCGTATTCCTGTTTTATCACTTTTAATATTTATAAATTTCTATTGTTTAATCAATTTTCAATAGTATCTCTTGATTCTCTGCTTTCTGCCCTCCTTCTCTTGCTTCCCCACCTTTACTGTGAAATTATTGATTGAAACTACACATTCTGAAATTTAGATCTTCATCTGTTTTCTATATGTAGGTTCATTTTTGAAAGACAGAGGCTGAAAATAGGTTTCAAGCAGCCTATGGGAGTATACTGTGAAAAGATTTCTTTGTGGTTCCATTGTCACAACTTGTCTTCAAGAAATGTTTAAATGAATTCTCTTTCCAATGTGGCTTTCGTTCACATTTTCCCCTCTCTGGAGTTCCTTATTGCCTTTTGTTTTTCTCACTGAGGCACATAGAATGCCTTCTACTCTGCCTCTGTGCACCCCATCTCCACACTGCTTTGCCCTAGTCTGCGGTTCCGTGGTTTGCATCAGCAGGCGGCCATGCTTGGTGCTTTCTAATTGGTCCAGCACATAGGCGTTGACGAGAAGATAAGCAGGGTGGGAAGAATGAGGTCAGTGTGTTCTTTCTGCAGGATCCCTCTCCATGAGTTTGCCTCCGTCCGGCTGTGTACTGCTACTGAGGTTCACTTTTTCTCCCAAGGTAGCATTCTTGGGGACGTCCTGCCTTTCTGGTTTGGGTAAATGCCTGCTCCCCTTGTCTCTTTGGGCTTGGAGGTGGGTGACTGTCCCACTGTTGCTAGCTGCCCAGGTACTGCACTCAGTTCTCCTCAGTTTTGTAAGTAGACCCTAAATTATCCTCATCTGAGGGTTCCGCTGGTTTCTTGTTGGGATCTTAACTGATGCAGTGGGGTTTTAGGAGGAAGCAAGATTTATCCAGAGGTCAAGGTTTGTTCAACCATTCCTATTTAACATGGGTGACCCAAGAAGGATTACTGGGCTCTCCTTTTATATGGACTTGGCTTGCTGGTGATTGGGCAGAGAGCTCTGTACAATATTCTACACACTGTTCTCATAGTCTCTTCTTCTCCAAAATTAAAATAGTAACAGTTTTCATTCTGCAAGATCCTATATATGTATATCAGCTGCTTCAGTTTTCCTCAGTTCAGTTTCATTAAAGAAGAGCCTTCTGTATTTTTTTAATTTATTTTTATTTTTTGTTTTATTATTTTACTTTAGGCCCCTAGATAAAATTCCTGAGCTCCATGCCCTGGAGTGGGAAAAGCAGAGAGAACTGTGTTGCTATTGCTGTTATTTTTAACAACCTATTATAAAACAATCATGTTAGTAGATCAAGTTCTCATATTATGTCATTGGCAAGGGTTTGGGATGTTTTTCCTAGTAAAAGTGTAAGTGTTGAGGTCATGTCTTACTCTCCCCAGCACTGGTTTGTCAAAGCCATGCAGACAGCTCTGATGGTGTGATACTAGTGTTTGCATGCAGCAGGTTTCTAGGTACATTGTCTTGGCTGTGTTCTGTGCACGTCTGCAGGCCAGTGAATCAGCACGAAAGGCTTTGTTTGATTTGGGTTTCTTCAACCTGTATTAGTAACTACAACTGGTAATGCTGTTGGCCAATCAAATTCAAATGAGCTGTAGACCTGAGACCCTGTCATCTGAGCAAACACCAAGGAAGACCACAGCCACAGACAAAGCCAGGGTGATGTGCATAACTGACATCAGCTGCTTGCTGGTGCACCTACCCCACCTCCGTAACTCTGGAGTGAGGTGCTTCAAAAATGAGAATCCATGTTTGTGAGGATGGTGAATTGTTGCACAGCTGAGTTATGCATCAGTGAATGCTATCACAATTATCTTATTTTTTTCTTATTTACTGTTTCAATAGATTGGGCATGTCTACCAGACTCAATACTGTATGCAGCCCTGGTTAAGCAGCACTGCTCTAAAAAGACTGAGGTGATTTTTGTGATCCAACAGGCTTTATTTCTTTCTCTGTTGTTACTGTGTCTTCACTTCTGGGACATATAGTTGTTACCCAGACAGTAGCCTTCCAGCAGCAGTCTTTCTTATTAGACTTGTGAATTGACCTAGTATTTACTACATGAACCTTCTTTAGGATAATTTTGATCAAGGATAAAGAAACTGAGCTAAAGATGGGTGTGAGCAGCGAGTTGCCTGCCTTTGTTGGGCTTCTTTGCTGTCTGAATTTGGATTCACTGCAGGAGCCCACGGACCTCAGGTACACTGTTTGGTGTCCCTGTAAAATACATCCCTGCAGTCGTGGTATGTTGTATTCTGTTACACATGAGTATCTCAGCCATTTTAGGGCTCTTTGTCTTAGTCTGTTTGGGCTTCTGTAACAAAGTAGCATAAATGGATGGCTCATAAACAACAGAAATCTGTTTCTCACAGTTCTGGAGGCTGAGAAGTCCAAGATCGAGTCTCAGGCCGTTTGGGTGTCTGGTGAGAGCCTGCTTCCTGAGTCACAGACGGCCATTTTCTCACTGTGTGCTCACATGGTAGAGGGAGCGAGGGAGCTCTCTGGGGTCCCTTTGCAGGGGCACTAACCCGCTCCTGAAGGTGCCACCCTCCTGACCTAATCACCCCCCAAAGGTGCTGCCTAATGCCTTCACACTGGGCGTTTGGATTTAGCCCATGACTTCTGGGGGGACACAAACATTTCATCTATAGCACTGCAGACCTGAGTACTTTTCCCCTGGCCCACGAAGGTGCTCCTCTGCTCTCTGAGAGGCAAGGATTCTTTCCCTCTTGAGTGAAGATGCTACTCTTAGGTGATTAGAAGGTGTTCTATGGCTGTTTTATGCCCCAAAGGGCTTTCTTGTGGACATACCCATGTACTGTTGTTTTCCTCTGAAAACCCAGAGAAACTTCCTCATGACACCTAATTTTACCCTGACTTGTATTTATTTACTTGTTTTCTTGCCTCCGTTTTGCTGTAGGATTGTAACCTTCCTGACAGCTGAGAGGAGGAGTTCCTCATCTTCATAGTAATGAGTGCCCCGTGTAGTTTTGGCCATATGGTTGACACTTAGAAATCTGTGTGACATAAAGGGACATTTAGGCTTGCTGTCATCCACTGATTTGAACAAGATCTTGTCTTTTGTGTCATCTTGAATAGTGACAGAACTGGTGGCCTTCAGGGAATGGGAGGCAACTATCCATACATTTCAGTTGGAAATGTGTTCATCTGCTTCATTTATCTATGAAGAGACATCTATATGTAGAATTAGGTAATTTGGTTACCACTGTAGTTTTTAGCAAATAACTTTGTATCAGTAGTCCAGTTGGAAAATTACTGTATATATTCAGTGGAAAATTTATTTTGGAAAGGAATATCAGCCAACTTTTCTTTCTTCTAGTTTTGCTTCGTTGGAGGAAGTAAATGTGGCATATTTAGCATTTAACATCCATTCCCAATTATAGAGGGAGTATTACATAAATTGTCAACTTCATTTTTGGGCTTTCTTCTTTCTCTGCAATACATCTAATTATTTATTTGCATTTCCTTCCTGCATCTGTATCCTGGATAGTGGATTCAGTGCTATGTTTTGATCAAAGTACTTACTAAAACAACTAGATGGCAATTGAAATGCCATTCATTTGCTATCTCTTTTAAATGATCGATAACCAAAAAAAAAAACCCCTATAGTGGATGGATAATTAAGGAGCATCAGAACAATGACTTGTTATGACTTATCCATTCTTAATATTTTCTTTGGCTCAGAAGACGCAATTTTGTTGATTATATGATATTAAACGAAGAGCATATGATTACTGCTGTGTAAATCTGCATCTTTGGAAGCAATAAAAACATAAAAATCATCTTACTGTACCTTTGTGTGGTAATAATCTAGACTTTAAATCTGTTAGTGCTTAGATTGTGTAAATAAGAGTGTACATTGTGTAGATCTGGAAATTTGATAATTAAGCCATCATTTTCCAGAACTGCAAGATGTTATCTCATTACACAGAGTGAAGTGGAATATTTGATAATAGAATTACCATCTTCCCTGACAATAAATTATCAGTATTATATTACATTTATTATGGCAGGTTCATCAAGAGTAATAGCAGAACTGGCTTTGGTCACTGGGCCACTCACGGGAAAAAAGCAGCTTTTTGGATATTTTCAAATCAGATGGAAACTGTCAATAAGTCCCATGAACTCCTGTGTCCAGTGGGCATGAATTTGGCCAAAGTAATTGATTGCCTGCCAGTAGAACGTAACTGTCTCATTTTTTAAAAATATAATAGCTTTTTTTTTCAATGAAAGAGAAGTCAGTTGGTTTGGATTACAAGGTTTATTCATAAAAAAAATTTTCTGGCTTCTTTACTGAGGTGTAATTGACAAATAAAATTGTATAAACAATTTGTTTTGATATGTCAGGCATCAAAATAGACATCTATGTAACACAGGGTCAGTGCTGTGGCTGAACTATCAACCCAAAGAAACAGAATATCTACTTTTTTCTGAATTATTTTAGGTTAAAAGAAGCCTGTATTTTCCTCCACAAACCACGGTGAGCCAAGCTTTCTGACATGTTTACCATTGTCTTAGGTCTTTGATGAGTCCTGGAGGTAACAATTAGGAGGCTTTCTCTAGAGAGGTGCTCATTTAACTTTGTATCAGTGGTGCCAATGAGGGTGCCTGTCAGTTGTACACATCCCCACCCTCCTGTTTAACCATTCCTGCCTGAGAGAAGGTACCTGCTGTGGGGCTGTTGGGGACATGAGAGCTGCGAGTTGACCTGAGTGCCTTCCATTTGTGTGCATGTTGGTAGGCAGGCCTAGTCAGAGCCTAAGAGCAATTAAGGTTCTCTGGAATGACTGGAGGCCTGTAGCCTCAATAAAGCTCTTGCTGGCTGCTGAACTCTGTAAGCACAATGAGCAGTTTCCTGTCATTCAGCAGGGGAGAAAAAATAATGCTCAGCTACTGAGTTCTGGATGCACTGGGATTATAGGTGTCCCCCCTGACTTAAATGCAGTACGGTGTGGCACGTTTCTTGTTGTCGTGCCTGGGCAGTGGTCAACCTACTGATTCCAGGAGGGTATTCATTTTCAGTGAGTTTGTGGACTCTCTGCGGGTGGGTGTGGGGCTTTGTCATGAGGCTACATGTCCAGTTGCAATATTCCACCACCTGGCGTGTGAGTGAGAACCACCAGACACAGCTAATCACTTGGTCAAACCATCTGAAACAGATTCATTTCTTACATCCTAATAATAATGGGTTGTTCTCTAAAGCAGAGAGTCTTCTTGGCTCAGCCTGACTTGCTCCACAAGATGGTGTACAACTATTTAAATTGATCGCCTCATCAGCTGAAATGGCTCTGGCGAGTTTACCGTCTTAACAGATAGAGGCACGAGTCCCAGAGCTTAGGTGACAAAACCAATTGCGTGCAGTGCAGGAAATATGGAAAAGGTATAAATGCCCTGGTTGAAATCATAACCTTCAGAGATGATTGTTTTCTCCTCAGTGGGATGTCATCAGTATTGTTCTTTACTGGAACAGAAGTGCAGTGCATGCTGGTAAATTTTTAGTATTTGTTTTCAACTGTACTCATCACCACAATAAATGAAAGAACATTTTCATTACCTCAAAAAGGAAACCTCTAACCCCTTAGCTATTACTACCTACCCGCCAATCTCTGCTCCAGCCTTAGACAACAACTAATCTACTTTCTGTCTTTATGGTCTGTCTATTCTGGACATTTTATATAATGGATTTGTGTAATATGTAGTCTTTTATGACTGGTTTCTTTCATTTAACATAATGTTTTCAAGGCTCATCAGTGTATGTACATAGCCTGTGTCAGTATTTTATTCCTTTTTATTACTGAAAAATATTCCATTTTTATGATTTACCATGTTGTTTATCTATTCATTAATTGATAGATAATTTAGTTTTTCAACTTTTTGGCTATTATGAATAATGCTGATGTGATTATTCATATGCAAGTTTTTGTGTGGTCATGTTTTCATCTCTCCCAGGAGTGGAAAACATATTTTTCAGTGCTTTTTTTCTCTTCATCTGGAAAATGGAAGGGGCATGTTCCGTGGTGATGTAGCCTCAGTGTTGGAGGACGCATCGGTTAGGAACTGGGGGTCAGAGTTCCAGGACTGCCCTGACTGTCTGTTTATTAGCAAATCACTCTGTTTCCTCAGCCGTACAATGAGGTAGTTTTTAATCAAACAATCTTTAAGGTCCCTCCTAAGTTAAAAAGTTTTCCCAAGTGATAATAAAAGGCTTTCAGGATAAGAAGGAAGGCAGTTGCGGTGGGGACTAAATAACACTGAAGTCCCTAAATGTTGTTTTCTGACTCCTAGTTTGAAAACAACTTGGACTTCAGTGTTTATTTCGTTAAATGTTTTATGTTTTTCAGTAAAAATAAGTAAATGCTGTTTTCAAAAACTGGATGAATATTGAACCAACATGGCTCAAATTTGTAGTACCCAAAGACGTCTACTTTAATATTTGGTGTATTTCCTGTCAGTTTTTTTCCAGTTTTGGTTGTTTTGTTTATTGAGGTATAATCACACTCATTTCACAGTTTTCTTTTGGGATCCTGTTTTGATCGCCCTTTAGACGCATCTTGCTTTCACTTTGATGCTCTGACTGAAGGACCTTTGGGAGTGGAAAGTCTTTTGATAACAGTGACTTTGGGAAAGCTACAACAGTTTTGAAAGTGAAAAGGTGTTTCCACAAGTGTGTTCCAGTTAGAAAGATTTGTACACAGTAGACAGAGATGAAGCTGTAAATGAGTTAAAATCAGTAGTTTCATACCACTGGGCAGTTCATCCATCTCTTCTTGCATTTTGACTTGGACACCATCCAGATCATGCAGTTATTCTTTTCACAATGTAATCTGTTCAAAACATTTCTGATTGTGATTTCAAACTGACGAAGCCTTCCGAGAAAACATGCTCCCGGGGTTCTTTCCTGTGTTGGAAGGAGGGCTGAACTTGAGTTTCCCTTTGCCTACTTGCTGGTTTTCATGCTCAGCAACTTGAGAGTTTGCAGTGAGGGTGGTTCCTGAGGGACCACCCTGTGCGGTGAAGCAGGCGCCTTGCCCCTGAGGGTGGATGTCCGCTCCCTCCTGGGACCTTTCCCAAGGTGGCCCCCGAGGCTGAATAGTCCCTTCCCGCTGACGCCAAGTCCTGCAGAGAGTTCCAGTGTCAGTTCTCCAGGACACCATCCCTCATCCCTTCCAGTCGTGGTGAGAGTTAGCTGGGCATACACTCTCTCACTTTTACACTTTTTAAAATCTCATGCTATAAAACCCAACTTTTCATGGTGATCCTTTTGGTTATAGTAAACATTGTCTTGTATTTCAACATTATGGAGTGCCTATTACGTGCCAGGCTCTGGCAGGCTGTGGGATTACAGGGATAAAGTCACAGTTCTTGGTATAATGAAATTCAGTACTATAGGTATGTAGTCCTTAAAAATCTGGCTAGAAAATGTGAAAAAAAAAGGGTGCTAGATTTTCAATTTTTTAATCTTTCAAACCCTGGTTTGAATGAATGCAGAGATTTCCTGCAGAAGGTTGCCTATAGCTGCTGGGTTAATCCTTATAAAACACAGCTTTCATTACCTCATGGCTCCAGCTCAAGAAAACATAATAAATCACTATTGCCTATAGAATAAAATTCATTTTATTTTCTATTAATTTCTGAAACTCTTTAAAGTCTGATAAGTGAATTGAAACAAACTCACAGCCCTTCTGTTAAAGGTTTGAGTTCCTTTTCTTGTCCAGGGCTATCACCAATAGACCACATATAGAAGAATATGCAATAAAAAGGAAACAGGCCAGTTTATTAATCTGGGCACACCTCACCCCTTGGCCATGTGGGACAGTGTGGCCTCAACTTGATATCGAAGGAGGAGTCTCCTGTTTTCCTTCAGTCTGAAGCTTTGAACCTGTACTCAGGCTCTGACAACAAAGCAGAGCAAATCCAAGTTTGTTAGTGCAAATAGCTCCGTGTGCCTAAGTCCTTTACTTCTAAGAACTCATGTAATCCTGACAGTAACTCTGTGAGGTGACTTTGACAATTATCCATATTTTTGGATGAGAAAACTGAAGGACAGAGAAATCAAGCAACTTTCCCAAGGATATGGAAGTTCATAAGGGACATTAATGGGACCTGAACTTGGGGAGGCTGAGATTAGGACCAGCAAAGTCAGCCATTAAGATCCGCTGCCTCTCCCTGTTGACCCTGAGGCTTGCTCACCTAATTGCAGGTGCAACTGAGAGAAAGGGGAGACCACGTGTTGTTCTTCAAAGCGGTGACCCCACCCACAGAGGAAACCAATCCACTGAGTATGAAATGCTGAGCAAGCAGATCACACAGGGCTTCCAAATGGGTGAGTGCGGATCGAGAGTGACTGGGGAGAGCCACAGAAGTCTCTGCATCCCTTGGCAATGTCAGTAAAGGAGAGGTTCTAAAGGTCCCGAGCTTCCCCAGTGGCATACAGCAAGGGACCTCTGCTTCACATTCACCAGGCTCTTCACACACTTCCCATATTCTGGACCATCCTTTTTATCTCAGTGCTGCAGTCCTCTGGGACTTAGCCTCTGGGAGAGACTCAGTGTATTTGATCTGTTTGTGCAGTGAGCTCCTATAGAAGTTATTGTCTTCATCTGTAGTAAATATTTTCTGATAGGCCAAAATCTTACAGGCATTGTCTGATAAACAGGACCAACTGTCTCAAAATGTGTAACAATCTGAAAGAATGAACAATGATGGTTGCTATTTTTATACAACTTATTTTAGCACTTTGACATATCTTGCCTGTTATTTAATCTCTTTATAAGTGCCTGATATAGCTCCTTAGCTAAATTTTAATGTCCTTAAGATCAGAGAATTACATATATACATATATGTGTGTGTATATATATGTATATAAAATAGATACCAGCATGACACTTTTTAAAATGAGGTGGTTGATAAATATTTAATGGATTTCTTCCTCCCTCCTCCTTTCTCTTTTTTTCTCCATCCATCCTTTTCTTTTTGTAGCACCTCCTGTTTCTTAGTCTATTGATGTGAAGATTAGAAACGAGGATAGAAATGGTTAGGGCAGCAGATAGGAGCATTATAAACTTCTAGGGCAGAATAGAACTGTGTAGATTTGATAATTTGGGGAAAATTATTTTCTGACATATTTATTATTTATCCAGGTTCTGGCCCATCTATTACTTCTTTTCCATGTGGTCCATCCTTTTGTGGTAGGTCTGCAGCATACAAAGCTTTCATGACAAAGAATAGGAAAGGAGTGTGGGCGGACGAGTGTGCGTCCACTACTACTCCTGGGCCTCCGGTTTAGGGGACATGCTCAGGTGGGTTGGGGGTGACCATTCTGCCTTTATATGCTATTCTTCATCTGTACAATGGGAATAAATCCTGGGGTCCTTGTGAGAATTAAATGAGAGGATGCAGGAAGAATCTTAGTACAGTGCCTGGCATATGTTAAGCACTGAATAGATGCTAGTTATTATTATTATGCCCAGACATTCAGGCCTGAACATCATGCAGGCTGCCCAGGGTGAAGAAGCTCCTCTGAGAGTATAAGCTCCCAGAGGGTAAGAACTGCCCCACTGTTTATAATTTCCAGTTACAGTGTTATGTCTGGGGCCACTCAGTTGCTGAAATGGTAGTGTGAGTATCATTCAGCAGCTGGTTTTCATGCCTGTCAGATGCAGCCTTCTATCAACTTTGGCAAACATGCAGGGCAAAGATCCCTAAAGAAAATCTAATAACAAGTTAAAAAAAACACTCTATTCATACCTTTTGCCCACTCTTGAGAATCTCAACCAATGGACTAGCTCAAAATTCAAGTAAAAAATTGTATGTGCCAAGATGTTATGAAGAATCATTGAAACCTAAATGTTTCAAAAAGAGGCAGCTACATTTAAGTAAACTGTGGTATATCCTCTCTATGCAGTGTTATACAGGCTCTGTAAATGTTTACCACATTTTAAGTAACATGGAAAAACACTTAGATTATCACTAAGTGACCTGGAATACTCTGGAATAACATTGCATGTGCTGAGTGAGCACAATTATATTAAATTGTTTTTAGAAAATAGCTGAGATTGAAATATATTAAAATTTAACAGTGGTCATCTTTGGATGATGTTGGGATTATGGATGAAATTTCCCCTCTAATTTTACTTCTCTTTATTTTCTATATTTATACAATATATGTGTACTGTTTTTATGCATAAGAGAAAAACTTTTTCATAACAGAAAAGTAATGTACATAGGTAGTAGACAAAAGCCATGGTATTTGGCTTGTATTTTCACAGAGAAAAAAAAAATCAGTGCATATGGCCTAGAAGTTATTTGTTATATATTCTTTAGAGGGAAGTAAGAGTGTGCATAAACTAAATTTAAAACACAGTATTAAAGACACAGTACTTTGGAGAATTTGAGAGAAGTTTAGCTTTTTGAGGATTTTTAGAGAAGCAGCAAAAGTATAAAGCCCTGGCTAACGCACATGGGCACGAGTCAGTCTTTCCTTTCCCGGCACTGCAGTTGGGTATTCTTAGCCCTTCTGATGGTTGGAGATTTGAGACCATAATTTTCTTCTAAATGTCTGACAGATATAAGCTTTCAGCTGTCAGCAAATGAAGTGAAATGTGTTTTTAATATTAAGAGTCCTTTTAGGGAAAGAGGCCCAGCAAAACCATCCTGAGTAGTTCACATTCAGGCAACATTTTAAGCTCCCTTCCTAATCCTGCTCCTCTGGTATTAGTAGCCGGGCATGTCCACCAGATGTGCTTCAAGTCCTTTTATTTACATAGATGTTTCCAGCAATTTGGTGTCATGTTTACCTACTTATAACTAAATGCACACCAAATAGCCCTGTCTTTCATAGGGCTGTGCTTCAGCATATTTGTTTGTTTTAAAGCAGGAAAATGTCTAATAGGCCCTGAGTAATTTTCACGTCATAATTTACCATGCATAGGACTACATTTATGCCTTTAAAATGTATGTGCTTATTATGGCTCCTTTAAAAAGTGCATGAATGTATGAATAAGAAGATAATAATTACTCAGCGTTAACTACTGTAAGCCTTTTGGTATGTTTCTTTCCACTAATTGTCGTAATACTTTTTCATAAATATTACCCATTCTGTATTCTCCAGGATTCTTTTATTGCCTGTCCTATTCATGTTAGTACAAACTACTTGTACATGGTATGCTATAGTTTATTTAACTGTTCTTTTACTGATAGACATTTAGCTTGTGGCCTTTTTTTGGCTATTAAAACAATATTCAGTGAACATCCTTGTATGTGGCCTTTGAGCACATGCGTGTTTTCCAGGAGGTAGAAGTAGTTGATGATGGGCTTTGCTTTTACATTTTCATTTAGTCTGTGTTGTCAGTGTATTTCTTTAAAGATTTACAAACCTACATGTCTTATATAAATAGGTGTTACATATATCTATGTTTCTTTTGGAGTAACGGGTTAGTTGCATTACCCTATTGCACTAAACCTTGCTTTTTTGACTTACTGGCATAACACTGATCCCTTTCCATGTCATATACACAAAAGTGGTCAATGTTACAGGTGGTCTGAACTTTTACAGAAGACCCACAGATACCCGGAGATATGACCATAAATTTCCTTTTAGCAACCTAACTTAAAAAAAAACTTTAAGTTTGTTAATTATTTCAAATTGTAGTAAAATTGCAGGTGTAGTACAGAGAACTCCTGTATGTGCTTTATCCAGATTCACTAGTTTTGAACATTTTGCCCTATTTACTTTCTCTCTCTCTCTGTTTCTGTATGTATGAATTCATAATTTTTCTTTACATTTTTCACTTGGTTATCCAGAGTTCTCCACTATAATGTTAATATTTTTCCTTTGTAATTATTACTAAATTATGGGGCAATTCACCCATATTAATGTAAGCATCAGTAATTAATTTTCTTTTTGGTTTCCATTGTACTAATACATTGCGTTAATTTGGGATTTTGCTGGATTTGGAGCTGCCTCAACCAGACCCCCCTCCCACGAAGGAGTTGCTGCCTGACTGTGGAGAGTGTGGCCAGCAGATGGCTGCAGGCTGCCGACTCCTTCAGAACCCACCACAGCTGCAGAGGGCTGCCTTGCCCAAGGCCACGTCCTTCCTGAGGCAGCTGGTAAAGCCCCAACCATTTCATTCTGAGGCAGGACCGTTCTGACATGCAGTTTTTACTCTTTACCCCCATGGCATCCACCACTGTTATGCCAGCACCCCTTTCTCATCTAACACCTACGGGTACATGGTGGATCCTGTAAGACCAGATGAAGGAGAAAGAAAAAGCCCAAGCTTGGGTTGTGGGTGGGTTGGCTCACCTGGCCTCGAAAGAGTGTGACAAGGGGAAATTCTCCCAGCGGGTGGACCATCTAGGCCGGGCACCTGGTCATCCACTTTGGGTGGGAAGAAAAGTGGTTTGAAGTTCAAACATACACAGACTTATGGGCAGAGGTGAATGGCCAGTTGGCATCAAGGGCCTAGAAGGAAAAGGATTAGAAATTTGGAGACAACAAGGCTAGAGGAGAAGTATGTGGATGGACATAGAAGAGTGGGCCCGACGTGTGATGTTCTCTGCAGCATCCACCAGAGAGTTTCAAAGATTCTGGTCTATTTTCCTCTGAAGAGTGATCATTTATTGTTCTAGCAGGCAGTTTACTTGGTACTGAACGACCAAATCAGCAAACTGACCTGGCCACTTTACGTCAGCTGATACCGTCATTGGCCACCCCAGTGCTGACACAGTGAGCACACAAACAAAACAACAACTGTGGCCCAGAGAGAGGCTACACGTTGGCCCAACAGCATAGATTTCTTCTTACCAAGTTGGTTTTAACTACTTTTGCTGCTCGGTGTCCAGACTGACCACAGAGATGGACACTGAGCATTCGTATGTCACCATTCCTTCACGGGATCAGTTGACTTCTTTGGAGCCAGTTTACTCCATTTACTTCATTCTTCCATTTGAAACTACTATTTCTAATCTTCGGTTATGTTTATCCGTTTAATTTTTTCATTTCGGATGGAAGGTTTTTTTAGATCTAAAATTTCCATTTGGCTCTTTTTAAAAACCATTTCTATTTCTCTGCTCAGATTCTCTGTCTCTGTACTCATTATGACAATCCTTTCCTTTGTATACATTTTTCATAGCTGTTTTGAAGTCCTATTTGCTAATTCCAACGTCTGTGTCATATTTTCTCATGATTGCAGCTTACACTTTCCTGGGTTTTGTTTGCTTGCATGGCTACTAACTTTTGAATGCATACTGGAGGTATTGGATGATATTTTTTAAAGACTCTGAATTACAGTGTTTTCCTTTGAGGAGTATTCTTTTTTATTCTAGCAGGCAGGTTTCTGGTTGACTCAGTCTCCAAACTCTGTCTTCCTACAGTGGGCAGCAGCTGCAATCTTTGGTCAGTTTTTCCATTCTTCTAGCTGTTGCTTTCCTTTGAGCTTCTTGGGGTCTTTCCTATGCACACACTTTTCAGGGGCCAGTCCGATGTTTGAGCAAAGCTTTTAATACAGATTTTGGGTCATCTCTTCTGTGGTTCTTACCTTTTCTAGTATTTTCTCCCTAATTTCTATTTCTCTGGCACTTTCTATTTCTGTCCTCTTCCTCCTCAAGCCAGTATTTATGTGGCTTTCTGCTGGATTTGTAGCTGTTCTGTAAACCTAGCTTGTGAGGTGCCCTCCTGCAAAAGCTGAATAGATATGAATCTCATGTAGTGTAGGTGTCTTCTTTCAAGAATAAAATTCCCTCTTAAATTTTGTTGTCAAATGGTTATGTATGTTATCCCAAATATATTTATGTAGTTAATTTGTCACAAATTTAAAATTGTCCTCTGCTGGAGGGTGAGCTTGATCAAAGCTATTCTGCTAATATAAGAAACTCATTTAAATTTTTAAGACATTGTCAAACAACTCTCCTAAGTTGGTTTTATCAGTATTCTCTCACCAAAGTTGCATCAGTGTCCCTATATGTTCAATAATATTTATGTTGTAAAGCTGTTTTCATAGTATCCTATGATGGATGAAAATGTTATTTCAGTGTTTTAATTGGTATTTCCCTAAGGTCTAGTGAGGTTGAGTATATTTACATTCCATTGGAAAGTTCTATTTTGTATTTTGTAATTGGCCTATTCATAGTTTTGCCTGTTTTCCTATGGGTTGTCTTTTTCTTATTGAGTATACATATGAATTATAATTAATTGTCAGCTATTTACATTGCTGACATGAGAAATAACTTCACATTGTCTGTTTTCATGTTAGGTCAGGTGTCTTTTATCCTACAAAAGTTTTAGATTTTTATGTGGAATTTATCTGTCCCTTATGTCTCTTGCTTTTTTGTGCCAGTGCTTTTCTAGGTATAGATATGAATTTTTTACACAAAATTTGTTCCATACTCAGTCTCCAAACTGTCTTCCCTGTGGTGGGCAGCAACTGAAATATGCTAATGTGTTATTTTATTGTCTGCTTTTACACTTATTGTTTAAAGTAACTAATATTCCCAGAAATGTTCCTGAAAATATTCTTAGGGAGTGTGATTATCAATTGCTCAGTGTTCCAGTCTCCAAATATCCCATAATTTAGTTAACTTGCCCCCTGTTTTGGGCATTTTTATTATTATTAATGGTATTAAGAACATTTATGGATATAAGTATTTCTAATTATATCATTGCTATAGATTCCTATATTTGGGAACCATTTTTATTTCAGTTAGCACATTACACTTCCCAACTCTGGTTTTTATCATTTTTAAAAGTTGAAATTTGAAAAAAATGGTCTTAATGTACTAACATGTATTTATTTTTCATATTTTCATGTTTGTGTCATTTCTTGGTCTTTTTGGGCAGGTGAATATTCTGTTCCTTTTCCCATATTTCTAATAGGATATTTGGCTTTTTAAAAATTGATTTAGAAAACTTGTTTTTATAGGAAGTAAATTGATTAATCCTTTTATATTATTCAGTTTTTGCCTCATGAACATATGCCATTTTGGATATATATGATAATTTGATCATTATTATTATTTGATTCTTATTATTAGGGCTTCCATCTTTGAGGTTTGCTCAATGAATTTCAATGCTAATAATTATTGCTAAGTAGTTAGCACTTAAAATGTAAAATATGAAACATTAAAAAGGATTCTTTTGTAAGTTTTTCAGTGTTGTCAACCCAGTGCTTCTGATTTAAAAGCATCAATGTAACAGTGATTCTAGTTAATTTGATAAGTGTAACTGAATATTATTAATATAAGCCAGGCACAATGTCATAAAAGACTTTTCCTTTAAGGACACGAATTGTTTCTTTTCTTAGAGATATATTTTCTTTTATTTCCATTTTGATAAATTGCCATGAAATAAAAATTGAGATATTGAACAGTAAAGCCGGAACATTGATCTATTGTTTATATTATATAACTTAATAGTAAAATTCTAAGTTATGTTATAGCTACTAAATGATTTGGGTAATGTGGTCTCTCAGAGGCCATCTGGTTCTGTTTTCCAAGGGCAGGAATTGCTTTTCAGACACTCCAGAGAGATGGCCAACTGGCTGCAGCATCTCATTCCATTTTTAGAAAGGTCTTCCAAATCTCTAACCCATTATTCTTATTTGTGCCTTCTGGAGCCACACAGGGCAAATCTAAGTCTATCTCATCACCCTCATTTCCCCTGCCTGTGTTGGGCATGACCATAGCCCTTCTCCACTAGAGCACCTCAAGAGTTTGCCTACAGCAGTGGAGGAACTTCAACTTTTGATCAAGTCTCTGTGTCAAAGTATTTTCTTCTCTGTGAAGTGGTACTAAATGCCCTGGGTGTTAACATAGCACAAATGTGATATGGTTGACAGATGGAAAGTAAATAAAACCAATGGTTGAAATGAGAATTGATGAAGGTGGCATGATGTAGAAGGACTTTGAAGGTTTTGTTCTTTAGAACCAGTGAAGTTAAAGGTTCTGCATTAGTTCAGGAGAGGCCAGGATAGATTGGACATGGAATGGTGATAAAGTTTGGTCACCTTGCTCTCAGAGAAGGCTGTGCCAATGGTGACTGAATTCACAAGCGTGTTCACCAAGTAGCTGTAGGCTGACCAGAGTTAGATGCCTCCCTCTAAAGCTCATAAGTAAGTGGGAAGGCTGAGTGTTGTGGGGGGAAGCCAATCACATAGATCAAATGTTAGCTTCAACATCAGTCCTTTCTGGAGTGCTATACAAGGGAAAGACAAGAACTTGCATGAGACTTTAATGAAGTACGGAGAAGAGTCACTGCTGTTCCTTGCCAGCTGGGGATGAGACTTCAGCCACAATGCATCATGCTTCCATTTCATAAATTCCAAGATGCCTGGAGATTTATGATCACTCAGATCCCTGGTCAATGAAAGTTTCTCTCCCAGTATTTATACGATAGCTTCTCAGAGATATGAAGAACAACTAAATATATCAAGTTCTTTTAGCCATTCTTAAAATGACAGGCTTTCTGGCATCTTGTATTTGTCATTCTCCAATGAGCACAGTTTACTTTGACTCAGTTCTTTGTGGAATTTGGAAGCCAGATGCAAGGTATTTTTCCTGTTGTAGAAAACCACAGTAGGAGGCAGTTAAACTTTTACTCCTTGAGCTTGTTTCTAAATTAAATTCTTGTTCAATTGAAATCTAAAGTATGTTTAATAGAAGAATATATTCTGAGCCAGCTCTTAAAAGCTAACATTGCAGCATAGTGTGGATGTTATGCCTATGAATGCTTTGCTTTATTCATAGTTTCAACTTTATAGTCTGTGTATTGGCTTCTGTTGGGACAAATCACTCAGTAAAGTCTTCCATGTCATTGAAGCTTCAAGATACAACTCACCTCTAAGGCTTTGGGAATGAGAAAAATCTTTCCATCGTGAATACCAAATAAATATGCAAGAACAAAATAACAAATAACCACAACAAAAACAGTGGGACCTCTTCTTAATTACCAAGTACCCAGTGTGACGGTTCATAATTTTAATACATCCTTTTCTTTTTCTCCCCAGACACTAAATCTAAAGCAGTGGGGGGAAAAGGGAGGGAACACTTGAATTACCCAGGTTTGCAGATATGGAGGAAGTCCAGTAGGCAGATTCAAGGTGACTGGTTCCAGGTGAGATCTAGCAGTTCCACCCCCACAGCAATGACACGATGCACTTCAGGTTTTTCAAAGCAGCTTGATATGTATTATTGCATTTGATCTTGCCCTTGGGGGTTAGTAGGAGAGGTGGCCTTGTGTTCATGTGGGGCTGAGTGTAAGAGGAGCTTGCCAGAGTTCACAGTGTATCCCCAGAAGCAGGAGGGGAAGTCTTAGGTCCCACCTCCTAATGTGGGGCTGCTGCTGAACCACATGGCTCATCCAGGTGCGGACACGGACCTGTGAAGGCAGCTTGTACCGATGTGTATATGCCCATGGCAGCCCTCTGAATCTCGAGTTGAAAAGGAAGCGAACCAGTAGGGAAGGAGAAAAGCCTTCCGCATCTTAGAACTTTGCTCCTAAGAAGACCTGGAGGAGTTAGTTGGATGATTTTGACATATAAAACAATAAAAAACGAACTTCAACATAAAACCATGATATGAACAGGTGGAGTCTATAAAATAGTTGGAAAATTAGTCTCCTTTAATGTACAGGCTCTTCTTTGTAGCTAAAAATGCCCATAAGATAGAGCTATGGTAAAGAAATGATCCCAGTATATAAAAACCATCACTGAGGTGGGAGAGTGAAAAGTTTCCTCTCCTAGAGGCCAGAAGAACCTGGTCATACGTATAAACCTTTAGACTTTTCTTCTTCGTTTACTGCACCGCCAGCTGGCATTAATGGTGGCCAGATGCAATGGGCAGAGAAGGGCCTCGCAAGTAACATTTCTACAAGAAGTACAAAGGAGCCCGGATGTGAGGAGGAGGCGGCGGGAATGCCATCAGCAGCATGAAGTGGTTCCCCTCGTTATGTCCACCTGCCCGCGGTTTTCAGTCTGTCTTCTCCTTCTCTCTCACATGCTAGGGCAGTGGCAGCGATCATATTTAGAGCCACCTGGGCCTCTAGGGCTCAGGGACGGAATGCTCTTCTCTTACGAAGGGCCAGTCATGTACCAGGAAAACATTAATTGAAGTTCCCGTGAATGTTAAAAGTAGCCCAGTTGTCAGTTTGGATGAAGTTAAAATTCTCAGAGTCAAGATTAGTAGTATAAAGGCACATAAAACTTGGTTTCATCAATATAACAAAGGCTTAAAATCTATTTCATTTCCATGTTACAAGAAGTTACAGAAAGACAGAGAAAGGGGAGAAAAGAGAAAGAGGAGGAAGTGATGAATGACAGGAAGAATAACCTGACCACGTCCTTATCACTGCTTTGGGAATGCGCCTGGACTCAGGAGTTGCTGCGCTTGGATTCCTCACCTCCTCATCTTGAAGCACCTGGAGCGCCTCCTGACGGGGATGGATAGTCATGGCCTCCCATGCGAGTAACAGGGGAGGGATGGGCTCTGGGGTGCAGAGGACTACTGAACCGTGTTGGTCACGTTCTTGAGGCCTAGGAAGGCCCGACCCCAAGGCCAGATGGGGACAGAGAGCTCCATCCTGGGTGAGAGCCACACTGTGCTGTGGCTGCAGAGACACTGCCGCCCCAGGCTGCGGTGTTGTCGTGATCACTTGTCCTACGTGTGTAAGTCACTAAGCCAGGCACAGTTTGGAAGGCACCCATTTGTTTACCCATCCCGTGTCTGGCGCGGGGTGAGAGATCTGTCAGCCAGGGGGAGAAGGCCACGGCAGCTTCCTGTGGGTCTCCCCCTGCCCCTCCTCATAAGGCCTCCCCCACCCCAGAAGGATTCTCTGCACAGTGCCGGCAGAGGGAGGGTTGGTTTTAGTTCTCTTAATCTAAAATTGACAAGTGTCAAGGATATACATAGTAATTTAAAGCCCTGCATGGAGGGAGTCTTTAAATTCAATAACTACAATGACAGTGAGTTTCTCTTCTTTTTCTCACTAGACGCTCTCACCTATTTCCCAAATCTATTTCTCCAGGCAGCTTCTTTCCCAGGTACCAGTCCAATATTTCTCCTGTTGGCATTTCAGTCATGTCCGAAGCTGAACTTCGTACCTTCCCTCCTTCCCTCCCTCCCACCCCCTGCCTACACAACCACACCTTCTCCTCTGTCTTTTCTGTCAAGTGCATCTTTATCTAACAGTTTATCTTCAACTAGGAACCCCAAAGTCAGACTCAACTCCATTCTCTCATCACATCTGGTTTCACCAATGCTGTCTTAGTAGGACTCTCTTCCAGCTTTGATTATCCCTTACGTAGACCACTGTAGCCGCTTTGTCACAGGGTGACATATGTGACAGCTATGAAGTACCTTCCAACGGAGGTTCCTTTATGTCATAGCTGGTCTCTCTTCACCCTTGTATTATAATATGTATGGAGCAGCATTTTTTAAAGAAAATTATTTTTCTGCTGTATACTTTTAAGAAAATCCACAGTGGTTTTTATATTCCTTTGAACATCACTTACTTTCTCTAGATACAGAAGTAGTAGTATAAAAACCTGGAGATAGTTTTGAAAATGGGTAAATATCTTTATTGTTGATTATGTAGCAATGTATGTCTATTGTAAATGACTCAAACAATTTAAAAATGGAATGAACATTTTTTTATTAGGTATGTAGCTAAACATGTGTGTTGTAAATTATTCAAACAATATAGAAATGCAGAGAATGGAATTGGTCCTGTGATACCATGCTCCAGCAGTTGCCACTGTTAACTACCAGTTTGTTTCTAACTTGCAGAAGCTTAAATACCAGAGCTTTAAGTGAGCTTGTGTTTTCATATTGGGTTACATTTGCTCTCTGCAAAAATATGTAGCATAAATAGTAGCAAACCCATTATAATAAAACTCAGAAAACTGAAAAATGAAAATTCCTATAAAGCTACAATAGATACCAATAAGACTTTGAACATTAAATTTCCTAGATCTGTGTTGTCTTTCTGGCATTTTATAGTGAATCTGCCAACTTATAATATCTATTCTTATTGCTCTTCTAGGGGTTTGTGAGATCATGATAATATTCTGGCTTTTCATGCTTATGATAAAAAGGTAGCTTAAGTGGTCTTTTTTAATCCCTTCTCTGGATGGCTACCTGGTTACGATTATATAATCATGCAATTGATCATGATGTGTGGCTGTTTGAAGCAAATGTATCAGTTTAATTACACCTCATGTTTCTTTACTGATGGTCATTTATTCATCAAACAGTATCGAGAGCTTCCTCTGTGCCTGGCATAGTCTAGGATCGAGGATACAAAAGGACAAGGCTGGCAGGGAAGAGCGACACACGCATGGAAAACTCCAGGGTGATGTAAGGGGAGGGTGCACAGAAGTCTCCAGAATCCCCAAAGGGAACGTGCCACAGAAGGTTCTTGACTTTTTGGCTGTGTCATCAGCACTCCTCACCCTTTGGTGTGATTTCAGCCCCAGGGGGAGAGAAGGTCTATCATATGCGTCTCTGCCTCCTGCTTTCTCTATCTACCCTGGCCACATCTCTCCACACTTCTTGTGTTCCCAACTCATTGGGACTTCTTTAGGTCATCCTGCCCTCCTGGAGGAGCCACTAGCCTCCCTCTTTGGGCTGTTAACAGCAGCTGGGTTAGGATACAAGGGTGGAGAGAGACCAGCTATGACATAAGGAACCTCTGTTGGAAGGTACTTCATAGCTGTCACATATGTCACCCTGTGACAAAGCGGCTACAGTGGTCTACGTAAGGGATAATCAAAGCTGGAAGAGAGTTCTACTAAGACAGCATTGGTGAAACCAGATGTGATGAGAGAATGGAGTTGAGTCTGACTTTGGGGTTCCTAGTTGAAGATAAACTGTTAGATAAAGATGCACTTGACAGAAAAGACAGAGGAGAAGGTGTGGTTGTGTAGGCAGGGGGTGGGAGGGAGGGAAGGAGGGAAGGTACGAAGTTCAGCTTTGGACATGACTGAAATGCCAACAGGAGGAATATTGGACTGGTACCTGGGAAAGAAGCTGCCTGGAGAAATAGATTTGGGAAATAGGTGAGAGTGTCTAGTGAGAAAAAGAAGAGAAACTCACTGTCATTGTAGTCATTGAATTTAAAGACACAAACATTTTATTTTTGTTATATATTTATTAGAAACAATCATTTATAGTTTATTAAAAAATATTGCCCTGATATACACAAAAATTTCCTGATAATGGTAAATAACAACAGCTACTCTCACCCACCTTCTGTCCACACCAATATTCAGTCTATATTGGCTTAATCTTGAGGTATAATCCAGTAAGACTGAATATCAAGCACTTCAGGTCCTGGACAAGATAATAAAGTACTTGTAAGCCTTCTGCATCCTTGGATTAATGTCAATAAGGGAACCAGTTTTTGATGCTGTGAAAGAAATGTGTTCATCTCCAATGACAATTCCAAGCTCCTGCCAGCCCACTCGGTCAGGAGAAGGCCACAAAGCAACATCCTCTTCGGTAATTTCAATTTTTAAGGTCATCACTGTTTTAATTCTTCCTTGCATTTCAGACCTGGCACTATGGAACTCGTCCGCCTCGTTCCTGCAGGGGGTAGGCTGGAGTCACAGAGCACCCTTGAGGGTGTCCACTGCTGCATTTAATTCTCAGGGTGACCTCTAAAGCTATAGGTCTGATACACAGACCCCTGGTATACTGCGTTCATATAAGAATGAAGACAAAATATACAAAGCAAACTTTGATGAGTGGCTAAAAATAAATAAACTGCAGGTACAGGCAGAGGCAGTGGTTTTTTTTTGTGGTTGAACTGGATTTGCTAAGTGAACTGGAAATGTGATGTGTGCTTCCCAAAACTCTTTCCATCATTGTTACGCCTCAGACATGGCCTAACCTTTGGATATACTCTGCTAATATAATTGCCTTGCTGGCTTTTAAAGGTGGCTGTTAATTGGGTTCCCGAGCAGCCGCTGCTATTGAGGTGCCGGTTGCAGCCTTTCTACAAATGGGGCCGCTTCATTAAGTGCTTCCTCTCCCTGGAAGGGCCCCTGGGCTTGGATGGTAGCCAGCAGTTACTGAAATGCCATCACTTATAGGATTGCCCTTTAAGCCACTGATTTGTTATTTTACTGAGTTTTGACTCTTCTCCTCTCAAATTTAAATGGAGTTTTATTGGATACAGTGTTAAACTCAATTCTTCCCATTCTCAGTGGCCTTTTCATCAGGTTATTTGCCTCTGGTTCATAGCATTTAGTCGTCTGGCTGGACAAGAGGTTTCAGGACTAAAGAGAGCTTGTCATTTACGGGGCTCGGACTGTCCGAGGGCAAGTGCGGGGATGACCGCCCAGCCATGGCCCGGGCATGCGCAGTGGGCTGATGATTGATGCTCGGGTAGCCTGAGAAGTCTCTTCGGCAATTTTTTCCCCTTTGGTAAAATTTGTGCTGAAAATTCTTATCCCTGGGATTGTTGTCTGAAGATTTTTAATTTGTTTGAAGAAAACGAGTATATAACTGTCACACTGAATAAACATTTTAGGGGCGAGGTGGGAAGGGAGGACAACAGAAAGAACTTTGTTTTGTCTCTCACCCTCCCTCTGCTCGGAGCAGCTCTGTGGGGCTGGTTCTTTTCACACCCCAGGATGAAGTCTTGGGCGGCCCAGTGTATTTTCTGATTATTCTCGTATAATGAAAAGTTATCCGGTCACATTTCCTTCCCAGGCAGCCTCAGCTTGGTAGTTAATACATCCAGCCTCAAGGAGACTGGATTAAAGTGAAGGCTTCTCCTGTCCCTGGCTCAGATTTTAGATTCAATTTTGTCAAATTCCACCAAAAATAAGAACTATGGGTATTTTTATTGGAATACTGAAGTATAGATAAATTTTCGGTTTAGAGGTGATAAACGTATTTTCTTGGATTTATTCTTATTTGTTACTGCAAATGCTATGTTTTCAAAATTAACTTTTCTATTTGTTGATACTGTACATAATGTAATGAAGTTTGTATATTGATTTTATATCCAACAATGTTGTTGGATGTTCTTATTCTAATAATTGTTCAATGAATTTTTAATGCAGACAATTATATTGTCTGTGAAAAAATGATTTTTTCTCCTTGCAGCATCTCTGTGCCCTTTTTCCTTCTATTTTTCTATGTTCCCCTCCTGGCAGAATTGGTTAATAGAAATGGTGATAATTAGCCATCTTTCTCTTATTTTTGATTTTAGAGGAGTTGCTTGTAGTAGTTTACTGTTAGGTAAAATGTTTGTAGTAAATTTTCGGTGGGTATCCTTTATCAGGTTCAGTCATTTCACATTCTAGTTTGCAAGGGATTTTAATTATGTGTTTGTGTAGAATTGTATCAAATACCTTGTCTGTATCTAATAAGATATTGTGGGTTGCCTCTTACTGAGGGTTGTTAAAATGCAACATATGGCATCTTCTAGGTGCAAAGTCATTGCCAACTGGACTGGGAGAGATGCTGCATTTTGAAACATGAATTACATAATGTTATGCATTTTGTAAACATATACCCCTTAACAGGATTACCATGTTGTTATGCTGTCATGCTTGAAAAATAAAACTCATCTTTGTTTGTTTGTTTTTCTCTCCAGTATTACTTTACTGTTCTTTTTGGCCATGAAGGACAGAAACCTCTAGAGCTGCGCTGTGAGGAAGAGCAGGATGGTAAAGAGTGGATGGAAGCCATTCACCAAGCCAGGTATGGGCTCAAATCCTCTGTGTGACACGGGATTGTCTGGGTCTTGCATTATGGTTTTCACTGTTGGTGGTAGATTTAAAAGAACTTGCCCCTCCAAGATAAACTTCCTCTGGATTTCTCCTCCCTAGTCACATATGAGATGATTCTTTGAGTTTTCTGTGGCTATTACCAGCTAAATAATAAAAGGATAATAGACTATAATAATAATAATAGTAATAGGTCACTTTTGTGATAGGATTTGTTGATATGTGCCAGGCACTGTTCTAAGTGCTTCTCCATTAAGGAGTTTATTACATGTATTGACTGATTTCCCTCTCAACAATCTGTGAGAGGGCTGTTATGAGTACCCTCTCTTTTACAGATAAGGGAACTGCGGCCTGGAAGGCTAGTTTCCTTGCTTGAGGTTTTACAACTAGTAAGTGGCAGAGCTGGGATAGGGACCCAGCCCAGCCCCCATTTGTAAACTCTGCCCTGCATAGCCTGGTTTTTGAGAAAGGTGATGCATACCTCTGTCTAGGGAAAAACAGGGTTGTGATTTTGCTTCCTCTCAAGAAATACCAAAAAAGTTGACAGGAATGCACTGGCCTCAAATGGTAACAAGAAATCAAAAAGAGACAAGAGAGCATCGCTGTCTTTCATTTTTCATATCCAGTTTTGAAGTCCCATCCATTTTTGCTTCAAACAGCTCCCATGCTCACTGCTTTTTGCCTGTCACTTTGCTAATCCAGGCCCTCATCCCTCCACAATGTTCTGCTCAATCCCTGGTGTTTCTGTGGCCACCCTTGAGCTGGGGCGTGTTTTCATTACCTTCACCTCATGTGCTCCCCTTTTCCTAAATCCATGCACGTCTCCGCCACCCCTCCCTGAAGCTTTCCCCCACAAGTCAGCCCTCACGGGCCCCTTCTCCAAATTGCTGCTGCACTTATATTACTGCATGTAGAAAACTTAACAATTTAGCACAACTTAAGTGTGTTTTTACATATTTCACAGATGTGATTTCTGTTTTCATGGGTGTGATTTCTGTTTCTTGAGCTGGATTGTATGCATCTTGAGAGAGAAGAGGAGAATGCTTCATTTCTGAATGAAGTGCTAATTATGTAGTAGGCGATCAGGAAATATATTCAGACTGATTATTAAGAGAACGAGGCATTTGTTCTGAGTTTAGAGTGTTCTCGAACCCTTAAAATATTCTCTGAAAGTCTCCTCTCCCCACCTCTCCTCTCTTCTTTCTTCAGCTGCTTTATAAGACACCTCGTCTGTGGCAGGCTGCATGCTAAATGCTTTACATATTTATTTATTTTTATTCCTCCCAGCCACCCAGTAAAGTATTATTAACCCCATTTTGCAGATGAGAAAATAAAAGATCATGATGATGATTGAGAAGATTGGTCAAGTCTAACACAAAGTTGTTAAGCTGCAGAGCTGGGATTCAAACCCGTGTCAATCTGGCTCCAGAGTCTTTAAGCAGTGTTCTGTATTGTACCTCTCTTTATTATTATCTCTTTTTCTTTTCAGTCTGTATCTGTTCTATTGCTTTTTCTCCCTTCATTCAAAGATAAAAATGGATTGATATGAGGTCAAGGTTGAGAGTAGATGTTATTTGCAAAATATTTCAGTTCCTTTTCTTTCCTCCTCTCCAAAATATTTCTCTGAAATGTGGAGGGTTGGCAACCAAATGCCGCTCTCCACGTGGACCCCCGGAGCAGCTTGCCCACGTCACGATACAGGCGCACTGTTCAGCTGTCTTTGCTCTTGGTGTGTCTGTCTAAGAGTCTTGCTCCAGACTCAGGACTAATGTAGAATGACCTACTGTAGAAAGAAGGTCAGGTCTTCCAAGGTGAAAGAAGTATCAAGCTGGCAAGGCAGAGCACTTGGGCCATTTCCAGAACAATCTCTCTGACCACTTCTATTCCTTTCTACTTGGGAATTAAAATGCATAAATAATTTAAAACATGTATGTTTGCTCAACTTTTTCATTTCAGTAGAGTGAGGTACCATTAATAGCCCAAATGCCTTTACATTTACCAAGCCAATATGTTGGCGAACTAAATACAATGTATGAATTACTCTCGAAATGGTTAGATTTCAAATAAAAGATTATTTTTCTATAAAACAAAAACTTTGTCATATATGAGGAAGTGGGTCAGTAACTATTAGGTATTGATTGAGATATGATCAAACCAGGGCATGTATGATGTTGTTAGGAAAAAATCTTTAGAAATGATGTTAGTGGTTTACGTCATCAAATGATAGAACTTCTCTTCTCTTTTGGATTTGAGACTTGGGTAATAATTGATCTTTTTCTTGATGTCCTGACTTTTTGGTCCACTATATTTGCTTTTTGTTTGACTTGAGACCCAAGACTGTTCTAGAACTTCTTTTTGATCTGAGTGCTTTATACCTGAGTTCTTACATTTGACTGCTTGCATTGAGATGCTTCTTAATTGTTTTTGTTTCCTAATCAGGGAAGATAATAACTTTTTAAGTTTCCTTAAGTCAAGTTTTTGATGTAAACTTGGATCTGTGAAATTCACCCAGACCTTGTTTATACATGAACAGGCCAGAAAGTTAATGAAACTGATTTAGAGAAAGAATTTATGAGCCATTTTTACTTGGCACTGTGCTAATGAAAACAACTGGTTGGTTGAGTAAACATCCCACCTTTAGAGGACAGTTTGATGGCATTAATTTGGTACTGCTGCCTTTTTAATAGAAAAGTTTTAAATGTTTAATAATTATGGGTTTATTGATCCTTCTTTTAAGAAGTCTGAGCTTTTGATTAACTGATGACTATTTTAGCATGAGACTAATTCTTTTCAGAGCTAGAAATCCTCCCACAGATACTACATAGAAACAGGGACTGCTGAGAACCCCTTGATGGGTCACAGCTATTTTCCTGAGTTGGCTTCTCAGTACTGGCCTGGGGATGCTGTCTTTATGTGCCCTAAAATCATGTCCTTGCTGCTGGCTTTAGCACCTCAGAGTGGAATCTACTTGCCCTCGTTTGTTTCAAGAAGATCTTTGGGTCATTTGCTGGGATGTCAAGTTGCATGTTTTCTCCCTTAGATCTGGTCCAGGAAGAATCTTTTTGGAAATTAACATTCTCATTTTGAAGCTTTGATCTGGTCCAGGAAGCTTGTTATACAGTTTT
Source organism: Phataginus tricuspis (assembly GCA_029783875.1). NCBI lineage: Eukaryota > Metazoa > Chordata > Mammalia > Pholidota > Manidae > Phataginus > Phataginus tricuspis. The sequence continues at coordinate 28,765,091 of JAQQAC010009165.1, read as the reverse complement.
GCTTGTAGTTGGCCAGTGTTACATTTCTAGAACACTGGCACATTTAAAATAACATTCCATCACATATTATTGGCACCAGTCATGGGATGGTGCTAGAAAGACTCAGTCTTGTATTTTTCTGGATGAGGTGAAGCCAGAGCGTTGCAGTATCAATGAAATGCTTATCCCATAAACGGTTTGTTAATTGGGTATGGAACTTTTTTTCTTACCATCTTAGCCATTTATTTATTTGTTTGTTTGTTTGGTATCATTAATATACACTTACATGAACAATATTGTGGTTACTAGACTCCCCCCATTATCAAGTCCCCACCACATACCCCATTACAGTCACTCTCCATGAGCGTAGTAAGATGCTATAGAATCACTACTTGTCTTCTTTGTGCTATACTGGCTTCCCTGTGCGCCCGCCCCCCTACATTATGTGTGCTAATCATAATGCCCTTTTTTCCCCTTATCCCTCCCTTCCCACCCATCCTCCCCAGTTCCTTTCCCTTTGGTAACTCTTAGTCCATTCTTGGGTTCTGTAAGTCCACTGCTATTTTAGTTCCTTCAGTTTTTTCTTTGTTCTTATAACTCCACAGATGAGTGAGATCATTTGATACTTGTCTTTCTCCGCCTGGCTTGTTTCACTGAACATAATCCCCTCTAGCTCCATCCATGTTGTTGCAAATGGTAGGATTTGTTTTCTTCTTAAGGCTGAATAATATTCCATTGTGTATATGTACCACCTCTTCTTTATCCATTCATCTACTGATGGACACTTAGGTTGCTTCCATTTCTTGGCTATTGTAAATAGTGCTGCGATAAACATAGGGGTGCATAGGTCTTTTTCAAACTGGGCTCCTGCATTCCTAGGGTAAATTCCAAGGTGTGGAATTCCTGGATCAAATGGTATTTCTATTTTGAGTTTTTTGAGGAACCTCCATACTGCTTTTCACAAAGGTTGAACCAATTTACATTCCCGCTAGCAGTGTAGTAGGGTTCCCCTTTCTCCACATCCAGCCAACATTTGTTGTTGTTTGTCTTTTGGATGTTGGCCATCCTAACTGGTGTGAGGTGATATCTCATTTTGGTTTTAATTTGCATTTCTCTGATGATTAGCAATGTGGAGCATCTTTTCATGTGCCTGTCGGCCATCTGAATTTGTCCTTTGGAGAAGTGTCTGTTCAGATCCTCTGCCCATTTTTTAATTGGATTATTTGCCTTTTGTTTGTTGAGGTGCATGAGCTCTTTGTATATTTTGGATGTCAACCCCTTATTGGATATGTCATTTATGAATACATCCCATACTGTAGGATGCATTTTTGTTCTACTGATGGTGTCCTTTGCTGTACAGAAGCTTTTTAGTTTGAAATAGTCCCACTTGTTCATTTTTGCTCTTGTTTCCTTTGCCTAGGGAGATATGTTTGTGAAGAAGTTGCTCATGTTTATAGTCAAGAGAATTTTGCCTATATTTTCTTCTAAGAGTTTTATGGTTTCATGATTTACATGCAGGTCATTGAACCATTTTGAGTTTACTTTTGTGTATGGAGTTAGTCAGTAATCCAATTTCATTCTCTTACATGTAGCTGTCCAGTTTTGCCAACACCAGCTGTTGAAGAGGCTGTCATTTCCCCATTGTATATCCATGGCTCCTTTATCATATATAATTGACCATATGTGCTTGGGTTAATATCTGGACTCTCTATTCTGTTCCACTGGTCTATGGGCCAGTACCAAATTGTCTTGATTACTGTGGCTTTGTAGTAGAGCTTGAAGTTGGGAAGCGAGATCCTCCCTGCTTTATTCTTCCTTCTCAGGATTGCTTTGGCTATACAGGGTCTTTTGTGCTTCCATATGAATTTTGGAACTATTTGTTCCAGTTTGTTAAAGAATGCTGTTGGTATTTTGATAGGCAGGATGGCCATTTTAACAATATTAATTCTTCCTACCCAAGAGCATGGGAAGAATTTCCATTTATTAGTGTCCTCTTTAATTTCTCTTAGGAGTGTATTGTAGTTTTCAGTGTATAGGTCTTTCACTTCCTTGGTTAGGTTTATTCCTAGGCATTTTATTCTTTTTGATGCAATTGTGAATGGAATTGTTTTCCTCATAACTCTCTCTGCTAGTTCATCATTAGTGTATAGGAATGCAACAGATTTCTGTGTGTTAATTTTGTATCCTGCAACTTTGCTGAATTCATATATTAGATCTATTAGTTTTGGAGTGGATTCTTTAGGGTTTTTTGTGTACAGTATCATGTCATCTGCAAAAAGGGACAGTTTGACTTCTTCCTTACCAATCTGGATGCCTTTTATTTCTTTGTGTTGTCTGATTGTCGTGGCTAGGACCTCCAGTACTATGTTGAATAACAGTGGGGAGAGTGGGCATTCTTGTCTTGTTCCCAATCTTAAGGGGAAAGCTTTCAGCTTCTCACTGTTAAGTATAATGTTGACTGTGGGTTTGTCATATATGGCCTTTATTATGTTGAGGTTTTTGCCCTCTATACCCATTTTGTTGAGAATTTTTATCATGAATGGATGTTGAATTTTGTCAAATGCTTTTTCAGCATCTATGGAGATGATCATGTGGTTTTTGTCCTTCTTTTTGTTGATGTGATGGATGATGTTGATGGATTTTCGAATGTTGTACCATCCTTGCATCCCTGGGATGAATCCCACTTGATCATGGTGTATGATCCTCTTGATGTATTTTTGAATTTGGTTTGCTAATATTTTGTTGAGTATTTTTGCATCTATGTTCATCAGGAATATTGGTCTGTAGTTTTCTTTTTTTGTGGTGTCTTTGCCTAGTTTTGGTATTAGATGATGCTGGCTTCATAGAATGAGTTTGGAAGTATTCCCTCCTCTTCTATTTTTTGGAAAACTTTAAGGAGAATGGGTGTTATGTCTTCTCTAAATGTTTGATAAAATTCAGTGGTGAATTCATCTGGTCCGGGAATTTTGTTCTTGGGTAATTTTTGATTACCGATTCAATTTCCTTGCTGTTAATTGGTCTGTTTAGATTTTCTGTTTCTTCCTGGGTCAGTCTTGGAAGGTTGTATTTTTCTAGAAAGTTGCCCATTTCTTCTAGGTTATCCAGTTTGTTAGCATGTAGATTTTCATAGTATCCTCTAAAAATTCTTTGTATTTCTGTGGTGTCCGTCGTGGTTTTTCCTTTCTCATTTCTGATTCTGTTTATGTGTGTAGATTCTCTTTTTTTCTTATTAAGTCTGGCTAGGGGTTTATCTATTTTTTTTTTCTCAAACAACCAGCTGTTGGTTTCATTAATTTTGCCTATTGTTTTATTCTTCTCAATTTTATTTATTTCTTCTCTGATCTTTATTATGTCTCTCCTTCTGCTGACTTTGGGCTTTGTTTGTTCTTCTTTTTCCAGTTTCAATAATTGTGTCTTTAGACTATTCATTTGGGATTGTTCTTCCTTCTTTAAATAGGCCTGGACTGGTATATACTTTCCTCTTAGAATGGCCTTTGCTGTGTCCCACAGAGTTGGGGCATTGTGCTGTTGTTTTCGTTTGTCTCCATATATTGCTTGATCTCTGTTTTAATTTGGTCATTGATTCATTGATTATGTAGGAGCATGTTGTTAAACCTCCGTGTGTTTGTGAGCCCTTTTGTTTTCTTTGTATAATTTATTTCTAGTTTTATATCCTTGTGATCTGAGAAGTTGGTTGATACAGTTTTAATCTTTTTAAATTTATTCAGGCTCTTTTTGTAGCCTAGTATGTGGTCTATTCTGGAAAATGTTCCATGTGCACTTGAGAAGAATGTATCCTGCTGCTTTTGGTTATAGAGTTCTGTAGATGTCTGTTAGGTCCATCTGTTCTAGTGTGTTGTTCAGTGCCTCTGTCTCCTTACTTATTTTCTGTCTGATTGATCTGTCTTTTGGGGTGAGTGGAGTGTTGAAGTCTTCTAGAATGAATGCATTACATTCTATTTCCTCTTTTAATTCTGTTAGTATTTGTTTCACATATGTAGGTCCTCCTGTGTTAGGTGCATAGCTGTTTGTAATGGTTACATCCTCTTGTTGGATGACCCCTTTATCATTATGTAATGTCCTTCTTTATCTCTTATGACTTTCTTTGTTTTGAAGTCTATTTTGTCTGATACAAGGACTGCAACACCTGCTTTTTTCTCCCTATTAGTTGCATGAAATATCTTTTTCCATCCCTTCACTTTTAGTCTGTATATCTCTTTGGGTTTGAAGTGAGTCTCTTGTAGGCAGCATATAGTTGGGTCTTGTTTTTTTATCCATTCAGTGACTCTATGTCTTTTGATTGGTGCATTCAGTCCATTTACTTACTTAAGGTGGGCTGGGTTGTTCTCTGCTTGCTAGGGTTGTTTACAGTAAAGTCACGGGTTATGCTGTGATACCCTTCCCTATTTGTGAAACACTCAAACATTCTAGGCCCAGTTGCTCCTGGCCTTTTGACTTTTAACTGACCTCACAGAAGATGTCTATATTCTTAGTCTGGTATCTTTATCCTAGAGAATTAGTGTGACCTTGACTTTGCATAATGCTTAACACAGAGTTTCAAAAGGGACTTCTTTGTCCATTGTTATATTGCTCTGACTGTAAATATCCTGCCCTGCTTTCTCCAGAGGCCCTCACCCTACTCTGACTACACCCACAGTCCCTGTCTCAGCTACACGATCATGCTCCTTAATTGCCTCCCTGAAAATCTTTTCTCTGCATTTAGGAAGTTCTCAGAACATAATCTCACTCCATCCAGTGCTCTGCGGCTCCTCCAACTCCTGGGGTGGTAGGGACTTAGTTCCCACATGGTGGAGATTCAAGCAGACCTGGATGCCAGGTGACCCTGGCTTTAGGAGTTGGCAGGGGATCTGCCCTATGCCAAGCAGCAGTTCAATGAGCTTCCCTTTCCACCCTCTGTTTTTCTTTCCTCTCTGCTTTATTCAGGTAAACCTGCCTTTATCTACCTTGAGTCTAGCCTGTTCCTGCCTTAGAGTATATTGAAATAAAATTTTCATTCTGCTTCACTAATGTGTCTCTGCCCTTCAATTCTTTGTTGTGACGGGATGAGAAACGAGGAGAACATACCCATCTCTGCAACAAAGGTATGGCTTACGCTCTCAGGGTTTGAGACTGTCCCACTACCTTTTCCCTTCTTTGCCACTTCTCCACCTGAAACTTTGCTTGATCCCCCACGTTTCTTTCCCCTTCTTGGGTGTGTACTGTGGCAGGTGGATTTTAGGCTTTTCTCTTTGGGGAGAGCATTTGCAAGGGAAAATGGAATTGGGCATATGCTTCCATCCCATAAAGCTCACATCAGATTTAGTTTGGCAAGGGCTTGATATAGCTCTTTCCTTCACCTTGTCTGTCCTGAATTTGATTAGCAGAGAGACTTAATCCTCCAGTTAAATCTTTCAATTAAGCCTGTCCTCTTGTTAACTAAAGGAAGCTCTAATCCAGCCTCCTGGGTCTGCTTTTTATCTACAGCCTTTTGATTACTGTGCCTGGGGCAGCCCGCCCTTTGCCTTCCTCTGCCTTCTCTCCCCTCCCTCCACCTTCCCTCCACTTCTCTCTCTTTCTTTCTGTCTTTTACTCCCTCTATCCTCCCTTCCTACACCAATCTCTTCCCTCCTCTCTTCCAAAATGCACACACACTCCACACCACACACATTGGTAATGGCACCCAACATCTAATGTTTATAACCACATTTTTTTACGTGGCTAGAGGCTTGATTTATTATTTTATTTTATTTTATTTTTTAACAATTTATTTTTGTATCATTAACCTACAATTACATGAGCAATATTATGGTGATTAAACTACTCCCTTCCTCAGGTCAACCCCATCAACCCTATTACAGTCACTGTCCATCAGCATAGTGAGATGAGAATCACTACTTGTCTTCTCTGAGTTGTACAGTCCTCTCCGTGCCCACCCCACCTTATGTCTGCTAATCGTAATGCCCCTTTTACCCTCTTATCCCTCCCTTCCCGCCCTTCTTCCCCAGTCCCTTTCCCTTTGGTAACTATTAGTCTGTTCTTGGGTTCTGTGAGTCTGCTGCTGTTTTGTCCCTTCAGTTTTTTTCTTTGTTCTTATACTCCGCATATGAGTGAAATCATATGATATGTGTCTTTTTCGGCTTGGCTTATTTCACTGAGCATAATACCTTCTAACTCCATCCATGTTGTTGCAAATGGTAGGATATGTTTTCTTCTTATGGCTGAATAATATTCCATTGTGTATATGTACCACATCTTCTTAATCCATTCATCTACTGATGGACACTTAGGTTGCTTCCATTTCTTGGCTATTGTAAATAGTGCTGCAATAAACATAGGTGTGCATCTATCTTTTTGAAACTGGGCTGCTGCGTTCTTAGGGTAAATTCCTAGGAGTGGGATTCCTGGGTCAAATGGTATTTCTATTTTGAGTTTTTTGAGGAACCTCCATACTGCTTTCCACAATGGTTGAACTAATTTCCATTCCCACCAGCAGTGTAGGAGGGTTCCCTTTTCTCCACATCCTTGCCAACATTTGTTGTTGTTTGTGTTTTGGATGTTGGCCAATCTCACTGGTGTGAGGTGATATCTCATTGTGGTTTTAATCTGCATTTCTCTGATGATTAGCTATGTGGAGCATCTTTTCATGTGCCTGTTGGCCATCTGAATTTCTTCTTTAGAGAAGTGTCTATTCATGTCCTCTGCCCATTTCTTAATTGGATTATTTGCTTTTTCTTTGTTAAGGTGCGTGAGTTCTTTGTATATTTTGCATGTCAACCCCTTATCCGATACATCATTCATGAATATATTTTCCCATATTGTAGGATGTCTTTTTGTTTTACTGATGGTGTCCTTTGCTGTACAGAAGCTTTTCAACTTGATATAGTCCCATTTGTTCATTTTTGCTTTTGTTTCCCTTGCCCAGGGGGATATGTTCATGAAGAAGTCGCTCATGTTTATGTCCAAGAGATTTTTGCCTATGTTTTTTTCTAAGAGTTTTATGGTTTCATGACTTACATTCAGGTCTTTGATCCACTTTGAGTTTACCTTTGTGTATGGGGTTAGACAGTAGTCCAGTTTCATTCTCTTACATGTAGCTGTCCAGTTTTTCCAACACCAGCTGCTGAAGAGCCTGTCATCTCCCAATTGTATATCCAAGGCTCCTTTATGAAATATTAATTGACTGTAGGTGTTTGGGTTAATGTTTGGATTTTCTATTCTGTTCCACTGGTCTGTGGGTCTGTTTTGGTGCCAGTACCAAACTGTCTTGATTACTGTGGCTTTGTAGTAGAGCTTGAAGTCAGGGAGCATAATTCCCCCTGTTTGATTCCTCCTGCTCAGGATTGCTATGGCTATTCGGGGTCTTTTCTGGTTCCATATGAATTTTAGAATTATTTGTTCCAGTTCATTGAAGAAAGCTGTTGGTAGTTTGATAGGGATTGCATTGAATCTGTAGATTGCTTTAGGTGGTATAGCCATTTTGACAATATTTATTCTTCCTAGCCAAGAGCATGGGATGCATTTCCATTTGTTAGTGTCTTCCTTAATTTCTCCTAGGAGTGTCTTGTAGTTTTCAGAGTACAGGTCTTTTACTTCCTTCATTAGGTTTATTCCTAGGTATTTTATTCTTTTAGATGCAATTGTGAATGGAATTGTTTTTCTGATTTCTCTTTCTGTTAGTTCATCATTAGTGTATAGGAAAGCAACAGATTTCTGTGT
>JAQQAC010009165.1:28729912-28756896 GCA_029783875.1 Phataginus tricuspis | reverse complement strand
GTTAGCTGTGGGTTTGTCATATATAGCCTTTATGATGTTGAGGTATTTGCCGTCTATACCCATTCTGAGAGTTTTAATCATGAATGGATGCTGAATTTTGTCAAATGCTTTTTCAGCATCTATGGAGATGATCATGTGGTTTTTGTTCTTCTTTTTATTGATGTGGTGGATGATGTTGATGGATTTTCGAATGTTGTACCATCCTTGCATCCCTGGGATGAATCCCACTTGATCATGGTGTATGATCCTCTTGATGTATTTTTGACTTTGGTTTCCTAATATTTTGTTGAGTATTTTTGCATCTACGTTCATCAGGGATATTGGTCTGTAATTTTCTTTTTTAGTGAGGTCTTTGCCCGGTTTTTGTATTAGAGTGATGCTGGCTTCATAGAGTTTGGAAGTATTCCCTCCTCTTCTATTTTTTGGAAAACTTTAAAGAGAATGGGTGTTATTTCTTCTCTATATGTCTGGTAGAATTCAGAGGTGAATCCATCAGGTCCGGGGGTTTTGTTCTTGGGTAGTTGTTTGATTACCGATTCAATTTCGTTGCTGATGATTGGTCTGTTTAGTTTTTCTGTTTCCTGCTTGGTGAGTCTTGTAAGGCTGTATTTTTCTAAGAAGTTGTCCATTTCTTCTAGGTTTTGGAGCTTGTTAGCATATAGATGGTCATAATATTCTCTTATAATTCTTTGTATTTCTGTGGGGTCCATCGTTATTTTTCCTTTCTCATTTCTGCTTCTGTTTATGTGTGTGGATTCTCTTTTACTCTTAATGAGTCTGGCTAGGGGTCTATCTGTTTTGTTTATTTTTCAAAGAACCAGCTTTTGGTTTCATTAATTTTGCCTATTGTTTTATTCTTCTCAATTTTATTTATTTATTCTCTTATCTTTATTATGTCTTTCCTTCTGATGACTTTGGGCCTCATTTGTTCTTCTTTTTCCAATTTAAATAATTGTGTCTTTAGACTGTTCATTTGAGAATGTTCTTCCTTCTTTAAATAGGCCTGGATTGCAATATACTTTCCTCATAGAACTGCCTTCGCTGCATCCCACAGAAGTTCTGGCTTTGTGTTGTTGTTGTCATTAGTCTCCATATATTCTTTGATTTCTGTTTGATTTGGTTGTTAACCCATTGATTCATTAGGAGAATATTGTTAAGTCTCCATGTATTTGTGAGCCTTTCTGAAATTCATTTCTAGTTTTATACCTTTGTGATCTGAGAAGTTGGTTGGTAGGATTTCAATATTTTTGAATTTACTGAGGTTGTTTTTGTGGCCTAGTATGTGGTCTGTTCTGGAAAATGTTCCATGTGCACTTGAGAAGAATGTGTATCCTGCTGCTTTTGGGTGCATAGTTCTGTAGATGTCTGTTAGGTCCATCTGTTCTAGTGTGTTGTTCAGTGCCTCTGTGTCTTTACTTATCCTCTGCCTGGTTGATCTATCCTTTGGAGTGAGTGGTGTGTTAAAGTCTCTTAAAATAATTGCATTGCTGTCTATTTCCTCCTTCAATTCTGTTAGTATTTGTTTCACATATGCTGATGCTCCTGTGTTGGGTGCATATGTATTTATAATGGTTATATCTTCTTGTTGGACTGACCCCTTTATCATTATGTAATGTCCTTCTTTATCTCTTGCTACTTTCTTCGTTTTGAAGTCTATTTTATCTGATACAAGTACTGAAACACCTGCTTTTTTCTCTTTGTTGTTTGCATGAAATATCTTTTTCCATCCCTTCACTTTTAGTCTGTGTATATCTTTGGGTTTGAGGTGAGTCTCTTGTAGGCAGCATATAGATGGATCTTGCTTTTTTATCCGCTCTGTTACTCTGTGTCTTTTGATTGGTGCATTCAGTCTGTTTACATTTAGGGTGATTATTGATAGATATGTACTTATTGCCATTGCTGGCTTTACCTTCATGGTTACCAAAGGTTCAAGGGTTGCTTCTTTACAATCTAAGAATCTAACTTAACTTTCTTGTTAAGTTATTGTGAACGCCGTCTGATGTTTCTTTATTTCTCCCTTCCTATTCTTCCTCCTCCTTTATTTATATATTGGGTGTTTCATTCTTTGCCTTTAGTTAGTATTTGAATGGTCTGCTTTCTTTGCTATGAATTTATTTTCTCTGGTGACATCTTTTTAGCCTTTGGGGTGCTTCCCTCTAGAGCAGTCCGTTTAAGATATCCTGTAGTGGTCGTTTATGAGAGGCAAATTCTTTCAACTTTCCTTTGTCTTGAAATTGTTTAATGCCTCCGTCATATTTAAATGATAATCGTGCTGGATACAATATTCTTGGTTTGAGGCCCTTCTGTTTCATTACGTTAAATATATCATGCCATTCTCTTCTGGCCTGTAAGGTTTCTGTTGAGAAGTCTGATGATAGTCTGATGGGTTTTCCTTTGTAGGTGATCTTTTTTCTCTCTCTATCTGCCTTTAATACTCTGTCTTTATCTTTGATCTTTGCCATCTGAATTATTATGTGTCTTGGTGTTGTCTTCCTTGGGTCCCTTGTGTTGGGAGATCTGTGGGCTTCCGTGGACTGTGAGACTATTTCCTTCCCCAGTGTGGGAAAGTTTTCAGCAATTATTTCTTCAAAGACACTTTCTATCCCTTTTTCTCTCTCTTCTTCCTCTGGTTCTCCTATAATGCGAATATTGCTCCGTTTGGATGGGTCACACAGTTCTCTTAATATTCTTTCATTCTTCGAGATCCTTTTATCTCTCTCTGCCTCAGCTTCTTTGTATTCCTGTTCCCTGTTTTGTATTTCATTGACCGTGTCTTGAACCTGATTCAGTCTGCTGTTAAGCCCGTTGATGGCTTGTCTTGTTTCTGCTTTGTCTTCCCTCACTTCCTCCCTCAGCTCTTGCACATTTTTCTGTAGATCAGTCATCATTGCTATGACTTTTATTCTAAATTCTTTTTCAGGAAGACTGTGTATGTCCATTCCTTCAGATTCTCCCTCAGGGGTGTGTGTCTGTAGTCTTGTCTGTATCATATTCTTCTGTCTTCTCATGACTATGGAGTTGGTTGTTGGTAGTTGTCATTTATGTCAGCTGGGCTTTTTATGACTTTAAAAAGGAAAGAGAAGAAAGGAGAGAAAAAGAAGGGGAAGAAAAAAATTAAAAAAGAAAAAAATACTGCTAATAATAAAAAAAGTAAAAAGAGAGAGAGAAAAAGGAAAAGAACGGAAAGAAAAAGAAAAAGCAGCAATACCTAAAAAAAAGAAACAAACACGCCCACCGGGAGTGGGTTCTGTGTGAATGCTGTAGGTGGCACTGTTGCTCCTGTGTTCCAGAGCCATGGCCACGCCGCTCTGCAAGGCCCTTTATAGCTCTGGCCGGGGTGGGATTGAATGGGAGGCTGTTGATCTCTGTAGGAGTCTTAAACGCGACCACCCTTTCCCAGTCGCCAGCTAAGGGGTCCGAAGCTCCCCAGGACTCCCAGCCCACTGGGCCGAGTGTTCCACGGAGACCCGGCCCCTCCACTGGGCTCCCGTCTCTTTGAGACCGCTGAGAAAAAGCGTGTGCTTTTCTTCCCTTTTTCTTTCTTTTTCCCCTCTTTTCCCTTTCTTTTTCCTTCCCGGAGCCTGCTGCAGGCAACTGGCGCGTTCCCTGCTGTGACTCTGCGCCCTCTGTCTCTCCAATCTCCGCTACACCATGCATTGTGTGTGAGTGCTCCCGGCGCAGACTTCTACTCCCTTCCGGCTCTGAATCCTCTCCTTCTGCTGGTGCGTTGCGGTGAGGGAGCGCTCGGGTCCTGCAGGGTCGGGGCTCCGTATCTTACCCACCTCGCCAGGTGCCGAGTCCTCTCTCACAGCTGCATGCTGTGCCCTTTCCTGTGTATTCTGGTCTCTCTTTTAGAAATAGTTGAATTTGCTGTGTTTTTGTGAATAAATATAATGTTGGGAGGAATTTTTCTGCTGGTCTGTTCATGTTGCCATCTTCCCGGAAGTCCTAGAGGCTTGATTTAGAGTGAATTGTATAGCATAGAATCTGTCCATCACTAAAGGCTATTCTGTATGTATCACATCATCCCATAAAATCACACTTTATAGAGTGTCCATGGAGAAATCCCTCCAACTTAGAAAACAGTGATTATGTAGAAAAACTGAAAATGCTTCATATATTACTGCAGAATTACCGGACAACACATTCAGAAATGGTCAATGATGTTATAGCCTAAAGCAATCCTGAAGCCATATCTTATATTCTTCTTGTATTAGAGAGACTTTGACTATGATAAAGCTAAAAATGTAAATTTTGTTCATTTGGGATATTATTATATTTTCTTACTAAGAAATTATGTCAGGTCTTTGCCACCAGATTTGCCACAATGAAATAAAAATCCAACAATTTTTTTTGTTAGAGCTTTCAAAGTATGCATGTTGCAAACTGTGAAAAAATTTCACTTGATTGGATGGTAGAACTTGTTTTCTACAGGGAAGAGTTGGGCCTGAATTTTCTGATTTTTGGCCCTTTGTTAATGCTTTTACCTTTCAGTTATTTTTCCTATACTCCCCTCAGTGTTTTGCTGCAAATGCTCGCCTCCCTTCTTAAGCATCTGGCTTATACTGCAGTGCAACCTCCTGTGTGTTCACGCAGCAGCTGCTCTGTCCTCGCGTGCCCACTGGCTCACTTGCACGAAGGAGCCCCCCTCCCGGACTCCAGGTCGCCCAGAAGAACCAGCGCTGGTTCAGGAAAAGTCTGTGCCTGAGCCTCTTCCCTCTACTTTTCTGCTCCGACAGCTGTTCCATTTTTCTCTTGTACTTCCAACCTGTTTACTGCCCCCTTGCCTTTTGTCCCGTGTGCCTTGATTTTCCCTAAATCTCTCCCACTTTAAAATAAAAAATGAAAATCCTCCCTTGGCCCTGACTCGCTCCCTTGCCGCCATCCCTCCCGCCCGCGCAGCCAGGCTGCTTGGAGAGGTGGTTTGGGTGGCCTCCCTCTGTCCTTTCCAGCCCTTTGTGATGGGTTTGTGTCCCTACAGCTCTGAAACTGTTGTCACCTGGGCTAACCATGACTTTTCAAATCTTTTCTTTCTTATGTAACTTTAACTTTCTGTTTATATTTAATACTTACTCTTGAATTGCACAAGTAATACATAAATGCAAGTGCTTTCTAAAAAAAAAAAGAAAAAAAAATTCAAACCATGCAAAAGTATAGACAGTATAAAGTTATAGTTTCCATTCATATCCTGGCTCCCCACCCCCTCCATTCCCCATTCATTTGCACAAAAGCATTTACTGGTAACAAGCTGATGTTTAGTTTTTCTACATATTTGCATATGTTTAGCTAGATAGATGGATACATAGGTGAATAGGTAGATAGTTATATTACATACTCTTTTTATTTATTATTCACATTACCTCAACCTTCTTTTCACACAAATTTGGAAGTTTTCTTTTTTAAAGGAATTAATTAAGAGTAGGTAGATAGCACAGCAGGGTACATAATGAACAGCTTTACTAAGCAATTCAATTTTCCCCTAGTAACCGGTAACTTAGACAAGGCTGATGCTGGTTAATATCAATCAGTTCTCTAGGAAACTGGGGTTAAGGTGGTGTCCCTTCTTTGCGATACCAGTGGAAGAAAGGGACTTATATTATTGAATGCCTACTATGTGTCAAGCATTGTAATAGGCATTTTGGTCCAGTTCAGTATCTGAGTTCTGTGTCCAGTACGTATCATCACCTGTTGCTCATTTTTGTCCACTTTTCTCACATATGTGTATCCCTTTAAATATTTGTGTACATATATCCAGTTGTGTACACGTGGTTCCGATCCCCTGGTTTTTAGTCCACGTTCAGCTGTTATGTCAAAGGCTTGTTAACCCGCTGCTGCCTGACACCCGCGATGTCATCCTGGTGCTGTTACTGCCACTTGTTCCCACCACGGAGGAGTTTCTTTTTAACATCAGCATATTCACACCTAAACCTTCTTTCGAAATTGTCTTTCCTTTTGCTTCTATGACATCGCTTTTTCCTGACTCTCCCTTTGCTCCTTTGCTCATTTCTTCTCCTCCTCCTTCTCTGCCCATCATGGTCTCTCTCCCCTTTCTTTCATGGTGCAGCTCGGCTGGCTCTGCCCTTGTGCCTCCTCGCTCCTTTCTTGGTATCCACTCCGAGGCTTCTACCGCATGGAGAGAGCTGCCCTCTCTCGGCGCTTTCACTGCTCTGGGCACCGTGCTAAGTGACCACGCGTCCTTTTCATTTAATAGCCACATCAGCTCATGAAGTAGGTGGTGCTAGTCCTGGCGAGCCTGAGGTCTTAGATGAAATAACCTGAAGGCTCCCCGACTACTAAGTGGCAGAGCTGGAATTCAGATCCAGGTCAGGCTGACTCCAAATCCTATGCACTTAGCCACCACGATGCGTCATCTCCAATATGTGTATAACCCCGTAGCTATGCATTTTTCTATACTGAACTATTTAAGTTTCTCCCTAGGTGCCCAGAGTTACTTGGAACTCAGCAACTCTAAAAACAAACTCATTTTTCTCCAAGTGGGTTCTTATCCGCGTCCTCCTAGCTAGGGAATAGACCCCTATAAACTCAGTCAGCCAAGCCAGTAGGATGCGTCCTGTCCTCTCCTCACTGCCCACATCTATTCAGCTGCCACTTGTGGATCTGACCCCTGGAGCATCTGGTCTCCCTTTCTCTGCATGTTGGCGGCAGTTGCCTGGCCTACTGCTCAGCTGCCTCACCTGTCTCTCTTCTAAGTGTGCCCCCTAACCCATCCTCTGCGCAGTTAGCAGAGTGCCCCTCCTGAAAAGAACAGCTGATCTGCTGGGAGAACTCCAAGGTTTTCTTCAGTTATCTTAGTAATTATATTTAATTTTATATTTAATTTACTTCTTAAAAAGTTTTAAATAGATGCAAGAGTAACAAGATAATAATGGTCCTCCATGTTGTGTGTAAGAAAAAAATATTCCTTCATTTAACTGATATTTATTATGTCCCTACTAAGTTGTGGGATACAGTGAGCCAGTCCAGGTGGTGGCCCCTCCTGAGTGGGCCTTTGTGAATTCCCATGGCACACCCGCCCTCATGTCCTGGATTCCAGGTGTAGAACCACATACAGGAATTCTAATGTGCTGGGATGTCCCCTCCAGTCTGACTAATACCAACTCATCTTTCAGGACTCAGCTTTCAGTCATTGGCATCATCTTCCCTGTTTTTCTTCCTTCCCGTGTAGGAAGGACTGGCCATTCCTTCTTTGAGCCCCCCTGTAACCTCTTATTTCCCTCAAAGCACCTGCAAGATTATTGCATTGATTTGTTTATGCCTGTTTCTCTCTGTCAGCCTGAATTTCTTCAACACAAATCTGTTCTGCTTATCTCTGTCCCCTGGTTCTGATGTAATGCCAAATTGCTTTTCAGAAATGTGTGTACCAGTTTAGTTTCTCTCCACTGGGGCATGAACAAGCTGGAATTATTTTTTTTAAATCCTTATATTGATGGGTAAAAACAGTATCTTGGAGGAATGAGTGTTTCTTTGATTACTGGTGAGATTGACTATTTTTTGGTACTGTTAGTATTTTCTATATTTCCTGTATGAATTGTCATCTCATGTCTGTTCCCCATTTTTTTTCTCTTGGTGTTTTTCTTATCAGTTTGCTTGTGAGCTCTTTGTGAGACAAAGGTATTATCTGTCTGTCTTTCATATTTATTGTAAATCCCCCTGCACCATTTTTCTTTTTTTTGTCTTGTACTTACTTGGCTGGCATTTTGTTTGTTTGTTTTTTTTGGAATAAAGAGTTTTTGAATTATAATGCAATGCAGATATTGCTTTTGGGGGCAAGTGTTCCATTGCTTTTAAAAACATTGTTATTTTTTAAATTGAGATATAATTCACATACCATAAAATCCTCCATTTTAACATGTACAATTTAGTGGTTTTCAGGACGTTCATAAGGTTATCCAGCCATCACCACTATCTAATTCCAGACCATTTCACACCTAAAGAAGAAGCCCACTATCTGTTAGCGGTCAGTCCCTATTTCCTGCTTTCTCTACCCTCGTTAACCACTAGTCTACCTTCTGTCTCTATGGACTTGGCCATTCTTGACATTTCATATAAATGCAATCATAAAAGCCTTTTGTGCCCGATTCTTTTACTTAGCATAATGTTCTCAAAGTTCATCAGTGTTGTAGCATAATCAGTGCTCTATTCCTTTATATGGCTGAATACTATTCATGTATGGATATAACGATATAATGTGTAATGTATGGTTATAGCACATTGTATCTTTTCATTCATCAGCTGATGAACATTTTTGGGTTGTCTACACATTTTATCATTATAAACAATGCTGCTATGAATATTTGTGTGCAGATTTTTGTGTGGACATATGTTTCTGGTTCTCTTGGGTATGTATGTCGGAGTGGAATTCTTGGGCTGCACCATTTTACATTTCTGTTAGAAGTCTGTAAGGGTTCAACTTTCTCCACATCCTCACCTACACCTATTTCCACTGCTATTCTGCTTGGGGGGCCTTGTAGTGGAAATTAAATATGAGAATTTATAAACTCCTTTAATCCATTTGGGTTTAACGAATATAGTTAGATATATACTCTTGCCAAAGAATTTTTGGTGATCATAAAGAGAATCCCACCAATACCTACTTATGCACATTTGTGAAGAAATGAAAGTCTCAATGTTAGAAAGAAGAATCAGTATCAATTGTGATTAAAAAAAACATTTTCTTCAGTTTTGTAATATGGTACTATAAAACATACTCACTTTTAGAAGCATACTTTAAAATTTCTCTGTCCTAAAGTAACAATTTGATCATTATTGACTTTCTCTTATATTTCCTTATAACAGTATTTTGCTTGTTTTTATATTTAATTGTACTTTAGAAAGGATTCTTGATAACTTTCCCCATGCCCCAAAGTTAGCCAAATGTTTAACTAATGAACAGCCAACTGAACAGGAGAGGAGCGGTGTTCAGACCAGGAGGTTCTAGTCCAACTTGTAGTCCTCTTTCTGATCTCTCGTAACAAAGATGCTCAAGTTTCCATTCAATATAAAGCGCACAGCTTAGGGGAGGAGAGCCTGTCAGAGACAGAGAGGTGGTTGGGGTGGGGGTGATACCATGTCAGAACCTTATGCTGATGTGATATCTAAAAAATACTGATTAGCCAGTGAGTGGGGCTATTGACGTAAGAGAATTTGAGAGCCAGAAGTGGATGATCGTAATGCTACCATGGCCATGAGTACTGCCAGGGAGGCACGGGCCTGCTTAGGGGCGGGTGGCTGCTGCCACGGCTCAGACATTGCTCAGAGAGGAACTGCACTGTTCGTCCAGAACTGGGTTTTCCCAGTTCCCCAAGACCTCAGGATGCCCCTGATATGAGGAGTGCCAATTTTCAGTTTGGGGTTTTACTGCAGTTCTGATTATTCATATCTCATTAGCATATATAGCTATATGTGTAATATATATATGTAATTATATCTATCTGTTATCACATTAGCAAATATGTCTTCAATCAAAGTCAGGAGGATGAGGTTTTGATCCATTTAACCACTTCTTGCTAAGCTAATATGATTTTTACTCTTCTGTAAAAATAATCAAGGCCTATGATTTTATACTGTGCCTGTTCTCTGGACTATTCACGATTCTATCGGAAGGTTTCCTTGTCTCCTATATGGGGTGGTGGTGGTTTTGTTTTGGTTGTAAATATTACACATGAATATTTCACACCCATTTATATAGCTCAAACTTGCCATCTCTTGGTACTGGGCAGACGAATTTAGCTTTCATCATGTCTACTTATATGGCTTAATCTTACTATTTTCTCTTGGCAGTGAGGAAACCATTTTTTTCCTGGTGAAAGTTAAACTAAATAGCAAAACAAAACAAAACAGAAATAATACATATTAATTAGGCAAAAATTCTTAAACTTGAGCAACTGGAAAATTTAATCAGATAAAATGTGTATTGGAAATATAGTCAAATAGAAGTACCAGTGCTCCGGGAATTCCTACATTGAAAGGAAGTCATGGGTCATGCATTTCTAGTTGACTTGACAGAATTCATCTACTAGTGGGGTACAAAAAGAAGGCTTTGCGATATAAAGTCGAGAGGACACCCCAGTAAGAGTAGTAAGCTAGACAATAAGTTGAATGACTTCAAAATTGTGAGCAATGAAAATTATTTTGTGAAGAAGAATAAACTGTGCAAAATAAATCATCTTAGATGACTTTTTCATTTCACAATGACTTTTCATTTAAATGACTATTTTGGGCCAGGCCCTATGCCAAGTCTGCCCTAATCTTTAAAGCTTTTGCCTCAATGTTTTTGCAGAACCTCTGACTAGTCTCCCTTCTCCTCCTGTGCTCCGGCCTCCCGCCTCTGTCTGTTACCGTCACAGCAGCCTGTGTGATCCTGTGGAAATGTCAGATCTCGCCATGCCTCTGATCAAAGCTCTGAATCTCATTTGGGGTGAAAACCTGAGACTTTTTATTGGTCTGCAGGGCCCTACGTACTTCAGAACGCTGTTTTCTCTTCCACCTCTCACTCTCATCCAGTCAGCCAGCCCCTCTGCCATTCCACAGGCAGGGCAGGACCACTCCCAGCACTATCCCCTCTGCCTGGGATGCCCTGCCACCAGCTAGCCACGTGGCTCTTGCTTTCAGGCCGTCACTCCGGTGCCATCTGCTCAGTGACCCTCTCTCAGACCCTGGTTAAAATCCTAACCCCCGTCTCCCCCACTTCCTACCCCACTCTCCCCCTTTTCCCCTTAAGGTACTAATCACCACGTAACATACTATATATATATTTTTTTTGTTATTTATTTTATTGTCTTTTGCTCCTTACTACAATGTAGACTCCACAAAAGCATGGATTTTTTTTTTCTATTTTGTTTACTCCTACATCCAGTGTTTGAACAGTTTCCGGGTATATAAGAGCATTCAAAAAATATTGAATGAAAGACTGAATATGGAGTCACAGGCACATATAAAGAAGGAAGTAAACATCACATAATCCCACCGAGTAAAGAACTGCCATTAAGATTTGTGTCTTTTCTTTTTTTCAACTTACTATTACAGAGGTGTTGGGAAATACAGAAAAGCACAAAAGAAGTAATTTAAAAAAATCACTCCTAATTGCTCCACCCAGAAAACTCCTTTTTGTGCTTTGCCTTGTCTCTTACTTGGAGGGCCTATCCTTCCGTCTCCCCTGTACTCCCACCCCCTTACATCTGCGAATGTACATAATTTCTTCTCTCTGCATATGAACACGTGCGTGAGCAGGCACAGATCATATTTACTTTAATCTTCTGAGGTTTTTTGTTGATTTATTAGTAGGTCTTGGGTGTGGTCTGTTATGTTAACCATTCTTTAAAATTATGATTATAAATGGCTTGTATCATTCCATTGTGTAGATGTACTACTGCTTGTAAGCACTAAAATGTTTTATATCTATGTAATATCTATCTCATATATATAGATTGTTTCAAGTTTCCTGTATGTTTTGATGAATGGATATCTTGTTTCTTTGTGCATCTTTGCAAGTCTGTTTATTTTCCTTGGGTTAGATTATCAGAAGTGAAATTACTATGAAAAAGGATATGACCTTCTAACCTGTCTTGATGCATATTGTGATAATTGTCTTCTAGAATGGCTCACTCAGGTAGACTACCCACTTTACCTGATCTGTGCCAGTCTGATTGTTAGTGTTTTCTAAAACTCTTGACCAAATTTGATAAATTTTTACGTCCTTAAGTAGAACCTTTCCCTGTATTTATCAGTCATTCATATATTATATTCTAGAAAGTCCTTTTGTCTATTCCTTGATTTAATAATTGTAGGCAGAATTATTGGCTTCTTGTTAAGATGAGGAATTTAGCACCTGAACAATACCTCTTACCTCCCTTCCCTTTGTCCCCTCCATTTTTGTTACTTACATATTCTTTGGCTCTTAAATTGGTTGATTTTATGTCTTAAAATCATATAATTAAACTTCTTTTAGTTTATCAACTTTGGGCAGTATGTGACTCTCTGCTGGGAAAGATAAGTAAATTAAGACATTTAATGTGTTTTTATTGTTCTTTTCTATCCTCTACCTCTGAGGTTTTATTACTTTCATTATTATTTATTCTCTATGTATATACTTTTAAATGTTTACTTTCTGTTCTCTAAATTTAATTAAGGTTCTGTTGATTCTGAAAAACCACTAAGGAACATTTACATCATGATTATACCAATGTTATGTACCAAAGTATCAAGACTCTTGTCGGGCTCCACAGAGAATGAAATGTAACCATATGCAGTTGAATAGTTGCTCCTTGAAGGAGAATTTTGCAGGCATTAATGTCTAATTTTCTAGCTTCCTTTATTTTGTCTGGTTTGTATTCTTGCATCACTTGTTGTCTTTTATCTTTGTTTTCTGTTTTGTTTGGTTGGAAACCTCTTTATAATTTTTATTCTGAGTTAAGTGTGTCTCTAGTGAACTGTTTCTGCCTTGAACTGGCATGTGGTTGGTTGCTTGGGTGCTTGGGTACAGGAATTTAGGTTCAAAATACTTTTTCTTCGATTCTCTTTTCTGATCTAGCATCCCAGGTAACTGAGGAGAAATATGTCATGTTGATTCTCACTTTCTTTAGATAACCCGTGATTTCTCTTTGGAAGCTTTTGTAATTTTTCTCAATCCATAGACTTCTGATACTTTACCAGGGTGTGTCAGGTATGAAATTTTTTCATTTATTCCGATTGGCATTTGGATGATCCTTTCTATTTAACCTGAGCCGTGTTCAGTTCAGGGAAGGTTTCTCCCCACTTCTTAATTATTTTTTTCCCCATCACAGCCTCTGTTTTATTTCCCTTCTGGAGCTCCTATAAGACAGATATTAGATCTCTTGGATCTGTACTTCATGTCACTCAGTTTGTCTTTAATATTTCCAATCTTTTTTGTATTTTTGTTCAGTGTTCTTTATCTTTCCAACCACCCCGCTTATTTTTCAGCCATGTTTGTTCATTGGTTAGCACATTTATTGACCTGTAAAATTTGAATAATCATTCTTTGTTTCCAAGAATTCTTCTTGTTATCTTCTTTTTCACGGTAGCCCCTTTTGCTCTCTGGCCTTAATATCCCTTCTGTATCTCTCTGAAGATAATAAATCTCTGTTGCCTGAATTAGCCTTGTTTCCTAGTATCTTTTCTGTTTGTTCATTTGGGGCTGTACTTATTCTCTATTACTGTTTTAACGATTTACTTCACAATTCATAAAACAATAAACAATGTATTGTCCCCAACAATGTCCATGGGTCAGGAATCCAGACACGATTTAGCTAGGTGCCTCTACCTGAAGAGCTCTCACAAGGTGACAGAGTGTTGGCGGGTCTGCAGCCTCATCTGAAGGCTCAAGGGAAGGATCTGTTTCCAAGTTTATTCACATGATTGTTAGCTAGGTTTACATCCTTATGGAATAAAATAAAATAAAAAGCCTTTGCTTTTTGGTTCTCTCTTGTGTCTACAATGGGTGTCTGGTAGGAAGCCAAAATCTGTTCTCCCTGAGCCCAGCTTCCTCCTCAAGAGCCTTCTTCTGGAAGGTGGTTCCCTTTCTACAGGGAGTGGATCTTGGGCTGTGACTTGAGCACATGTCACTATTTCCAGTTGTGCCTTTTACTTCTTTATTTTGGGGGATGGGAATAGAAGAACCTAACTGCCAGATGTTCTGAAGGCACTTGTTTAAATGAAAGGCCCTTACAGTAGTCTTCTTACCTACTCCTGTTCTTTATATGTGTTGATTCTGGGCCTGGAGCTTCTCTGGCCACTCCTGGTGGGAGTCATGCTTATGCAATGTGTCTGCAGGTGTCGTTTCCTCTACTCCGATTTACCCACCACTCTGATTCTACTTGGTTTTCCTCTTCATGGAATTTCTGGTCTGTTGACGGCATATCTTCCTGTTTTATAATGCTGTTATGGTTTCATTCTTTAAACAGAACAATTTTCCTAGCATTTCAATGGGATCTTGGGAGTGAAGGGAGGCAGATGTCAGTGATGCGTCTGAATGAGCTCAACTGTACATCCCGAACTGGACTTTAATAAAGTATTGTTGTGCTACTTAACAGTGATCTAATGTATTTTTAGTAAATTTGGTCTATTTCTAATAAAACTGATGAGAAAGTACAGAATTTTTTGTTATAATAACTACTTTTCCCTTGCTCTATTATTATGTCCTCCCTTTTAAGTTCCTAAAAATGGATTTCTATGAAGATTCTACTCTCTTTTTTTTCTTCTTTTAACCCTTCTCTCACTTACACAGCCTTTCTTTCTGCACTTTTAAGGTAGTTTCTTTCAACAAGTGACTTAAGAAATTGCTGACACTATGTTTTTCTAACACTAATGGCACACATGATATAAGTGCTGAGGGTGTTGAGATAACTGAACTAAAATTGTGATTTTAGAATTGCCTTAAGACGTTTTTGGTTCCAAATAATGCACACCAATTTCAAACTAGTTAAAGAGAATTTATTAGATGGAAACTGCACTATCTCACAGAACTCTAGAGTAAAAATTATATTTGGATGTCATGAGGGAACCAGAAACTAGAAGCCAACAGGAACCAGATAGCCATTACCTTTCAGTGTCAGACTTTTTTTTAATCTCTCTTGTCTCTATGTTTCTGAACATCTGCTTATTCTTTTCTCAGCAGCCTCTCTTTGTTTTGGCATGGGTATGGCCAACTATGGGTGCCCAACAATGGTAACCTGAGTTATAGTATCTCATAGCATAGTATCTCAAGTTCATAGTATCTCAGTGCAAGCAAGTAGGTCACAGGCACAATCCCAGATTCCAAGGAGAAAGGATCTAATTGCTGTAGCTTGAGTCAATTATCTCTTTTTAGATCAGTATGTCACAAGGGCAGGTTCTGTGATATAACTTGGCTGCCACGGTGCAAATTCCCAAAGAAGAGGTAAGTGGGTGGGTGATTGGGCAGATATCTCAAAAGATGTCCCCTGTAACATTCTTGTTTATATCCAGTGCACTATTTCTCATTAGGTAGTTTAGCTTATTGTTAAGAACATGGGCTTAGGATCAGACAGGCCTCCATTTGAATCCCAGCCCTGCCACCTACTAGCCGTGTAACCTCTGTGAGGCTCAAATTATTTCTCTGTGCAATTGGGATGATAAAACCTGTCTCCTGGAGTTTTGGGGAGGACAAGATGAGAATATATAGGATCTATCCTATGCACTCAGTAATTATTATTAATTATTACTATTAACGTACCATTTGGGAAAGATTATGTGAATAGAGGAACATACATTTTATCACCCTGAATAGTGTAGGAAGATGTGGAGGCTGCCACAGAATTACGTAGTCAATAATAATTTGCCTTTACTACGCTTGGCAGAAGAAATGGACAAGGGTTAGGCTGATGATCTTAATGCCCAAGAATCTATACTTATTCTTAGAATGTGATTATTGCTTCTGTTGGTGTGGGAAGAGAGAAGTCAGTGATCTCACGATCCTAAGGAGAACCAAGCAGGGCTGGTGGTCACTGGCACAGTTATCACAGTTCTTTCTAGCCGTGCCTGTTCTGATGGTCACTGCATTCATTCAGCTTGGCGGCAGGTCTGCTCTGATTGCCTAGGGCTTTACTCAGTGAAATACTTTGAATATGATCCCTGGAAACCAAGTATGTGCCATCAATTTAAAGACTTCAGTTTTTATTAAAGGTGATACACCATTTTCTTTATAAAATAATAGATTCCCTTTGCACTCATCTGATAAAATTGTGGGTGATAGCCATCATTAAATGAACTCTTAGTAAAAGATATGTAAGATTATAATGATTCAAATTCTATAAACTAAAGGATACCAAACGTAAGCCAAAAGTTAATGTTCACATAGAGTTAGCTGACAAACTATGATTATGGCTTCTTTTTTAAATGTAGTATATGCTGTTCTATATGAAACTGTAGTAGAACAATATCTTAATGATTAACTATAATTTTCTCTTAAGTTACGCAGATATTTTGATTGAGAGGGAAGTGTTAATGCAGAAGTACATTCATCTAGTTCAGATCGTAGAGACAGAAAAAATTGCAGCTAACCAACTCCGGCATCAACTTGAAGATCAAGATACAGAAATCGAAAGGCTTAAATCAGAGGTATTTCCCACCTGATCGACTCCTTCTCATTGTTTCATGTTTATTGTCATCTCTTCACGATCACTTAAGGCCTCTCAGGACAAAGATTTAATCCCAAACTTAGTTCCCCTCCCATCCACATGTACATGGCCGGGCTATTGGCCTACATTAGAAATGAATCTTACATCTATGTGAGGACTAGGTAAATATGCTACAATATGATGTCAGGATGACACATTATTTTTTAATTACTTGTGCTCCTGATGCCACTCATTTGATCAGATATTCAAGCGGATTATAGTATTTAACTGTTTTCAGATTGACTCTTGCGGTGATGATGATTGTGAGTCAGCCATAGATTTACCTCAAGTCCAAAATGAAAGCTGAGGAAGGACCAAAAACAACTTCAGAACGACTTTGTCCAGGTCTGAGCCCGCCTCCCTCCCTTCCAGAATTGTGAGAACCATGTCTGAGTCACCATATAAGGTATTCACTAGGGGCCCTCTTTCCTGAAGTTGGAATTCCTGCCTCCCTCCACGTCTTCGTAGACCCTCCGAGTGTGAACTGCTTAGGCCCTCGCCTGCAGCTGGTGTGACTGACGCCGAGTGAGGGCGGAAGGCGGTCGTGGAGTCTGTGGCCCTGGTGGTTCTCCTCCTCTCCGGAGGACCTCTGTCTGTATACAGAAACCTGGGTGTGCCTTTCCCTGCTGGCCTGTCATTCCTCGTGGGAAGCGGTGAAGAACTGAGGAGGAATATAGAAAACGAGACTCCCCCCTCTTTCTAACTGGAGGTGCATTCGCATCTTCTTAGCTTCAAAGGGAAGGCCAGGGCAGGATGAAACCTACTGCTAACTGTACCCTTGTTGACAGAACAGTTCCGGCCCCTCAGTCTAGATGACTTTCTTGTCCCTTTTATTGTCCTTGGACAACATGTTTCTCTTTGTTTCCTCACACCTTCCTTTAAGAAATACTCGGAATCCTGGGAGAGGTTTCCACATGCTGCCTGTGTCCGTCACCTCCAGTGTATGGGGCGCAGGGATAGGCTGATCTGACTGGGATCTGATGGCTCTCCAGTGATAAGTTGCAGACCATGTTTACCGTATCATTAGTGTTGTTAACTTCCTGATTCAGCCCTGAAATCTGATAGAGTGAAAACAACAACAGAAAACTTAACAAACCTGCATTTTAAAAGACTATATCAGGCACTATAATTTAAAACAAGATTATTGTGTTCTTCTTTGCCACACTAAGCTAGAGCAGATGCTTGTCTGCTAAGGGAAAGAGGTTGACATTTACTCTATGAGAGAACTCAGCAGTGCCCCCAGTATTTACTTGTGTGTGCTTATCTATCTTCACTATGTTCTATTTTAGTCTGCATATAGATTGCCAGAAAATGGCAAGATGTGTATTTGGTACTGAGGGCAAAATGTTAAGACAGTTCAGAGGGGGGATTATGATCTCTTCGCTTTTTAAGTGCTTGCTTGTTAGCCTGCAATGGAACGGAGGCCTAGCAAATTCTATTACAAATAAGTGTAGCTGAGAGGCCACCTGGTCTCAAGTTGCCTCCCTTAGGTCACAGATGTAAAGAGATCCCAGGCTGTTTCAATCTTTTCCCTTTTTGCCTTTCCCTGGAGAGCTTGGACCAACCCCAGGGCTTGGAGGTTCCCTGTGCAGTTACCACTTTCCCAGGGAGATCTGTACGTCTGCTGTACTGTGTGTACTTGGAAGGCTGCAGGCTGCTGAGGGGAGACCACAGGGCATTACGGGAAGCTGCCCTTGGGCAAGATGGTTGCTCATGTCCCTCAGCCCCAGAAGAGGACCTGGTCATCACTGGAATCAGGGCCAAGTTTTGGGCTAACATTTCTCCTAACGCTGATCCCAGTTCACACTTCGCACAGTCATTTCTTACAAGCACTTTTGTTAGCAACATAGACAAACAGGCTTGGCATGAAGTCCCTTCTTCCCTTGCCTCAGCTCCGATGGAAGAGAGAGGCATGAAAAGTGAATGTTTCCTCAGGCTCACAAGTAAGAGAACAAGCTGGGAGTTGCCAGAGGGGAGGAGAATGGGGGTACAGGCGAAATAGGTAAAGGGGAGTAAGAGGCAAACTTCCAGTTATAAAAAATAAATAAGTCATGGGATGTAAAGACAGCATAGGCAAGATACTCAATAATAATGTGATAACTTGGCGTGGTGACGGATGGTAACCAGGCTTATTGTGGTGATCATCTCATAGCGTATTGAAGTGTCGAATCACTATGTTGTACACCTGAAACTAATAAAATACTTTATGTTCATTATACATAAAAAAATGAAAGTTTCCTGAGTATCTTATCTTGTAAGCTTCCCTGTAGGCATAACTTTCTATGGGTTATGGCTATAATCCATTATTTCCCAAACCATGAAACAGACCAATTTTGTGTTACAGATTATCGCCCTTAATAAAACCAAGGAACGAATGCGGCCTTATCAAAGTAATCAAGAAGATGAAGATCCAGACATCAAGAAGATTAAAAAGGTAGGACACTGGGGGTTTCTAGCTTTGGGGGACCATGGCGACCAAGTGTCTGTTCTGTAGTGATGTCTTTGCCGCCCTGACCCTAAGCTGAGGACAGCCTTGGTGTTTCTCTTCTAATGGCTCTCAGACTTGCCCATCAGCAGTGAGGGCTGCTTCTCTGGAGGGAGAAGTTTCAGCTTGAGATTTCTTTCCAGTTCTGGGAACCCCCTTTTGCACTCTGTGGGAAGGATATCAAAACCAGACATTAAGATAGCAGGGTTCTCCAGTTTGGTTAATTAAATGCTGTTGAACCCTGATTTTGTGCTTCTTTCATATTTTGGGGGGCTATTACTTGAAATTACATTTCAAAAATATTTCTTTTAGCTTTAGTCTTCAGTGTTTATTTAGAAAAGATTATTTTTTAACATGTGAGAAGACTGAGTAAATCAATACCTCTGCTCAGATTTTCTGTTTTTTATTGTTGTTTCTTTCTTGTTTAACATCCATATAATCATCAGATCTTTCCATCTTACCATCATTTATTGCTGTATAACTTTTGTGATTAATCAGACACTGGCACTGACTCTAATCTACTGCATTTGATTTATGTCATCTAGATTCTGAGTTCCATAATCTTAATTATCCTGTGTAAATCACATACTCATTTTGTTAATCTCATGTGCAAAGCTTCACAGTTAAAGAATTTTCCTTGGATACACATCTTCAAATCTTTATTTATTTTTTTCCTATTCCTGTCTTTTTGATGTTCAAGAATTATTTATTCCCCTTTAATTATAACAAAACTTTAAATATTGCTCAGACTTTGAAATAAAAATGATTTTTAGGACTAAATGGCAATGTTTTCAGTTTTCTAGAAATAAAAAAGTAAAAACCATTCCTTTCTTCGAATTAAAAGATTTTTTAATTGAATTTGGTGTATGTCATTGCATTACAAGATTAATGCTATTACCTTTCTTTTAATAGTATGCTGTTGCATGTAAACAAAGGTATCAATGCAATACAATTTTTAGTTCTGTTGTAGAAACTGGTTTGTTAGTAAGTGAAGCAGGTTTTGCTCAGCAGACAATTCCTGCCCAAGTACATGGGAAGGTTTTATTTAATACCAAATCCATTAAGCTGATTTTTAAAAATATTTCTGTTAAGTGGAAGAATAATGATAAAATAAGTAATTTAAAATTTTTTTCTACCTTCCTATTTCTTAATAGAAGTAATTAAAAAAACTATTTTTAAGCTCATTAAATAGATTTTGAAACTAACTCTATTGTCCTTTATGCCCCAAATCAATCCAATGTCTGTGTGGAAAAGAGTGTTTCAAATGAATTAGTTTCTCCGTTCTTATCTTGGTAAACAACATCATTTTAAAATTCAAAAGACCAAAGATTGAAGTTGATTATATTTCACAGAAGCTTTCCATTAGGTTTCTGCAAATAATATGCATATAATTTCCCCCATATAATTCTATTAAAATCTGGTTAATTTTTATTGCTTGAAGTATGGCAGTTGTATGAACATTTATAGTATGCTGATAACATCAGTAGGTAAATCAGAAAATTTTAAACATTGCAAAAAAAAACCATGATACTTTAGACCATTTGGGTGAATAGTATGGAAAAAATAAAAAGTATAGGAATGTATTGGATAGGTAACAATGATACTAAAAGAGATTTTATAGTTATTTAATGTTTTCAATTATATGTGAATTTGCAACCTGCTTTGTTGTTGAATCTTCCACTAGGTATAACAAACCCTAATGAATTATCATATACTTTTAAATATATAAAGGACTTCAGGGTTTTGTTTTTGTTTTTTGGTTTTTTTGGTCTGTTATTTTATAGATGAGGAAATGGGGCACCAGAGTTCAAGGTTACCCAGGTGGTTAGTGGCAGAGCCTTTGGGTTAAGGGTCATGACATACACCATCTGCTTGGCACCCAACATTTACCCGGGTATTTAAAGCTCGGTAAATAGTTGTTGGCGGAAATGCACAGGCCAGTGTACTTTCTCAGGTTTGCCTGTTATTTTCCAAATCTTTCCTAGGAAATTCAGATCAGTTTTAGAGGCTGTCATATTTTCTACAATATTGATTTTTAATTATATTTCATGTTTCTTTTTACAAAATAATCGCTATTGCACATCATTGACAAGTGTTTTGCCCATGTGACTGGAAAAAAGAATCCTTACAGTTAACAAAAAGCAGGTAAAAGAATGCCAAGTCTGGTTGCAGCTTTCCTGTGTGACTTACCATGAAATTTAACTCACTCATCTGCAAAAGGAAGGGGTCAGGTGAGCTGATGTCTAACAATTGTTTTTTAAGCTTAATTAAAAAAAACCCCTCAACAACAACAAATCAAATAACATGACTTAGAAATGGACAATGGACTTGAAATCATGTACACATGAAAAGATGCTCAGCATCACTAAGCATCAGAAAAATACAGATCAAATCCACGATTCAATATCACCTCACGCCAGTTAGATAACTACTATAAAAAAAAACCAGAAAATAACAAGTGTTGATGAAGATATAGAGAAATTGGAACCCTTGTGTGCTGTTGGCAGAATTGTTACATGGCTCAACCACTCTGGAAAACAGTATGGTCATTCCTCAAAAAATTGAAAATAGTTACCATATGATCTAGCAACCCCACTGCTGGGTATATACTGAAAAGAATTGAAAGCAGGGTGTTGAAGAGATATTTGCACACCCATTATTGGGTGTTCACTGCAGCATTATTCACAATAAGCAAGAGGTAGAAGCGACCCAAGTACCCATCAGCAATGAAAGGACACAAATGTAATACTTATGTAAAATAGAATAGTCAGCCATAAAAAGGAAGGAAATCCTGGCACATGGTTCAACGTGGATGAACCTTGATGACATTGTATTAAGTGAAATAAGCCAGTCCCCAAAAGACAGGTATGTATGATTACACTTACAGGAGGCATCTAAAGTAGTCAAATTCACAGAAACAGAAAGTAAAATGGTTGTTCTCAGGGGCTGAGGGGGAAGTGGGGAGTTGTTCAATGGGTATAGAGTTTCAGTTTTCCAAGATAAAAAATTCTGGAGATCTGTTGTATGACAATGTAAATTTACTTAACACTATTGAACTATACACTTAAAATGGTTAAGATGGTAAATTTTATGTCATACTTATTTTTACCACAATTAAAAAAATTTTTAATATGATTTTATATTGTTAAAAAATAAACCTTCAACTTGTTCCTTTCCTGAAATGTTAATAACTAAATAGGTACTATTATAATATTCTGGTGTCCACATAGGCAGGCCTAAAGAGCATAAGCTATGGAAAAACTCATAAAGTTGAGAAAAAATACTATTTTTCATCTTTTTTCTGCTATACAGGAAAAGCCTGCCATTATTTATTCTAGTGGTGGGGCCATTAGTGCATCAATAAAAGAGCCGTGTTTTACATGGCACAGGATGGAGACCCTGAAGAAAGCCAGTCTCACACCTCCTGAGATACCTTTTTTGTTGTTGTTGAAGGTTCAGAGCTTCATGCGAGGCTGGTTGTGTAGAAGGAAATGGAAGACCATCGTGCAGGATTACATTTGTTCTCCTCACGCGGAAAGTATGAGGAAGAGAAACCAGATTGTGTTCACCATGGTTGAGGCCGAATCAGAATATGTTCACCAGCTCTACATCCTGGTCAACGGCTTCCTCCGGCCCCTGCGGATGGCGGCCAGCTCCAAAAAGCCGCCCATCAGCCACGATGACGTCAGCAGTATTTTTCTCAACAGGTTTGTCTTGGCATAAACTAAAAAGTCATGTGAAAAATGCTTTTGTATTTCTTTTTTTTAATATATAATTTATTTTGGTATCATTAATCTACAATTACATGTGCAATATTATGGTGATTAAACTACCCCCTTCATCAGGTCCCTCCCACCAACCCCATTACAGTCACTGTCCATCAGCGTAGTGAGATGCTACAGAATCACTACTTGTCTTCTCTGTGTTGTACAGCCCTCCTCGTGCCCCCCCTACATTACGTCTGCTAATCGCAATGTCCCTTTTACCCTCTTATCCCTCCCTTCCCACCCATCTTCCCCAGTCCCTTTCCCTTTGGTAACTATTAGTCCGTTCTTGGGTTCTGTGAGTCTGCTGCTGTTTTGTTCCTTCAGTTTTTTTCTTTGTTCTTATACTCCACATATGAGTGAGATCATTTGATACTTGTCTTTTTCGGCTTGGTTTATTTCACTGAGCATAATACCCTCTAGCTCCATCCATGTTGTTGCAAATGGTAGGATTTGTTTTCTTCTTATGGCTGAATAATATTCCATTGTGTACATGTACCACATCTTCTTTATCCACTAATCTACTCATGGGCACTTAGGTTGCTTCCATTTCTTGGCTATTGTAAATAGTGCTGCGATAAACATAGGGCTGCATATGTCTTTTTCAAACTGCGCTGCTGCATTCTCAGGGTAAATTCCTAGGAGTGGGATTCCTGGGTCAAATGGTATTTCCATTTTGAGTTTTTTGAGGAACCTCCATACTGCTTTCCACAATGGTTGAACTAATTTCCATTCACACCAGCAGTGTAGGAGGGTTCCCTTTTCTCCACATCCTCACCAACATTTTGTTGTTTGTGTTTTGGATGTTGGCCATCCTCACTGGTGTGAGGTGATATCTCATTGTGGTTTTAATCTGCATTTCTCTGATGACCAGTGATGTGGAGCATCTTTTCATGTGCCTGTTGGCCATCTGAATTTCTTCTTTAGAGAAGTGTCTATTCATGTCCTGTGCCCATTTCTTAATTGGATTATTTGCTTTTTGTTTGTTAAGGTGCATGAGTTCTTTATATATTTTGGATGTCAACCCGTTATCAGATACATCATTTATGAATATATTCTCCCATACTGTAGGATATCTTTTTGTTTTACTGATGGTATCCTTTGCTGTACAGAAGTTTTCAGCTTGATATAGTCCCACTTGTTCATTTTTGCTTTTGTTTCCCTTGCCCGGGGAGATATGTTCATGAAGAAGTCGCTCATGTTTATGTCCAAGAGATTTTTGCCTATGTTTTTTTCTAAGAGTTTTATGGTTTCATAACTTACATTCAGGTCTTTGATCCACCTTGAGTTTACCTTTGTGTATGGGGCTAGACAGTAGTCCAGTTTCATTCTCTTACATGTAGCTGTCCAGTTTTGCCAACACCAGCTGCTGAAGAGGCTGTCATCTCCCCATTGTATATCCAAGGCTCCTTTATGAAATATTAATTGACTGTAAATGTTTGGGTTAATGTTTGGATTTTCTATTCTGTACCACTGGTCTGTGGGTCTGTTTTTGTGCCAATACCAAATTGTCTTGATTACTGTGGCTTTGTAGTAGAGCTTGAAGTCAGAGAGCGTAATACCCCGTGTTTGATTCCTCCTTCTCAGAATTGCTTTGGCTATTCGGGGTCTTTTGTGGTTCCATATGAATTTTAGGATTATTTGTTCCAGTTCATTGAAGAAAGCTGTTGGTAGTTTGATAGGGATTGCATTGAATCTGTAGATTGCTTTAGGTAGTATAGCCATTTTGACAATATTTATTCTTCCTAGCCAAGAGCATGGGATGCATTTCCATTTGTTAGTGTCTTCCTTAATTTCTCCTAGGAGTGTCTTGTAGTTTTCAGAGTACAGGTCTTTCACTTCCTTCGTTAGGTTTATTCCTAGGTATTTTATTCTTTTAGATGCAATTGTGAATGGAATTGTTTTTCTGATTTCTTTCTCTTAGTTCATCGTTAGTGTATAGGAAAGCAACAGATTTCTGTGTGTTAATTTTATATCCTGCAACTTTGCTGAATTCAAATATTAGTTCTAGTAGTTTTGGAGTGGAGTCTTTAGGGTTTTTTATATACAGTATCATGTCATCTGCAAATAGTGACAATTTGACTTCTTCTTTACCAATCTGGATGCCTTGTATGTCTTTGTTTTGTCTGATTGCCGTGGCTAGGACCTCCAGTACTATGTTGAATAACAGTGGAGAGAGTGGGCATCCCTGTCTTGTTCCCGATCTTAGATGAAAAGCTTTCAGCTTCTTGCTGTTAAGTATGATGTTAACTGTGGGTTTGTCATATATAGCCTTTATGATGTTGAGGTACTTGCCGTCTATACCCATTTTGTTGAGAGTTTTAATCATGAATGGACGCTGAATTTTGTCAAATGCTTTTTCAGCCTCTATGGAGATGATCATGTGGTTTTTGTTCTTCTTTTTATTGATGTGGTGGATGATGTTGATGGATTTTCGAATGTTGTACCATCCTTGCATCCCTGGGATGAATCCCACTTGATCATGGTGTATGATCCTCTTGATGTATTTTTGAATTCGGTTTGCTAATATTTTGTTGAGTATTTTTGCATCTACGTTCATCAGGATATTGGTCTGTAATTTTCTTTTTTGGTGAGGTCTTTGCCCAGTTTTGGTTTTAGAGTGATGCTGGCTTCATAGAAAGAGTTTGGAAGTATTCCCTCCTCTTCTATTTTTTGGAAAACTTTAAGGAGAATGGGTGTTATTTCTTTTCTATGTCTGGTAGAATTCAGAGGTGAATCCATCAGGTCCAGGGGTTTTGTTCTTGGGTAGTTTTTTGATTACCGATTCAATTTCGTTGCGGGTGATTGGTCTGTTTAGGTTTTCTGTTTCTTGCTTGGTCAGTCTTGGAAGGTTGTATTTTTCTAGGAAGTAGTCCATTTCTTCTAAGTTTTGCAGCTTGTTAGCATATAGATGCTCATAACATTCTCTTAGAATTCTCTGTATTTCTGTGAGGTCCGTCGTTATTTTTCCTTCCTCATTTCTGATTCTGTTTATGTGTGTAGATTCTCTTTTTCTCGTAATGAGTCTGGCTAGGGGTTTATCTATTTTGTTTATTTTTTCAAAGAACCAGCTCTTGGTTTCATTGATTTTTTCTATTGTTTTATTCTTCTCAATTTTATTTATTTCTTCTCTGATCTTTATGATGTCTCTCCTTCTGGTGACTTTGGGCATCATTTGTTTTTCTTTTTCCAGTTTCAGTAATTGTGTCTTTAGACTGTTCATTTGGGAATGTTCTTCCTTCTTTAAATAGGCCTGGATTGCAATATACTTTCCTCTTAAAACTGCCTTTGCTGCGTGCCACAGAAGTTGTGGCTTTGTGTTGTTGTTGTCATTAGTCTCCATATATTCTTTGATTTCTGTTTTGATTTGGTCATTAAGCCATTGATTAATTAGGAGAATGTTGTTAAGTCTCCATGTATTTGTGACCCTTTTTGATTTCTTTCTAAAATTTATTTCTAGTTTTATACCTTTGATATCTGAGAAGTTGGTTGGTAGGATTTCAATATTTTTGAATTTACTGAGGTTGTTTTTGTGGCCTAGTATGTGGTCTATTCTGGAAAATGTTCCATGTGCACTTGAGAAGAATGTGTATCCTGCTGCTTTTGGGTGCAGAGTTCTGTAGATGTTTGTTAGGTCCATGTGTTCTAGTGTGTTGTTCAGTGCCTCTGTGTCTTTACTTATCCTCTGTCTGGTTGATCTGTCCTTTGGAGTGAGTGGTGTGTTGAAGTCTCCTAAAATGAATGCATTGCTGTCTATTTCCTCCTTCAATTCTGTTAGTATTTGTTTCAAATATGCTGATGCTCCTGTGTTGGGTGCATGTATATTTATAATGGTTATATCTTCTTGTTGGACTGACTCCTTTATATCATTATGTAATGTCCTTTTTTATCTCTTGCTACTTTCTTCGTTTTGAAGTCTATTTTATCTGATACAAGTACTGCAACACCTGCTTTTTTCTCTTTGTTGTTTGCGTGAAATATCTTTTTCCATTCCTTCACTTTTAGTCTGTGTATATCTTTGGGTTTGAGGTGAGTCTCTTGTCAGCAGCATATCTATGGGTCTTGCTTTTTTATCCATTATGTTACTCTGTGTCTTTTGATTGGTGCATTCAGTCCATTTACATTTAGGGTGATTATTGATAAATATGTACTTATTACCATTGCTGGCTTTAGCTTCGTGGTTACCAAAGGTTCAAGGGTTGCTCCTTTACTATCTAAGAATCTAACTTAACTTTCTTGTTAAGTTATTGTGAACACCGTCTGATGTTTCTTTGTCTCTCCCTTCATATTCTTCCTCCTCCATTCTTTATATATTAGGTGTTTTATTCTTTGCCTTTAGTTAGTATTTGGATGGTCTGCTTTCTTTGCTATGATTTTATTTTCTCTGGTAACATCTTTTTAACCTCAGGGGTGCTTCCCTCTAGAGCAGTCCGTTTAAGATATCCTGTAGTGGTGGTTTATGAGAGGCAAACTCTCTCAACTTTCCTTTGTCTGGAAATTGTTTAATCCCTACATCATATTTAAATGATAATCGTGCTGGGTACAATATTCTTGGTTCGAGGC
>JAQQAC010009165.1:28708929-28729412 GCA_029783875.1 Phataginus tricuspis | reverse complement strand
TTGTAAGCAAAACAGAGATTTTGACAAACTCTTGAAACAGTATGAAGCCAACCCTGCCTGTGAAGGGAGGATGCTGGAAACCTTCCTGACCTACCCCATGTTTCAGGTAAGTCACCTGGGGCGCATCCTCTAAGTCATCGGGTCCACCAGGGTGTCGCGGAGACCTAGGGGGACCCGAGTGAGATGTGCAAGTGTCCCCCGTGAGGAGTCATGGCACAAGCACATCTTCCGTCATCTCGAGCTTGGCTCTGAGATAAATTCGTTCTCTGTATAGTATATGTAATAAAACCAGGCATTTCTGAGACAATTAAATCAGGAATGAGTTTTTGAAAAGCAGCACAGTGTTCTCTTTACAGAAAGATTCTGCACAGCCTTCTTCCATGGAGTCTCCTCCTCCAGCATGTTTAAAAATATTATTAGGTTCACAGAAATAGGATGCTGCGCAAATGTTCCAGTGTATGCTGGTTGCATAAAAAGTTCCCGGAGAGGGGAGCGACTGTTGGGCAAGTCTTTGCTCTCCCTCCCCTCCCCCCTGCCCCATTGTGACTGCTGTTGTCCCCCATGCCTGGAGCTGTGGGGAGCAAGAGCAGGACCTCCTGGGCGCAGAGGCTGCCAAGACTTAGGAGCCAGAGGCACTGGCTGGCACTGGGGACTCCTGCCCATTGCAGGATTGCTGCCGGGAGCTGGGGCTTGTCCTGATGCTCTCCTCTTGGGATTAGAGGAATCTAAGGGTTCAGGTATACTTGTTTTCATTCCTATATCTAGGGCTTTACTATTAAGAGCTCTTGAGTGAGAACTGCAGAGGCCAAAATGTGAATTGAATCTCCTGTTCTTTTCAAAAGTGTAGATTCTGTTCTTTTGGAAAGGCATTGAGTGTTCCCATTGTGGAATTTACGGGGCTTCTGGCCAGGCCTCCACATTGTCATGTGGTAAACCGATTCCCCTGATCATGTGTGTTAGGGTTTCTGTGGAGAGCTTTGTCCCTCTGAACAGGCATCTCTGACCCCCGCTGATCATTTTGTAGCCTCAGAAAGAAAGATTGCTCTGGTTCATAATTGTCTGTCTTAAAGTTTGTCAATCTGGCTTGAAGTCTTAGAATTCACCAAAGAAGTTTAGTAAGATTTTTAAAAGCCAAAAGGCTGCATTTGAAACAACATAAGTATAGTAAAACTTTATAATGTTATGTGTTTTTTCTTTTTTTTTTTGATACTCAAGATCTTCATTGATGTAACTGTAACAGCAACGGTATTGTGTTTTTTCATGGAACTGAATTGAGAACTCTGTGCCTCTCTGAGGGAATATTTCACGAGCAAAACTTCAAAGCAAAAAAATGTTGCTTTTCCTTTAAACGTTATACAAAACTGTAATTTAAAATCTTATTTACAGTGAAAAAAATTTTAAGTAGTGTTATGTTCTGTGATTCTATCTGAATCTTTGGCAATTACCTTTAGGTTATGATCAGATATCCTAAGTTGTATCTGTTCAGCGACCCCGAGTCAGGTGAATATCAAAGGTAGAGTTGTGAAAGACACATGGAATATTGAGAAGGGTACCTAGCTCCGTTCTTGACAGTCTATTAATGCCTTTCCAAGTGCTATTTAATTCCCACTGGTGTGATTCTCTCAATGTTTTAAAATGGAGAACTGCATTTACCCTTTAGATAAGATGCATGAACACAGTATAATGCAGGGCCTTGGAAAAGCCTTTGGAGTTCTTTAAAATGTTCATATACTCTTCCACCACCCTTGCCTCCCTTCCCCTGGACTTCAAGCCCAATAATGAGGCCTTGGCATTTTGACTGACCCCAAGAAATTCCCATAAGGTCAGACAAGACTATCGGACTGGGAATCTTCAGGAGACCTGGACATCTCGCTCACCCTTCAGTCATAATATTGGAGAAAATGACTGAACCAAGCTGAATCTCTGTTTCTTGCCCCCAAAGCTGAGGCAGCTGAGCTCATTTTATCTCCCAGGGCTCCAGCTTTCTGACTGTGATCCTAGGGAACGAGGCTGCTTCTGCCAGTTTGTGTCGGGTAACTACGTGGTGCAAGGAGCCTGGGCCTCCCCTCTCAAGACTGTGGTGGTCCCAAACCCTAGACTTTAGCTGAAGGATCAGATATGGAAGTTCCCTGGCTTCGTCCAGACCAGGCTAACCAAAGGCTTCAGCTATGAGAACCATTACTCTGGGAAAAGCCTCAGACTTAAAGAATTTAGCCAAAATTGGTCCAACTGCAAGAGATGTGCAAATCAAAAGAGCACTGAGACCGAAAGAGCTCTTTGTGTATTTGCATCTCATAACTTGTGAACAGACCGAGAAAGGAAATCATCAGAGTTTGCTGTCCAAGGATCTTGTTCTCTGTCTTGTTGTATCTCCCCCTCCTGCCTTCTCTCTAAGAGTGACAGTATGGGACACTTCGGGGAAATTGCCCTTTGTAGAAGCTTGGAGGTTCTTTCTTACTAGGTTCAGTCTGTCCTTCTTGTTCCCTTTTGGTCCTTTCATAACTGAGGTGAAATAGACACGGAAGTGTGCGCTCCCTCAGGCAGCCCGGATGGACCTGCTTCCCCGTGCACGCACTGTGGCAGGAGTGGTACTTCTGCATTTCAACCTTTCTCTGGCCTGGGCTGGAAACCTCAGGGTGAGGCGGGCATCTACACTTTTTTCTACAGGACAACAGTGGAAGAGGTGACCCTAGTTCATACCAGCAAGGGGCATCTGCCCAGACTTTTTCTTAAGGCAGAGGTTGGTGTGGGGCAGGGGAAGAAAGGGAGGTGATTGGCCGTTTTTAATCTGTGTATGCACAGGAGAGAAAAGTGTTATATTCTACCTCTTTCTAATGGGTCCTTTGTTGAGGGAGTTGATTGTTGCTGTCAGTGAACTATGTTGAACTATGGAAACTTGAAGGAATTCATAGAATTTGGATGATCACTAAATTTATCCTCGGTTGAACTATCAGTGTTGCTGAGAAATTTGTTACGGAAGATAATGCAGTCAGTAACAGTTTGTATTTAGCAAAGACAGTGACTTGGCTGGTACTGTTTAAATTGACTTCAGCTGCTCCTACGTCCACAGGTAAGCCGATCATGAAATCTGTCCTGACAAGAACAGGGCCATTAGATGTTCTCCAGAAGGTATCCACTTGCTGCTAGCCACCTATTTACTGTAATGGGAGAGCAAGCGAATTGATGTCTATGAAATGACAAGTCCTGTTCCATAACTGAAAGCAGAATTATGATTCATTTAGACAGGACTTACTATGATTTTTGGCCTCTTTGGAAACAGATTTATAATTAGCTCTTGACTATACAGATGAGCCCTTTGGAGAGCTGTCCGTTTCTCTGCAGAACATCCTTTGCCTGCTTTTTGGCAGTTTCAGGCTTGTTTGTTCCTCCACCAGAAAGTGTGGAAAGGGCCAGTTACTAAATTTCAAATCTGTCCACTTGAATCTTAGCCAAGGAGCTCTCCAAAATAGATTTAATTAATGGGGGAGGATCATGAAACTATTGACTAAACTTGGTTTTGTGGGTTTTCAGCACATTATAAGTAGTCAGACTCTCCCACTCCTGCCCTCTTTGTTATGAAAAATTGAGTACATTAGCTGTTGATTGCCTTGATTTTCTTGTAGAAGTAATTTAGAAGCAAACTGTTGTCAATCATGGCATTGTGCAGAAGGGATATTTGAAAGCATACTTAGCTCAGGGGCCTTCACCAAATGGGACGGCCCTGCAGGCCATCTTAGTGAGAAGTTTATGGGATGGAGAGATAGGAAACGCCCTCCACACGTCTCCTGAAGGAGGGGTCTCCTGTGCCCCACCCTCCTACAAGGAGGTCTGCCTTTCCCAAACCTTGACTTCTTGACATTCCCCAGGACACAACCCCAGAGTATGAGCTGCAGATAGATGAACTGTGCTGAGGGCTCTGCCCTTGGTGCCTATGCATAACTGTGGCTACGTTAGTAGACAACAAATATTAGCAAATAACCCAGTGATAGCCACCACCTGCATGAAAGCAAAAGCAGATCTGTGGCTAGAGCCACCAATGCCTCAGAATGGCATGGAAGGACTTACCCATGGGGCCCTGGATGCTGTTTTACTTTCTGCATTCTCAGAGGTCCTCTCAAGTTTGGAGTGAGACCCTAGTACCTGCAGTGGGTTTGTGCACTGGTCAGAATTGGGCTCATGGCTGGCTCTGCCATTAACTAGGAGGCCACCTCGGACAAGTTACCAAACGTTCACACTTTGTTTCCGTATCTCTATAAAATGGAGAAGTAATCCTTATGTTGCTGGAATATTGGGTCCACAGGCAAACCTTGTGCTCCAGTGCAATCCATAGTAGGCAGTATTATGGTAGCTGTGGTCCATGTTATTAAAATTAAAACCTCTGCACCTGCTTTCTAAAAATGTTTAGTTTATAAGCCAATAAAAAATAAATATGTTTGATCATATAACTTGAGTTAAATCTCTCTGTGGTCTATTAATACCTTCATAGGGTTGGTGGAGAGTCTGCCTTTGACAGAATTCAGATAGTCTGTTCATTAACAAGTGCACAAGTAAATAATCTAATTAAGCAATGTTTTACTGCTAGAAGGATGACTTGAGGTAAAGTAGGATCAGAATGTAATAAGGCTGAATGTATCTTCTTCTCCCAAGTTTTAATTCTTCAAGAGAACATTTCTGTAGTGTTATAGATTTTTTAAAAATTTTGTAAACAGGCAAATATATCTAAAATGCAGACTCAAGTGACTTGGTGATAGCTATATCTATTCCCCTCTGAACCAATGTTCAAATGTTATGATTAAGAAATATATGATTATATTGAAAATCTGCAGAAACAATTGTTTCTTTGTAACATAATGCCTTATTACTCTCTTCATGTGGTCTTGGTGAAGTGTATGTGTGAAGTTTGCAGCATGGTTCATTTAAAATGTACTTCTTTAAAAAAAATATTTGTAAAGCTGTAAATCAAAACTGTAAAAGTAGAGATGGGCTTCTGGGAGGTGCCAGTAGCATAGGAGGGAATGTCTCAGTGTCACTCATCCTGACTCTTGCTCATGCTGGTCTTTGCATTTAGATCCCCAGGTATATCATCACACTTCACGAACTCCTAGCTCATACGCCCCATGAACACGTGGAGAGGAAAAGTCTGGAGTTTGCAAAATCAAAACTAGAAGAACTGTCTAGGTATGTGGAGCACATATAATAAAGGCTCAATATGGGAAAGCAGCCAGTTAATGTGGAAACCTAATACATATGTCCAGGGAACAAGAAACAAGAGGTAGTCCAGCTTCACAGATTCACCTGAGTGCTAAAAGCCAGCTGTTGAGTTGGTCCTGAATCAGCACCACATTGATTTTAACCAAGAAAAAAAGACACTTTGAAGATGTTTTATAGATTCGATTACATGTGACTTTATGTAATTGAGATGTTCACATTTCTTCCAATGTCATAGAAAAACAATTTTCAGTTGTATTTTTGTATTCATATTTGGCAAGAAGCTAGAGAATGTATATTTTGTATTTATCAGTGACTTCAGTGTTTCAGGCAGTTACCTACATCTGTGTTTCTCTAGCTTATATGGGATAAATAGTATAAAAATCCTGAATTTACTCCACTTCTAAGAAACAGCATCCTGATTTCAATGAAGGGAGCTGTTCATAAAGTCACGTTGTTTTCCTGTTGCATGTACGAGCAGCCTTCTCAGGTACTCCTTGATTGCTGGCCCACTCAGCATTTAGTGTTAACCTTGCTTCAGGTCATGACTTGGTGAAGCCTGGAGGTGCCATCTGCACCCAGTTAAATTGATCCAAGTTCAAGACCTACCTTCTCAGATGGAGCTTTTCTTTGCCTACCCGCTAGGGCAATAGAAAATATCTCTACTGTGATCCTGTCTGTGTTGTGTCTGACAGGGTAATGCATGATGAAGTGAGTGACACCGAGAACATAAGGAAGAACCTTGCCATAGAAAGAATGATCGTAGAGGGCTGTGATATTTTGCTGGACACCAGTCAAACTTTCATCCGCCAAGGTAGGTCCTTGTTAACAACTTATTAGACCCACCATGTAAGTGATCTCTGTGACTGTCACATCACCACTGGCAGACCCAGGAAAGCATCTTGCAGCAGGCTTGACTTAGCTGTGTGATTGACACTGTTCATGCAGGACGTCCCCATGGCCTTGACGGAGGCTGTGAAGGCCCACTTTTATGCTGTTTCTTTTCAGGGGCCATGAAAAACAGCAACACAATAATAGTAAAGCACCAGTGGGACAATAAATTACATTCTGACTGGACCCTCCTCCTCAGTGGACCGGACATTCTCTACAGCTCCAAGGAGGACAGATCGGTCTGGCCAATTGGAATGGCAGTGGCAGGTGGTGACGACATCCAGGCAAAGGCCCAGAAGAAACTTGCATTACTCAAAGCCCTTTCACACAGCAGGGGGGACAATGTCCGGAGTGAAAACAGCTGTCTCTTGTTCCCATTTTTCATCAGCACTTCTGGATCAGCCCTACATGACATGATTTGATTCACCTGGTAACTCCAGTTGCCAGATGAAATGTCTCACAACTCACCCCAGCCCCACTTTGATAATGGTGAAGGTATCTGTTTGTGGGGTGTGTGTTGGGGGCATCACCTAGTAAATGAAGCTTTTGAAGAATTGAAGATATTTGTGCCAGAAACTGTGAGAAACCACAGCCTAACAGTGCATATTCCTCTGTGGCTTTCCAAAGTGCATGAAGTAAAACACATCCCAGGTTCTTTTAAAGTCCTCAGGTGTTCTGAGGGAGGGGAGCATGCCCCCTGGAGTTGATTTGAGATGAGATATTGCACACATTTTGGTTTTGAACTTGTTGAGGGGTGGCACATAAATTTGGAATTGGAATTAACCCTTAATGTAGTTTCTGTTTATCAGGTGCCATTATCATTTGACATTTGCACTTCTGTTGCCTAACCAAAATGTGCTGCTTAAAATATTCTGTTTTACCTCATCAAACAAGACATTATTCATGCTGTGCACATTAATTATTGCACAGAATACTTAAAAATTTTAATACATATTGTTCTATTTTCCCTTATTTACAAGGAGAGAAATCATACATATGTTAAAGTTTGGAAGTACATTTTTGGAAATGATACCTTTTCTTATTTTGGGCTTTCAATATTAATTTTTCTGTAAATAATCATGGAATTTAATGCTAGTATCTTCAGGCCTTCCTAAGTCCCCATCTTCTCTGTGTCCTCATACTGCCTTTCTGCCTTCCCAGCAGTTGCCTGTCTCTGGGCCTTTATGTGTGCTGTCCACAGCCTCATGGCCAGAATGCCTTTATCCACCTTTTTTGTGCCTATGGAAGGTCTGCTTCTCTTACCAGGCTCAGGTCAGACACCTCTGAGGAGCCTTTCAAAATTTCCTCCCCATCTTACTCTCTTTTTCCCTCCAGTTGGAATGAATTTACCTTCCTCATTTCCAAGGTCTTTTGTTCCTGGTGCATGTATTTCATTCCCTTGTGTATTATGGGTACTTGTTTGCATGCTTCTCCCTCCTAGTAATTGCAGCTCTGAAGGGCAGTGTTTATGGATCCTCTCTTGCCTAATGCCCTGCTTTCCATTGTGGAACCTGGAAAATGGGGTTTGGATTGAATGGAATTGCTTGTTCAATTGCAATTTTGATTGTAAGGTGTCATATTTTGTATTCTTCTTGTACTTGGAATTCACTGAAAAATACTTACTAGTTGCCTTGAGCTTTATAATATGTGAGAATGAAAACCAAAGTTTCTATAACTAGTATTCCATCTCTGAAAGGACTTTTCATTGTAAAGTATTGTTATGCATAAACATTTAATCTATTTCTACAAACAGAAACTGTTTTAATCTAATTTGAAAAACTATGAATGGAAAATTTTCAAAGCTTGAATATATTGAATACGTCATATTTTCTTTCATTATACTTGGAGGAAAAACAATCATTAGCCACCTCTCCCTTTGATTCATGTCCAATGGCATTTATTGCTTGTTCTCTGCCACATGTTTAAGGCACTTCTGTCAGCTATTAATATATCTGATGTTATTATTGTATTGATGTTGATACAATGATTTGCCTTTCAGCAATATTTTTCTGTATTGTTTGGTTTGGTTAGTCTGTTTATGAATTATACAATAAAGGTGGTTTAAAAAGTCAGCCCTTAATCTGCAAAAGTAGAAAGTGATCCAATTATGGACACTTTGGGAAATTTGCATTGTTTTGCTCTGGTTGCTCCTATTACCACTTTTACTAAATGCCCTTCACAGGCTTTAAACACTTTTAAGCTTTGAGGGATTCTATTTTCTTGATTTATCTCTAATTGTATGCAAGTATTTGTGTTATTTACTTTTAGGGGTGATATGAGGTCTGTTTTAGCGTATGTGTGGGGGTGTGTGTGTATGTATGCAAGTATGTGTGTGGTTTCAATCTTAAATGAATTTTAATTCTCAAGACTAGAAAAAATACATTATCCAGGTCGTTTGAAAGGCCTTCTTAGAATAGCATCAGCCAGTCTTGAATGTCAGTCAGCCCATGAGACTGAGTGGTTGAAATAACAGAAGTTTTACTGTCAATTGATTCCCAATTATGAGATAGTTGATGAGTTGAATGCAAGGGACTGTATTTTTGCAGTGATC
The DNA here is from genome assembly GCA_029783875.1 of Phataginus tricuspis. NCBI lineage: Eukaryota > Metazoa > Chordata > Mammalia > Pholidota > Manidae > Phataginus > Phataginus tricuspis. Next base: position 28,720,762 of record JAQQAC010009165.1, on the reverse strand, counting down.
TGATATTGTCATTTATTTTCCAAAATCTATTCAAAGTTTGTTGAACAAATACATAAATGTGTAAGGCAATAGCAGGAAGACAATATAGACATGTCACTGGAGGTCAGATTCTATCTCCTCCACTTCCTTGCTGTCTAATATTGGGCAGTTCATCCAACATCTCTGCCTCTGTGTCCTCTCCTTAGCTGGAGTTGATAGTAGCACCTGTCTTTCCGGGTGGTTGTGAAGATGAAATGGCTAATGCTCACGAAAGCATCTAGGCTGGTGCCTGTGAGGTTATGATGCAGACTTTAAAAACCAAGATCCAGATCTTGGAATGGGTTTCTATTTCCAATACCAGGAAATATATATGGATATTATTAGAAGATAAAGGCACTCTAAACGGACAGTTGGGGCAAAACTCATTCTGCATAGTCAACATTGTTTTGTGGAAATGTGAATCAGAAAAATGAAAAAAGGTGACTGAATTCAGAGGGAAATGCATGGAGAATAAGGAATGGACTTCTCTGGTACCTTAATCATTACCCCAGACTCTAAATCATGGGCTTTCACTATACTAGTGTTCTTTGAAATTGTGACATGGGGTCTAGAAATAGTTACATCTTCTTAAATGCCTCACCCAACAAATAACCTGGAAATTGTGCTTCATTCTTTTTCACTACTGAGCAGAGCTCAGAATAAGGGCATTAGCTAGTCTTAAATAGCACTCCATGGGAATTTAATGATTGAAAAAACAGAAGTTTTGTTGTAAATTGACCCCAATTATTAGACCGATGATAGAGATGCAAGAACTGAATCATACCCAGTGGGCTGATACTAAGGAGTTACCACTTTAATCTACTTATTTCTTTAATTTGTATTGCGAGAGAAGAATTTTCAAGTCTCCTGGTTGTGTTGAAACATAAGATAAAATGTGAAAAACATCCACTTAACATGTTATTTCCAATATGATTTCACAAACCAAATGAAATTGCCCACTTTTAATTCAGACGTATAACTTTGTGTACATACCTAAATGCATATAGTCTCTTAGTTGGATATGAGATGAACAGTTATAGATTAAGAATATTAATGTACAGTTGCCAACAAAACATTTATTTTTTTAACCTCAAAGCTGAAATTCACATTGATTACTAATATATCAGTGAGCGGTGTTTTCTGTAATTTCTGATGTATAAACATTAAATACTAGAAGCACTTAACAGTGAACACATTATATTGAGGCTTCATAACCTCGGCCTTTCTGAAAATGACTCCCGAGCTCATTCGGCCCCCAGGATATCTGTCCTAAACCCCAGTCTTTCACTCCACCCCACCAATCATCCTGGTGACTCACGACCCCCGTGGCAAATCTACAGCACTTCCCCATCTGCTCCCTTTCTAAATGTCGCTGAATCCTGGCTGCACCACTCAACCAGGTGTGGCCTTAGGAGGGAAGCTTGGCCTCTCAGGCCTCAATTTCCCCTTCTGTAAAAGGGGATGAGTGAGCCACGTCCTCGGAAAGCTCTCCTTCAGCTCTGATTCCAGCTCAGGAGTCCCATGGCTACAACCCTGCTGCTGCTGTTGCAGGTTCACTTCCTCAGGCGTTCCTCTGCCTTCTGCTTTCCCTATCCCTCCTTCACGCTTCACGTTGAATGGCTTGAGCTCTCTGCCAGTTTGCCCCACCTGCCTCATCTCCTGCATCCACTCTCCTCTCACCCATTCCCTACAGTGGAATCAAGTCTCCTCCTGCCCTTTGTTCCCCCGTCCCACACCCTCCCCCAGGGCTGCTTCAGTGCTTTTCTTTAGGCTCCAAGCAGCTGCCTACTTGGCCTCCACCAAGCAGCCCCACCTAAACAGGTGGGATTGGGGCATGGAGGCTTGGGTCCTTTATTCCCTGAACATCTTTAGATCTGTGTTAAAAAGCAGATGCTATTTGGAATATTATGTTAATATTCATACGTTAATGTGAGTGTTTTGTGGTCCGCAGTTCCAGTTTTACCATATTACATATAAACACAACTTTAGTGGCTTTTCCTCCACGTGCAGCAGTAATCTGTGCTCTTAAAAAAAAGAAATCAGGAAACCCAGAAAGTGTATGAAGAGGAAAATAAGGTTGCCTGCAATCTCATCTCTTAGTGATGACCACTGCTAATATTTAAGGGTTGAATATGCATTCAGTGGTTCTTATGAGGCCAGTATGAGTCTTTGTAAGGCAGCATTGGATGTAGGTGGTGGATTAAACAAATAGTAGAAATATTACTGGCTCAGGGCATTTCAGAAGTCAGAGGCAAGGGATTTGCAAGAAGTTTTCCTAGTACTTTATGCTTGGACATTTAACTTAGATTGGAATCTTAGTTTTTGGGCAGAGGGAGGCCCTTATTAGTATGAAAGTACATAAAATCTATGTTGAGCTTCTCACATAGAATGCAAGATAGTCTGAAGCTCACAAGAATGTTCTGAGTATAGGCTTTATGTGGTTTCTTTTCCATTCAGATTCCACAAAGAATTTTTATCACACATAATTTAAATATGACCTGGAATAGCTGCTCTTTAAAAATAGTCAATAATTAAATTGCATTGAATTGTTATTTGTGTATATTTATAATATACCTATATTGACATTCTATTTTTAAATACAAAGAAAGCTCTATCAGTATGCTATTTATTAACCTTCAGTGCTTCAGGAAGAATAAATTCTATTTGCTTTTTATTATGTTATTTTATTACTGTATGTATTTAAACAATATGTACCTTATTCTTAGGTAAATGAATTGATTAAGAACAGATCACCAAGGGGCAAATAGCAGAAGTACCTCTTCCTTGAATTCAGTTAGGCTTTCTTTCAATCTTATTTTCCAGCTTGTACATGAGTATTCAAATCTAAAGTGTCTTACAAAAATAGTAGGAATGAGTTTGGCCCTTAAAACACAGGGCATCGTTTCTTCTGCTCAGAGTGTAGGGGACTTACTTGCTCTGATGGTGTATCAGATAAATCATTGGTATCTTAGGAAACAGGCCCTAGTGTTTATTGAATCAAGAGCAGCTCTCACTTGACAGAATTTTAATTGCTGTGTATTCTTTACTTTTGTGATTACCAGGTTCTCTTATTCAAGTACCTTCCGTTGAGAGGGGGAAACTTAGTAAAGTTCGCCTGGGTTCATTGTCTTTGAAAAAGGAAGGAGAAAGACAATGCTTCTTATTTACAAAACACTTTTTAATTTGTACAAGAAGTTCAGGAGGAAAGCTGCATCTGCTCAAGGTATGGGTTTTACATGACTGTTCCATTTATGTTCTGCTTAAGAGGCATTGAGGTTAATTTATTTATGACTATCCCATACCTGATATCATAAAAAAGATCATCATGGTTACATTGGTAATGTTCAATCACCAACCTTGACATTTACTTTGTTGTTTATTGGATCCAAAGCAATAGAAATTTATGTGCACATTACTACAAAGACGTGCAATAAAAATCATAACCTGGGCAAAATTATACTAGTTGATGACCACTGAGCTTCAAAAATCTTGTCAAACACTGCAGTGTACTGATGTAGAATTTGCTAAATGCTATTTTGTCTTGCTCTATACCAAGAGTCAGCAAACTATAGCCCACAGCTTGCTGCCAGTTTTTTGTCTATAAAGTTTTATTTGAACACAGCCATACCTTTTCTTTTTTTACATATTTTTTGTGGCAGCTTTCATGATCTTTAAAATCGCAGCTTTGAGTAGTCACTAAAAGATTTACTATCTGGCCCTTCACTGAAAAAATTCACCTATGTATACCTTCTGTTTTTTAGCATCTAAAGATATTATCCAACACCATGATGATAGCTTTTTACCAACCACTTCCTGGTTGGTGAGTTCAGCCCTTTGCGGAGCTACATTCACTCTCGAGGGCCTCCGGTGCCATCTAGTCTCCCACAGACTGACTTACTAAACTGTGAAACATTGGGTGTGAGAGTGGGTTGCAGGAGAAGAATCATGAAGTTCACTGAGTTACATGTCTAAGTTTAATTTTGGAATCTATGAAAATTATGTGTGATGCAGAATCGCTGGGCTTTCTTCTATGGCAACTTGAATGTCAGGTTTACAGATCCGAGCTCCCCAACTTAGGCAAACTTCTTAATGGAAAATTGGTTTGTTTCCAGACAGGTGGGGTTCTCTCCCTAATAGAGTGTACGTTGATCGAGGAGCCTGATGCAAGCGAAGATGACTGTAAGTCACATTCTATCACTTAGAATTATATTAGAATAATATAATTTGAGTAGTCACTAAAAGATTTAGAGTAAAGAAGTTCTGTGGTATTTTATATACTTGAAACTAAAAAAAGCTGTTTAAGCAAGCAGGAGAGATGCTGAAAATAAATGCTCTGAAGTCATTTACGCATGAAAAATTCTGTTGAGCCATTTAATTGGTGATCCTTGTTAAACCATGTTTCGGAATTCACATTTTACTGAATTTGTCTCCTGAAGGGGACTTTTCAGTGCAATTCAGAAAGGAATTGAATTAGATGCTTGGCATTCTGTAGCTTTATGGAAATTAAAATACAGGAAACAGGAAATGTCAAGGAGACCCAGGATCCTAGTCTGACCTCAGCTTTTTCATCTGCTTATGAGTTTAATAAAGCCTTTCCCGTGCCAGAGAAGTACTGTATTGCTGAAAAAGATTCTGAACTTGAACACACAACGATCATATTACTAGAACCAGGTGAAAGCAGCTACTAGTCACATTTTTGTATTATTCACATCTAATTGTCTGGTTTGCATGTGTTGAAGCCAAAGGTTCTGGGCACATGTTTGGACACCTGGATTTTAAAATAGTGGTCGAGCCTCCCAACGCTGCCCCTTTCACTGTGGTCTTGTTAGCGCCTTCACGCCAGGAGAAGGCTGCTTGGACAAGCGACATAAGTCAGGTGAGTGAGTGCCTTTTTGCCATAAGTTGTTTTTTCTTTGTTTTTTAAAAATTCCACAACATAAATTTTTGGGGAGGGTCTTAAGAGTTACTTTACTAAAAAATATATCAGGTTACTGTGGTCACTGCCATCACCACTCTGTAGCTTGATATGCTGGCATCATTTATTGTTGTTTGTTTGTTTTTCTTTTTAAGGTTAAAAGTTACCTGAACTGTAATGCTTGCATTTTAGCTCCTGGGCATTTTTGTACATGTGATAAATGTACTCACTTAATGTTGAACGGTGTTCAAATTCCTCTAGTAATAATGAATTATGCAGGGACCCCCCTAGATTGTCTTGTTAGTTTGTATGTTTCTAAAGTAGGAAAATGGTAAGAGATACAAAAAAGTTAACAAGGGCTATGGGGAGAAGTCACAAATTAGGGAATCACATCCAAGAAGACATACTACCTGTAACATGAAATCTGAAGGTGAGCTCCTGTGTTTTATGTACACAAAATTAGGAAACAGATCTCCTTACCTTTCCTTGATCAGCAATGCCAGTTAGGGAGTTGTTGCCATTTATTAAAGACTTGAAAATGCATCAAAACTAGTCATAATTAGGCTTGGGCATTCCTGAACGGAAGCTCCACATTAATTTGGCTCCAACAGAGGAGAAAAATGTTCATGGAAGGAAAACATTAAAAGAAGTCTGGATAATTATCATGCAAGTTGATAACTCAAGGAAGGTTGGGACAAACAGTAAAAAAAAAACATATACTGTAGGTTCCATTGCTTTCTTTTTTCTCAAGCAATCAGAACAATTTATATATAAGACTTTGGTAAAAATATGAACTATATCATAGTTCTTCAGATACTCAGTTTTTTTCTGAGTGACTGAAAACTGGGGAAATAAAGAATGCATGCCAAAAATAATTATTTTGGTATGTCAATAAAATTTCACAGGCTTAAAGGGCATGGCACTTGTAATAGTATTCTGAAGACAAACAGAAATATTAGTCCCATTGCAGAGGTGAGAAAATGAGATATAGAAGGCTTAGTGTTTGTCCAAAATTACACAACTGAATTGACTCAAGACTCAAAACTAATCCAGGTCTTTTATTAGCACACTAAACACCCTCTATAGGCATACTAGATTTTTACTTAAATACTCCTTGGACTGCTTTGATGATGAATAATGAGTTAGAAATAAAAGCACTTCTTTCTCTGGCTAACAAAGAAATGAAAATATGGGATCTTCTATATTTGCATAATTACATCCTTGTGATTATTAATATTTTCATTAGCTCTGTGCTGTACAAATTAATACTTTAGTCACTGTTTATAATGCATCTCTTACCTTATGAAACTCTGAATCATTCATTGAGTCTATGAATGTTTATGGAGTAATGTGCTGCTGGGTATTGTGCAGGTACCAAGGATACAGCCATGAGCCTGGCTGTCAAGGAGACAGGCAGGCTAGTAGGGAAGAAAGGGAAGTGGACAACTTAATGCAACTGAATTTTGTAGGTGTTGTGAAGCCAAGATAAATAGGAAGAGGAAAAATAAGGGTAGGAATAGGATATTTTTTTAGCTGCTTCTAACGTCCACCTTACCTTGTAACTGGGACTCCTAAGATACAGAATTGATCAAAGCTTTAAGTGACCTTCCTTAGGGTGCCTGGCATTGCTAAAAGAGAAAGACCCTTGGGGTACATGAATGATTCTATGTCTGGTCCTTTAAAGAAAGGATCCAGTGCTCTGCCTGCCACAAGCATCCAACTGAGCCTCTCTTTTTAACATCTTGAGGCAGTTAAGTAACTTCTTCCTATTTTTCTAACATATTAAATTCTACAAGTGAATCAGAGAAGGAAGCTAACAGGAAATTGTCTCTTTTTGAGAGATGGTGATATCATTTCATGAAATTACTATATTCAGTAGAGGCTGGATATTGTGTGTCTTTGACACGATTTCACTCATTCAACAAATATATTCATGTGGATGCTATAAGCCAGGCACTGTCCAGGCAGGTGTAATATAACACGAACAAGAGACTCAACAGCCACAAAAGATACCCTGGCTACATTCTAGGTGGGGAGGATTGAAAAACAATAGATTAATAAACAAGTATATACTATTTTATGTCGGAAGGTATAGGGCAGAATGAGAAGGATTGACTTGCTGAAAGTAGGTGTGGAGCAGTACAGTTTTAAAAAGTGGTCAGCGAATGCTGCAGGAGACATCGAAACAAAGACTGTATATATGATAAAGGGAACAGCCATTGAAAAGGCTCTTAAGTGGAAGGACACTGCATATTTTGAGGAATGGCATGAAGGCCAGTGTGGCTGAAGTAAAATGTGTGAAATGGAAAATAGGAAAGTAGGAAGTCAGAGAGGTAACAGAGACCAGATCAGGGAGGGCTTTAACTTGTACTATGAGTCAGATGAAAAGCTAATAAAGGGTTTGAGCAAAGGAATTCCATGATCCCAGCTTAAAAAGATCACTTTGGCTACTGTATTGAGAATAGATTGAGGGTAGAAAGCAGGAGTGGAAGCAGGGCAGTGCATGAGAAGCCTACTGCAGTAGTCCAGGCAAGGGATGTTAAAGGTTTAGGTCAGCATGGCAGGAATGGAGTGGAGATAAGGGTTTTGATTATGGATTCATTTTGAAGGTAGCGTCAACAGGGTTTTATTATGGATTATATTTGGAATGTGAGAGAGAAATAAGAGTCAGGGATGACTCCAGAGTTTTTGGCCTGGGCAACTGGAAGAATTAAGTTGTCCTTAACTGAGGTGGAGAAATCTTCTGGGGAAAGAGATTTGGGGCTTATTATCAAAAGCTTACTCTGGATTTGTTGAGTTTCAGAAGTCTGGATAGACATTTGCGTGGAGCTGTTAAGTAAGCTGTGGTATATAGAAGTCCAATGTTAAGAGGAGTGGTCAGAGAAGAGAAGAAGGCCATGGACGCAGTGAGGGCTCAGGGAGAACAGCAAAGAGGACTGAGAAGGAACCGCCAGTGTGATAGGACAGCCAAGAAGGCATGGCGTCATGCAAGTCAAGTGAGGAAATGTATCGAGGAGGGAGTGGTCGGGTGTCAGCTGCTACCAGCGGCCAAGCACCATAGTGAGTGTTCTGAGACACTTAGTGATTTTGATGGGGCAGGATTTGAATGGTGAGTAGTAGGGCCAGAGTGCCCCACTGTTGATTGAGCCTAGCCTGCTGCCCAGCAGCCTGGGTCTCATCAGCTTTTGTTCTCTGCTTAAAGCATTTTCATCTTATGGGGGAAATTATGTCTATACATACATTGATAGAAATTGTCAGTTTCCCAAGTATACCCTCTGGACCTATTCATTATTATTAAGATGAACCTACCAAATGCTTAAAAATGTGCCATTTAATATTATATATTAATATTATATATATATATATATATATATAAACACAAGAAGCAACTAGAAATATTTTCAATACCTAGCATACTAAATAAATGTTTATCAAAGTAGCTTCCACAGATAACTATATTAGAATTACCTGAGGGTTTTTTTAAACATGCAGATATTCCTAAACCCATGTTCCAGACTCCCTCCCAGGTTTAACAAGCTCCACAGATCACTTTTGCCTAGCTAAGTTAGAAAACCTCTGTCCTGAAAATCAACTATTTCCATCTCTAAAACCCCTACAGTCCTGCCTTATGGAAATGATTTTATTATCTGGCTCTCTAGTGTATATATGCATCATTCTTGCTTTTTACCTCTTTTACATCTTTCTATATTTCTACAAATTCCTCATATTGGAAACTTCTAATATAATAGTATACATACATTATTTACATATATAATATACCTACTCTAATATATAGGGACACAAAAAGGAACTGTGTATATATATATATAGTGGTAGAATATATCTACCACATTGACTTACCACTTTTCTAGTTTTTTCTGAACAATTAGGTATAGGGGTCATTTCCAAGTTTTGGCATTAATGTGTGAGGTTGAGCTAAACATCTGTGCGCAGGGAGCTCCTTACCCCTTTTCAAGGTCCTTCGTTGGTATATCTTCCCTACGGGGGGTAAGGCTGGTACAGAGGGCCTGGTCTCTTTCTTGATTTCATGATTCATGACTTGACAGACTGCCAAAGTGCCTCAGGAAATACATGACTCATCATTTCACTACATCACCAGCAAGGTCTATGCAGCTTTCTTCTAAGTCCTGCCTATGTTGAGTTTTGTCACATTCATCACATTTTCTGATTTAATGGGAAAGTGGTATTGCTTTCCAGGGGTTTTAATTTACATTTCTGTAATTACCAAAGAAATGAACATTTTCCATTATTTCTATTTCTTGTCTGTTTATATCGGATGGCATTTGTTCTTTGGAGGTATCCTTACAAACTAGGGAAATGCACATTTTCTTTCAGTTCAGATTATGGGTATGTTCTCCATTCTTTTATAATTTTTGTCATTCTGTAGTTTGCTAAGTCTTAATTTTTTTGTAAGTTGATCTCAAGTCACCTTGCTAAGCTACTGTATCATGTTACACCAATCACATATGGTGTTTATCCAAGATAATAAAGTGGTTCCTGAGTATTGACACAATCCCAGCTTCACATAAAGAACTCTATACAAAAATTAAGACTTGGTTTTGCCAGGCCTCTCACTTTGAAGCTGTAATTTTTAGAAGCAACAATTGCTTGAATGATTAATTACACCTTTAGTTATACCAATAGGGCCATAATTAACTGTTGGCGCCTCCAACAAAATGTATAAGTGGCTAAATGGTCTTGACCAATAATTCTTCCCTTTTTCATCTATTTATAGGGAAAAATTCGAGGCTGAAGATCTGACCATTCATTTCAATGTAGTGCTTTCACTTGTGCTTGTCTTATCATCATACATAATGGTGTTTAAACAGGTTTCTCTATAATTATGGGTATTAACTAAAATACAGAATTAAAATTCACCTCTGAGACTCTTCGTTTGGGCAGATATGTCAAAATACAGACCTTGTATAGACAAATTTGTAGCACGCTGACATGCTTTCTCCTTTAAAATAGCTTCTCTGGAATCAAAAGAGAATTTTCTACTTGAACATAAAAAGGTGAATTGAAAGACAAAACTGAATCTAACCTTTCTTCCCATTACTTAGAAGTGTCAAGAAAGTAAAAAATATGGTGACACAGTAGACCACTGACCTTCAGGCAGGTATTGCCTTAAGCAAGACCATTAAATTAAAATATTCTGCAGGAGAAGTCATTCTCAGCTATCATCCAAGGACCAGCTTCATCAAAATTACATGGGGCTTTAATGAACATATGTACTTCCAGGCCCCACCCTGGTCATAGTCATCACAAACTGAACTGGAATACCCATGGCTTAGGAATATGCTTTTGTTATCTTATTAATTTCAAAGTTTACTGTAATTCACACAACTACATAATACATCAATGTGTCCTTAAAAGATATGTGATCCCTTGCTTATTTTCATGTAATTTTTCTTGAATGAGTGAATTGTATTCATTTTCTCTAACACAACTAAGATGCATGTTTATAGGGTCATGAATATATTCCCAACCTCCAATATAAATGTATTCATGAACACATTCATGTATATATAAATTCTATTATAGTTCAACTTTTTCCTGGAAGAGAACTCTTTCTTCAGTACTGTATTGCTCAAAGCCCCAAATGGAAGTGAGATAAAAGCAGAATACTCTTGTCAAAGTAGAGCTGGTGGGCCCAGGGACACCAGGAGTTCTATTTGTTCATACCCATGGTGTCACTGAAGCCTGTCTGTGGAGCTTCTAAGAAATGAAGACTTTCGTTACATGATGTATTGAGCTATGGGTCATATTGTATGTATGTTTTGTTCTGAAACTTGAGTGTAACTGAAAATTTCTTTTCCTTCCTTTTAATACTTTACACAATGAATCAGAAAGATTGATGAATGAGGTGACACTAGATAATGAGATGTTCAAAAGTGGTCACATAAATCTTCTCTTTCGGCTCTAAAACATTTATCTCAAGTTCCAGTTTTGGCAGCATGGAGGATTGAACTGATTTAGATCTCCTCCAACTACAAAAACAGAAATGAAAAACATGAAGAATCAGTATAATAAAACACATAGAATCAGTATAATAAAAAAATTTTTAATACATTGGTATATTTACAGACCTAAATGAAAACTTCTAGTTGTCAGGAATGACAAGGTAACTTAAAGTCAGAGCAGAAATCCTGTAAACTGAAGACAGAGAGACCTGGGAATGAGTTTAGATTGGATATTGGTCCCAGGCACAAGGGGTATTAACAAAGGGAGGAAGAGGTAGACTTGGGCTCCTTAAAGAATTGAGATCTCTGTTAAGGCCTGAACACTGGAAGGCTATCCCTCTGTGAAATAAGAACTCTAAAAACTCTACCCAGTAGCCCAGGAAAGAGATAAGGACATTTGTCCTTGTCATGAATTCTAAATTTTTAAAAAGCTCTTTTGAAAAAAATGAATGTGTTTCTGGCTTCCGGATTTGAAATTCAGATTTGTAGTATTCACATGGTGTGAAAATTCCAAACTGAGAAATTAATGTAAAAAGAATGCTTGGACTATTGAAATCCCAAGGCTGCTTGCTAGAAGCAAATACAAAATCGTTCCATTAGCCACGCTTCTACAATTCTGGGCTTATGACTATGCGCTCAAAATAAAAACAATTACAAAGATAGTGAGTAAATGATCTGCCACCAGAGAGTCAAAAGACACAATGAATGGTGGAATTAGCCTTGCTAGAACTTCAGATAACAGGGTGACCACTTGGAAAAGACTGTAAAAGAAGAACGTTTGAAATAAATTGAGAGAAAAAGAGGAGGGAGAGAGGAAGAAAAAAAGAAAGGGAAAGGATGGAAGGGAAAAACAAAAGAGAGGGAGAAAGAAGAAAAAAGGGAAAGAAGAAGGAAAGAAGGAAGGAGGGAAGGAAAA
>JAQQAC010009165.1:28678953-28708429 GCA_029783875.1 Phataginus tricuspis | reverse complement strand
CAAAAGAGAAAGAAAAGATCACTGTGTGAAAAGGATGCGGCTGGTGTGTCAAAGAACCAAACAGAAAATCTCAACATGGAAACGATAGTCCTAAATCATCCTAAAGCTGTTGTCTGTGTAACTATGCCGTTTACTTAGAATGTTAAAAGGAAATTGAAGGAACATTGTTCATTTTCCACGATTCTCACAAACACTGTATCTGTCCCCACACTTGCTGTGTTGGTCTGCCCTGTGGCACCCTCATTGTGCCTCAGAAGCATTGAAAGGGAAAAGAAGTCTCAGAGAAAGCTAAGAAGGTCAGTGGGGTGAAGGATCACTCATCCCCTCCCTCCTCCCTGGCTCTGTGCATCCCCTGTCACCATATAACCCTTCCCCTCCACCCCACCAATCAGCTTCTTCACACCATTTAATTACAGTCATAAAGAACTACATGGTATCCTAGTAACTAGAGCTAATTTCTGATTTTAAGAATGGTTTAAATCTTTTTTCATACTCTGTTTTGTTCAAAGGGAATATGTATAATTCAAAATAAATCCTCTAGCCCTTCTCTAATTGCAAAGGGAAATTTCAAATTGATAAGGCATAGATATAAATAAAGAAGACAGAGAAAATGAACAGAAGTTCCAGAGTTTTCCTCTTAGAAAGAAAAGAGAAAAAGATGAACAGGGCTTTATATGGGCCAGAAACAGGAGAAATTACACTATGCGTCCTCACCAAACCAACATGCTGCCAATAGAAACTGCCAGAGAAACTAGAGAAAAGTGAGGATTTACTGGGAAAAAACACCTGAAAAGCAGGCACTGAGATTGCTGGTGAGGCAGAACATGAATTCCAACTAAGGCCACCATTTCTTCTCAGCCTGCTCCATAACATCCCCCAGGGCAGAGAATGAATATAGCGCAAGCAACCCCCTCAGAAGGCCTGCACATCTCGAGGAGTGCTGTGACAGACAGAACTGTGACTGTGTGATACTGTGGTGGGAATCCCTGGGGAATACGTGCCAGGAAAGGATAACCCTTATATCTAGTCTCAGGTGTTGGCAGTTTTAGTATCTGGATATTGAATCTGTTCACCACTGTGTGATGTTTACCCACCACTTCTGTGTGTGTGTGAGTGTGTGTTTGTGTGTGTACATGCGCACCCATGCTCACAGATGAGAAACCAAATTGTTTTTAATGGCTATAAACAGTTCAGGAAATATATGATCTGCCTAGGTTTTCATGTGAGTTATAATTGTCTGTTTTTTAATTTCACAGTGTGTGGACAATATACGGTGTAATGGTTTAATGACTATAGTGTATGAAGAGAATTCCAAAGTAACTGTGCCACATATGATTAAGTAAGTGCAATAATCTTTTCCCTTACATTTTAATCAAGATAAAATTGATAGAGAATGTGAAACCCTGGATAAAATACTGCTTCAGGAGGATTTTGCTTCCTACTGTGAATATGTTTCTTATAATAATTCATGATATGCCATAATAAGTAAAAAGACTATCCAATGGTTTTTCAGATTCATAGTTTATTGACCCAGAACATAGAAAAAGTGTTTTTCATACTGTTACATATGCCTTCACTCAGGACAAATCCTATCAAGATTTTCAAATTCAATATAAAAAGTTGTGACAGTTAGACCTGTCCAAAGTCAGAGAGTGGACCAAAGTATGGCAGATATTTTTGGTGTCTTCCCATGAGTATGAACTGTATTACTCAGACTTGGTTGTAGAGGTACATTTAGATTTTGAAGACACTCAGCGTGAACCTTGCTTTTCCATAGCACCAGCTACCCACTGCCTATATGTGAATTTACCCAAGAGGCTATTGCCCAGGGCTGCCATCCTGCTCTCTGTATGTTTCATTAACAGAGAAAATCCTGTAATTTAAAGTGATCAATAGGGAAACTAGAGTTTAAAATGAGCTGTTAGGTCAGTAACTTTGTGTCATAGCTCTCTGTAATAATGCTTTTGTCTCTACATACTTCTTTGTTTCCAAATTAATTGTTTTGGAAGTATTTTGAAGCTGACCAAATTATTCCCTACTCTCATTTTCTTGGTTATTTACCTTCCAAATTCCAAGAATAAAACGTACTTTTAAAAGCAGTTCTATCTTTCAAATAAGTTACATGAAACTAAAAAAATGTTTGTTTTCCATTCCTTTTTTTTGTGGATTCTCTTAGGTCTGACCTGTTAATGCTAAGGCAATAAAAACATTAACTTTCCTCTTCTGGTAGGTATTACCTATAATTAGCATCATCCCAATGGTACAAGTTTTAAAACTTATTAATTATTTTATCACATGAAGGCAGAGTACATTGTATTAGTGCCATAATTACCACAGAGGAAAAAATAATTAAAAAATGATAGTATTTTAAATTACTAGTCAAATTAAAAAATGTTTTGGGTAGGATCATTTTAAAATTCTAGAGCAAAGATTCCTTTAGCATTCAATTTTCTAGGTTTTTAATATGGTACAGTTTTTTTTAAGCCAGGTTACTTAAAAACGTATATTAAAACCAAGTATGGAATGTTAAGTCAAAGGTCCAAATTATGGCTTAATTTTAAAATTCACATCCTTGGGTTAGAGTTTTCTTATTAATTTTCTATAATAGGATTCTTATTTTAATATTTTACAAAATAATATATATTATTTTAATTCATTTTTAAAATACTTTATTGAAAGTTAGGATGAGAATATGTAAATTGGACATTGCAACCAAGTTATAGGCTCTGCCCTGGCATAGCTGCACACCCACCATACATACCTTTGGTTGACTTCAAAAATTAACATGGATAAAAACTTTAGTTTTGTGCCTGACTGATTATGGCTATGCCCAAATACATCTTCTGTCCGCTATGATGGCAGTTTGACCAAGGTCCATGTCCAATCTTGTTTGTATAACTACCTCCCCTGCAGACCAAGTTTTTCCTGCCTTTTGGTGCACAGATGTAACACTTGAATGAGTACCAATTGCCCTCCTGTGAGGACAGAAACTTGTATTTTGGGCTGTAAGGTTTCTCTGTTAGAGTCATGTTTCGATGTCCATCTATACTATCCTAGATGTACTCCCAAGGCAGAGTTTCATATACTTCTTCCTTCTATTTTTTCCTGTTTCACTGAGTCTGGGTCTCCTCAATCAGAGAAAAGAGTATGATTTTGCAGCCTCTGTTCCTTTTGATAGTCTCCTCCATGGCCCTTTTTACCCTAAGTTCTTGCCTCCTTGCTCATCTCTCTAGCCACAAACCATGAAAAAAAGAGAGGCATTTTGAAGAGTTAAAAGAAAAAAATTATCCTATCTTAATCATGTCTTGTTACTGACATGACATCACTTTGCAGGTACTCACTTACTTTTAAAACTTACTAATTATAATAGGTAATTTGGGTCTCAAGATTGCTTTTTTAAGTGTTTAGCAAAAGGAGTTGTTATTATCATAGGAAGCTTAAGTAACACATTATATCTTTCTTGAGAGTCTCTTAGGAAATAAAGTAAAATCTTGTTCAGTGTAATAAAAGAAAAATAATTTCATATTTCATTTCTTTTCTTTACTTAAAATTAAAATGTAATAGTTTTGAAGGACAATGGTATAACTTGCAAGTTTTATTTTTAATTTCATGTTGACTACAACATATCTTTTCTTCCTAGTGTTTTGATTAAACTAATTATACTTAAAAGATGCAAAGCTCAAAACTACGATTAGATTGCAAAATCATGACATTTGTTAGGTGAAAATATCCCTTTAAATGGTGTTTACATTTTGCATATATAGATTAAGGCCTGCTTTCTTTTAATAATAGTTGTCTTTAGCTTTCTCAGAAAATAGAGATTTTTTGGTGGGGAAATGGTGGGAGAAAAAGTGATTATCTTGATAGCTTCTAGCCAGACTGATGGATTCATAGACAATTCTGAGGCCTTTTTACCAATGAGAAATTTAAGAACCAGAAAAGTAAAGTTGGTTGAGGGTCACATAGTGAGTGCTATTTTCAGGAATCTCAGAAGATAACTTGTGTATTTGTGAATTCAGTAATGTGACTACAACCGGCAGGCCACCCCCAGTCAGCTCCTCAGCAGGGGAAAGCTGCTTATTTAAAATGCTCTTTTAGGCTTGCAAGTGAAGTGCTTCTGCTGGCACTGAGCATACGCTGGGTTGGGACGTTTCCAAGAATAAGCTAAGAAAGCTATTGATTCCTTTTTATCAAAAAGAAAATAAATGTATAATTGAAAATCCCTCAAAGTGCTGAACGGGCTAATTAAGGGCACTTATAACAAGCCAACTGATTCTTAGCAAGCAAGCGCCCCACTGAGAGTCACTACCCCTGTAAGGGTATCCTTTAATCAAGTAGTGAAATCCAGGGATTTCATCGACTGCCTATTCTGAGATGCAGCGGTGCAGGGAAGAGGGGTTCCCAGAAGGAATGTGAAGGCTCCAGGCAGTCCTAGAAAGCATTTGCATTTCTTTGAGCCCCATTTGGATTTAGTCTCTGCTTCTAAGCTTTTCCTCTTACAAACTTTGCCTTTCTACCTGCCTCCTGCCCTTTCTATAAACGTATACCGCTGGCTGAGGGCTCTGAACACCGCCAGTGATGGAGAGGGCTGCTGTGTGAATCTTGCCCCCGTTTGCTCGTTCGCTCGTCCACCTGGAGAGGCCGTAGGCTCCCAGTGCAGCCGCCACCGAGGAGCAGCCCGATGGGAGGGTTTGCAGAATGAGAAGAACAGCACGCGGTAGCGGGGCAATGGGGAGGCTGTTCCCAGGGAATCTCTAGAAGTGTTCACGGCCTGTATTTCACCCATTCCTTTTTTTTAAATGAAGCATTTTTTTTCATACTGCAGAATATTGAAAAACATAACACTTCACACAATGTATGGATTAAACTATACTCATAAAATGGATAGCCTTAAATGTAGTAATGAGCCAGGAAGGATAAAATGAATTAAACATTAAATTCAAGAAGTTAGAAAAAGAATGACAAAAACTGTAGGAATGTATAAGAAGGAAATAAGATGAGAATAGACATTAGTAAATTAAAATACAGAAAAACAGTAGAATTTATAGAAAACCAACTCTAGAGGGAAAAATACCTAATAATCTATTAGTTTAGTCACAAACAAGGGAGAAAGCACAAATGTAGAAAATTAGAAGTGAGAAAAACAAATAACCCAGATATGGCCGTGTATCTGTTTCCCGCCATCCCGCCCCTTCTGACCTTCTGAGCCAAGGGCATAAACAACGCCCCTTCTAAATAGGGCTTTTGGCTTCATTTCCCAAATAAGACATGACTGAACCAGAAAGGGATGTGAAGGTAGCAGAATAGGCCACCCAAAGTATCACTTGGGTGTATTGATTATTTTGAGCTACAGGCACTTAAAAAACAGCAAATTCAGGGAGAGCCTTTCTCTGAACTTACCCACCTAAAGACAGATCCTCCAAAAGGCAGTTGGTTGTCATATCCCTTCCCCGGAGTTTCATCAACCAGGGAGGCTCTCATCACAGGAGAGGAGACTAGAAGTTGGCATCGCACCCAAACAAATTGTCACAATCCTTCTTCCCACCCATTCTTCTAAGGGTCCATTCGCCTTCCCTAAAAATCATTCACTCTACCTGAAGAGGCCTATATCCCTGCTCCCCTTCCCCTATTAAGATGGTATTTAAGCCTGAATCCTAAGCCACCTCAGGGAGTTACTCATTCTTGCCTGGGTCTTTCCCATGTGTACATGAAATGAACATGCTAATAAGCTTCTGTTGTGTTGCTTTTGCTAATCTGTCTTTATTACAGGGGTCTCAGCCAAGAACTCAGAAAGGTAGAGGGCAAATTATTTTTCTTCCCCTACAGGAAGAACCCATGGAGTGAAATAAATTATTATTTCCTTCTTCACAATTAATATTGATCTTCCTAAGTTAAAATGGCATATGTATATTGATGTTTTTATAGCCCTAACATCTTGTATGTTATACGCCATATCAACATCTTTTATCAAATGCAATGGGAAGCCGACATGAGTGTGTGTTTACAAATGCTGAAATACTCCGTGACTGAGAGGGAGCTGCATCCGGGTTTGTTCTCATGTTCCTGTTTTGTGTATAGGTCGGATGCCCGTCTTCATAAAGATGACACTGACATTTGCTTCAGTAAAACACTCAACTCCTGCAAGGTGCCCCAGATCCGTTATGCCAGTGTTGAGCGCCTCTTGGAACGGCTGACAGACTTGCGGTTTCTTAGTATTGATTTCCTTAACACCTTTCTGCACACCTATCGTATTTTCACTACAGCGGCTGTGGTGCTGGCGAAGCTTTCTGACATATACAAGAGGCCTTTTACCTCCATCCCTGTCAGGTAGGCCCTCTTGGTCCCTGGGTCTCCATGCAGTGGAGCAGCCCAGCTCTGCAGAGCTGCTCCCACAGTTTTAGCTTGCCTGGAACTTACCATGCTAGTAGAAGGGTGAGTAGAGTCCACAGATCGTTTCCAAGGAAAGAAACTGAGAACCCAGGACTCCCTAACTCACCTTTGCTTGCTCTGTGATTATTTGGAAGCTAACTCTATTGTTTTAGGTTTTTCTATTTTATTTTATTTTACAATTACATGCATAAGAATCACCCCTGGAAGTCTTGTTAAATTGCAGGCTTTGGTCAGCAGGTCAGGAGTGGAGCTGAGTTCTGCATTTCTAACAAGCTCCCAGAGATACCAATGCTACTAGTCTTTGGACCCCAGTGTAGTAACAAGGGATTAGAAAAGGCCTAAAAACTGTCTGTGGTATACAGGTAGTATTTAAATAAAGGAAATCCATTAACAGAATACTATATTGTGGCCTTTTAACATAGGGAGCATGTTCTTGAATAACATCAGGGAAATCATTTTCCCTTGACTACAATCTGTTAACAGCTTTTGCTCTTATTTTTAGGTCATTAGAATTGTTTTTTGCTACCAGCCAAAACAACAGAGGTGAACATTTGGTGGATGGCAAGTCCCCACACCTGTGTCGAAAATTCTCTTCCCCACCACCACTGGCTGTGTCCAGAACTTCCTCCCCAGTGAGAGCCAGAAAGCTGTCCTTGACTTCTCCCTTGAACTCAAGGATAGGAGCGCTGGACCTGACCACATCCTCAGCATCCAGCAGTCCTACTGCCACTCACAGCCCTGCTGCATCCCCACCACCACACACTGGTAAAGTACCATTGGATCTTAGCAGAGGCCTTTCTTCTCCAGAGCAAAGCCCGGGATCTGTGGAAGAGCATGCAGATAACCCGCGTGTGGATCTGTGTAACAAACTAAAACGAAGTATTCAAAAAGGTATTATCCAGCTGCCACACCTGGCTTTTGCTGGTCACCTGCTTCCCTACCATTCCTTCTGGACCCTAGTTCCTTTTCCTTTTCCTTTTTTTTAAAACTTTCCTACTTTAGCATGGAAAGTAGAGTGAACATGATGGCTAAATAGAAAATACCTGTAGTTCCCATCAGCCTTTGTGGAGAGTCAGGTTAGCTGTCCTTATGTTTTCTATAGCAAAAGGCTAATTGTAGTCAGTTGTCCGTGGAAGAGTAGCATTATCTGAATGGTAGCTTCTTCATGGAATTGGATTAAGGCTGGTTGGGTAAAAAGCCAAACATGATACTTTGCATTAAAGTAGGTTGTGGGCAACTCTCATTCATGGACTTGGGCATCAGAGCCTTCTCCTCCTTAAGCACCTCTAGGTTTCCAGCCTCCCCTGCTAGGGATGGCCTAGCCTGGAAACATTAAGATGGCTTCTTCGGTTTAGTTACCAAGGCAATGCTCCATATTACAACAGAGATACAGGGAGAAAAACCAAATCTGAGACAGTGTTCATTGTCCATGACGTTTTTTAAAAAAAGTAAATTAAATGATGTTTTCCTTATAAAATTCTCTAAAATGCCCTCTTCCATGGCCTTCAGATTCTATGAGCCTTGGATCCTGTCTCCCTGCTTCTGCCATGCTCCCTCGTCTGCTAGGCCACAGTCATATTGATTTCCTGTTGGTGTCTTAGAATCAACTTGATCATTTCTGCCTCAGGGCCTTTGCACTTGTTCTTCCCTCTACCTGGATAGTCTTTCCCCGTGTAAGCTCCATGGAATCAGCAGCCCCATCTGTCTTGTTCACCTCTGCATCCTCAGTGCCTTGCCTAGTGCCTGGCAGGTAGTAAATTTTCATTAAAAGAATGGATCAAGCAAAACACTCAGGGAACTAATCGAGGGTCCTATGGCGCATCACTCTATCTTCCTCAACTTGATACAACTTAGGGGTTGGAAGAGGTGATCCTTGTTGCTTTTATAATACAGTGTTTTTGTGATGAAAATAAAAAAGGTTTCACAGCCAAATTAGCAAACAGCTTTTTTGTTTTTGCTGTATGATAACTGATTTATTTACATTATAAAAATTGGGCAAAGTGCCCAGATTTCAAGTAGGATCCCCGAGAAGGAAGCATAACCCCTGCTTTTCTACCTGCCTGAAACTTTGATGTGTTTTCTGGCTCGGATCATTTAAATAAGCTTCCTAAGTGAAGAACTTAATGGAATTTTAACTGGAGTGGTTGTCATCATCAAAACTAGCACCCTTTTAAACAAGAAATTCTTTAAATTGACAAGTTAGCAACTAAGGAGGAGGCAAGAAGGGAGATAATTAAAAAGTCATTAAAACAACAAGCTTCAGCAGAGTCATGAGGGGTTCTTCTCAGGAATAGTGAAGCGGCACACAGCTGACATGGCATGGGAGTTCCACCCAGCTCCAGGGCTTGGAGACCTCTGTGGAGAAGATGACTTAGGGGAGCCTGTCTCTGGCCTCCCCTCTGGGATAGGGAGCCCTGGGGAGTACAGGAGTTTCACAAAATATGTGAAGTTCTTTTGTTTCCTTTACTGGATTGCAGTAAACAGAAGGGGTGAGATTTGAAGAAAAGTCTGGATTCTCATATTATTTTGAGTTAGGAGAGCTTTTTTTTCCTTTTTTTTAATTGGAATAAAGTTGATATGCAGTATCATACTGTTTCAGATGTACAACATAATGACTACATAATTATATACATTACTAGATGCTTGCCATGGTAAGTGTAGTTACCCTTGTTATCATACCAATATATTACAATATTATTGGTTATATTCTATGTGTTATACTTCCATTCCTATGACGAATATATTTTACAATTTGCAGTTTGTACCTCTTATCCCTTTCACCTATTTCACCCATTCCCCGACTCCCCTCCCTATGGTAACCAACAGTCTGTTGTCCATATTTATGGGTCTATTTCTTTTTTGTTAGTTTGTTTTGTATTTTAGTTTCCAGATATATGTGAAATCATATGGTATTTGTCCTTTTCTGCCTGGCTTATTTCACTTAGAATAATACCCTGTAGCTCCATCTATATTGTTGCAAATGGCAAGATTTCCTTCTTTTTTTATGACTGAGTAAATTCCATTGTGTATATGTACTACACCTTCTTTACCTATTCATCTATTGATGGACATCTGGGTTACTTCCATATCTTTGCTACTGTAGATAATCTGCAATGAACGTAAATGTGCATATATCTTTTTGCATTAGTGATTTTGTTTTCCTTGGGTAAATTCCCAGAAGTGGAATGATTGCTGGGTTGTATGGTATTTCTGTTTTTAGATTTTTGAGGAAAATACATACTGTTTTCCATAGTGGCTATACCGATTTACATTCTCACTAACAGTGTAGGAGGGTTTCCTTTTCTCCACATCCTCACCAACTCGTTATTTCTTGTCTTTTGGGTAGTAGCCATTCTGACTAGTGTGAGGTGATAGATACCTCATTCTGGTTTTGACTTGTATTTCCCTGATGATTAATGATTTAGTGATGTTGAGCATCTTTTTCATGTGTCTGTTGGCCATCTGTATGTCTTCTTTGGAAAAATGTCTATTCAGGTCTTCTGCCCATTTTTTAATTGGATTCTTCTTCTTATTATCATTATTGGTGTTGAATTGTATGAGTTTTTTATATATTTGGATATTAGCCCCTTATCATATATATCATTTGCAAATATAATCTGTCATACTGTAGGTCACCTTTTTGTTTTCCTGAAGATTTCCTTTGCCATGCAGAACTTTTTAGTTTGATATAGTCCCATTTGTATATTTTTGCTTTGGTTTCTTGCCCATAAAGAAATTTTTCATGTGATGTTCATGAGATTCTTGTGTATGTTTTCTTCTAAGAGTTTTATGGTTTAATGTCTTACATTTAGGTGTTTAATCCATTTAGAGTTTACTTTTGTGTATGGCATGAGACAGTGATCTAGTTTAGTTCCCTTACATGTAGCTGTTCGATTTTCTCAACACCATTTATTGAAGAGACTGTCTTTTCCCCATTGTATATTCATGTCTCCTTTATCATATATTAATTGACCCTATATGTGTGGGTTTATTTCTGGCTTTTCTATTCTGTTCCATTGATCTATGGGTCTGTTCTTGTGCCAGTACCATACTGTTTTGATTACTGTAGCTTTGTACTATAGCTTGAAATCTAGGAGTGTGATATGCCCAGCTTTATTCTTCTTTCTCAAGATTGCTTTGGCTACTTAAATTTTTTGGTTCCATATAAGTTTTAGGATTATTTTTCTCTAGTTGATTGAAAATGCCATTGGTATTTTGATAGGGACGACATTGAATCTGTGGATTACTTTGGGCAGTATTGCCATTCTGACAATATTAATTCTTCTTATCCATTAGCATGAGATAGATTTCCATTTATTTGTGCCTTCTTCAATATCTGTCATCAGTGTCTCATAGTTTTCAGAGAACAGGTCTTCTACCTCCTTGGTTAGGTTTATTCCTAGATATTTTATTATTTTTGATGTAATTGTAAATGGAAGTGCTTTCTTGGTTTCTCTTTCTGCTAGTTAATTGTTAGTACGTAGGAATGCAACAGTTTCTGTATATTGATTTTGTATCCTGCAGCTTTGCTGAATCCAGTTATTAGTTCTAATAGTTTTTTGATGGAGTCCTTAAGGTTTTCTGAATATAGTATCAGTCATCTGCAAATAGTGACAGTTTTACTTCTTCCTTACCAATTTGGATGCCTTTTATCTCTTAATCTTGTCTGACTGCTATGGCTAGAACCTCCAGTATTATGTTTAATAAAGGTGGTGAGAGTTGAGCACCCTAGTCTTGTTCCTGATCTTAGAGGAAAAGCTTTTAGCTTTTCACCATTGAGTGTGATGTTGGCTATGGGTCTGCCATGTATGGCCTTTATTATGTTGAGGTATATTCCCTCCATACCTACTCTGTTGAGAGTTTTTATCATGAATGGATATTGAATTTGTCAAGTGCCTTTTTTTTCCCACCTATTCAGATGATCATATAGTTTTTATCCTTCCTTTTGTTAATGTGGTCTATCACATTGATAAGTTAGGAGAGCTTTTGGAATAAGCATGTTAGTGTCAGACATTCATGGCTCTAAGACTTTGGTTTGATTGTCCCTAGGGATAGAATGAGAACACAGTAAAGTCTGTCCAAGAGTCATTGCATGGCCTTCTCTGTGTAGGCTGCTGTGTTACAGGGTCCAAAATGGTAAGTAAGACAGTGCTTGGCCCCTTATACTCTAGTTATGTGTAGATGATAGACACCACATAAATAAAAGGACAGGTAGAATAAGGGGTAGAGACAAAAGTGTTCTGGATGGTGAAAAGCAGGGGAGATCATGTCTGGTTGAGCAGAATCAGAACATGTTACTGACATGAGCCAAGAAGAATAGATCAGTAGGTTGGACGTAGTTGAACTTACAGGCAAAGAGAACATATGAGCAAAGAGCCAGCATTAACAGTTAATGGTAAAAGCCATTTCTAAGAGCAGGAGATATCTTTGCTTCTGAAAAAACAGCTTTTGTCCAGTTCTGATACCATGTGCAGCCCTGTTACTAGTCTTCCTAGGGCTCTCTAGCACTGAGTAAACTTTATTTTTAACTCTCCTAAAGAATCTTTCTTTTCTGTCTCATTTTCTTTTTTCTCCTTTTCCTTTTCCTTCTTTTTCTTTTATACCATATTAACTATTTTTAAGTGTTTGGTTCACTAGTGTTAAGACCATTCACATTGTTCTACAATAATCTCCAGAACTTTTTCATCTTGCAAAGTGGAAACTATACCCATTAAACAACTCCCCATTTATCTCTCCCTTCAGCCCCTGGCAACTACCATCTGCTTTCTGTTTCTATGGATTTGATTTCTTCATATAAATGGAATCATAGTATTCATCTTTTTGTGGCTGGCTTATTTCACTTAGCACCATGCCTCAGGATTCATTTATGTTGTAGCGTGTGCCATGATTTCTCTTTTTTAAGGCTTATAATATATGTGTATGTGTATGTCGAGAGACAGATATAGATAGTCCATATTTTCTTTTCCTATTCATCTTCTCATGGACATTGGATTGCTTATATCTCTTGGCTGTTGTAAATGATGCTGCAAAAATCATGAATGTGCAAAAATCTCTTGAGATTCTGCTTTTAATTCTTTTGGATATATATCCAGAAGTGAGATTGTTGGGTCATATGATAATTCAGTTTTTATTTTTGAGGAAACTCCATTCTGTTTTGCATAGTGGCTCCACCATTTTATATTCCCACCAATAGTGCACAGGGTTCCAATTTCTCTACATACTTGCTGACACTTATTATTTTATGTTTTTATGTTTTTTTAATAGTGGCCATCCTACAGGGTGTGAGGTGAGAATCTTTTTTCTTTTTTGTAATTCTCCAGGGATTACATTTTAATTTGGCTAAAGCCTAGTAGTATGGATATTATTATTTTTTTCTTAAACAAGGAAGCAAAAGAAAATCTATTCTTTTCTGCATTATGGTCTAAATACATGTCATAGTTCTAGAGGTCCTCAGTCAAGCTGCCTATTGCCCACCATAATCAGTTCTTCCCTTAACTTGCTAGACACAGATTGTTTCATGTTGGCCACCAAGTTCTCCAGTTCTATTCTTCAAAGCCTGAGTCCAGTCTTACTCTAGAATGGAGGAGTGGTCACTAGTAAGAATCAGTAGTTTTTTCCCTGGAGCAAATTAGACTCAGGGAACCCAAGATACATGAGAAAGATCTGGATCAAGCTCCCGGAGAAGGCCACTGAAAAGGCTGCAAAGACTTGTCAGTGCGGATGTTGGACATGGGTGGGGTCCCCACGGATATAGCTAGTGGCCACTGGAGAGCTTGTCATGTGGCAGCATCAATTATTGGTGGCCGGGGGCCGCAGATGGAGAGAGCCCATGAATAGTGTAGTAAAAATGGTAGGTTCTCTCTCACCTTAGAGAAGTATATAATGCTTCTGTTTCTCATTGGATTTTCCCAAAACAAATGATTTGCAGTTAGATTTTCAAGGGTTAGTTTATCCACATGGTTCACAGGTTAGAAATGTCATTTTGCTGTTCCAGGTTAAAATCAGGGCTCCTCTTACTCTGGGTGATGGGAAGTTCCATGACTGTCCAGGCAGGGCCCATGACACTTGATGGGGCATGTTAGAGCCAACCTCTGCTCCAGACATGTCAGCTCCACTGCCCTCGTTTCTTAGTCATTTCTACCCACTAACACGCACCCCCTTATCTCTCATTTTTGTCATGACTGCACCCCAAGTCTTTCCATGAAGCACTTTGTTCCTGGCTACTTCTTTGTATCTTTATTTCTTTTCCCTTTCTGTAGTGGTCTTCTGATCACTCTTAATATATTTACTTCCCATCTTGTTCTTAAAACTATTTAAGATGGTAGCTCAAACAGGTACATGGTACAACTGGATTAAGAATTTAATAAATGAGGAAATTAGGCCATGAAGAAAAATTGTGTGAGGCCAGGGGTATGGTCAGTGAACAAAAGAATACTGTGTGGTCCTCTGCATTTCCCAGAGTTGCCCTGATCATTTACACGATTCATATTGGAACCTAAGAACAGATTGGAGTGCAAGCACATTTTTTCTTGATACTGAGACTTGAGAACAATTTTTCCTGTGGATCTTCATAAAGAAAACACTGTAAGTAGAAAGTTCAGAATGAACAGTCCTAGGAAAGTCATTAGTAAAACACTTCAGTATCAGTCTGACAAGTTCATCATATGTGTGTGTGTGTGTGTGTGTCAGTCTGACAAGTTCAGCATGTGTGTGCGTGTGTGTGTTTGATGTCTGTGGAAGCCAAGAGTGCTGCTCTAATAACTCTGTCTTGAAAATTCCAGTTGGCAAAGAAAAGGGAGATGCTGATGTCTTTAATTTGAAAGATGTTTGCGTGCGCTTTGCATAATGTTAACACTTAAAGCGGTTGGCAAACTTGAATAAGAATCCTGTGCCAACAGTTTATACATTTTCTGTTTTTCACTTGAGGATACAACTCTGTACAAGCTCATTGCATAATACCAGCTTTGTCCATTAGGTCCACATTAGGTCCATTAGGCCCTGGGTGTGATTAGCAAGGCAGTTTCAGGGTATGCTTGTTGAAAAATGCTAGTACCCTTTGTCCAATTTTATTTTTGTTGCAATTATAATCCCAGCCTTGCGCTATTTCCTGGCAGAAAGACTTCAAATGACATGACAAGAATATGAAATATCCCTCAAAATGAGCAAGACTGAACTTCTGAGGGAAAAGACAATGCAATATATCACCCACCCCTCCCCCCAACCCAGATCTGTTCCAGGCTCACCGATATTTATTAGGACTTTCCTTTTTTCCTACCAGGCATTCCCCACCTTCTTCTACCCTGGATTCTCGTAACAAGCACAAACATTAGCCCAACTCACTTCCAGATTGTCCTCAATGATGGGATCTCAACAAAAGTCAGACGGACACAGGCACGAAGGGCGCGTCACAGGGCCGCACACTGTGTCTGGGCCCCCTACCCAATCAGTGTTCGCGGGCAACCACGCCTCTGCGTGCTGCACACCCACATCACTAGTATCTGTTTCTGTGTTCTTAGTTTGAAAATTGCCTGCCTGTGGGCTGAAAGTGCTCCCAATTTTAGCATTTGTTTTGAGCCCACATCTGCCCACTCATCCTGCAGGCAAAGCTGTTTGCATGGAACTTGATTGAAATTGAACATGCCAGAAGGAAATGCTTCTTTCCCCCCACCCTGCTGGCATGGTTTCCTCTCTCTGTAGGTGCCTTTTTGCTTTTTGCAGTGTTCTTTGCTTTCCTGTTCTTTCAGCGGACTCTCAGGAGGCCTGTCCAGCTCTCTCAATGGGAAGTTTTGGGGTTCCGTGTAATTGCTGACTAAGTGATTTTCTCATTTGCCTCAGAGGAATGAATGGTTGAATCAGATCAAGGACATGCATTTGATATTCTGCTTGCTCTTGCAGAGCAGATGCCTCCCGTTACTGAATTTTGAGGGAGTTATTTAGAAAATAATAAAACTAACAGCTAAGCACTGATTTTTTTGTCTGCATCCTGCATCGTTGCCAGCTTTACTGTAATTATGTCATTCAAGAAAAGATTCGAACCATTTCCCTTCCCTGGCCTCTTTGTGTCTCAAAAGAGCCAAATTGTGGCTATAATTTTAAGGGAGGAAATCATATGCAAGTGTAAAAATGGCTTTATATGAAGTCATTAGGGGTTCTGCAAAGTTTATTGAGTGAAGTCTTGAATAGGATGGCAAAGGGTGTTGAGTAGTTCTACTGACCAGGGTAATGTAAGATTAGTGGAGGTATTCGCGGACAGGACTGAGGGGCCTACACACATTCCAGCTTTATGAGCATAGAAACGAACACACCTACTTGGTCTCAGGTCTCAGGGAGGCCCGTGTTCCACACATTCCAATTCTTGGCCATACCGCTCTTCAAAGGTGAATTTTTATCACATTAAAAACCAGCTAGAACATGATCTGTCTCTGCATGAAGACATTAGACCTCTAACTTTTTCTGTACCTATTCCAGGAAAGACATGTTCTAGATAAGAAGGGCGTTAACACCTCCCCACACTTTTTGTAAATGTTCTCCTCCTCTTACATTATCAAGTAACATCGAATTCTCTGAAGATTTCACACAGGAAAAAAAATGTATTTTGAAAACCGAAAAAAAAAAATTAGTGGAGATAGCATAGTTATTGGTTAATGAAAAACCCAAGGAAAAGAAATGGAAGAGTTGCTGGATATTTAAGAACACATACAAAGTTATAGTTTTACCTGGTTAATATGCCAGGGAGGAGGGGTGCAGAAACATCATCAGTAGTAGTCTGGCTGTGACCCTAGAATGATGTGTCTTTTATTCACTGGATCTTTGCTGCAGTGAAGAGGCTCAGAATATCTTAAACTCTCTCAACAGCCCACTGTAAAAATTTCCACTTGTCTCCTGCTGGTCTGTAGCTTTAGATCGCGCTGTCCAATAGAATGTTCTGGGAAGTGGAAATGTTTTATACCTGCTGTCCGGTATTGTGGCCGCCAACCACAGGTGGTACTGTGAGCGCTTGAAATGTGGCTCGTGCAAGTAAGGAACTGAAATAGTAATTTAACTTAATTTTCATTTAAATGTGCCTAGCCTCATTTGGCTAGTGCTACCATTTTGGATAATGCTGCTCTGGACCCTTAGGTACCCCAGAGTTTCTTGGGGGACCCCACTGGTAAAGATTCAAATTTCAATTGGTTTCAGGAACTGCCCAAGCATAAAAACCAGGGAAATCCCAATACTGATCCTAGTCTGATTTACCATCTGGAAGAGTCCCTCTTTCCCCATCCCAGAAAGCAGAAACATTCTGGAGGGCTGGGGAACCACAACATATCCCCTGTTCTTTTTAACATCTCTGTTGTTTGGATGGAAGGGAGTAGGGACAGCCAAGCTCAGCCCAGTCGCCAAGACAGGGGAAGAGAAGACATTGTATTTTGATTTAGTGTCATTAGCATTCTGCCAGAAGGAATGATGCAATTTCCTATTAAAGCCCTTTAAAAATGTAGATGAATATGAAATGCTTATTATTCATAACAAACTTTTGTGTTTACATGCATGATAATGAAAAGAAATTATTGAATTCATGGCCTGGTTGTTAAAATACACACTGTTTTGAAGCAGCCGTCCTGGAGTCTGCACCTGTGGACCGAGCAGGAGTGGAAAGCTCCCCCACGCCGGACACCACAGAACTTTCACCTTGCAGGTCACCCTCAACTCCTCAGCACCTCCGCTATCGGCAGCCTGTAGGTGAGAGCTCAGAAAGGGACTGAGAAATATAAAAGATGGTTCCTAGCTTGAAATTTTCTTTCATCTTATTGTTTCACTCTCCAAATATTTTTTAGTCTGAGGTATGAAAATTAGTTGGAAGCAAATATAATGTTATTGTAGGACCAAGTAGTGGAAAAATAAATGATTACCAAATACATGTCATTATTATACCAGTATTTGTTTGGTCCCATCATGCATTACACTTTGTGTGGAGTAAGGTGAGTGAAGAAACCTGTCCTTAGATGATAGCTGTTTGAAGAACCTCAGTGCTGGTTTTACCCAAATGTGCCCAGACCCTGATACCTTACCATGAGTCCCAGTGTAGTCTACACTAAATAGGCTCATCTGGGACACCACAATATGGGGGGAGCTTATTAAGAACATTGTTTCATTTAAAATAAGGTCCAGGTGCATGGGACCCCAATCATCATTAATGCTAGGGGCAGAAATTGGTATATTTTCTATAGCTATGAAAATTATGAAGTACTGTCCCATAATTTGTGTTAGACCATACCAGATGCCCTGTAATTGGAGGAAGAGCAGAGCAAAAGGTAGAAATCCTTTATCTCCCCATTACTCACATAAATATATCCAAGGAACAGTTGTTTTTGAAATGCTTTCTTTATTCTCCTCAAGCCAATTATTTCAAGTCAGAAGGGAAAAGAAGGGAAAATTATTCAGTTATGAAACCAGATTCACCCCAGTTAACCCAAGTAAAATGTAGACTTTTTGACTCTCATACTCCTGCTTTCAGTAGGGCAATTTAGTGAAAGATGGAGTACACATTCCAAATGGTTATTCCATATGTAGCCTTAGCCACGTGGTAGAAGCTGTTGTCATTGCCACCAGCTCCCAGGGAAGCTAGCCTGGGTCAGCCTGTTGTCAGAACATGTGCCCTGATGAAGCAGCCCTCACAGAGTGGACTGGTTTCAGGCCCCTGGTCAGTCACAGGTCACCCTGTTGTTTGGGTGGTTCTGAGATACGAAGGTGACAAGCCAGCCTTCCCTGACTTGTTCTAGGTTTACTTTGGAAGTAGCCAAATCTCTGTACTGCTTGTAGAGCCTTGGTCGGTCCAGGCCTTGGCAGCTTTCTTGATAATTGCCTCACAGGACAGACCCCCCTTGAGTTCCCGAAAGAGGTCAGGACCAAAGCCCAGGGAAACAAAACTCTACCGAGGCAAGAGGTAAATGCTGTTTTCTTGGTCACTGTTATGAGGGATCTGTTTTATAGTCTCTTTTCATATGTTTGTATTCATATATGAAATTTGTTTGTATAAGCATTATCTGGAAATCCTATTTGTGAGTTAACTAAGTTCTTTGTTTCTTTCCTGATACAACTAAATTGTAGAGACATGGAAGCATAGGAAGGGAGCTGCAATCTGTGATAATACGGAGGATCCAAATGGGAACAGTATCACACATTTTCTCACTGTGTAGCTGAAATTCTGCCCATTCATCTACTTGCCACCTTGCTCCACAAATGTTTTAAGGCTACTGCTGAAGGAGACGGTGGAGTGTTCTGTGATTTTGTGCTGGGGCACATGAAGCAGCTCTTTGCTCCCCCTCTTACTTATTTATTTTAAATATGACTATTTAACTTTAGGGGCAAACTAATAAAAACCCTTCAGGTCAGAATCACAGTGAATTATTTTCACTAAAAGCCTGAGTGAGGAAAAACATTGAGGTTGGCATCAGCATTATCAAATGCTGTGTGTAAACAATTTGAGGAGTGAAAGGCACTGCAAAAGGTGTTCAGGGCATCCTTTTGATTTTGGAATGCATTCCCACTTTTAAAGGTGTTTTGAGAAGAAAATTCTATTGATAACATGACATAGAATATTTTTTAAATTGAGATATAATTCACTTACCATAAAGTTCATTCTTTCAAAGTATACAGTTAAGTGGTTTTTTAAAAATATTCACAAGGTTGGGCAGCCATAACTACTGTCTCATTCCAGAACATTTTCATCAACCCCAAAAAGAAACTCTGTACCCATTAGCTGTCACTCCCCATTCTCATCTTCTCCCAGCCTCTGGCAACCACTGATCTACTTTCTGTCTCTGTGGATTTGCCTATTCTGGACATTTGATATAGAGAGAATCATGCAATATGTCACTTTTTGTGACTGACTTGTTTTACTTAGCACAATGCTCTCAGGGATCATTCATGTTGTGGTATGTATTAGTACTTCATTCCTTTTTTGTGACTAAATAATATTCCCTCATATGGATATACCACATTAGTTTCTCCATTCACCAGCTGATAGACAATTGGTTGTTCCTACTTTTTGGGCATTATGAATAATGCTGCTATGGATATTAATGTGTAACTTTTTATGTGATGTATATACCTAGAGCAGAATTGCTGATACCTATTAATAAGGACAATACAGACCATTTGGCCCAACCCTTCATCCAGTGCAGGAATGACAGTGAGAATTTTCATTATAGAATTTTATCCATCTGCCTCACCATGCCATTTCCATTCTTTTAAATAACCAGGACAGACAGCTGACAACTCCCACTGCTCTGTTTCACCTGCTTCTGCGTTTGCAATTGCCACGGCTGCTGCAGGACATGGGAGTCCACCAGGTGAGTGGGAGTGAACAGACATGTGGAAATTTATATTAATTTGCCTTAATTGTCCTTGCCTGCCACTGCCTTGATGATACACTGGGCAGCTTATTTAGAATGCAGGTTCCCGGTTCCCATCCTGCATCAGTGTGGCTGGGGTGAAGCTATCTTTTAAATAAGCACCTTCAGGTGAGTCTCCCAGGTGGTCTGTGGGTGACGCTTTTGAGAACTTCTGTATCAGAGAAGGATGTGTTATTTCTCTTATGTTGTTTTATGGAGTCCTTTAACCTTTTTTAGCCAAATTACTTACTGATGGCTCATGTTTTCTTTTTAATTGAGTATAATGTTAAAAGCATATGCAAGGTAGAAGGGAACGCTTGTGGGGTGGGGAGGGGGAGGGAACTGTGCTTTAGCTGACTCATGATTCATTCCCAGTAGCTCCACCATGCTTGCTGAGTTGCTTTCAGTTAATTTTCAGGATAAAGAAGAAATGCTTAAAAGCACAGTATTTTAATAGATGAAAATTATATTCATTATCTCTGCCTTCTTCTCTCACATGCAAGAAGTACATTATGTTAAAATAAACCTGGTCATGGTTTAAACAGCCTTGTTGCTCTGCATGTCTTCACCTAAACTAACCCTCTTCCTTCCAATCATCATGCTTTGTAGAACCACAAGTGGTGCTGTATTTTGTTAATTATCTACTGTTCATCTACTACAAAGTCCATTTCCAAAGCCTATGAACCTATATTCAATAGTAGTAACTAGTAGGTACTATTTGTGTGAATTCTTTCCAAATTGAACTAAGAATAAGGAGCGAGAGATGTTCCATAATGAACATGACCTACGTAGTAGTTATATATATCCCATCTGAATGGAAATCTGCAGGCTGAACACATTCAACTTATTGAATACTTTGCTGCACGTGCTACAGTGGACGTGGTCAGGCAAACTGGGGTGTTTTTTCCCTAAATATTCCCAGAACCTTCTCCCAAAAGTCTCATCAGCATAACACAAGACAGCCCATATTGGTAATAGTACTGATGTCTTGTCCACCCAGGTGATGGCTATTATTGACTTAATGCTATAGGAAAGTGCATTTCTTCCATGGAAGAATAAAGAAGTCTCCACTATGCTCTCAGCAGAGTTGGTCATCAAATGTGATTTGCAAACATCTTCTACTGTCCTTTGTTCTCACAAGCTAGTCTGTCTTTGGAAAGCAAGGGAAGTACAGGGCTTCGTCAGAGGTTTCATAATTTAATTAGGGTTTGTGAGGGAAAATAGTTTTTAGGTTAATTCAGGATGGGCCCATTTCCCCACTGGCTGGAGACAAGGTAGGGGAAGGTCCTTTGTTTCACCTGAGATTGCAGTGAAGTTATAATGAACTTCAGAGAATGGCTTTCTGCCTTCAGCTTGCCCATGCATGATGGTCCAGAGGATAAAGTAACCAAAACAGCCAAGTCCTCCATGCTGTCTGAACACTGCTCTTCTGCTCCCTTTCTTTCTGCTTCTCCCCTGCAGCTGAAGAACTTTAGCAGGAAAGCTGCTCAGAGGAGCTCTTCAAAGAGCTGCTGAGGAGAGGGGGACTGCTCAGTGGACACAGCCAGAGTTGCTAGGTGCAGGGTAATCTGATCCTGGCTGAGTAGACTGCTCTTTTATCGTGATGCTACTGTTGTCACCTATAACATGGTCAGAGCCACGTGATTCGGTTTTAGAAGTAAAGGAAATAAAGGATTGGATTTGGCCTTTTCTGGGGCCCTGCCGTAAAGGCAGCGGGTTGCACATGGGTCAGTTTCCAGTGGCTAATGGTGGTATGAAAGGGAGTCTGTTTGGGCATGGAAACCAGGAACAGTGTATACCGCATCTCGGCCACTCAGGGGATTCCTCCTGCCTGGAACTGCACAGCAGAGTTTGGGTTCACTAGTCACTGAGGAATATAGACTCGGAGCAGAAACAAGGCCATGCTAAGAAGATATTTGGACTTACTGGACAGCCAGGGAGAGCACAGTGCTGTTCCAGGAAGACCTAGACTCAGGTGGACAGGTGGTCAAAGGAGGGGAGTGCTAGGTCATGGTTAACACCAAAACCAGATCACTGGAATCACTCTCTGATTCAGGAATCGCTGACCCAAACACACTGTAGAGTTGCAAAGACGAGCAGAAGGGAAGGGTGTGTAAGCAGCTGAGCACCTCATGCTTGCATCAGTCTTTGCAGGCCTTCTGTCTGCATGGCATGTACGCCTGCAGTGTGGGCCCACCTGGCCGTGCAGTTCTGGCCCAGAGCAGGAAACAAGGCACCAGCCAGCCAGGCCATGCCGGCTTCTGTGTGTCAGGCTCTCTTCAGGTTCCCTCCTGCTTTCATCCTTGCCCACCTCCCCCCACTCACCCCCTCATCAAAACACACAGGAGTCTGGCAATTCTGGGTTAGAACTTAATGATTATGTTTTTATTATCTGGCAATTTTGGGTTAGAATTAATGATTGCACTCTGAAATATTCACTCTGGGTGTTTGCATGTTAAGCCATTTCTCTTTAGTTATTTCTTGGAAGGCTTTCTTTTTCATTAAAAAGAATTTCAAGTTTAGCAAGATGGTGGACAGAAAATTTTCTTTACAAAGAGGCCAGACAAGATATGTATGCTTGGCCCTGAGGGCAGAAAAACAGATTTTATTTGTGGAATGTGTGCCAGGATCTGCTCAGGATTACCAGCCCTGCCCTCAGGCTCTGAGTTTCCGCCACACTTGAAAAAGCCTGGATTTTTTTCTCCCTGTTTTTTTTTAAATTTAGGACCTAGAACCTGCCCTTGCCAAAGATGGGTAAATCTCTTCCTTTCCTATCATGCCCCTTTGCTTATGATCTACAGTAGTGCCTTTTTTTGAGGTACCTGGTTGCAGAGGAAGGAAAGCCCGATTCTGTGGGTACAGTTGCCGCCCTAAGCCAATCCTTGTTAACCTCACCTTATAAAGATGCTACAGTTTATTCAGTGCTTGCCTTCTGATTGGCAGCTGAATTACATTAGACCCACTTATGGATAGATCCAGAATTTCTGGGGCCTAACATATATACAATTTATCTCCTGGAAAAGAATATAAAATTAGAGATACAAACCTTCAGAGCAGCTCCCAGGGCTCTGGAAGAGGCCTGCACACATCGAGAAGTCCTGAAGTTTAAGCTTCATTGGCTTCCGGGTAAATCTGCTTTTGAGTTTGGTCCAGATCATTCTTGGAATCACAGCAGCTAAAGGGAATTTTGACTGTCGGGCCGTGGGGGGTGAGCCCAGTGATCATCGGTCAGTGAAATAAGAGCCCTTTCCTGTGGTGGGACTATAACTCTAGACAAGATTGAGACACAGGACAATCGATGAGGTCTTGTGTGCCACCATGCTGGGTGCTTGTATTTGCAGGCATCTGCTCAAGTTTAGGAGCTCCGCACTAAAGTGGAAATTAAAATGTGTGCGTTTCAGATGGCTGCTGATCCAGGGAATCTGCAGGCGCAGTTTGGATACAGTTATGATATGAATAGAAATGCAAATCCAGTGAATACACATGTTGGGGCACATCATGGCGCTTACTCTACACCTGACGCCCTGGGATTAATTATAGAGTTTATGAAATCATCTAAAATGAAATTTGAAAGTATGAGGTGGGTTATTTTTATGAAAGTAGAAATAATGGCAGTGAAGGTACCACAAGCAACTCTTGATGGTCTGTGCGCAGATTATATGTTTGACGGTTCTATGCAAGTCAAGAGGAATGGTTGAATGTACTTAGAGGAAAATTAACAGCACAGTAGCAGTTGCTCAGAGAGATAGTGAGTTCTTTATTGGTGATTACTTGGGACTTGTGAAATAGATCATCCATACTGTTCTCTCTTCTGTCAGACCGCTTAGGCTTGCGTAGTCCACAGTAGGTCTGACCTTGGTGTGAATTGGGCTTGGACCAGTTTTTGAAAATACTAATACCTGGTCCTTACCCTCAAGAGATTCCGACCTGATGCGGCCAGGTACATCCTGGGCGTCAGGATTTTTTTTAAGCTCCCCAGGTGATACTAATGTGGAGCCAAGGGGGCAAGCACCGGGCTACGTGGAGGAGGGTGTCTGCTCCTTCTCTGGTTGCAGCATTCGCAGTTTATTTCTTGGAAGCTCTGCCCCATGTAGATGATGCTGTTTTCTCCTTGGGTAAGACAGAAAGGATAGAGGGGGCTGCACTGGGCAGGATTTGCCTCCGCAAGCTGGGTAATTCCGCCCTGGAGAGGAGCCCTTTGTCTAGGGAAGGTTCTGGGTGTATTTCACGACATACCCAGGTGCTCTTCCCCTTTCTCTGCAAGAGGTCTTTCTCCACTCTTTGCTGTGAGAACCTGGTGTGGTCCCCAGAGGTAAAGCTCACAGAAGTGTAGGGGCTCCTCAGAATGGGGTCTTCGGCAGTTTCTCACTCGCACAGTAGTCCACATTCAGCCTCTAGAAATTTGGCAAAATGACATTTCAAGTGTTGCTAGCAGCTGATGGCTCCAGTGACTTCTGCTCCAGGTAAGCAGATCTCAGCTGTGTCTCTCCAGCTGCACCTTCTCTTCCTCCAGTTCTGCGAGTGGTCATTCATCCTGCAACTTTAATTTTCTGATGTGTCCCAGAAAAGTCATTGATTTTCAGTCTGTCCAGCTTTCTCTTGTTGTAAAGACACATGTGCCAACTTGCAAGTTCTTCACCTGTCAGAGCTGAAACTGAAAGTCTCACTTGGTGAAACTTTTATAGTGATTCTATTGCTTTTGTAGGTCAATATGGGGAAGGGGTACACCTTAACAGTATTCATTCTTTCAATCTATGAACATGAAATATCTTTTCATTTATTTAGATCTGTTTTGATTTCTTTCAGCAATGTTTTATATCTTTCAGCATATGTCTTAAATTAATTTTGTTGCATTATATGACTGTTTTGTTAGTTATTTTTCCTATAGGAGGTATCCTAGTTTGGGCCATATTTTCTGTTTTTTTTAATACATAAGAACCATTTTTCATTATTTCATCAAAGTTAGCTAGTTGAAGTTTTGGAGACAGAATGTACCTCATATTTTTAAATAAAACATTATTATCACTATTACTAATGAAAAATAAAGAGATTTGGCAAACCACATTTAAACTAACAATGATTCCAAGTCTTGTTTACTTATTGAAATATAGTTGATATACAATACTGTATTAGTTTCAGGTGCACAATATAATGATTCAACAATAAGATAATTATGAAATGCTCACCTTGAGAAGTGTAGTTATCATCTTTCAACATACAACGATATTACAATATTATTGACTATATTCCCTGTGTAGTACTTTCATCCCCATGCCAAATTTATCTTATAATTGGAAGTTTGTACCTCTTTATACCCTTCACCTATTTCACCCATCCCTACAACTCCCTTCCCCCAGTGCCTGGAATTAGAATTTTGGAACTGAGATGTTACGTCTTTCGCTGGTAGGAGCCTGCAAAGCTAGGAATGCTCATTTTGTTCTCTTCCAGGGAAGATGCCCGCAGCAATCTAGACCACGTGGAGCACGTCTCTGCACATCATTTGTCTTTGCTAGGTCTTCCACGCAGACCCAGATCCCTGTTCCAGCTGGCCTGGGCCCCCTCTTTCCTGACTGTGTTGCACTGCCAAGTTCTCTTTCTGTGTGCTGCCCTTTCCGGGGCTCCGTACACACTGTTCTCCTCTAGTATTCTCACCTCGGCAAAGGTACAATACAGCTGATTGTGCCTGTTCACTTCTTTGATTCACTCACATTGCTTAATTGCTACTTGACTGTATTAGCTTCATCCATTTCAGGGCCAGGCAGGGAACTGAAGTGGGGGCTGGAGAGCTACTCCGGGTATAAGGGGGCAGCCACTGCTCAGCCCCCTGGTTTTTGCCCAAAGGCAGAGTACAGAGCAGCGCTGTCAAATCTATTTTACTTTCTTTTTTCTCATAAGAAAAGCCAGAAATCTGGGTATTTATATAAAATCTGTTTTTAAATATTGGAAGTGAATTCATACTCTTTAAAAACACTGTCCAGGACAAACAAAATACTTCTGTGAACCACATCTGGCTCTGAGCCACTAGTATGTGACCTCAGAGTCACTGTAATCACTTACAGCTGGAGTGTAGGTTGATGCAGATAAGAGCTCCTGAGACACGCCTGAGGATCAGCAGTGGACCCCTGAATCTCCTCAGTGACCCCCCACTTCTTTCCCCTTGTCCGAGCTGTTTCACAGGAAGTCTGTCTGTCCTCCTCCGCTGTGGCGTGGCCGTTCTTGCTTTCACAGGACCATCTTCCTCAAGGGTCTGGAGGGGGCTCTCTGGCACCCCTCACCGCACCTCGGGGGTGTCAGCAGGGGCCGTCATCTCCATCTGCTTTTATAGATTCCCTAGCAAAGGTGAGACCCACCGTGATGGAGGGTCTGGGCCAGGTTCCCACAGCTACTGAGAATGAGGCTCAGATCTGTCCACTACCAAACTGCGGCTTTCTTTGCCCTGATAATGCCTGTAATCCTACATTTACTTCAAAAAGAACAAGCTCTTGGGACATTTGAATTATTTAATTTTTGTTATGGCTTCTCAATCCTGTCTTTTGTCTGCAGCACACTCATTTTTCTTATCTTCTTCCCACCTCTGTGTCCACCTGGCATTCACCTCACAGATACAGCAGCCTGGCAACTCCAGAGCTGGGCCCTGATGAAATTACTCATCTGTGGGCAGATTCTTACTTGGCTAGCAGATGACAGTGAGAGATCTGTGATTTCTTTCACAGCTGCAAGAACTAGGACCTTAGTACAATGATGTAATCTGGTCAGAGGAAGCATTTATCTCTATGTGGAGAATTGGATTAAATTTGCAGTAAGATATTGATTACCATGAGTTAAGTTAATGTCACAGAGGTATCCTGCTGTCTGTGGTCCCTTTCACGATTTGTGAGAACACTCAGCTCTGTTTAAATAGCTTATCTATTTGTTGAGTGAACTTATAAGAAAAGCACAGAATATGGGCTTTTCCCAATGTCTATCTTCCAAGCTGAAATTGTAACTTCAGGCAGGAATCACAAATTGATTTTCTGTTTCAAACTCAGAAGATTAAAATCAAATAGATATTTCACTGCAGTGATTCTAAATAGGGTGTGGGTAGGGTGGAAGCTAGGGACTTCTTCAGAATATACCTATTTCTGTGGGGGTTCCAAGCAGTCTCCTTCCAGAGTCAGGCACAAAAAGAGAGACGCTATCCATGGAAAATGTGCCGCATACTTGAATGGTGTGGAAGCCCAAATAAGGATAAGAATCAGTGCTCTGCTACCTGCTGTTCTCGGAAAGACTGCGCTCACTGTCTCCATCTGATTCCTTATTCCTGGTGTCCAATTTTCTGTCTAGTTAGGACACAGGGGAAACAGTCTGTCTTACCCCAAGTTAGCAGTAGTGTTCAGAAATCTAAGAACAAAATGTTGACTGCGTGACTGTTCCTTGTTTGCGGCCCTGACCATCTTTCATTTTTCTGTGCAACCTTGTTTTAGTTCTTATTCGTCTTCCCTTTCCCTGGGTCCTACTGCCTCTTCCCCTTGGTACGTCCTCACCTTTTTGAGTTCTGCATTTATTACATACAGAGGTATGTCCTCTTGCCAGGAATGGCTGCATTCTCTCTGGGGCCCATTGCCATAAGAAAATGCAGGTCCCCTTGTTTAAAAAGTTTTAAGAATTTCAAGATGGTGACAGTTGCATATTAAACCAAGTGTGGCCCTCAAGGCGTGGGGTCCTGGGCAGCACAGATTGCACACCATGGAGCTGACCCTGCCTCTTGCAGTCCAGAGAGGAGCCCCGTAGCTTCCTGCTCAGGCTGTGCCCCTCAGTGCATTTCCACGATTACATCCTGGTTCGGCAGACCCTTTCTGTGGTGAAAAAGGTACTAAGAGAAAACAAGCCCCCTTATTTTAAAGATGAAAAATCTTAGGCTGGGAGACACTAATAGAGAAAAAAAACAACAACTTAAACCCAGGACTCTCGATCCCCTGAGGAGACAACAAATTTTTAAAAATTAACATACAGTAGAATACTTTCAGAACATCATCTCTGATCCGTATCTCTGATGAATCAGAAATACACTCACTATGTTATGATGACTCAGTAATCATAAAACAGAAATAATCATCATACAAGACTAAAAAACATTCTGGTTTCCTGGACTTTTGGTTATTTGAACTTTTATAATACATGCAATGAGGCAAATAAACAGTAATAGGTATGGTAACACTACAAAAAACTGAAGATCATTATTCTGGAAAGTTGGGAATAGTAGACAGCCTCAACAGTATTGTAATGAAAAATGAAATTTCTCAGTGAATTTTCTATTGGGAGAAATAATTAATGATAATGTTGTGATTATGTAACATTGTATCAGCTCCATACATTAAAAAGGATGAGATAAGCTTTTAGTTATATAACATCTTTCAAGGTGCTGTGTCAAAGATTAAATAGTGCAGTCGAAGTTATCTGTTGAGATGTTGTTTTTACATGGTTAGTAGAGCAAGTCAGCAAAGGTAAACTGAGCCTTAAAGCTTCTGACATTTATGGTAAGGGAGGAATGGGCTTTTTATCTGCTAGGAAATGTCCCCTAAGGGCACAAGCCCTGTGTGTTTTCCTTAGTTTATACAATCAGCATTTGGTTCAAGTCTTTTCTTTTATTGGCATTTGTAGCCTGTGGCTTCACAAGTGCTGGGAAGACCTGAGGAGACAACTTGGTAGCATGTAATTAGCCTGTTTTACTGATTGCAAATACATTACAATTGTGGGTAGTTTTTGCAGATGGCCTCCCAAAGTGACACCTACATCTTGCAAACCCCTATCCTATGCTTTCCCTGTTGGAAACTTCTGTATACAAATTGAGTGGTTACACATATTATCATCATGATAATAACAACAACAATGAAGTTGCATAATTCTATAGGGTCCACTATACACCAAGCACTACTCTAAGCTTTACATATGTTAACTGATACGTGAGGTAGCTATTATCACGTTCATTTTCCAGTACAGGAAACTGAGATACAGAGTTAGTAAATTGCCTAAGGTCACACAGCTAATAAGTGATATATGTGAATCCTGGCTAATGAATAGAGGACCTACAGGATCTAGTTAATCAGTCCCTATCTCTGCCTTACATATATAGGGCCAAGCTGGAATTTCATTCTTTGGGCTTCTGCAGTGCCACCAGTTTATTTGGAGAAGGACAGGAACATTTCTGTTGTTTGATCTGGTGGTTTTAAAACTTTGCCCACAAACTCTTCCATACTCCTTCTTCAAGAGGTGGAGCTTAATTTCCCTTCCCTTTTATGTGGGCAGGACTTAGCAACCTGCTTCGGACAGAATTAAGCAGCAGTGATCATGTGTAACTTTGGAGCCTAGGTAATCAAAAGGGTCAGTGGCCTCTGTGTTGGTTAATCTGTCTCTTGGATCATTTGTTCCGGGGAAACAAGTTTGTATGTCATGAGAAGAGGCCTGTGAGGCTGGCAGTTAACCAGAATGTAGGCTTTCTGCCAACAGCCTCATGGGTGAGCTTGGCAGGGGAGCCTGCAGCCCCAGTTGAGCCTTCAGATGACTGCAGCCCTGGTGGCCATCTGGACTGCAGCCTCATGAGCCACCCAGCTGAGCCTCTTCGAATTCCTGTCCTAAAGAAACTGTATGATACTAAACGTGTGTTTTTTTAAGTCTCTAAGTTTTAGGGTAAGTTGTTAGGTACCAATAGATAACTACTATAGGTGGTATCA
>JAQQAC010009165.1:28520561-28678943 GCA_029783875.1 Phataginus tricuspis | reverse complement strand
CCAATAGATAACTACTATAGGTGGTATCATGATAGTCAATGAACCTTTGCCAAATTATTCATAATCAAATTGCATTTAAGGAGCACACTTTGGAAAGAAGCATGTCTGGGCTCTCCCTAGTGGACAGAGCATCCTGGGCTTATTCTGTACCAAATATTTTGAAATTGAGGGACTTTATCTAAAATTAAAGATAGCTTAAATCTATCCTGTATTTCAAAATCTCTAAACAGTTTTTCACCTATAGTGATCTGAATTGAAGACTGATTTTTTTGCTGCTTGAGAGCTGAGAGCAGTTTGATTTTAGCACAACTGTTGCTTAGCAATAGGAAGGAACTTAATGGCTCTAGTCTCTTCTGCAAACCAAGAGCAGCCTCCCTGTGTAGCTATTGTCTGTCTCTACTGCTGAATTTAAAATCGTAATTATCATTTTAAGATGAAATTGAATCTGGCCTATGTGACACATTTCAGTTACCCTAGCATCTCAGCTGCCCTGGGGGTTAGACTATCCCAACGAGCAGAAAATCTGGTCTCTTGGAATCACGGGGCATTTAGAAGTCAAAGACAGAACTTCAAAGAAGCTAGTAAATTCCTCCTTGATAGGTGGTTTGTATTCCCTGTATACTGGCTTTGTGGTTCCGGGACTAAAAACTTGGATCTTGAAATGTTGTGACTAGAAACTGGGCCAATGATATTAGGGAAGGGGCTATGGAGGGAAGGGGATTCCAAAGATATTTGGGGGAGGGAGAGAGGGAAGGAAGTCCAGCTGCCACTGACCTTACTACTCCAGTTCTGTTGGAAAGACTCCTAGAAATGTCAGCTGCTTTAAATTTTTAAGCAGAAGGTCTAAATCTGATTGTTCACCAGAGAAGTTGGTATTAAGATTCAGAAACCTCTACCCGGATTAAAAGTATTATTCTTTCCCACTCTTTGGATTAAATGGTGCACAAGACTGATTTTGTTTAATCTTCAATTAATTATATAGGTCTTTCCATGTGTATCCCATGCCATACCAGGCACTGTGGAAAGGTAAAAATGAAATACAAAGCATCGTCTCTACCCGCTAAGAACTGACAACCCAGTTGAGGAGATAAGATGAACAGCGATAATGTAAATCTCAAAGGATCAAGATGTAAACTCCAGGGTACTAATCATCAGTATGATCATCAGCCATGTTGTTAAACTCTGGACTTGAAAACCAAGGGAAAATGTCACATTAGCAAAATAACAAGGTTTCAGTGCGTGACCCTGAAAGGAAAGGTTAATGTAGTTTCAAAGTATTTTATAAACTCTTCCAATTAGTCAGCGTTCTCTGAAAATAAGTTTTCTTGTTGTTATTTATTTTTTTATTTTTTAACTTTGAGACAGTTTTTCCCCTGGATCTGCAGTTATTCTGCATGGGCACGCACT
Organism: Phataginus tricuspis; assembly: GCA_029783875.1. NCBI lineage: Eukaryota > Metazoa > Chordata > Mammalia > Pholidota > Manidae > Phataginus > Phataginus tricuspis. The sequence continues at coordinate 28,677,536 of JAQQAC010009165.1, read as the reverse complement.
CCTGGTGGTATAACAGGCACGGGGATTTCGCTGGGATTAGAGTAAGTGGAGGCAGCGTCTGTCATATGAAATACAATCTTCCTCTTCCTGTCATATGGGATAAAATTAATATTGCCAAGATTGCTACACATGCATCATAATGAGAGGTGGTGAAAGACTGTATACTGAAGCAAATTATATTTCAGTGGCTTCAAAAATCAGACATAACCCTACCAGAAAACCTGAAATAGACTAGCTTGAAATAGAGTAAAATAATAGTATCACGATGTGTTTTTGTGGGCATGCATGTTTTAAAAAAATAAATGTAGAAAATAGTCATGGGAGGAACACATTTCCTTTTTCAGATGTTACTGGATCATCAGCTATAAAGACTCTGAGGGTAGATGTTTCATTATGCGTAACATTCAAAGGGCAACAGTGCAGGTGTTACCTGTCTATGATCGCCTCCATTTTATAGACTTTTCTTTGCACTTCTTATTTTCAATAGCCTGTGTACATTCAGAATTAATTCAGAACACTAGAGCATCTTAATCAGGGTAAACCTTCATCATGCAGACATTACCAGAGTCAGTTCTCTTGATTCCTGTGGATTGTGCATAAAACAAGCCACAGTCCCCTTCAGAGGCAGACACCCAAAGCAGACCTGGCAAAAGCTAGAGTCCCCTGCCCCCATCTCACTTGCCTTCCTCACTGCAGTGTTAAACATTTGTAAATGATGTTCTCATTCCCTTTTTTCTATCTTCGCATCATGGATTTATGAAGACCTAAACCTATATACCCTTACGTCTATATGCTGCCTTACAGTTTGAAAGCCCCTTAGTGAGTAACAGCGTGTGTGCCCAACACATCAAGCCTGTGAAGTAGGAAGGCAGATACTATCTTCCTCTTCTAGTATATAAAGAAACAGGCTCGGTGAGGTAAAATGACTTACCCGTGGGCAGACATGAATTGCAAAAATAGGACCTGAGTCAAGTCTCTGGCCTCCTAGTCTAGTGCTCACTGTATTAAACTTCTGTGAAGTGGTATTTCAGAACCACATACCTCTGACCTATCAAGGGGACACTTGAACAATTAACTGGTATGCAATTAATTAATTGGTCTCCAGTGATGTTAGTAGTTAACCATCTTTAAGTATGAATCTCAACTTCTTTCCCTCTTAGATCCAGTCACTTTGGGAATATATGGAAGTTTCAGGGGCTGCCTCTTATTCCCGGTTTCCTTTGTGCGTTTCATAGTTGGTGTTTGATTTCCCAGCAGGGCCCAGGGCCCAGCACCAGTGCATTCCTGATGGGGGTACTCAGATGTTGACTGACACACAGATGGGCATTTTTAGGGGTTTAAACATATTTCTTTTTTTGTCTAAGTATTTCTTCAGAGAAACATCATGGCATGTAGAAGAAACCTCTGAACTCACCAACAAGATTTTACTCATTTACTTTGTCATTTAAAAATCCACCCACCGTGAGTTTCTTTGAAACACATCCTACCATTCAACTACCCTTGCTGGTAACTGAGAGGTAGAAGCCTCTCATTTCCAAAGACTGGCTGCCCTGTCATTTAAAAATCTTTAAACAGATTTATTGAGATATATTTCATGTACCACACACCTCATGCATTTGAAAGCATACAATCCAATGGCTTTTAATATTGCCCCATCATCTTAAGTGCACTTCCACTCTTGGCTTTGAAAATACTCAGGCTGCCTACTGTGGAGAGGGATGTCTGATGGACTCGCAGTGTCTGGTCTTGCTCTATGGGGTGCACAGGGGATAGATACAGTTAGGAAGTTCCTTACCCCTCCAAGAGTTAACAGTTAGTCCTGAGGATCTGAACTTATGTTCTTATTACACTGGGGCTGGGAAAGGGAGGCTGTGTGTCCTTTCCCAGGGACAGTGACTGCTGGGCAAGTGGCCTCTGGTTGCTGGTGACCAGTGATCTGGCAGTGGAAAAAGAAGTTATTCAGGAACAGAGCCATGAGGGCCTTAGAGAGAATGGGGTATTGGTGAGGGCATTTAAGAATGAATCTCCAAGGAGTCAGGATTGAAAAGGGGTCAAGAGAGTGGATTTTGGTGTCGAATAAACTTGTGTCTGAGTTCTGCCACTTGTCTGGTTGTGTGATCTAGGGCTGCCTCTCTGAGTCTTATTTTCTCATTTTAAAGTGGGGATAATGATTGTACTTCCCTCATAAAGTGTCATGAGGATAAAATGAGATGATCCGTGTGGAGTTTTTAGCTAAATATTTTTAACCAACTAAACATTCAATGAATATTTCCTGCTGTTATTATTGGCTGTTTCCTCCACATGATTTATAAGCTTCTTGAGAATAGGGAGTGTTGTGTTTACCATTAGATCTCCAGCCCCTTTCATCATGACAGTGTTGAATTAAAATGAACGCATTCCCCTGTCACCCATTTATTCCCTCTATCTCTTCCTGCCTCCCCTGTGTGCCCATGTGTGTGTATGTGTGCATACTAAAGCCCCTACTGACTGTTACATGGGCAAGAATTAGTAAAATCACCACAAAAGATATTGTGTGTCATCCAGTGAAAGGAGTATAATTTCTGGGGACGATCAAAAGACCTAGAAAAGGCTTTGTTAAATGAATCTATTTTGCATAATGGTATTCACCACAGTAGACTCTTGTATATAATGGCAAGTAACTGGGGAGGGAAGAGGCGAGTGGCAGTGGTAGGAGGTACTCAGGACTTGCCCTGGGATGGTTCTGGGAGGGGAAAGAGTCTGCAAGATGTTAGGGCAGACATTTTTGGGACTCTCTGTCCTAAAGCTCTGGCCAGGAGCTCTGTCCTCTCGCTTTATCTTTAAATAAAAGCCTCTGCCTTCCTCTTCTAAAAAAAAAAATGTTAGGGTAGACATTTTTGATGGACTGTATATAGGATATGGTGAAAGAGAGAAGAGTGATGCAGACAAGTGAATTGTGATTCTAAGACCTGAAAGACTAAGTTAATAGTACGATGGTGATCTCAGTTCACAATTAGCTAAGTGTTAAGTGTCAGCGAGCAGTCTAAGTGGGGAGGATCAGAGAGAGGGCAAGATGCACTTCCAAGATGAGCCTGTCCAGCCCGTCTCTTCTGAAGAGGCATTCCCTGAGCTTGTTTATTTACACCCCATGTCATTTTGGGAAGGGCTTGAGGCAGATCCCTGGTAGCACTATGAGTCAGAAGATATTGCCTGGCCTTCATTCTGGACAGAGTCCAAGGGAGATTGAGGCTTACGTCCATTGGAACAGGTATCATAATAATAAAATTTATGTTTGCAATCCTGAAAATGTTACACATTCCAATGAAGGTATCATGTGCAAATTGTTGCCACCATTCAAGACAAGGTCATCTCACGTGGCTTTTGCTTTTGTGCACAGGCTGTACTTCTCAGTGGGTTGAGGGTCCGATGCTCTGACAGCCTGTTGTGTACATCCTCAAATTCTGGGTTAATCACTTAATAGCTTTTTTTGGACATCAGTTACCTCATTGCTGCAAAGGGAACAATAATATCTAATTTACTGAAGATGTTGAGAATTCTGTTTCTTTTCTAGAGTGATAATCAGAAAGAAAGGAACCCTGTGAGGACAAATTTGTAGTGTGAGATACCAGGATAGCAAGTAGATTCTATGGTTGCTTCCTGCCCACTGACATTTTCCAACTGCCTGGTTGACCTGTGCCAGAAAGAGATACTTCTGTTGGATATATAGAATTCTGAGATTGGAAAGGCAGGAAGGTTGGGATCAAGGAGAACATCTCCAGGACACCTCAATAGCTGCCAGTTGCTCTGTTTCACCTTCTGTGGTCAGTTCCAGTATTTTCCTTTCCAAGAATTCCTTGAGGCTTTTCCTGATACTGCCCTAGCCATGCTAGTATATCATGGGGCCAGCCGCTGGAACTGAGTCTTATGGATTATATTCATAAGCACTATCTTGGACCATGTCCATCAGTGGACTCGGCCATGCTGGTGCTGTGATCACACATGTGCTCCAGAATAGTTTTCAATGTGGTTTAATTCAGTATATGATATTTTAGCCCTGATTAATTTTTATACATAATTAATAAAACACCTTATTCATTTATGTTGCAACACTGGGTTTTTCCATAGTCAGGAGGAACTGAGAAGTAATGCTAAATCTATGGAACAAAGAGGTATTTTTGTTCAAATTCAAGTAAAGTTTATTGATACCGAATTCAGCGTTTGTACAATAATTGGTCATGCTTTGAAGCTGTTACCAATAACCTCAATACTTCTTGTCAAAGTATGAAATGGTTTATCATATCTGAAAAGAGAAAAGGATATCCAAATTTAGGTTATTCTCTTTTCCCTCAGTATAGGTAGTCTTTTAGAGGGTATACAACTCTCTTCTCACTACAAAGCTATCAGATTCAGAGACAGGGAGATCTAATCCAGATGAAGATTCTATGATGTATTATTTGCCAACATTTTATGTGCTTAAAAGCAACATGGGTATGGTGGAGTGAAGATCTAGTAGACATTTATAGAACACTTGACCCAATCAAAGAAGAACATATGTTCTTAAAAGCAGACCTGAAAATATCTCCCAATTATGCCATAAAACAGGTCTCATAGATTTTAAAAGATAGAAATTACAAAAAGGTGTGTTTTGAAACACATGGTATTAATTAGAAATCAAAAACAGAAATAAACTTTAAAAATCCCAAATATTTGGAAACTAAATGCATTGCTTAAAAACTCTTGGTCAAAGAAGTCAGAAGAGAATTTAGACAATGTATTGAAATGAATGAAAATGAAAACATATATCAAAATTTATGGGGTTTAGATAAACAGCCTTGAGGAAGGAAATTTATAGCTTTCAAAACCTATATTAGGAAATAAAAATGATCTCAAATCAATAATTTAAGCTTCCACCTTAAGAAATCCATACAAGAGAAGGAGATTAAACCCAAAGGAGGTGGATCAAGAACAGATCAGCATAAATTAATGAAATAGAAGACAGAAAAAAAAATAGAGGAAGTCAGTAAAGCCAAAAGTTATCTTTTGAAGAGATCAACAAAATTAACAAACCTTAAGCTAGACTGATCAATGAAAGAGATAAGACACAATTGCCAAAAATCAAGATGACAGTGGGGAACATCACAACCAACACTACAGAAATTGAAATATAAGGAAATACCATGAACAACTTTATGCCAACAGATAAGATGAAATAGATAAATTTCTTATAAGACACAAATGACCAAAACTAACTAAAGAAAGAAATAGAAAATTTGAACATATTCACAACAGATAGAGATATTGAGTTTGTAATTAAATATCTTCCCCAAAAGAATATTCCAGGCCTAGATGTGAGGTGATTTCTACCAAACATTTAAAGAATAAATAATGTTAGTCCTTCATAAAATCTTCCAGAAAATGGAGGAACACTTTCCAACTCATTTTAGGAAGCCAGTATTGTCATGACACCAAAGCCAGACTAAGACATAAGAAACTACAGACTAATATCCCTCATGAATATAAATGCAGAAAGTCTTAATAAATATTAGCAAACCAAAGCCAGCAATTTATGAAAAGGATTAAACACTATGACTAAGTGGGATTTATCCCGGGAATGCAAAAATTGGTTTAACTTCAGGAAAATCAATGAATATATTACATCATATATATATATAATAAAGGATGAAAATCATATCATTATGTCAATAGAGGCACATAAAACATTTCATAAAATCCAACACCCATTCAAGAAGGTGGGAAAAGAGGGGGAATTCCTCAGCCTGATAAAAGGAGTCTATGAAAAACTTATAGCTAACATGATACTTAGTGGTGAAAGACTGAATGCTTTCCCCCAAGTATCAAAAGCAGTATCAAGGATGCTTGGTTCTTAGCACTTCTATTCACCATTGCACTGGAAGGTCTTTCCAGGGCAATAAGAGAGGGAAAAAAAAGATGATATGAAAATGTCCTGACTAGAAGAAAGGAAGTAAAACTGTCACTATTCACAGATAATGTGATCATGTGTGCAGGAAATCATAAAGAATCCGCCAAAAAACCACTGGAACCAATAAACAGGTTCAGCAAGGTTGCAGGATACAACATCAATATTAAACAAATCTATAATATTTTATACTAACAAGGAACAATTCAAAATAACATCAGAAAGAATAAAATACTTACAAGTAAATTTTTTTAAGTGAAATACTATACTATAAAGTACAAAACATTGCTGAGAAAAATTAATGGAAAGATATACCCAGTTCATTGATTGGAAGATTCAGTATTTGTTAAGATGATAATTTTCCTAAAATTGATCTATAAATTCAACACAGTTCCTTTCCAAGTCTCAGTAGACTTGTTTTTAGAAATTGATTATCTGAACCCTAAAAAATGTACAGCTTTCTTTACACGCATACATTATAAATCTCAGCAAGGTTTGCATTTGGGATTTTTTTTTTTCATTTTTTGTTTGGTTTTGGGTGTTTGCTTATATTTCTATGGCAATGCAAAGAACCTAGAATAGCCAAGACAATTTTGAAAAATAACTGAGTTGGAAAACTGTACTTCCTGATTTCAAAACTTAATAAAAGACTACAGTTAGCAATAGTTTGATGCTGGCAAAAAAAAAAAGTCATATTTATCAATAGATCAGAAGTAGGAGTCTTGAAATAAACCTTTAAATTTATGGTCCCTTGATTTTCTATAAGGATACCAAAGCAATTCAATGAGGGAAGAACAGCCTTTTCAACAAACAGTGCTGGAGCAGTTGGGTGGCTAAAAGCGAAAAGATTATTTTAATCCTAAATGCAAGGGCTAAAATTATGAGCTCCAATAAAAAACAAGAGAAAATCTTAGTGCATTGAGTTAGGTAAATAATTTTTAGATACAACCTCAAAATCAAGATCCATAAAGAAAAAAAAATTGATAAATTGGACTTCAGGGATAAATTGAAAACTTGTGCTTCAGGGAACACCATCAAGAAAGTAAAAGAAGTGAAAAGACACCCCACAGAGAAATGGGATAAAATATTTGTAAATCATATTTTCAATAAAGGACTTCTATCCAGAATATATACAGAACTCCCACAACTTAATAATCAGACAACTGAAGTGAAAATGGGTGGAAGGTTTGAATAGCTATCTCACTAAAGAATATAAACAAATTGCTAAAAAGCACATCAAAAAGTGCTCATTAGTCATTAGAGGAAATAACAAATTGAAACCACAATAAGATACTACTTCATACCCATTAACATAATATAACTTAGGATTGACAGAAAATAACAAGTGACAGTGCAAATGTGAAGAAATAGGAACCCCCATACACATTGCTGGTGGGAATGTAAAATAGTACAGTCACTTTGGAACACAGTTTGCCAGCTTCTTAAAAAGTTCAACATAAGTTTACCATAGTAGCCAGCAATTCCATTCCTGGGTACAGGGTATCTATGCAAAAGAAATGAAGTCATGTGTTCATACAAAGACTGAACATTTATAGCAGCGTTATTCACAATGGCCCCGAATTAGAAACAATCCAGGTATCTATCGTAAGTGAATGGATAGACCAATGTGATATATTAATACAATGGAATATTATTCTTCAGTAAAGGGGAATGAATTACTGATACATGCTACAACGTGGATGGACATCAAACATATTATGCTAACTCTGAGGTCAGCAATTTGTTTTAAAGGGTCAGATAGTAAATATTTTAGGCTTGTGGACCACACAGCTTCTGTTGAGACTTGCTAGCACAGTCCTTTTAGAATTGAAGCAGCAACATACAGTATGTAAATGAATGGGTTGACTGTGTTCCAATAAAACTTTATTTGTAAAAACAGGCAGCCGGTAATGTGCTGACTCCTGTGCTAAGTGAAAGAAGCTGTATGCACAAGACCACATACAGTGTGATTCCATTTACAGGAAATGTCCAGAAAAAGTACATCTATAGACTGAAAGAAGATTCATGGTTGCCTGGTTGGGGTGGAACAGGGATTGACTGCAGATTGGCATGAGGATATTTTGGGGATGATGGAAATGTTCTATAATTGGATTGTGATTATGGTTGCACGACCCTATAAATCTACTAAATAGCAGTGAATTATACTTTTAAAATGGGTGAATTTTATGGCATATATCTCAATAAACCTGTTAAAAAGAACATATACTTTCATTTATTCTTGTTTCTGCTATTTTACTAGCTTATCCATTTTATCTTCACATTATTACTGTTTTTCTTGGGTGAAAAACGTATTAGTGACTCTAATATTGAAGCTAAGAGCAATGCTTAGAGACTTTTATAAATGCCTTGGAACTTGGAACCCTTACCTCTAGAGCAAAAGTTGCTATGAGTTAAGTGGGTCCTTTTTGAACTCTCTCCCAGGGGTACAAGGAAAACCTACTTAGAATTCTGAAAGAAGCTTTATAGTACCATCAATGCCACAGTATCCAGAACCAAGTCAGGGACTCTGGTTTTGGAGGTAATAAGACACTTTTTATTGTATGTATTTTCTTCTGGCCTTCTTTAAAAATTCTAATAATATCTAACTTAGACTAAGTAGGTTAATTCATCTGATTCTTAGGGAATTGGCCATGCCTTTTGAAGATTATTTTATGCTAAGAAGGGAACATTTATGTGTGGCTGTTGTCTGCCATGATCATTGCATCCCCATCATGGAATCTGAGTCTCAGATGGGTCGAGGACTCAATGCAAATTCCATCTTGGGATCATTGGTAATTGCATAATTTTCTTCTGCATCTTACCAAGAGAGTAAAGTATAGAGCCGTTGACATTTCTGATACATAGGCAAGCTCTTGCAGAACTGAAAATTATCGTGATGGTGATAGAATTGGTCACATTGAGAGAAAGAGGGCCATGTGATGGCTGGTGTGGTCTGATGATTTTGTCTCACTTCCCTCATCAGAGAGTATTTCTGAGGTGTGATCTTGAGAGAAAACATCCTTTTCTCTGGGCTAATCATGGGAAATAAGCTCTAATGAATGACCTCACTGTAGGATTGAGGTACTATTAAATCCTTGTCCCTAGACCTAAGTCTAAGAGCCAGGTGGAATCTTCAGAAGCCAGGGGCAAAAATGCATCCCTACAAGAGGATGTGCTATGCACCAGTCATAGAGCTTTTATGATCTGCTGAACTTACTGAACATTATATAGCTGGGGAGGACCTCTTAGACAAAAATAGAAATATTGTTTTGTCCCTACTCTAGCTCCTTTTCACCTTGTATATAAGGATTCCATATGAACTGTAGTGTGCAAATGATCTGATGCTTTAAGTCCTCATAATAAAAATTACTGTGAACATTATCAGCTCCAATGAACTTATTGTCTGTGTGTGATCTGATATGCATCATCTTCTATTTGAATTCTTTCATTTTGTCAGCCAGCCCTTTTCTCTGAACCTATAGAACAATCTTTAGCAGTGGTTTGGTTGTCACTTAATTGAGAAGTCAGTTTCTGCCAGGCAAACATAGACTGGGACAGGCTTTTTAAAACTCTCACATGTTGTCTTCTAAAGATGGATCAAAAGTGCCTAGTTGACCCAGAATTGTGCTCAGAATTGAGAAAGGCTCTGTGTAAAGTTTCCTCACCTTTTCTGGGATTTCTTTTCTTTTTTCTTTCTTTCTCTTTTATTTTTGGTGGAGGGGCAGTGGTAGGAAAGCAGCTGTGAGCAGTATGAGTATTTAAGTGTAGTATCTACTTACAAAAATTATAAGCATAGCAAAACTGAAGCACCTCCAGGTGTAGTGCCTTTGAATGTGTAATATGCTGTTTTAACTGAATGCCAAGGCTTGCTCAGGCACTGTCCCCTGCTCAGGCACTGTCCCCTTCATCTGCCTCTAACATCTGACAGGAAAGGTAGCTCCTGGTTTATAATTGCAAATGTTGAGTGCCATAGGCTGATTCCTGGACACTTGGCTTTGGGCATTTGCTAGCTATTATCTCTCAAAGTTTGGTTGTGGGGAGCAAATTAGCTGGTGTCCTTGGGAAGAGATTTATTATGGGGAATAGGAAGGGCTAGAGGAGTAGGCTCCAGGCTGAGCTTCCAGGAATCACTTCTGGGACCACATAGAACTGACCCACCAGAGGGGCTGCTGCCTGTACTGTCTGTCATGGACCATGGGCAAGTGGAAGATTGCTGCAGAGACTGCTGACCCAAGAAGACATGGACTTGGTTGCATCAGTGATCAGGAGGCTGCCTTTGTGGCTGGGATACTGCAGTGCCACTACAGAAGAGTCTTGGCTTCCACGGCCGCACCTGCCAGCAGAAATGGCCCTGAGCAGATGCTGTAATTTGCAAGGGAACCTTAGCTGCAAGAGAACCTGGAAAATGCACTTTTAGTTTTTGAGCCTTTAAGCCCCAGAGTAGAGAAAGGAATACCTCTTCATGTTAGTCTTTTCCAAGTAATCAGTTATGCTTACAAAAGAAAATGTCCATTTTTGACCATCTTAATTCAAATACAGATATGACTATATCAAAGAATGTGCAAAAATGAGATAGTCCAACAGGCACATAAGGTGGTCCCACAAATTTAAATGCACCTCTCTTGATCCCCAGACTCATTAATTTAAAATCTTTAAGCAAAGCAATTTTTGTGTGATATGTGGTCTAGCAAGAACAAAAAAACATGCAATTAGAGGGTCCTTGCAGGATTCCAGTTTATGCTCATATGAATGATCAAGTCTTTTCCTTAGAATAAGTAGCTTTTTCTTCTGATCTGGGGAAAATACAGGTGTGATGAGTGTTCCAGCATGACATGCTGTTTAAGCAGAGAAGTAGGCTTGCTGACTGCACCAGGAGGTGTTTTCTCATCCAAGAACTCTTGTAAAATGGGGAAATTAGAACCTGTAACTTCTGTAGTCGCATCTTCAGTTGATGTGAATGGTACCTGATGACACTGTGCAAAATCTCTGCTACCTTCAGGAGGTTATTGTGGGGGCTAATTAAGTTAGTATGTGTAAAGTGCTTACAGCAGTGTTTGGCATCGAATAAACACTATATAAGTGATTGCTATTATTATTATAATATCATTATTATTTTCTATAAAATAGGGATAACTCTGACATACAGGATTACTGAAAAGCTTAAGTGAGTTTGGTCTCTTGCATAAGTAAGCTCTAAATTAATCTTAGCTATGAAACAATAATAATCCTAATTTTGTAACTCTTACAAGGTTGCTTTCGCTGCAGTACATTTCCCTAGGCCTTTCAACCTTCTGAAGAGTAAGACAGAGATGCTGGCTTGAATTTGAGAGAAGGGCACAAGGGCCATCCTCACTTGTTCAGGACAGGGCATTTGCTCAGCAATGTGCACATTTGCTCCACAGATTCAGTATACTTTACAGACTTTCAGTAGAACCTCAAATCCAAGAAGTTAGTTTACTTTTGGAAAACTGTTTGTCTAACCAAAATGACTTTGCACCCCACTTACTCACTGTGTGAATTAAGGTCTCTGCCCTTACAGTGGGACCAAGTTTGATGAAAAAATAGCTCAACCTTTTCATGAAGTTTAGAAATCAAGATGGTTCATTAATTCATACTTACTTTAACCAACTACATTGACCTGATTTGTGTAGAAAATGTTTTTCTGCAAGTATGGGTAGACTGTTGAATCATGTCTTGGGAAGTTAAGTAGAAAAAACTTTCAGAATTTGTGGTTTTAAGAAAGGACTTTTTTCTAGACCGATGAATAGTGACAGTAACACAGACTTACGGAATGGAATTCTTGGGGGGTGTCTGGTACCTTTTGGCAGTTGCATACCAATTAGTAAGCACTGGCCTGATCAGCAAAGGGAAGAATGATGAAATTCCTAATGGGAGTTGAAGTCCTATATAGATGAGGTGAAGATGTCTGGCTAAGGTAAAGAGGAAGTTTGAAGTTCTCAAACACATTTTTTTTTTCATTGAAGTGTCATTGACATACAATCTTATGTTGGTTTCAAATATACAACACAGTGATTCAACACTTACCCATATTATTAAATCCTCGCCCCCTCTATTGTGGTTACTGTCTATCAATGTAGAAAGATGTTACAGAATCATTGACTGTATTCTCCATGCTATACTACCATCCCTGTGACCAACTTATATTGTGATTGCGAATTATTGTGCCCCTTTATCCCCCTCCCTCTCCCCTGCCCCAACCCCTCCCCCTTGGTAAACACTTTTTAAGAATTGTTAATAGGCTATTTGAAAGTTTTCAGCATTAAGCATTGAGCAGCCTTCTTCCATTGAAACCATAAAAATAGTCTGTCTGAAATACTGTACAGAGACATGGAAGATAGGTGGAGCCCATCCCCAGCCAGGGTGGAGCTTACCCCAACGATGGGGCCCAGTGTGACCCACCCTCATGTGCAGGGCGTTTTCCTGGGGCTAAAGTTTCTACAGCTGTGTACAGCCTCCCTTCTGAGTCCTCAGTGGTTAAACTGAAAGTACTTTAACAAAACCTCAAGTCTTGTGGTTACAGACCCTGGGGAGGGTGGGATGGGAGGAGAAGTGTGGTAAATTCCAAGGCAGGGAGGGTCAGTAATCTCCTGACTCAGGAAATACCAAGGTCTTCCAATAAATGGAACCAGAATGTGTTGGTATATTTATCCACAAATGATAAAGTAAATAAAACTCTTAGATTAAAAAAAAATAAAAACATTTGAACAGATTGACTGAATCCCCACTGTGGGTAAGACTCTTTGCATGAAGGAAGATGTAAATGCAATCCAGCGTCCCAGGCCTCCAGCGTGGGACCTCAAAGTAAGGCCTGATTTCTTCTGATTACAGTAATTTAAGAACTGCCTCTCCCACCTTGCATGCAATATAGAGCATCACTGGAAAGTCCATCTTTCAAAGAACTCCTTGGTAATATTTCCAAGAATTCCCAGTACTATTTTCCCATCTTTGCTTGCCTGACAGTATTAAAGCCCCCACCTCTGGCCCTTGTGCCTCCGCTGCTGATGCAGGAGCTTTGACCAGTCCACAGAGATGCTCCTGTGAAGCCTGCTCTCTTCGTGGCCACCCCTTGGACTCACTCCAGGACCTCAGTTCAAACTCCACTTTGCTTCTGCTGACTTGACTCTTAGGAGCCCCCATCATCCTCTCCTGCATTCTGACCTGGTTCTGTCTGTGCCACCTGGGTCCACCTGCTGCCTCTCACTGTCACTTAACTGCCAAGAAACGAGATGGGGCTGTGGCTTAGTTCCACTCAGGGGCCTTATGTAAATTCATGGGTGTAATCATAGGTATAGAATTGGTCTTTCCCAACTTTCCTAAGATGCCCCCAGGACCAGCGTGCCAGTGGCTTACTGGAGCAAGGCTGACATTTTATTCCTCCTTCTGAAAGCTCTGGCTTGCTTACACACACTCTAGGGACACCTGGGATAAGCACGGAAGGCATAGCCTCCGTCATCACAGTGAGCGGGTGGCAGTTGAGGAAAGGGCTCTGTGAGCCGAGGGGAGGGGTCAGTGGAGACTGAAGTGCTGGAGGGAAGGCGGGGGAATGGGTGGGGAGCAGATAGTCGATGCCAGGGAGGCAAAGGTGTCACACGCGTGGTGGGGGCCCTGAGCTTCGTCCAAGAGATACAGAGGAAGGGACTTCAGGGGCATCTAGATGAGCACCTCATGTTACCAAAGGGGAAACTGAGAACTTGAGAAATGAAGGAATTTTTCCAAGGCCACTCAGCGAGAAAAGCCCATCACACAATTCCAGTCCGTTGTTCCTCCCATCGCATCCCGCTGCTTTCCCCAGGGGTGCAGAAAGAGCCTGAGGATGGAATTGAGATTTTGAAGGAAAGGGAAGTTCAAGCGTCTCCTGATCTCCCTCCTGAGGTCACAGCGATCTTCAAGTCACGGGTGCGCGTCGAGGTGCGCCTAGAGGGGAGGAACGGGACAGCCCCGCAGTTCACGCTGGTGTCGCCACACCGCGCTGCCATGCACCGCGGGCCCTCGGCGGGCGAGGAGCGGGCCCAAAGCTCTTACCTGGGGCCTGGGGCTAAGCACCCCCCAGTCAGCGCCGCCTAACTAGTCACTGGCGTGGGATCACACAGCCAGCTGCTCAGAGCGGGCTGAAGCCCCAGGCCAGTCTTAACCTGCACACTTCAGCGCACGGTTGGCTGGATGGCGGCGAGTTCCCCTCACTGCGCTTCCTGTCCGTTTCAAAGCAGGCATGAAAGGCCCCAGGCGCCGCTGCAGCCAGGAGCGCCTGCCCTCCGACCCTGCGCCTCTCTGCGGCGGCCCCAGGGCGCGGGAGGAAAACCAGACGCCTGGCTCGGCCGATCAAAGACAGGGAGGGTGGGGCGAGCAAGGCCTCCCGCAACGTGCCGGGCTCGGCGGCCTCGGTCCCGGGACAGAGCGGGGCTGGGCTCCGGAGACGCCGCGCGGGACTCGCCTTCCAGCCTCAGGTCTCACCCGGGCACGGGCACTCTGCGTGGGCCGCTGTCCTGCACTCCGGACGCCCAAGTCCCCACTTCCCTCCTCAGATCTGCATTCCCGTCTCCATACGCGGCTGACGGTCTTGTCTCATATTCCACAGGGAAAACAAATAAAAAGGGTCGCGCACGACCTTTTCCTCCCCTGATGTCAGCAGCCCGCTGCACTCGGACGCGCTCTCTGCCTTCCAACCGTGGCTCTGGAGGCGCCATCCTGCACGCCTCCGGGGCCCTCGCCTCCCTCTGTCATCCCTTCTCACCTCCTCAAGACCTTTTCTCATGAATTCACCCTTTTCTCGCCCGTCGTCAGTTTCCCCATCCACACGCCAGCCTGTGTTTACATCACCCACTTCACCAGCGGCGGCGCCATTTCTCGGCTTGTTTTCCAAGCAGAAGGTCTTCAGCTAGTTCCCCACACTCGGGGCCTGCCTTCGTCACCTCCTTGCGCCCCTCCGGCCACTCTCCTGGCACTGCACGGGCCCCCCCGCCCAGCTGGCCCCGACTAGGTCGCCAGGGGCTCCGTCTCGCTGAAGCCAAAGCGCTCCCCGCAGTGGGCTTCCCAGCAGCGTCCGGCGCAGCCGGTCGCGTCCTCCTTGCGGACCTCCGCGGGCTGCCTGGCCCCCTTCCACCTCGCTCTCCTCCCTCGTTTGCTCTCCTTCACTGCCTCCTCTTCCGCCGGATCTCTGCCGGCTGTGGGGCCGCGGGGCTCTGGCCGGCCTTTCCCCCGGCTACACTCCTATCTAAGCGGGTTCCTCCAGTCTCAGGGTTTTAAGTCCTATTTAAAAGTGGATACTCTTCCATTTACACTTCCGGCGTGAACTTTTCTACTTGAGTTCCGGGCTGTTAGGTCTAATAGCACCACTGATACTGCCACTTAGATGCTGACAAGAGACATCTTTGAGTTTAAAACCAAACTCTTGATTTTCTTCCCCAAACCGACCTTTTCCCCCTTTCCCTAGATGGCATCACCATCTCCCCAGCCGCTTAGGCTCCAAAGAGGGGGACCGTTCTTGATTTCTCTCTTTTCCTCCGACCTTGTATGAGTTTCTTAGGGCCGCTGCAACAAATTACCTCAAAGGTGTGAATAAAAGCAACAGAAATTTATTCCCTCACAGTTCTGGAGGCTAAGAGTCTGAAATCAAGACATCAGCAGGGCTGTGCTCCATGAGCCTCCGCTTCCTCATCTATAAAAACAAGGAAAATGTTTTACGAAATTGTGAGAAAAGAAGTAATACACAAAGGTTCTCAATAATTTTCTTTCAGATTTAGTATATAATCATTCCTTTAAGAACCTAAATGGCATACACTTTTAGAAATCCCTAAGAACAATTCAGATGATCGTCTCAGTTGCTGATTTCCTTGAAAGATGAAAGCAAAGATACTGATTTTTTGCCATTCTTCATGTATTTTTCATTGCAAATAACGATAGATCTGCTGAGCTTCTTTTTCTCAGTCTAGAAGGATTTTTTTTTATTGTTCCAGTTAATTGCCCTGAGAGAAAATCTCATGTCAACCTGAGTAAGGAGAACATAAAAACTGAAGAATAAGGACACCCTGATAAAATGGTTTAAAAAAAAAACCCCACTATGCAGCATTTGTTCATTGCCTCATTGGTGTCTTGCCAAGAGCACTTGAGAAACTGGTCCTTCACGTGCCTGGCCATGTACTCTGAGTGGGAGCTTACCTCCCTGACAACACAACACACAAGCGCACACACATGCACCTTCCCACCATCCCTTTCCCCCAGCCATGGCCACAGTGATGAGTTCAAGGAAGGTGTCTGATGCATTTTGGGCCAGTTAGGTAGAAAGATTTGTTTGGAAGCTTCTACGATAGAAATTTCTCTCTCATCAGTGGAAGTTACCAGAAAGAATGCTCTCTCATCCTCTGAATAGTGTGATGTGAGGTTGTAGGACTGGCATAGACTTACCCATTTTTGCTGCCTGGCAGTGAAAAGGGAATGAAGACACTGAAGAGAAATAGACAGAACCAGAAGGACAGCATGTGCATCTGAGTCAAATGGAATCAGAATCTAGAACTATCTCCAGATAGATGAAATAGTCATTTCCTTTTTAATCTAAGCCACTTTGGGTTGGGTGTTCTCTCTCTTTTTTGCAAACAAGAGATTGCTAACTGATATTCCATTAAAATGGAAGCAATTGAATGTACCAATACTTGATAATACACCGAATGTCCTACCCTATACAGACTAAAGTTCAGTTCCTGTAATGGTAGCTGTTATTCTAGATCACCTCTCAGTAAGAGTATGTCAGTTCATAGACTCAGTGGACACTGCCATTACGACGTTCAGCACAGTGTACGTGCAAATCTGCTTGCCTGCATTTACCTTTTTATTTCCAGTTCATTAGCTATGTGACCTTAAGCAAATAATTCATCCTCTTCATGTCTGGGGAAATATTCTAGACTTGGTTCATTGAGCACTAGGGAGACATGAGAAGTACTTGTGCTGGAGCAGTAGCAAGATAAAAGGATATTTAAGATTGTTCTTGAAGAGACAGGCAACTTGCTCATTTGCAGCATTTTGAATTACACATTTTTGGTGTTTTGCATGTTTGGGGGCTATTTAAAGAGCAAATTCTCTGAGAGCAGGGTCTACATCTCTTTGGTTAACTCAGCACCTACACAGTAGGGACCTGGAACATAGACAGTGCTCCATAGATATGGATTGAATTGAGTTGTGGATGGAGGAAGAAAGGAAGGACAGAGAGAACAGAAAAAGAAAGACCATCAGGGGACAACACCTACAACCCATGTGTGAAGTGCCTCAACTTAGGATTTCGGCAGGAGAATGGCGAAAAAGGGATAAATCTGACAGATACTACCAAAAAGTTAACAATTATTCCTTGACTGAATGGGAAACACCAAGAGACAGAGAAAAGTGAGGTTTCTCATCTGAGAAGCCAGGACATGGGCTCATCCATCTACAAATACTAAAAAGGTTATTGGTTATATAATGACTTTGGGGCAGAAAGTGTAAACTAATGCTTACTCAAATACTTTGTTAAAATTCCTTCTTGGGCTTTACATTACAAAACAAGAACAGGCATAAGTGGAAGTATCATTAGCCCAGCTTTAGCTTTTGTAGCCTTTAATAAATATGTGCATATTGTCCATTTAATTGCACCTGTAAGTACCTGGTGGCCTCACTGCTGAGGGTGTAAGAGGTAAGTAGGCAGAACTCACAACAGTGTGAAACCTCTTGCACCTCTCTGCCAAGATGGGTCATTTGTGCGTTTCATTAACCAATGTCCTAAAATAAGTGACCTTTTCCAGGTCCGTGGGGATTGGCTTTAACTACAATATGTGTGTGTTTCTTTTCCTCCTAAGGATTTAACAACACCGAGAGAACATGTGACAAAGAGTTTATTATACGTAGAACAGCCACCAATCGAGTACTGAATGTTCTCCGTCACTGGGTCTCAAAGCACGTGCAGGTAATTCAGTGGCCTTATTAATTACTTTCAAGGTGTAATATCTCTGACACCAAATGCACTGGTGTATTTTTTTACATATATGTATAACAGTAGCAATATTATACATAGCAGTAATAGTAAGTATAACTTCATTCGGGTACTTGGACCCAGTTCCAGTGTGTGTAAATATGTGGGAGGGGGTCTTCCCACACATACTCACACCAAGCAGTTCTTGAACACCAGCAGGGTGCTGGAGAACTCAAGTCAATTCTGATGCTATCTGCCCAGAGACAGCACCAAATTCCCCAGGTTAAGAGCTCCGTCCTAAAAGGCTGCCCTCCACCCCGTAGCAAGCCCCAGGCTGTTCCCTGTTCTTCTGACCTACAGACTACAGACTGGAGGTTCCCACGACCTCCCCTTAGGTTCGATTAAATTGCTAGAGCAGCTCACAGAACTTAGGAAAACACATGTACCAGTTTAATAAAGGGTACCATAAAGGATACAAGTTAACAGCCAGGTGAAGAGACCCAGCATAAGGTCCCAAATAAAGGAGCTTTTATCCTTGTGGAGTTTGGAGCCTGGCCCCATGGCACATGGAGGCGTCTGGTTCCCCAAGCATAGGAGCTCTCTCCCGCTGAGAAGCAGGATCCCACTGAGCAGAGCAAAGTACAGAAGAGGGAGAGGGGGAGGGAGAGGGGGGTGGGGAGGGAGAGGGACCTCCTCTCACGGGTTTTGTGAGGGGTTCATTGCATAGTAATGACTGACTAAATTATTGGCCTCTGGCTGATTCAGCCTCCAGCCCTGCCCTTGGGTGGGGTCCAAAAGTCTCTCATCAACATGACAAAACACCTGTTTCACCTTTAAGATTCTGCAGTGTTTTCTGGAACTGTGGATGAAGACCAGATATACCTGGGAAATACGTATTTCTTGTAACTCATTATATCACACAAGGATTTCTGTTTAACCAACTTTTTAAGTTGTATGTAAAATGCCTCTGGATTCTTTAGAATTAGAGTTTGAATCCTTGAAATTGGAACACAAGACGGGGAAAAATAGGAGGAGGGACACACAAATAAAAGCAAATACACATTATTGCCAACATCCACTATTTCAGATCTACAAATGGTCTAATGCAGGAGGCAAAACAGGGCTGCCTTCTTCCCTCCTCTTTTGAGGCAGAAGCACCCACCCATGGGCACTGGAGCGACAGCAGTGCCAACTCACCGTGCCACCCCAGAGCCCGCTCACAGGGTCCTCTCTGTAAGAGGAGTTGTGCCAGCTGCAGTGTGCCCCCTGAGGTAGGCAGCAGGCACTCCCCGGGGCAAACAGTGGGTGCCGCCTGAGGTAGGCAACGATGTGGTGCCAGACACCCTGGTATCTGGTCGGGGACTGCTTCCTCGGCCTCATCGGGAGGTATTTTGAGTCATGCCCTCTGATGGTTTGGTGCCTAGTTTCCTGTAAACTGCATCATGTTGAGAGGACACCTGCTTATTACCTATTTGTGTGTTTTCAGTGCAAGTAGAATTTCTATCTGTTTCACCATTTCACAAAACAAAGCCAGGGCCCCCTTGGCCTCGCTGGTTTGAGGCCTGCATTGTGCTTTTCTTACCCTCAACTAATGGGCTGGCCTCCTGGGCACATGGCTTGTCAGCTCCTCAAGGAGACTTTTGGAGAGAGAGGAGGGCCTGGGTGGCTCAGATCAGCACACGTGAGACCTGTAAGATGTGAGCTAGCTAACGAGGAGAGAAAAGGGCAAGGAGTTCCCGGGTCCCACCTCATTATATTTGAGAGGCCACCGTGGGCCTACTGAGTGGCCCTTGGTCATAAGTCCATCACATAGGGTCACATGAGGGCTACGCTCTGGCAGGAGGATTCACTAATTGGAAACAGTGGAATTTGGACCTCACCACCCATTAGCCCATGACAATTCTTAAATATTAATTAAAAGCAAGGACAGCACATTAAATAAAGGTAAAAATTTCATCTTACACATCCTCAATAAATAAAAATGGATCTTATCTGACTCAAATTCCCAGAACTGTTCTCGGCTCATGGGCTGTGTCTAGTCCCTCTTCTCCGTAATCTCAGTGAGCTGCCCTAAATCCCGTTTGCCTCACTGCAGATACCGTGTGAGCCAGAGGTTTCCCCTGCATCTGACCATCCATCCTGGCCCTCTCTGGTTTCTGACTCAAGGTCTTGACTTGTGATTCCTGGGGCCCAGCAGTGGCTTGAGAGCTGCACAGCAGCTTCAGGAGAAGGCGAGCCGGTGTTGCTCGGCCCACTGCCGCGCCCTCAGCGTGGCCTGCGCCAGTTCATGCCAAGGCTCACACAGTGCCAGTGCAAGCCAAAGGCCAGGTTCACCCACCTAAGCTCCCTCTTCTCTCCAAATCTTCCCTCAAAAACTCTAGCCTTGCTTTCCCATGAGCCTTTCTTCCCTTTTATCAATCCCCAGTGCCCTCTTTTTTGTAATGATCTCAAGCTGGAATCCTCACAATTCACATATAACTCTGAGTAGCTGGAAAAAAACTGCAAAGCAAATTACAACATGCTGGGTTTATTTTTACTTTTGATAAAGAGAATTCATAGTTGAGAAGAGGTTGGGGTACTAAATTCCTCACCTAAACAGAGATTACAGTAAGGTGTTATCATCGGATTTGACAGCTGCATTGTACAAAGATGCATACATATGTGCATACAGGTACTATGAGGTCAAATAGTACCAAGTCACTGGAATAGAAAATGAATTGATATGGAAACAATAGGTATTCAGACCGTCCTTGTGGCCTTTCATTCTAATTCAAAAAGCATTCTAGGTGTTAGCTTTTGCTTGGACAGTTCCAAGACTTTGCCGCCTGTTACTTCAGATGTGCACACACACGGGAAAGCACTTTGTAAGCAATTCCAGTTAGGGGAGCCACTCTGGGAACCCCAGCCCCTCAGACCCTCTCTACCTCAGGGCAAATGCAGCTGGTACAGATGGCTAGGGCATCCAGTCTTCTCTCCTAACATGGTTATTGTCTACAGCTTACCCTGATGGGCCAGGGCATTCTGACCACTCACTCATTTGTCCTTTCTTAACTTCCCTGCGTGTGCAGTGGATTTTAGGGATTAGTGGCTGGTTTCCTGTTGCCCTGTGTAACCTCGGCACACACACTTCCTGTTGCCTTCCTCTTTCAAGTGCGTCCTCCATCACCCTCTCTGTGTAAACACATAGTATGCAGGATTCCGTAACATCTCTGCTTATTGGCAATCGCCTGAGAACACTTTCTGCTGGCTTTAGTCTCCCAGTTTCTCCCTTTACTGACTTGCCTTCGGCTGCGTGGTCGCCTTTGGGCTCCATAGGGCAGTGTGAGCAAGTCAAGGCAAGCTCTTGTCATGGGTTGGTCAACAGTTCAAACAGACAGAACTGGATTCAGCTCAGGGCCGTGGCCGGGCGTGTGCCTGCTGACGGTGCAATGGCCTGAGCCCGCTGGCTTCAGAGGAGGTGTGAGTGTGGCCGCTGACTCAGTGGCCCCTAAGCAAGGTCACCGCTATCACACTTAAAGAAAGGCCAGCAACTCAGCCTGGCGACTTTATCCAAGTTTACCTAAAGGTCTTTACTCTCTTTAAGGCCACGTCTGGCTATGGGACGAGGCTGCTGGTCTGAAATCTTGGGCAGTCGTCTGACTCTGCTAATTACCCTCATCCTTGTTGTCTTAGCTTTTCGCCTTACACAATGAAGGGCTTGGACAAGAGCTTTTCACCACCTGATTCACATTGAATTCACTTAAGGAAGAATGTAGCATTGTTGTGGCAACTTGATTATTTTGAATTAGTAGCTTTAAAAAAAATGAGCAGGAAGTTGTACTCATTTCAAAACTGCAGCCAAACATTGTAACAATGGCGTTTTTCCTTTCATGGTGGGCTACCCAGGGGCACCAATTTATAGAAAACAGAAAAGCCACTGTGAAGCAACAAGAGGTAGATTTGTCCCTAGATATCTAGAGAATCGAGCTTGTTATAAAGCAGGAAATATCACATATTTGTTCTTCATTTCTTATCAAAGGTGACTAATACTGACAGATACTTCCCTGAAGTTAATTCAGGACAAATAAAGAGTTGCAAAGTATGGGTGCTGGTTTCTCCAGAGAAACAAAATTCCTCCAGGAGGTCAGCTTCAACCCCCCCACCCCCACACACACACACCAACATCTGAGTGGTGCTGGAAGGCCCCTTCTTTTCCTGGAAGCTTCTTGTCTTTTCTTTAGGAAGCATTTGGGAGGCTAGAATGTTTCAGTTTTTCTCTGGTTCTAAAATTTTTCATCTTTTACACTTTGCCCTAGTCTCTCCTCATTTCGCTGTGCTTCTTCACTCACTCATCTGCTGCCTTTCTTGTTGAAAGTGAAGCCTCAAGGCCAGCCTGGGTTCCCCCCACCTGCCGCGTCCGTGGATCAGCAGAGAAGCAGCTGCCCAGTGTCGGGGGGCCTATGTTCTCCTTCTAGATCTATCACCATATCTTCTGCGGAGCCCGAGTTGGTCACTTGGCCTCGCTGGGTTTTAATATCCTCTTCTGACAAGGAGAGCAACCATCCCTGTTTCACCTCCCGCAGGATGAGTGAGGGAGCATGAGCAATGTGGAGTATGATATAGACGTGTGTGGCCAAATCCCTTCTGGGGAAGGACAGGAGACCTGCACATTCCATCTCCCCACAGCCAGCCCGTAAGCCGCTTTCAGACAGGGCCTGACCCTCTCATCTCGGTATCTCCTTTCATGGCTCTACTGCGCCATGGTAGATGCCTCATAGGAGCTGTCAGATCAAGTTTATATTTTATGTTGCTGTTGCTCATTCTGTCTTGGAGGTTATTTTCTAGGCTTTAAAATTTCCAGTTAGTGAGATAGGAACTACAACCACAAATGGACCAGAAATGAGGGCTGTGTGGACAGAATCTACGTAAAGGAAGTTTTCATTATGTGTCCACACACTTCTCAAGCCTCTTCTGCTGGGAGACCTTACATGTCATTTGCACAATTCCAAGGTCTCTGTGGGGTCCAGGGCTGCAGAGATTTTAACCAGATGCTCCTGTGACTGTTTCTGTCTTCTGTGCACAGACAGGCAGGGGAGGGACTTTGAGGCTGGCCTGTAGACAATTCAGATCTGCACTCAAGTCTCTTGAAGGCTTTGTATGTATAATCTGTAGCAATTTTGGTTTTCCTGAATTGTCTTATTGATCAAGTAATTCTGAAAAGATAATCTGTCCACCTGTGCAAGGCGTTTGACAGACCACAGAATTTTACAGAATGGCCTGGATAAAGGAGCTTGCAGCTGTGTCCACAGGTTATGACTTGCTCCATCAGACTTGGTACCGTCTGAATAACGAGTGGCCAAGAATGAAACAATCCCTTGTTTCCATAACTATGGGCTATGTTTTTAGAATGTGAGATCAGACAAGAACGACCTACTTCCAAAGCAGTGAGGCTGTGGTAGAGAGCGCCGGCTTCAGGGTCAAAGCTATATGGGCTGAAGGTGCTGACATGCATTTATTATCTGTGTAGCTGAGCAACCTCCTTAGCTCCTCCAGACCTCCATTTCTTCTTCTATAAAAGTGGGGATGATGTCACTATTCCTTCCAGTGGCCGTGAGGATTACCTGAGGTAGTACCTGTTAGAGTAACTGTTACAGGTGGGTGCTCAGAACATTGCAGACGGTGGTGTTGGTAGCGCCTTGTGAAGGTAGCCTCTGGTCTAGACCCAGGCTGTGAGACGAAATGTTGTTACCCCTGTGTGACCGGTGAACCAATTAGATCTCAGACAGGTTCAGTTAGCACAGCCGAGGGGACTGTTTTATAACAGTGGAACTATTCTGTATCTTCCTTGTCAGGTACAGTAGCTTCTAGCCACCTGTGGGTAATCAAGCACTTGAAATGTAGCTAGTGTGGCTGAAAAACTGAGGTTTCAATGCTATTTAATTTTGTTTTGTTTTGTTTTTCTTGTTTTTTTGTTTTTTATTAAGGTATTATTGATATACACTTTTATGAAGGTTTTACATGAAAAAACAATGTGGTTACTACATTTACCCATATTATCAAGTCCCCACTCATACCCCAATTCAGTCACTGTCCATCACTGTAGTAAGATTACACAGATTCACTGTTTGCCTTCTCTGTGCTACACTGTTTTCCCCGTGATTCCCCAAACCATGTGTACTAAACATAATACCCCACAACACCCTTCTCCCACCCTCCCCACCTACCCTGCCACATCCCTCCCCTTTGGTAACCACTAGTTCCTTCTTGGAGTCTCTAAGTCTGCTACTATTTTGTTCCTTCAGTTTTGCTTCATTGTTATACTCCACAAATGATGGAAATCATTTGGCACTTGTCTTTCTCAGCCTGGCTTATTTCACTGAGCATAATATCCTCCAGCTCCATTCATGTTGTTGCAAATGGCATGATTTGTTTCCTTCGTATGGCTGAATAGTATTCCATTGTGTATATGTTCCACCTCTTCTTTATCCATTCATCAACTGATGGACACTTAGGTTGCTTCTATATCTTGGCTATTGTAAAAGTGCTGCAATAAACATAGGGGTGCATATGTCTTTCCGAATCTGAGAAGTTGTATTCTTTGGGTAAATTCCAAGGAGTGGGATTCCCGGGTCAAATGGTATTTATATTTTTCGTTTTTTGAGGAACCTCCATATTGCTTTCCAAAATGGTTGAACTAGCTTACATTCTCACCAGCAGTGTAGGAGGGTTCCCCTTTCTCTGCATCCTCGCCACCATTGGTTGTTCTTAGTCTTTTGGATGGTGGCCATCTTTACTGGTGTGAGGTGATATCTCATTGTGGTTTTAATTTGCATTTCCTGATGATTAGCGATGTGGAGCATCTTTTCATGTGTCTGTTGGGCATCCGAATTTCTTCTTTGGAGAACTGTCTCTTCATGTCCTCTGCCCATTTTTTAATCGGGTTATTTGCTTTTTGGGTGTAGAGGCATGTAAGTTCTTTATATATTTTGGATGTTAACTCCTTGTGGGATATGTCATTTACAAATATATTCTCCCATACTGTAGGATGCCTTTTTGTTCTATTAATGGTGTCCTTTGCCATACAGAAACTTTTTAGTTTGATGTAGTCCCATGAGTTCATTTTTTGCTTTTGTTTCCCTTGCTCAAGGAGATGCATTCAGGAAGAAGTTGCTTGTGCTTATATTCAGGAAATTTTTGCCTATGTTGTCTTCTAAGAGTTTTACGGTTTCATGACTTACAGTCAGGTCCTTAATCCATTTCGAGTTTACTTTTCTGTATGGGGTTAAACAATAATCCAGTTTCATTCTCTTGCATGTAACTGTTCAGTTTTGCCAACACCAGCTTTTGAAGAGGCTGTCATTTCCCCATTGTATGTCCATGGCTCCTTTATCATATATTAATTGACCATATATGGTTGGGTTTATATCAGGGCTCTCTAGTCTGTTCCATTGGTCTATGGGTCTGTTCTTGTGTCAGTACCAAATTGTCTTGAGTACTGTGGCTTTGTAGTAAAGCTTGAAGTTGGGGAGCATAATCCCCCCAGCTTTATTCTTCCTTCTCAGGTTTGCCTTGGCTATTCGGGGTCTTTTGTGGTTCCATATGAATTTTAGAATGATTTTCTCTAGTTCGTTGAAAAATGCTGTTGGTATTTTGATAAGAATTGCATTGAATCTGTAGATTGCTTTAGGCAGGATGGCCATATTGACAATATTAATTCTTCCTATCCATGAGCATGGGATGTGTTTCCACTTATTGGTATCTTCTTTAATTTCTCTCATGAGTGTCTTGTAGTTTTCAGAGTACAGATCTTTCACTTCCTTGGTTAGGTTTATTCCTAGGTATTTTATTCTTTTGATACAACTGTGAATGGAATTGTTTCTCTGATTTCTCTTTCTGCTCGTTCATTGTTAGTATATAGGAATGCAACAGATTTCTGTGTATTAATTTTGTATCCTGTAACATTGCTGAATTCAGATATTAGATCTAGTAGTTTTGGAGTGGATTCTTTAGGGTTTTTTATGTACAATATCATGTCATCTGCAAACAGGGACAGTTTAACTTCTTCCCTGCCAATCTGGATGCCTTTTATTTCTTTGTGTTGTCTGGTTGCCGTGGCTAGGACCTCCAGTACTATGTTGAATAGAAGCGGGGAGAGTGGGCATCCTTGTCTTGTTCCTAATCTTAAAGGAAAAGCTTTCAGCTTCTCGCTGTTAAGTATAATGTTGGCTGTGGGTTTGTCATATATGGCCTTTATTATGTTGAGGTACTTGCCCTCTATACTCATTTTGTTGAGAGTTTTTATCATGAATGGATGCTGAATTTTGTCAAATGCTTTTTCAGCATCTATGGAGATGATCATGTGGTTTTTGTCCTTCTTTTTGTTGATGTGGTGGATGATGTTGATGGATTTTCGAATGTTGAACCATCCTTGCATCCTTGGAATAAATCCTACTTGATCATGATGGATGGATGATCCTTTTGATGTATTTTTGAATTCGGTTTGCTAATACTTTGTTGAGTATTTTTGCATCTATGTTCATCAGGGATATTGGTCTGTAGTTTTCTTTTTTGTGGTGTCTTTGCCCAGTTTTGGTATTAGAGTGATGCTGGCCTCATAGAATGAGTTTGGAAGTATTCCCTCTTCTTCTACTCCTTGGAAAACTTTAAAGAGGATGGGTATAAGGTATCCACTAAATGTTTGATAAAATTCAGTGGTGAAGCCATCTGGTCCAGGCATTTTGTTCTTAGGTTGGTTTTTGATTACCAGTTCAATTTTGTTGCTGGTAATTGGTCTGCTGAGATTTTCTGTTTCTTTCTGGATCAGCCTTGGAATTTTTTCTAGAAAAAATTAGAAAAAAGCCTTGTATTTTTCTAGAAAGTTGTCCATTTCTTCTAGATTATCCAGTTTTTTAGCATATAATTTTTCATAGTATTCTCTAATAGTTCTTTGTATTTCTGTGCTGTCTGTAGTGATTTTTCCTTTCTCATTTCTGATTCTGTTTATGAGTAGACTCTCTTTTTTTCTTGATAAGTCTGGCTGGGGTTTATCTATTTTGTTTATTTTCTCGAAGAACCAGCTCTTGCTTTTGTTGATCCTTTCTATTGTTTTATTCTTCTCGATTTCATTTATTTCTGCTCTAATCTTTATTATGTTCCTCCTTCTACTGACTTTGGATCTCATTTTTTCTTCTTTTTCGAGTTTCGTTAATTGTGAGTGTAGACTGCTCATATGGGAATGTTCTTCTTTCCTGAGGTAGGCCTGTATTGCAATATACTTACTTCCCTCTTATCACAGCCTTCGCTGCGTCTCACAGATTTTGCAGTGTTGAATTATTGTTGTCATTTGTCTCCATATATTGCTTGATCTCTGTTTTTATTTGGTGATTGATCCACTGATTATTTAGGAGCATGTTGTGAAGCCTCCATGTGTTTGTGGAATTTTTCATTTTCTTTGCATAATTCATTTCTAGTTTCATTCCTTTGTGGTCTGAGAAGCTGGTTGGTACAATTTCAATCTTTTTTAATTTACCAAGGCTCTTTCTATGGCGTAGTATATGATCTATTCTTGAAAATGTCCCATGTGCACTTGAGAAGAATGTGTATCCTGCTGCTTTTGGGTGTAGAGTTCTGTAGATGTCTGTTAGGTCCATCTGTCCTAATGTGTTGTTCAGCGCCTCTGTCTCCTTACTTATTTTCTGTCTGGTTGATCTGTCCTTCAGAGTGAGTGGTGTGTTGAAGTCTCCTAGAATGAATGCATTGCTTTCTATTTCCTCCTTTAATTCTGTTAGTATTTGTTTCACATATGTCAGAACTCCTGTGTTGGGTTCATAGATATTTATAATGGTTATATCTTCTTGTTGGACGGACCCCTTTATCATTATGTAATGTCCTTCTTTATCTCTTGCTACTTTCTTCATTTTGAAGTCTATTTTATCTGATACAAGTACTGCAAGACCTGCTTTTTTCTCTTTGTTGTTTGCATGAAGTATCTTTTTCCATCCCTTCACTTTTAGTCTGTGTATATCTTTGGGTTTAATGTGAGTCTCTTGAAGGCAGCATATAGATGGGTCTTGTTTTTTATCCATTCAGTGACTCTATGTCTTTTGACTGGTGCATTCAGTCCAAATATGTTTAGGGTGATTATGGATAGGTATGTACTTATTGGCATTGCAGGCTTCAGATTCATGATTACCCAAGGTTAAAGGCTAACTTCCTTACTATCTAAGAGTCTAACTTAACTCACTTAATATGCTATTACAAACACAATCTAAAGGTTCTTTTTGTTTTCCTCCTTCTTTTTCTTCCTTCTCCATTCTTTATATATTAGGTATCATATTCTGTACTGTTTGTCTATCCCTTGATTGACTTTGGGAATAGTTAATTTAATTTTGTATTTTCTTAGTAATTAGCTGTTCTACTTCCTTTATTGTGGTTTTATTACCTCTGGTGACAGCTATTAAACCGTAGGAACACTTATATCTATAGCAGTTCCTCCAAAATACACTGTAGAGATGGTTTATGGGAGGTAAATTCTCTCAGCTTTTGCTTATCTGGGAATTGCTTAATCCCTCCTTCAAATGTAAATGATAATCTTGCCAGATAAATTAATCTTGGTTCAAGGCCCTTCTGCTTCATTGCATTAAATACATCATGCCACTCCCTTCTGGCCTGTAAGGTTTCTGCTGAGAAGTCTGATGAAAGCCTGGTGGGCTTTCCTTTGTATGTGATCTTATTTCTCTCTCTGGCTGCTTTTAATAGTCTGTTCTTATCCTTGATCTTTGCCATTTTAATTACTATATGTTTTGATGTTGTCTTCCTTGTGTCCCTTGTGTTGGGAGATCTGTGCACCTCTATTGCCTGAGAGACTATCTCCTTCCCCATATTGGGGAAGTTTTCAGCAATGACCTCCTCTATGGCACTTTCTATCCCTTTTTCTCTCTCTTCTTCTTCTGGTACCCCTATAATGCAAATATTGTTACGCTTGGATTGGTCACACAGTTCTCTCAATATTCTTTCATTCTTAGAGATCCTTTTCTCTTTCTGTGCCTCAGCTTCTTTGTATTCCTCTTCTCTAGTTTCTATTTCATTTATTGTCTCCTCCACTGTATCCAAACTGCTTTTAATACCATCCACTGTGCTCTTCAATGATTGAATCTCCAACCGGAATTCATTCCTGAGTCCTTGAATATCTTTCCGTACCTCCATGAGCATGTTAATGATTTTTATTTTGAACTCCCTTTCAGGGAGAGTCATGAGGTCAATATCATTTAAATCTTTCTCAGGAGTTGTATTAATAATTTTACCCTGGACCAGGTTCCTTTGGTGTTTCATATTTGTGTATGGTGCCCTCTAGTGCCCAGAAGCTCTACTCTCTGGAGCTGCTCAGCTCCTGAAGCTATGTTGGGGATTTCAGGGGAATGGTATTGGTTCCTCGGGGGGAGGAAAGAGCTGTTTCCTTCTTCCCCACTGCTATGCCTGTCTCCACTGCCTGAACCAGTGGTCAGAGCACACAGGTATAAGCCTCTGTGCTTTGTGTTTTTAGTTGCTGTAGACAGATCTTCTCTCTGGCTGGCCTAATGCCAGTGTAGGGTTTCCCAGTTTGCAAGCCTGGTGGGGCTGGCCAGGAGAAAGGCGCAGTAGCCTGTTACAGAAGGGGTTCTTGGAGCTGTGAAAGCTCCCAATCTGCTGGGCAGAGTACACCCAGACAATTTTGTCTACCTGTCCTTTCTCCTGAGCAGTAGGCTCTGTGCAATCCTTGCCCCTTTAGCAACCCTTTTGCTTAGGGCTTCCTTGTTAGGAAGTCTCTCAGACTGCCTGCCTTTCTTTTGTCCCAGAGCAGCTGGATATGGATCCCTGGTTTCCACCAGCAGCTGGAATCTCATTCTCTCCAGGAATTCTGCCTGTCTTAGCTTTCCAGTGCCCTAATTTCCAGAGTATCATGCAAGCACCATGAAATGTAGGTTTGTGCTCCCAGAGCAGATCTCTGGAGTTAGGTATTCAGCAGTCCCAGATCTCCACTCCCTCCCTGCCCCGTTCCTCTTCCTCCTGCTGGTGAGCTGGGGTGGGGGAAGGGCTTGGATCCCTCAGGACCACAGCTTTAGTACGTTACCCTTTTCCATGAGGTCGGCGCTTGTCTCCATGTGTATGCAGTTTGTTGCAGTCCTCTTTCCTGTTGCTCTTTTAAGAGTAGTTATATTAGTTATATTTTCATATTATATGAGGTTTTAGGAGGTAGCCTCTGTCTCACCTCTCATGCCGCCATCTTTAATCCTCTCCCCTTAATGCTATTTAATTTAAATAGTCACGTGTGACTAACGGCTACAGTATATGTACACTACTAGACTGCTCAAAATAACAGCAGGGAACCAGACCCAGTTCTCTGACGTGGGGCTCAGGACTCCTTCCTCACTCCCGCAGTGTCCCACTCCACTCAGACAGGAACCCGAGGGGGTTGTCTGCACTGTGGCCACAGAAAGCCCATAGAAGAGGGACATACTCTATTGGGTTTACACTGACAAAGCAAAACTTGTATGTAACATCAGTTTTGAGGTTATAAATGTGAGAGAAGAGGATAGCTTTTCCTCAGTAAGGGAACGTACCCGTGAGCATCCATGGGTGTGGGCCCTGAGCCTGCAGCCCTAGAGCGGTGGGGAACCCGCCCCACTCACTAATTGAGGTCATGGCCTGTAGTTTGTGTGTTCCAGGATTTGGGGATCAGGGTGCCCTAAAATGAGAGTTTACACAGTTTGTCTCTTCTGTTTGTTATTTTGACAGATGATGGGGGCCCTTTTAAATTTTTTAACTTTTTGGCATCACTTACTAAAACACAAAATTCAATATCAGATTAGAGCACTAAGTTCAGACTTACTCGTTGTTCCAAATCTGAAACGGAGGTTGGGTCAGGAGAGCACGGTACAGACTTCTGATGTGGGCTGGAGAATGAAATGTGTGAGGGAGAACCTGCGACCGAGCAGGCAGCTCCTGTCGCCTCTGCTGATGGCTCTGGTCCTGCTTCCAGCTCTGTCCTGTCTTCAGGCTTAGCCCCCTTCTCGTCTCTAACTGCCCCTAACAGTCTGCCTTGGGGGACTTCCCTGTCCACATCGCTGCCCATTCTCTGCTCTTGAGCCATGGATCTTTTCCACTTGCAAGGCAGTCGTCTGAGTACAGATGCCTGAGCTCTGAGCTCTTTGCAGGAGGAAGAATGCCTCCCTGGCCTTCAGCCCTCTCTGCTTTGTGTGGGTGCCCAGTACTTTACAACCACCCATCCTCGAGCCTTCCTCAAGTCTCCACAACAGCTGAGTGAGATTTCCTGATGTCTGCTTCCACGGGGAGATGTGTCCCTGGTACTGATCTGGAAGGGGGAGCCATTGAATGCCACAGAAATGAGCTCTGAGCCCCCATGAGGATTGAGATTGTCGTGGTTTTGATGTGGGGCCCTTGGTCTTTTATGGGCAACTTGAAAGCCAAATCGCCCACTGTAATCTTCTGTAAGGATGCCTTCTGACACATTCCCAGTGGTTTTTAAAAAATTATTTAACAAATACCGTATTGTTTACTATGTGTCAGACACTGTTCAAAGCAGTGTTCAAATATTAAGTCATTTACTCCTCACTCCAAAGAAGAGAGATACTATTGTTATCCTTTCTTTAAATTAATTTAATAATTAATTTAATAATTAGCAGGGAAACTGAAGCTTAGGGAGATAAAGTAGTTTGCCTGAGATGACACAGATAACAAGGGGCAGAAGGGGGTTGCACACCCAGGCCACCAGCTGCCCCTGCACGTGCTCTTGACCCCGGCCCCCCGGCCTCTCCCTCTCACTGGCTCAGAATGTGAAATGTGACAGGCCGCTTCCGATTCAGAGCAGTGAAACTATCATATGCCAACACGGACAGGCTTTCTCTCTCTGTTTCTCACTCTCAGAAAAGTGACTTTCGTGTCAGAGTCTATTTTGAGTTGCTTAAACAAAGGATGTGTATTCACTAAAGGCTACTGTGGGGTGGCGTGCTGCTCCCTTCCCGCGAGCACGCAGCCTCGGACATGCGGGTGGCAATCAGCAGGCTCCTGTGCCAGCCTCCGTGGGGCGCTGGCTGTGGCGGCGGCTGCAACTAGCGCTGTCCACGATGAAGAGCTGGGAAAGTCAGGCCCCACCTGACAGGGGAATTGGGTTGCTGCCTCCCTGCTCAGGGGCCTCAAAGTAGAGCGAGGCTCCGGGGACCTGCCCCTGCCGCGGGTGCTGATGTTGATGTCGGGAACAGGAAGAGAGAATTTAGTTGCAATGTGAGATGCTGACAGCTGTGAAATATTTCTTTTTAATGACAAATTCATTGTCTACTGCTTCAGTCTTGCAAACAGTTTTATCAAATCACCAAGTGGGAAGGTAATCAATGGACTACACACTTTTTTGGGTTAGTCCTGTCCTTAGTAAGCAGGGCCCATTTGTTCTAGCCCTCCATACCACTTCTGGTTGACCTCTGCATATCTAAGCTAAGAAATCCCAAATGTCCACCATGTACAAACCAGCGTTTGTTTACAAACTCAGATTTCCTGAGAAGGCAGCCAGAATGAAATAGAGAATGTGCTATTTAATTTAATTAGGCCAGCAACTTGGGTTTTTTTTTTTGGCCCCTTCTGATTGCCTGGACACACAGGCTGGTACACTTATTTTCATCCCTACAGTATTCAATCCTGCTGTATTACTTTCTCAACATTTGTCCTTTCCTTTTACTCTCAGAACAAACTGCCTGGGGCATCCCATTTCACTTTAGCTCCTGGGTCAAAAAGGAAGCAGGTGAGGAGAGAAATCTGGAAATCTGAATTCTAGTTTAGATTCCAATGTTAGCTTGCTAACGTCCTCATTTGTATAACTGGCAAAATGATCTGTATCGGCTTCTTATGCACAAATGAATTATTTGTCAGATTGCTCTAGAAAATATGAAGTGTAAGAAACTATTATCTGGTAAGTATGGGTTTTCTTTTTCTTAATCCTGAAGATAGATTTTCATTTTCTAACTCCTTTCTCAGCCCCGGCAAACAAGTAAGAAGATCTTAATTCCTTTAACTACTTACCAAAGTTTTTATCTTTTATACATCCCTATTGTTATCCTTTAAATTCTCCTTAAGCTCTTCATTCTTGTCTTAAGAAAGTACTTGGCTAGACATTACAACGGTTTTTATTTAAGTCAGTGTGAAATAGAATTAAGAGTTTAAGAAGCCAGTGCCTTAAATGGAATTTATTTTTCAGTTCCCATTAGTTGCTAAGACAGAAATTTACCTTTCCCTGTAGAACTAGTAGGATTCTTGACCTTTCGTGTATGGATTTCATTGACAAATGCTGAGAAGCAACACGTGGGATTTTATGTACATCAGTTGCTTCTTATCTGCCATAAGAGATTCTGATGAAAGTGTTATGGAGAGCCCCATTTTCCCTCCTTTGCATTCTGCGTGCTCATAGTCACTCCTGGACTTTGGGAGCATTTCTGGAGACCGTGGCATGCAGGGCCGAGCCCTCAGACCCTTCACTGCACCAGTGCTGTCCCACCACTTTAGCGGTGCTTCGGGACTCCGGGGAGCCAGCTTCACACTGAAGTGCCAGGCGTTCACTTGGTCCCTAAGGGTTCGCCTCACCTGTTGCCCTTTTCTTTGTGTACTTTTCCTGCCCACTCTTCTCTCAGAAACTACCAACCTGAATCTCCTAGTCTCTGCATAAGTTTCTCCCGGGATGAATGTCAAAGGCTCTTCCTCTCCCACCTTTCCGTGGCTCTAAGTCTAGCCTCTCCATGGGGAAGGAGATGATGTAGTTTGCCTACCAGCTTCCTTATCAGTCTTTTTCCCTCTTATGGATCAGGAAACAAAGCATAACTTACAGCCCACCTTCTAGTATTTTCCTAAGGCTTATATTTGAGTTAAACTCAAAGACAGTTTTGTTGGTATGTGCTGTTAATTAACTAAGAGAATTAAAAAATCAGGATTAAAAGCAGGCCCCTCCAGACTTTTCTTTTTCCTGCTAGTCTTTGTCCTTGTCTTGAAAGCTACCACCCATAACAATTAACCATGTGTCCAGAAGCCAGTGGGAAACACGGCATCTAGAAAAATTCTTTTTTCTTGTAGATGCTTTTTAAACCATTTGATTCTCTTTTGAGGTTTAAAGGTATGAGCTTGGAAACGATCTGATTTCAAGGTTCTGAAGCAGTATTTAAACTTCATATAAGCATAGCTTTCAGGTCTAGAGGTTGAATTTTAGCAATTCATTCAAACGCAGAGTCACTCACTAGAAAACGATTGAATAAATGCTTTTCTGTGTGGCTTATTCCTTCTTGCTGAGTTGGTGTCATTCATTGCCATTTGCCTCTTCCCAGTTATTTTTGTTCTAACACATCTTCCACATTTGGCATTGTGCCCTCTCCTGGTGGCCTCCCACTTCACATCTGCTAAATTAATTTTCCGAACCACCAGTTTAAGAAGAATCAGACAGCGTATTACCATTTGTCTCAAAGTTAAGTGCCCACCCTATGGACTTTTGTCCATTCATTCAACAAATACTTGAGGGCCCACCAGGAGCCTCTAGGCTTACCAAATTTGGAGTTTAACTCTATCTGAGGTTTGCTACCTTTTCCTGGTACACAAGCTGTTACATTTCCTAATTATTTTGTTCCTCTGCAGATTCTAGAACCTTATGAGTAATTAATAGCTAAGAAGTGTTGAACAGTATTGGGAAGTTAGAACTACTATGGTTTTGCTTTGGACGATTTCATTCCAACTTGATGTCCCCCATCATGTTTTTCAGTTAGGTTGTTCTTTGTGTAAGGCAAAGAGGCTTTTAAAATACTTTTGGAGTTAGACGATGGGGAATACTTTAAAAACCTTGCCTTTCACTTTTCCAGTGAGAAACCCCAGTTCAGGGTCCAGGCTTCCCAGAGGCAGGGAGAGGCCCACCGAGCCCGGTGGTGGTTGGTGACAAGCGGGCGTGTGCTGTGCGGCAGTCTCCCCTGCCAGCTTGCAGCCAGTATGGTCTCCCCTGGGATCAGGTTTCAGTATTAAAGTTCTGAATCCAGGTTCCCTCCTCAAAAGAGCTGAAAACCACACTGGTTTAGAGCTTTATCTCTAGTTCATTAGAGTCAGGAGTCCAGACTAGTACACCCTAGACCTGCCAAGGTTGATTTGCTTAGATCTGGGAAGATCGTTCAGCATCTTTGCCTAAGTTTCTCAGGTAACAAAATGGCCCCATCTAACCTAAACCTACACCACAGTTTAAATTAAATTCTTCATCTTTTGTAGTCAAAGAAAACAGAAAACAGTATCGTACTTTTCGTTTTCTTGTAAATCATTAAGTCAAACCCCAGGCTCTTATTTTTGAGCCTAACACATCCTAATCCCCTTCTTTATAAGCCCTTTGTTCCAGGTTTTAAAATTATTTGTATGCCTTTACTCTGTTCTGCAGTATTTCCACTTTCCTTTTAAAAACTCTGGCCACTGTTAGGAATACACTGTACTGTACTGATTACAGTGAGAAAATTGCTCTCATAGTTCTCTTTACCCTCAAACTGTTTATTGCATCAGATTTTCCCAGTGTCCTCGAGTTCCCTTGGCCATATGTAGTATATTGCTAATTATTACCCTGCTCCCCTAAAAGGACTATAATATCCAAGATGCTTAAACTATCAACAGGGATTAGTTTTAAAGTGCTGGAGAATCTGATCTGTTGCCTCACAGATTATTTTTCCATTGTGTGATCTAGTCTTCTTAATACACACCTGAGCCTCAAAATCTCTGTCTCAAATGGTTAGTATGGGTGGGAAATAATTCCAGACTCACATGGTAACCAGCATGTATTTGATGTGTCTTTCATCCCCAGCCACCAGCACTAATTCACTGATAGCCACTTTTTTGGGAGAGTCTGTGTATAGCAGCTAAAAACTCAGGCTCCTGCCAGTACTGCCTGGGTTTGCGTCCTGGGTCTGTCACTTGCTACCTCTGTGACTTTAGACAAGACACTCAGATTAACTGTACTTTGGCTTCCTTATAAAATGGGAATAATGATCGTAACTATGTTGCTGTTGAGGCTTAAATTAGATAATAAAGTGATTAAAATATCACCTAGCATGTGGCAAACTCTCACTAAATCTTAGTTATGATAATTATCTCAGGAGGTGATATCCAACCTAGGGAAAATACTGTCTTTCTAATTATTTATGAATGTGTTTGAGTGGAGTGAATAAAATCTTGGCAAAATAGCCTCATCTCACACTAGCTTATCTCTTGAGGAGGATTCTAACATCATCAAAAGGCTGGTAACCGTTGGTTCCTCAGCATTTGCTGTGTGCCACAGTCCTTTCCTTGACCCTCCGCTTGAGCTGTCACCTCTTTGCCAGGGGCTCCCAGGCCTACATATGCAGGCCCAGCCCCTCTCCTGAGGCTCGGTCAGGCCGTCAGGGGCTGCCCTGCTCTCACCTGCACGTAGGTGCCTCCCCCTCAAGCCTCTCTCCTGGGTTTCATTGGTCCATGTTTCTTCCGCCCATCCACCCGGCTTGCTCGCAGCTCTGCCTCTCCGCCAGAGCCTTAATATACTGAAGTGCCCAGTAATTGTTGAAAGAATAAGATCTATCAGTCTCCTTTTTAGAGATCGAAATGTAAAAGTCTCACATTTTCTGGGCTTCTACCTTTGAAATCAGGGAGGGTTCCTTTTTCCACCCTATCTCCTCATCCCTGCTTCATAAATTGGAAAACAAAAACTAACCAAACTGTGCTGTGATGACCTCAGTGAATGCTTCAGGTCCTCTTGGATGTCGCAGGGTTTGCTCATCTGGACCGTGAAGCTTGTTAACCTTCGCAGGCAGCTTCCCTGCTCGGGGCCCTGCTCTCTCTGTACCCGTTGGCCAGGACCAAGTCACAGGCCCTGCTGACTCCCGAGCGGCCGGGCGACCCACGAGCGCCATCTTGTGGCCCCCCGGCTGCTACCTCTGCCAAGCAGCCAGTGTTCCTCCCCGGGGAGTCTCATTCCCATTTCAGGGCCAAAAATGTAGCCAAAACGACATTAGATTCC
The DNA here is from genome assembly GCA_029783875.1 of Phataginus tricuspis. Lineage (NCBI taxonomy): Eukaryota > Metazoa > Chordata > Mammalia > Pholidota > Manidae > Phataginus > Phataginus tricuspis. Next base: position 28,640,645 of record JAQQAC010009165.1, on the reverse strand, counting down.
AGATAATTACAAAATGGCTGTCAGGCAGATTTATTATGAATAATCTGTCTCAGGATTTAAATAGGGCCAGGTGCCTTTTAGCTGCTTCAAATTTCTATTGAAGAGTAGCTACTATGTATTTAGCAGGGACTTCTAAATGTCCAATTCTGCATTTTCACATGCATCGGTTCAAAAAAATTTTTTTTATATTCCATGTAGAATGTCAGAGGATTCAGATTTTTTCAACTAAGTTTAGCGGAGTTGTTTTTTGCATGAATTAAAAAAAATAAGCAATGGCAAGGTCTTGCCACTCGAAGCGTTATTAGCTTCACCCAGGAGCTCATTAGAAAAGTACAATCTCAAAGCCCATTCCAGACTTGCTGCCTCAGAGTCTGTGCTGATTCGTGGACGCGTGACAGTTTGAGAAACTCAGGTGTGAAGGACCCCTACCGGAGTCAGACGGAAGACCTGTGGGGTCTCCTCTCGGTGCATGATCACCTCCTTTCAGCCTCAGTGGCCCGTGCGTGGTTGCTGCCCTGCCTGCCCGCCTCCCCCCGCCCCAACCGTCCGCTGAGGAAAAACTAAAACCATACACCGAAGGTCACTTCAAATACGAAATTAAAAAAAAAAGAAACTGTGCAAATGAAAGGGAAAATTATGAGTGAGAATTCTTACACCTATTACTGAGCCATCATCAGATAATCTGCTTTATATTAGCTACGTCAGCAGTAGGGCAAATTCCCTGTAACCATTCATCATGCTCCGATGATGTCTGGGCAGATTTCACCAAGTTGTCAAAGGTCTCTCTCGAGCTAGTCTTCCCAGAGTTCAAAATACTAAAAATTACATTCTGTTTTCCTTAACAAGACCTTTCACACAACTTGCTTTCCTGGTGTCTCAGAAGCGTTCCTCCTGCGGAGCTCAGGGGGGGCACCGTAGGTGTTCAATGAAGCTTGTTGATTAAACCACTAATTAGCCCTCAGCAAGGTCCAAACGCTGGCCTGATGTCCTTCACACTAATCCATTTATGATAACCAGATTATTCGTGTCATTAGAGACTCAGTGTAGCTACAGGAGGGTTCTGTCATCCCACTCATAAATATCAAATATTCATTAAGGAAACAGACTCCTTATAACAGGCTGAGAAATCCTCTGGTAGTGCCCGAAGATTGTTGTAGGTGAGATCATCAACCGTTTACAAACGTTCTCTTTACCTTGAAGTGGGGGAGGAGGTGGGACAAAGAAAAAAAAAAAGCCACTAAATATTACTCTCTTCTCCTGGCATATATTTTAAAACAAAAATCAATAGCCAAGAAACTGTTGGACAGTAAATGACATTTTAGGAAAACATATCATCTGAAGGCCTCAGATTGATAAAAGATATTAATATCTGTGTTGCCTTGGGCCCCAATAGCTCCTGTTTCCAAAGAAATGGTACTGATTGTCAAACAGTGAAAGCGAAATATTGAGAAATATCTATTATTTAGCTTTCCACCAAACTGAGGCACAAAAACACCCAATTCAAGTTAGGTTAGACTTTTGCATTGTCTAAAATTTGTGGAATCATGGACCTTTTTGTCCCTAATTTACTAAATGTAGTAAAAGTATACTGTTTTCTTTCTATTGGATTCACTGCAATTAGCAATGTTCTCTCTAATCGTATAAAAACATTCAGAGTATCAGTGCTCCAAAATTACTTTCCTTAAAGTTAAAATGTAGTCACAATGAGTAACTTTATATAGGAGGGAAATATATACTCAGACCTGCACATACAAGACAATCTATCAGAGTAAGATCCCTAAAACTGGGACTTGCTTGTTCAGTTCATTTCTGAACACCTGGCAAGCTCATTATTATGCTACCTGCTGGTGTATTACAAGAAATGCATTTAATAAAAAAGTGCAAGACCTACATTTTTACCTTTCTATTCTTTTTCTTCAACTTTGTACCTTGAAAATTTTCAAATCACAAAAAATGCCAGAATAAAGTGAAGTGTAGTAATATATATCTAGAGTCACTAATAGTTAGCATGTTTACCACATTCGTGTTCTCCCTCCCTCTCACTCCCTCTACACCCCTCACCCCCTTCTACCCCCGCCCTGACAAAACAAGGACCTGCTCTTAGTAGCCTCAGTACAGTGATCAAATTCAGGACAACTGAACATTGACAGAATGCTCTCAACTAGTACATGGTCCTGACTCAGCTTTTGCCAGTTGTCCCAGCCGCGCACTTTAGAGCATTTCCCTCTTTACCCAAGATCTAACTCAGGTTCACATGTTGCATTTCACTCTGGTGCCTTTGATGTCCTTTACACTGGAACCATGCCTCAGTTCTTCTTTGTTTTTCATGGCATTAGCATTTTTGAAGAATGCAGGCCAGTGTTTCCTCATGATGCAAATGTGAGATTATTCCATTTTTGGGGAAAATGCAAAGCAATGATTCTTCACAGAGCATGAAGTTAGTAGGTACATGATGTTGGTTGTTCTGCTATCGGTACTGGTAGCTCTCATCGCCTGGATAAGGTGGCGTCTGCCAGGTCCTCCCTTTGTAATTAATAAATGATTTCTAATTGAGGGGTGTGGGGGGGTGAATACTCTGATGCTATTAATTCTGTTTCCCAGCAAATTTCAGCGTCCACTCATGACCCTTGCCTGATCAGTTATAACTGACCTAGTCCAAAATGGTGATTTTCTAACTCTTTCATTCCCTTGCATTTATTAGTTAGAATTCCACTATGAAGAATAGTCTTTCTTCCATCCTCTTTATGTATTTATCTCTTTGTCTGTGAGCATCAGTAGGGACTTCTGATCCAGTCGGCTGTGATTTATTGCTCTCATCATTCATTGTGACGCTCATACTGTCCCAGCTCTGCCCGGCGGGTACCTCTTCAGTCTCCCTTCTGTGATTGTTTGACGTGGGCCCATCAGTCTGAGTATCACTTGTTCTTTATCCCTTAGCATATTTGTATTGAAGTTCTTCATTCAAGTCACTGCCCAAATGACAGATTCTATTGTTGCAGTAAACATTATTCTGAGCTCTTGTTGTGCCCCAGTTACTGATGTTACTCATGGTCCAGTGGGAAACCAGACAATTAAACCTACCCTCACAACAGTAAGTTATGATATGGAGCACATGGGGCACGAAGGCAAAGCTCTTTCCCCACTGGGTCACCTGAAGACGCCTCCTGGGACAAGGCTCACCTCCTAGACCTGAAAGGCAGGTAGGGATAAATGTGGCAAGGAGGCCCAGTGTTCCAGGCAAAGGGAAGCACCTGTCTCTGAGGGAGTCTCATTCCCTGCGCAGCCTGTCAGAAATGCCGACAAAAGGGCCTCATCGCAAACCAACTAAATCATGATCTCTTGGCGGAGGTCTGGGGTCCGTACATTTTCATTTCCATATATAGGTTTTAGAGAATGTGTCATGGGGAATGGTGTCACATGTCATGGAGCAAAATCCTTCAAAACTAAAACTTTTTAAAAAGACATATTTTATTTTATAGGATTTTGAACTCAATAACGAACTAAAGATGAACGTCCTAAATTTGCTAGAAGAAGTTCTGCGAGACCCAGACCTTCTTCCCCAGGAGAGGAAAGCCACAGCGAATATCCTAAGGTAAAGGCAATTGCGGCGCCTTTTAATTACATTGGTTGTTGATTTGTAACTTTGATGTTGATAGAAAATAAAATCCTACGAAATCAGGATATATCGCAGCCTCCTGGGGGCCGCAGGGATTCTGTTCTCCCTGGTGGTGGTACTTACCATCTCTTTCCTGAGGGCCCGCTGGGGTGCCGCCTCGGGAAGCTGGGGCAGCAGCTCGTGTGGAGTCCAGTTTCCTGTTCGTGTGAGCAGACGGTTTACTGCAGAACCAGAAGCGAGAGGGAGGAAGCCCTGAGGAGGATCCTTTCCTGCGAGCCCAGCAGGCGTTGCAGAGAGGTGTCTTTTAACTCAAGTGGGTTCTGATTGTTCTTTGTAGACTTGTGCTCATGACCAGGGAGGTAGCATCTCTGGGAATCTTGTGCACCTGGCTTATGGATGAACCACCAAAGAAGAATAGTTATGCTTTTTTCACTGGTCTTAGACCAATTTTTCTGTCGGCTTCTCAGGTTAGGATTTCTGTGTCATGTAGGTTGTATAAATTTGGACCTCACACTTCTATGTGATAAAAGCTTGAACTTTGGGTTTCCCACTCAAGACTGTGTCTGTTGTTACACCTAGCATCCAAGCAGATAACAAACTTTCTTGTAACTTCTTAAACTGACAGGTGGATTTTTTTCTAGTCCACTCTATGCGAGGAGGGCAGCTGCGAGGGGCTGCATGCAGACATTTCAGTTTGGCTTTCCACGTCACTCGAAGCATATGGCCTGTCGCTCCCTGAGGGTGGGACATCTATCTGTCTGCTACAGCCTTGTATTCCTTTACCATTCTGACTTCTTCATTTGCAACTTCTGGAAAGAATCCTCTCTTCTAAACTTGACTATATCGCTTCTTCGTTATCCAGAATGCTTACGTGTAGAGTAGAGTCCAATAGCTCAGTCCATCATGTCTTTGGAAGTCCCTTCCTGATGCAGCAATGCCAGATTTTGGTCTGTAACATTTTAGCAATTGGCCTTTAAGTCATTCTTAGTCCCCTTAGCTCACGATCCCATAGCCAGACCTTTCTTTGGTCTAAAGGCTGTTGTGAGTTCAGTTGTATCACCTCCAAAAAATATGTTGTACTCCTAAACTTGAGTACCTCAAAATGTGACTTCATGTGGAAATAGGGTCATTGCCGATGAACTAGTTAAGATGAGGTCATGTTGGAGTAGAGTGGCCCTACTCCACATAATTCCATGGAGTAGGATTCCATGTGAAGTAGGAGCAGATTAGGGTTGTGTGGCTGCAAGCCAAGGAATGCCAGCCATTGCTGGCAAATCACCAAAAGCTAGAAAAAGGCAAGGAAGGATTATTCTACAGATTTCAGACCTCTGACAATAGATTTCTATTGTTCCAAGCCACCTAGTTTGTGGTACTTTATTAAAGCAACTATTAAAGGCCATCTTCACTTTTTCCACTCTTTGAAAACATCTAAGTAAACTTAGGAATTCTATTATTATGTTTATTTTCAGATTTTAAAATTATTAATACATTTTCAGATAAAGCCTGGTTTCAGTGGTTGAATGGTTATGCCTGTGAGTGATTGCTGTTCCTTTTCTCTGTATATACGCAATTTATTATGCTCTTTGTATTTCAAACATCGATATTTAAAAACCACATTCTGAAAGTTTGTGCCTCCAGGGACATTCGACTGGATACTTATCAGGGAAACGAGGGTGTTCTGACCAGCAGAGACCCTTGGGATTGGCTCTGAGAAGACTCCACATTCCCCGTTCCCTCAGAACACCCGTGCCAGACATTCCCAGTCAATCCTGAGAGCTTCCTGCCAGTGCTGGTAGGTGAGGTAGGTGAGCGCAGAACTCGGCTGACTGGCTACTAACACTTAGTCGGAGCTGCCACCTAAGGTGAATCCTGTTTACCAACCCAGGGCTTTATTATTTATCAGGCTTAAGATGTGCAAATTCTTTTTGAGAATTGGAGGTGTGGCATCGATAAGCAATAGAAATTTTAGTAGATGGTACCCTGGAAGTATAGCCCTGAGCCGAGTCTGATTCTAACTTTTGCAGGGTGTCACAGGCTTAAATCTTGGCTCAGCCACTTAGACCTGTCGAGTTTCTTAACCAATCTAAACTTCTGTGTCTCTGTTCCTAAAAGGGGGTTAATAATGCCTGCCTCGTTGGGTTGTGAAGATTAACACAATATAATATGTATAAAGAGTTTAACATAATGCCTGAGACATAATTAGCACTCACATTATTGCTACATGCTTGTTGTTGTTATTATTATTATTATAAAGCACTGACAGCAGCTCTTGGGAAAAATAGCTTCTGACGTCAAGGCAATGCGTCCAAGTAAAACTCAACCAGTTTAGTCAGACTCAACTTTCCTTAGGTTTCATCACCTTGTCTATAGAAAAGAGATTATAATAATAACATTAAAACCCAATTTACTATTGCACAATAATGTGAATGTTTTAAAAAAATATTCAGATGTACACTTTGGATGGTGAATTACTTGGTGTGTGAATTATATCTCAATAAAGCTGTCACACACACACACACACACACACACACACAAAAGCCCATATAGTCATAAACTCCTTGCTATTTTGTAAAAGAAAAAACAAGTCAAAAACAAAACAAAAAACAATTCTACTGAGGGGGTGTCCCCAGCCATCTACCCAGAATTCTTGTCCCTTGCAACATCTTCACAATGTATTTTAAAAGTCCCAGGAAATATGTGCTCAGGAACAAACTCAGACCTTTTCTGCCTCAACATCTTTATTCAAGCTCACCATCTCCAGGCCACTTGAGGGAGACACCTTATCAGTGTGACCACTGTTTCTGTCAAGAATGTTGCCTGACAGCCTTCTGAAGCCACCACTTCCCTATCATAGAGCTAAAAAAGATTCCACCTGTCCCATCCCTGTGCCACCTGGGCCCCAGGGCAGCCTCATTCAACCCAGAATCTACATCTCTTGTAAAAACAGCTCCTTTGGCTTCTGGTTTCACATCTTTCATCAAAAGAATTAAATGCCCACCCACGAAGCCAGATAGGGAATAGCTGTTATACCATCACCCCATAAATTCGCCTACCTCTGACATCTTTCTTCTCATGAAGCCAATACAAAGCAAGTCTTTGTTTAGCCCTGAGCAAATCAACTAAAGCAAACTGATACCAGTGGGGTCACCAGCCCCAGTTACTGAGCAGACAGCCAGACCTTGAGTCTTAGTTTGTGTTACCTGGGTCTCTGGGGCACTAATTTATCTTTCATATAAGCCAGTACATAGATTTGTGCAAAACAAACCTAGTGCAAGAAAACTACTGATCCTTGACTGAATTTCCCCTGCCGAGTAATTCACTCCACCTGCACTGTGCTTAAGGGTCCCTGCCCTAGCATGGAAGATTGTTATTATAGGAGAAATGATTGATAATTAATTTCTTAGGGTTTTCAATAACCTACCATATCAGATACTTATGTTTATATTTTTAAAAATCATGTCTGAATGATTAGCAAGTAGAGTAGGAAGTAAGACCTAAATAAAGCCATCGACTGCAGAAAGGCTATCATTCTCTTTGTGAGAAAAAAAAAAATCATGGCATATATGAGAAAGAAACAGAAATCAAAGGGATTACTTAACAACCCTGAAAATTGTGAAGAAGATTTTCCTGTTAGTTCAATTCTTAGTTGGGAAACAAAGTGAGAATCATTTCCAGCTAAAATTGGGAGATTTTAGTGTTAAAGATTGCCATGCAGTTATGGACATCTGCCTTTTAAAAAATGTGTCATGACATAGGTAGCAATGGACTCAAATAACCCTAGAGGGAAAGAAAGCCATGCTTGAGGGAAAAGCATGGGAAGGGGGAGGTGGTCTAGCAGGTCCCAGAAGGTGAAGCCATGCCGTGGGCACGCACTGCACAGTCACACAGCAAGCGAGCAGCCAGTGATCGGGAACTGATCTCAGGACAGAGGCCCGTTGCTCTTGGCTCTGTTTTTAAGACTACCTGGTTTCTACAATTGAAGGAGGAATATTCCAATCACAGAACCTGGATACTCCCATTTACTTGTAAGTTTCTCATCTGGTGTTTCATTATAAATGCACAGGCATTAAACTGCTCATGCTGACGAATAGATGTGGGGGAAACCCAGGATCCTGGAGTGTCATCAAAGCTCTAAGGTATCAGGAGACTAGAAGCAAATTCATCCTCTGTACTGGACCAGAGGTAGAGGGGCCTTTACAGAAGGGAACATGCCTGAAAATTTCTCCCCGGGAATGCAAGTTATGATTGTGAGAGAGAAAAACATATCATATTGTAATTAAAAGTGACCCTGACATTGAGATTTATGTGCATTCAAGTCATATAACAGCAAGATGTAAACACGAGACATGTATTTAAACATACATGACATTAATGTTGTAGAGTGAAAGCTTTCTGCGATGAACCGTCCCTGCCTCACACAGTCTCAGGGGCTCCTTTATGATGAAGAATCTCAGTTGGCATAGGAGTTTGTTGCCCTTTTTAGGAATAAAAACCTCTGCTCAAGACTTTTATATTTGTAAAATACCACCCCACTCCAACATTGTCTGACTAGCTGGCTTCTGAACCTACACAGTGTAGAGCTTTTTGTAGACAACTCACAGGCCAGAAGATGAGTAGAAACAATGACAAACTCCTTGGATGGTCAACTGGAATGAGTTCAGGGCATGAAAAGGTGAAACCTCACAAAGCCCCAAGCAGCACTGACAGGCTCTTGGGAAGAGAAAAAATATTAGATAATTTAATGGAACCAGAATGTATCTTGGAACATAATGGTAAGATCACTGGGGAGAGGAATGTTTGATAGGAACTAAGTCCTTGATCATTTCTTTCCAAGGGAAGAACATTGCCCAGCCTCATAAAAAAAGGTCTTTTCCTTTGGTACACGTACTTCTGTGGCCACTGATCTCTCTCCAGAAACCTGGACTCATGAAAAGAGCTACATATAGTTTGGGAAAGAATCACTTTTATCTCCTACGTGTAACCCTTAAGAGTTATTTCACAGTCTTGGGAGGAAGAATTGTGTTTACCTATATTTTTCCTCACCTTAGTCTGCCCTTCACCATACGAAGGCTATTGCTTTCTGCTCGCGAATGATGTGGCTGATTGCTGACAAGAGGGTTGCCACTCCTGTAACCTAGAAAGATTCTGCTCCCTGGTAAACTGCCAAGAGCTCTTGAAAGAGAGGAAGAAGATAGAGGAAGGGAAACTGACATTTTTTGATGTGTGTTCTATGCCAGACCCGTGTAAAGGTGCCTTCCATATGCCCACTTAAGACAATCATAAGCAACAGGAAAGCAAATATAGCTGGGTCAGCCCCTGGGCCAGTTAGTCAATTTCATTGAGTTTTTTGTTTCTTCATCTATAAAAAGGAGATAATAATGCTTACTTTTAAAGGAGTTTTAATGATACAGGAGGTAGTGAATGTCAGATGCTTAGACCTGCCTGGCATGTGGTGGGCATACAGTAACCTATCTCTGTTGATTTTATATTTGTTAAGGGTAGTAGTTTTGTTTTAATCAATTCAGAATACCACAGAACATCACATCTTAGCTTCCCCCAGGAGACAGGCTACATGGTTTGGGGCTGTTAAATATTTTAATACTTTTAATATGTGATTGTGTCTTGCTTTTGGAGAACTTAAAATACTTGGCCCAGATGGCAAGTTATATAATCAGTGTAATTCTCCTGGACTCTGAACTTCTGCAGGAAATGAAGTGTCACACCCACTCTGAAACCAGCACCTACTTCGGTATTCATTAACTTACGTATTTATCAGGAGCTGAATAATTACACCGTGCGTGGGGTTACAGCACCAAATATATCTTGGAAAGTCCATCTGGGAAGCAAGGGGGGAGAGTTTACCTGCTGGCTTCTGCTCTGAATTGTTCAAACTTTTGCCACCTGGGAACTCTTCTGAGCTTCTGCTCTGAGTTTGCCTCCGCATTAGCAGAGAAGGGCGGGGAAGGGGCTAGATTCGCATAGATGGAGCACTCAGGCCCTCTTAGAATCCCGGGCTGATAGCATTGCAGGGGGCCCGAATTCACAACATAAACCCCTCGGTAATGCAGAGCACACCGGCCTGCTCTCAGTTGAGGGTGGGGTTTTATTGATGGCCTTGTATATAATAAGTTGGCCCTTTTTAATAAGTCAGCTCTCTTGATGATCCTCCTGAGACTTGAATATGTATTTTGCTGTTTCCTTGGCCACCACAGCCTCCAGCTGGCAGCACAGCCTTGCAGACTGAACCTTCTCCGACTTTCTACCCAGAGAAAAACAAACTGCATTTTGTTTTTTTTTTATTCCTGGAGTGTCTATTTTCTTTTCATGAAGAATACTTTGATTTTTTTTAGGGCCCTTTCACAAGACGATCAAGATGACATCCACCTAAAATTAGAGGATATAATTCAACTGGTAAGTTCAGCCATGGTCTTATCCAGCATGACTAGGCGTGAACTACCTCTCAAAGGCAAGCAATATGCCTGTAACTGATAACTGAGGGCTTGACCGTATGTTCTGTCTCTGGAGCTCTGTGAAATGAGCCAAATTCGCTTTGGAGTTTAGCGATTGAGCTGATACTAATTTCGGCTCGTGTTCCTGAGCTTTCTGCCATCTCCTTCGTGGCTAAAATCTCTGAGGGACTTTGTGGCCCAGCAGCTGCAGTGAGCTGACAGGCGCCGTGCTCCTGTGTGTATTTCATTCCGTGTCCTCATCTCTTGCAGACGGATTGCCCAAAGGCCGAGTGCTTTGAGACCTTGTCAGCCATGGAGCTGGCTGAGCAGATCACCCTCCTGGACCACATCGTTTTCAGAAGCATTCCCTACGAGTGAGTGCTGCGCCCACTGTTGCAGGCCCCTCTCAGGCAGGACCTGCCGGGGTAGAGCTGACATTGCTAAGGCAGATGTGTGCACAGAGGTGTGAGTCTTCCTCTTGCAGTGGCCTGGTCCCACTTGAAAGTCTTTTGGTTCCAGTTTGTGTTGGAAGTATTGATTGGGAATATTGGAGACTCAAGATATTCTTGGGTTTCTGAATGTGCTCTGGTTACCCAAGAATGAATTTCTCTGTACTCTCCCATCTTCGAATTACAGAAACCTCACAACAGCTATAACCAGAGTTCTCAAACTTCATGGTGCCTAACATCATTTGTGCAACTTGTTAAGAACATTTACTCCTAGATACCCCCTCAGAGATGCTGATTCTAGAGGGTTCGAGGCCCAGGGAACTGCATTTGCAGTGAGAATCCCAGATAATTCTGCATGGTCTAGACTGTACTTTGAGAAACAATAATGTTGGGTAAATGCTGTAAATCCTGCTCCAGTTCATTCCCCGCTTCCATAAATCAAGTACCGCTGTCTTTGGAACTCACACCAGTGCGGACTCCCGACACAGTGCTTTGCCCAGCACAGGTGGAGCGCACGTCCTGGGTGAGCGGTATCACACAGCCAGAGCCGCGTCACCCCTTCCTTTTCCTTTGCTCGTGTGTCGAGTGAGGGGAGGCTACTGAAGCCCCATCCCTTCTGTCATAATCAGTAGCTCCACAAACAAAGCCTTTGTTTAGACATGTGACAACTGTTGGCCCACATCCTCTGTAAAATAACTAAACTGAAGGTAAGGGGGGGCTGGACAGGAGATAGGGATGTGATCCCTGCCATATGGAAAGAAGAGGACATTGTGCTGATGGAGGGCCTGAGGTGGCAGCATGGGTGCTCAGAGCTACAGGTGTGCTGGAGAGGCCGAAGAGACAGGCCCAGAAGATGTCCCTGCAGACTCTTCTTTTATGCATTTCATCTTCTTTCCCTTCCCCTCTCTCAGCACTCATAGATCTATCCATGATCATGAAAAAAAAATGACCCATTGGCCATACACAAGACTATTTGAAATGACTCTTTGAAGACTTGGATTAGAGCCTCAGTGCCTCATCCCCCCAAGCTCCTGACAACCGTCAGCTCAGTGGGGATTCGGGAGGGAGAAGAGCATGACCTCTGTGGAGGAGGAGAAAGAGCAAAGCCTGGACCTCTGTGGCTGCCCTTGGTGTGGCCACTTCCCAGGACCCTCCCCACCACTCTACCCTGTCCCCCAAGCTGGTGTGAACATCTACTGGTTATTTTTATCTGTGGGGCTGGCACCCCTTTATGTCCCACAGCCTTACAGGATGGAAGCAGTACCATCAACATCAAGGGACATGGGACCTTTCACAGGGACTCAGCAACATTTCTGGATTAAGAAATGTCACAATTTTTATTGTGGCAATAATCCCTCAAAGTGGTCCCTGTCTGCGTCAGCATGATCGTCCATTGCTTGCTGCAACCTGGTGATCTGCTCATGAGTGAAAGGCAGGATCAGGGATGTTGTTCAGAAGACCTGCGCCAGGCTGAGCTCCCACCGCTGTAACGCCATCGTCACAGGAAAGGGCTGGAAGGTGGTAACAATGGTGTTCGTCATGCCTCCCTCACCACGGGTCCCCTTCTGGGCTCTGGGGAGAACAGAGCAAAGTCCCTGCCCCCAGAACTGCCCATCTCCTCGAGAGCGTCAGAGCAGAGCGGAGGAAAAAATGCTGTTCTTGATTAACATTTTTGGAAGTGATGCATTTCTTGGACTTTGTGCTAAAGCTCAAAAATTTTTAAAGCTGATTCCAGGCAAATAGTCTTGGTTTCTGAGTTAGTACTTAACCTCTTTATTCCTCTTGTGTTGGTCATTGTTTTCCAATTAAAGTGAAGACTTTATAATGATCCAAATGGGGACAGAGTTTCAAACATTTATAAGAGAAATCTGGAAATCGAAAGATCTTTTTCTTTTTGTCATCAAGTGGTAGAAATGCTAGAGTTGAGCTAAAATTCCTTTGATACGGTCATGAGCAGCAGGTGTTGGGCAGTATCAAGTTTAATGTATATAATATTCATAATAATTATTTAGGGTCATTGTCACCATTAAAACAACTGATATTGTGCTTTGGTTTTTGAAATTTCAGAGAATTTCTTGGACAAGGGTGGATGAAGCTGGATAAAAATGAAAGGACACCTTACATTATGAAAACCAGCCAACACTTCAATGAGGTACGTGACCATACAAATAAAACCTTGGGCATGTTACAAGATGAGCGTCAGGGTCTTAGGAGTCCTTCTCTAAAATAAAGCAAGTCTACCACTCACTTTTTAAACAAAACTGATGGAATGTTAAAAAAAAAAACAAGCTTAAATCTCCTCTAAGAGCTCACAGTGATGTAATAATACCTTCCAGACATAAGAGGTTAACTTTTGATGGAACCCAAGTCTGGTAAGTGCTCAGTAATGCATAAGTTGCTGCTTAGTTACTTATTGGTTATTTCCGTCCTAGTCATCATCATTTCACAGTGATAGACAGCGCATGTGTTCACAGTGATAGACTGGTTCTAATAGCGCATGTGTCACCGGCCCCTGTGGTGCCAGTCAGGCTGGGTTGGTGCAACTCCTCTCGTCATGACTGAACCTTCAGCCCACACGCTCTCCGGGCCTGGAGAGAACCCCTTGGGGCCTCACTACAGGGCTGCTGTGTCGTGTGCTGCCGTGAGCGGTCAGCCCACCTCCCTGTCCTGTTCCCCAGCAGTCAGTCACTTTGTGCTCACCAGCTCCTAATCATTCTTTTCTAATGGTCTTGGTCCTGTGGTGGAACCACAGAGTTGGAGTGTCTTCAGGCCCATCCAGACAAAGAGAAGGCTCCCCTCCCAGTTCTACTAAACTACAGTAAAGGAATAATGATGATGTTTGGGGGGGAAAAAAAAGATACCAGGAACTCTGTAGGTAAATTAATGTTATCCAGAATCAAAATACTAAAGAGCAGTCTAGATTTCCAAGACAATGCTTTGCACGGGGTACATGCAGAGAACGTGTATGTCGAGTGAACGTTATCACATAATGAGCATCAATGCCGCTGCTGTCTAAAGGACAGGACATGTGACCCATCAGGGCCACTCTCTGAGAAGCAGAGCCCCTGCTGAGGAAAATAAGCCTTTATTGTTTATGCCACACATGCACTTGGGGTATAATGGATGCTCGAATCAGAGGTTCAACCCCAGGTTCCAGACCCACATGTCTCCACTTGGATGGCCACTTGCATTGTGCCCTCACAAAGCTGCAGGTGGACCCTATCGTCGGCACCTCCCGGGCCTGCCGAGCTGCTTCCGCATCTTATTCTTTGTTCCTAGTCTTGCGTTATGGCCTCAGCGAACACTCGCGCACCCAAGCACGGAATCGAGGGGTCATCTCTGACTCCTTCCTCTCCCTTACCCACCCTCCAACATGGTCGTGAACCCTCAGTTTACATGTCTCAGACCCTTCTTTTCCTTCCTTCTCCATGGCTGTAACCCTGACTTGGCCTTTCATCCTTTCCTCCAAGTGCTCTAGCTCTCAGTCCCCACACCCACCTCACTGCCCCAACCCACGCTTCACACAGTGTCACAGAAATAACTTCTCTGAAAGGCCAATCCAACTAGGTTACTTTGAAGAAATTTTTTCAGTGGCTGCTCCTCACCTTCATGATACAGTCTTAACTGCCAAACATAGCCTGCAAGAGCCCTGCCCCGTCATCCTCATCTCACAATCCCCTGACCGTGCTCCTCGGCCAGCTGCCAGATCCCCCGTTACACTCTACCTTCCTCCCTTTGCAGATTCTCTTCAACTTTGATGGAAAGCAGTGACTCACTCCTATTCATTGTTGGGACTCAGTATAGGCACCTCTTGCCAGAGCCTCCTCTGTCCTAGCCAGATGCCCCGTGCCGCCTCGTGTTCCCAAACCCCTCCACGAGGCCTCGGCTCTGCGTCTCGCTGTGTACCATTCACTTGTTTGCATCTGCCTCCCCCACCTTTCCTCCTCTCTAGGCTCAGTGCCTTAAAGTCAGCTGTGATTTTTTTTCCTGTTCCCAAATCTCAAAGAATGCCTGGTCCATACTAGGTACTCAGTACAAAATAATTTTTAATGACTATGCACAGTGATAATTCTGAGGCACTGTGGGATCTAAAATACCTATGGAATTATCACAGAATGGCTGTACCCATCAGAGTGAGTGTATGGATATAAGATTATCATCTCACACACCCCTTTGTTGGTAATCACTCATATTCTGTCCTTTTCCTTTCCTTATTCTAAGGGTGAGCTTCTTAAGCCCTCTTTTTCTCTTGACTTTAACTAATAGAATTACAGTACTTAACCTTGAAACTACCAGTCCTTTAACTGCTGGTGGAAAGATAATTCTGCAAGATAGGAAGGAGAAAATGTTCTCTCATTCCCTGCACCTAAATGTTTCTGGTTTGAGAGTTGCTCAGATTGGAGTTTGATTTGGCTGGGGGTAAATATGTCTTGCTCTGTGATAACTAAGGATTCCTGGAGTGAACATCCCTCCTGTTGGATGCCAAGGAGCATGTGCAGAGGCCCCAAAAAGTGAAACCAATGATCTGCCAGGGGGGCCATTCCTCAGGAGTTCATTCTATTCCATTTCCCTTCATCCAAGTCGCTCGTTAACAGACTCTTCTCTTCCCCCAACAAGTTGTTCCAAACAACCCCTCTCTTCACTCTGAGGTGAACAGGTGCTCATTAGTTTATTCTTGTTATTACTGTTATTACAGACTTTAGTGTCTTCAGAAAGTTGCTATCTAAATATGGACTAGGACCCTCATGTCCGTTGGCACCCTGCCCTCCTGACATTCCCGTGGCTAATGCAGGTGGCAGGTTTCGCCTGAATGCATTGCTTTGGCTCTCAGCTGGCCTCTCCTGGCTTTTCCATTGTCTCAGATGAGTAACCTGGTGGCCTCCCAGATAATGAATTACGCTGATGTCAGCTCCCGTACCAATGCAATTGAGAAGTGGGTGGCAGTGGCAGACATTTGCCGATGCCTGCATGACTACAACGGCGTGCTGGAAATCACCTCAGCCTTAAACAGAAGTGCCATCTACAGGCTGAAGAAAACCTGGGCCAAGGTGTCCAAGCAGGTGAGCATCTGCGTGAGACACGTCCTGCTGCTGAGAGGAGGAGGGGTTGGGAGACCAGAAACAGGATAAATATTACTAATTAGGAAATAATTAACTGCAACAAGCAGCTCAATTGCCAAAGAAAGGTGCCAACGTGGGTAATTACTACGTTCTTACCACTTAATTGATTCCACTCATGCATTTCTAAATGGTTAATTCAGAAAAGAAAATGCAACCCCAAACATTCATTATAACATATTTGGGGACAACCGCAAGCAATGTGGTTGACAGTCAGGAGTTGTTTCCTGAATTATTCAGAGAGGGCACATGGTTTCCAAGTGAACACAGGGCAGTCCAGAGGATCCACTCATTCTCCCCAAAATAAGGGTAGAGATGCCTTAGGGCCAAAAACCCAGGGGCAAAGGGCCTCAACAGTCACCTTTTTCTTTGTCATTCATGTAGTAAAATTTTGGCATAATGACTTAGATGTGCAGAAATGTAATTTTCTTAATTTTCTTTGTGTTGTACTCAGCTTGTTCAGGCCTGTCATTTTCAAATTCAAATTAAATCACCACTTTCCCCCTGCCCTTTCTCCTGGCCTTCTCCCTGAGTGTTAGTGGGTGCTGGGGAGGGCCTCTCAGGACTGTGGGAGGCTGTGTGTCCCCACTGGCCTCCTATTCTAGTCTTCTACTAGTTCGTCATTGGACACAGACCACCGCCAACTGCCTGTGCCTGGTGTCCTCATGATCTGCTACCCTGTTCAGAAGCCATGCTGGCGACTGTCCCCATGGAGCTTGACTGATCTTACCTCCCCCTTGGCTCTCACCAGTGCTGTGGATCTTATAAGATTGGGGTGTGTCCTACATTTATGACAGGCTGTCCTGCCCCTTGGGGATCCATGGTGGGAAGCTTAGCTCTTCATTAGTAGATAGCTACCTTGGCCTTCTTAAAGGACATTAGGAGACTTTTCTAGGCTCCTCCAGGTCCCATTGGTGCCAGAGGCTGGAAGGGACTATGCGAGGCCCTCTCTGCCTAACCTTCTCCCACAGACCACTATGCCTGCCTTACTGTGACCACCAAATGGGTGCAGGGCGTCAGCATGGTACCTACCTCCAGGGTTGCAGGTGGGAAGAAGAATATCTATTCTGCTGACATTTCCTCAAAACTGTCTGGCTTCTGTTGCTCTCTGAGAATATAAGCCCCACTCAGAGACACTATTTATTACTCTAGTCTATCTTTTTTACTCTCACCAAGCCTTTTTAACTCCTCACTATGTAGCAAGAAACCAAATCTAAGTCATTTAGTGTTTATCTCCACCAACCCCATTCCCTAGTCAAAATGCAGTGTTCTGAGAATCCCAAACTTAGTCCCCTAGAACTCACTAATTCTTTTTCTGTGAACAAAGCCTAAACCTTGAAAATAAAAGCTACAGCTTTTCTCTTTGAACTTTTTATGTTGAGATCATTGTAGATTCATTCACATGCAGTGGAATAGAGATCCCCTATACCCTACACCCAGTGTCCCCACTGGTAACATCCTGCCTAAATAAAGATGGTATCCTAGCCACAAAATTAACATTGGTGCCACCCACCAGCCTTATCCAGATAAGTATCACTTTTACATGTACTTATTTGTGTGTGTACATATGTGTGCTTTTACATTTATGCACTTTCATTGCATAGATTCATGTTAGACCACCACATGTACCGAACAGTTCTATCACCAGGATCCCTTCTGCTTTTTTATAGGCATAACTACCTTCCTCCCTGCCACCTCCCTATCTCCTGGCAACCAAAAACTATTTTCATCTCTATAATTTTGTTGTGTTAAACATATTATGTAAATGGAATCATACAGTATATATCATTTTGAGATTGTTTTTTCTTTTGACTCAGCATAATCCTCTTGAGAATCACTCAAGTTGTTACACATATCAATGCTTAGTTCCTTTTTATTGCTGAGTAGTACTCCATGGTATAGATATACCATATTTTGTTTACCATTCGCCCCTTGAAGAACATCTGAACTGTTCTCATTTTTGAGTTTTAGAAATAAAGCTGCTGTGAACATTCATGTATAGGTTTTGTGTAACTATAAGTTTTCAGTTCTCTAGGATAAATGCCCAAAAGTGTAATTACTGAGTCATTTGGTAATTTAGCTTTATAAGAAATGGTCAAATTCTTTCCCATAGTGGCTGTACTATGTCACATTTCTATCAGCAACATGTGAGTGAACCAGTTTCTCCATATTCTTGTCAGCATTTGGTGTTGTCAATATTTTTATTTTAGCCATTTTGATATCTCCTCACTGTTTTACTTGCATTTTACTAATGGATAATGATGTTAAACATCTTTTCATGTGCTTGTTTGTCATCTGTTTATCCTCTTCAGTGAAATGTCTGCAACTCACTTTTTAATTGGGTTGTTTTTTACCTAAAATCTGAGAGTTCTTTCTGTATTCCTCCTACTTTATTCTTCTGTCTCAAAATTATTTTAGCTACTCAGGTACTGTGACTTTCCATATACATTTTAGAAGAAAAAATATGTCTACTACTGAGATTTTCATTGGGATTTCATTAAACCAATCATTTTGGGGAGAATTGATATCTTTACTAGGTTGAGTCTTCCAGTGTTTGTGGACTGTCTCTCCATTTCTTTAGGATTTCTTTGATTTTTTTAAGTCAGCATTTTGAAATTTTCAACATACAAGCCCTGCATATGTTTTGTTAGACTTATGCCTAAATATTTCATTTTCTTCAAAGAATTTTAAGTGTTATTGTAGTTTTAACTTTTATTTCCACATGTTCGTTGTTAGTATAAAAATGTGATTGATTTTTGTGTGTTGATCTTGTATCTGCAAATTTGATGAGCTCATGTGTTAGTTCTAGGAGGGTTTTTTTGTAGATTCCTTAGGATTTTCTACATAGACAATTATGTCAGTTGTGAATAGGAACAATCTTATTTATTTCTTTCTAATTTATATGCCTTTTATTTCCTTTTCTTGCCTTATTGCTCTGGCTAGAACTGCCAGTACTATGTTGAATGAGTGGTAAGAAAGGACATTCTTACCTTGTTCTCAGTCTTGGGTGGGGGAAGCATTCAATCTTCCCCACTAGGCATGGTGTTAGCTTTTTATAAGTTCTTTTGATACAGTTAAGGAAATTATGCTCTCTTCCTAATTATGCCTCATATGGGTATTTATTGTTTTAAAATGGGATTCAAACACTATATCAAAATCCAAAAGCCAGACACTGACCTTTTTGCTGTGGCTGGATTTTGCCTCCCCATAAGGCAGTGGTGGCTTCAGCCATTTGGCACTGGATGCAAAGAGCATATTATCTTCTCATACACATAGTAATACCTCATTGGATCAATAAGTTACTCCTTTGCCTTCTCTTTCCTTCTCCACTCTTTCTTTCTTTCTTTGAAATTGGCACCAAGGGATTCTTATATCCTCTTTGCAAAAACATTAGGTCTTCTCTGTTGTTAACTTAAGTGATAGTCATGTTTTTGACAGAATGCAGGTTTGGGAATAGCTGAACTGACCATGAAATAGGGATGATAAGACTAATATTAAAATTATTTTTTCAAATTTGAATATAGTACTTGTAAAGGCATTAAATACAATATACCATTTCTGTTACAAGTATGTGTCATTCAGAGTGGCTTTAGCATTGGTGATGAACTATTCCAGGGCCCACTGCCTCAGTCCAGTCATGATGGGTAGGGCCTGGTTGCAGATATGCCTTGCTTCAGACACTTTTGGCAATACCATCTGCTTTGTAGCTGTCTCTTTTCCAGATCTAAGTCCAGTCTAGAAAACATCCAGAGGACCTGGTAGAACATACACTCTGGAACCTACCAAATTTGGTCTGAGTCTGTAGGACAGACTATGTTTCTACAGCTTCTTTGAGCCAAGATCAGCCCTGGGTCAGGCAGGAGGACTGCCTGACCACGTGCCACCCTCCCAACCCTTCACCTCTGCCAGGCCTTGCTGGCTGTCTTCTCTGAGTCCTCCAGAACCAGGATGGGGAAGGCAGACCTTTGAGTCATTCTGAAAGCATTTGTGAGGCTGTATAATTCCTCTCCAGACTAAGACAGAGTCTCAACTTGGGCATTACAAGTGCATTTTCCAGCCAAGCTGCCTGGGTATGGGTATTACTGGGAATGGGTCATCAACCCCAAGGGCAATCCTACTATTCTTTCATGTCCGTGGAAGAAACTCCAAACCAATATCAGCAACAATTTTATTTTTCAGTAAGTATCAGTTATATTTTTCTAACAAGTTGATGATGAGATCACAAAAGAAAGGATGTGGAATGGAGGATATTAGCCAGTTAGTAGCGAGGAAATCAAATAAGTGTTTTGATGGTTTGGAAATTAATACTCAAAAGATTCATCATGAAACCCCTCTGACATGAGACTTCTCTTAAGATTCCCTATTCAACGTGTGCTTTTCAATTCTTTAAGCCCTAAGTTTCTTGTTCATTACAACTTTTCTTTTCTTCTCTTTTTAGCTAAATGATTAATGTAGTCACTTTCTCTTCTCCATGTTCTTCTTTTCTTGACATCAAATTTAAAGATAATGCCAGACAGCATTCTGGCAAAGGTAACAGCACTTGCCACTGCAGAAGAGAACTGAACATCTTTTAGTAACTCACCCATCTTATCAAACCATAAGAGTATTTTCATGACCTACTAAGTTATTTGTTTCTTTTTAGACGAAGGCTCTAATGGACAAGCTTCAGAAGACAGTTTCATCTGAAGGAAGATTTAAAAATCTCAGAGAAACTCTTAAAAAGTATGTCTATCTTAATTATTAAATTATTTATAATTGAGAAATATATTCAAATCATTTTATAGTATGCAAATAGTGTCCCTCCTCCTACTTTGCTTTGAAAAGGAAAACAAATGGGAAATAGCTTCCATCATCTGGGGATTTTTCTGAGTTTCCTTTTCATTTGGAATGCTGTGCATACAGCAAATGTTTTATGGACAAACTCATGGTATGCAGAATATAACATACTATATTATCATATCACCATATCACCACAGAGTATACTCAGTCACCATAGTAAATCACACCAACTTTTACTATAGAAAGTTTCTTGATTGGTATTTCTTAATCTAAGCACAACGATTTCCTGTGATTTTTTTAATTTAAATATTCCAGGACCTATGGATTATTTTTATTTATTTTTGGCTTTTTATTGCTGGATCATTCTCTCTTTCTACAGAGAGAAAGCAAGAGAGAATAGAATCTACTCTCCTACAATTGGTTTTCTTAAGATCTACTGCATATACTTGACTTTCTCTGAAAAAACATTAGTCCTGTGATGCCTCAAGTGAAAAACTCATCATAACAGGAACAACGTACAAGAACTAGTCCCTGAACACTTCCTAAGTGACAGGCTCCACACTATGTGCTTGATGTGTCTTATTTAAGCCTCACAACAAACTAAGGAGATAAGTTTTATTGTCTCCGTTTTACAGACCAGATAACTGCGATTCAGAGAGTTTGCCCAGCACCACTGAGTAAGTGGTCAAGCTGTGACTCACATCCAGTTTTCTCTGGATTAAAAGCCCATGTTCTCAACTCTAGATGCCCAAAGACCAAGTGTCCCCCTGCCCCAACAAAACAAGAAAGAACAAGAAGGTCTCATTTTAGTGTGCAGTTGTGGTATTAATTAAGTCTGTACCTTCTAAAACATGTAAATACTAAAATAGAAAACAGGTTTCACAAGTTCTAATTGTATTGTTTTTTCTACTCAGTTTGTTAAGGTTGAATGTTTACACTATTGTCAGGTGAGGACAGGGGGGTTTCCTATGTGCTTGCACTCCTCAGAGAAGTGTGGCCACTTTACAAGTGCTGCAAACAAGTACTACTAGCAAATGTTTTGTATTTGTCTATAAAACATCCTGTTGTTTGAACATGCCGTTGTCTCAAACACATAGTAAAGCATGGGCTGTAATTTGTGTTCTATTCAATCGTGAGATGTATTCAAAACTCTGCATATTGTCAATGTGCTTCTGAAATGGAATTAAAAGACTTTATTCTTCAGGATTGAAGCAGCATAGTCGCTTCCTGTGAAATTGTGGGGGAGAAAGTGGACATGTGTCTGAATAAGCTTGAGAACAATGCCCCTTGGTCTTGCAGTTGTAACCCCCCTGCCGTCCCTTACCTGGGGATGTACCTGACAGACCTGGCTTTTATTGAAGAAGGAACACCAAACTTTACTGAGGAAGGCCTTGTCAATTTCTCCAAAATGAGAATGGTACGTGATAATTTCATAATCAGCCTGTTTCAGTGACCTCAGTGGCTGACAGAGAAGAGGCCAAGTCAGGAAAGTCACTGCTTGCTTTTTTTTTTTTTTAATTTTTTTCCTAATTTGTTTGGGGTCTTTTTTTTTTCAAATCACGAATGGATTTGGCTACACTGCTTGCTTTTTAATCTTAAGGTACACGAGATGGTGGACACTGGGTCTAGTACCTAATGTTGGCCAATCGAGGAGATTTTTATCAGGTCCATTTCAGCTTGCAGTCTGCACTTTCTAAGACTGACTAGTGAAAACAGATGCTGAAAGCTTCTTGCTGAGCAGCCAGGTTCTAAGCACCGGGTTAGAAACAAGGAGCCCATGAATATAGCACCCAGAGCTTGCCACTCCCTACCCTGAGGTTACCCAGTGCCAGCTGTTCCCCTGTTGGGGAATTCAGTGTCTTCTTAGCATTTCATGGGGCTCATTGAAAGGCAGGAAAGCTCGGGCATAGAGAATGATCGGGAAGGGCTCCACATACCTACTGGAGACAGTGACTGAGTACTCTGGGATGGGGACCTGGAAGCATGTGCTGCGATACAGGGGAGTATTTTTGCTTTGCTTTTGTCATTGTTTCTCTATTAGATATCACACATCATCAGAGAGATACGCCAGTTCCAGCAGACGTGCTATCGAATAGACCATCAGCCAAAGGTAATTTTGTGTGGTTGTAAGGGAATTAATAAATAAAAAAGGGGAAATTAATGAATTAGGAGCAGCAATAGAGTTGATCAATAATACCAAAAGCTGACTCACAGAAAAGACCAATAATACAGACAAATCTTCAGCAACTCAGATTAAGAAAAAAAGGAAGAAGGCAAAAAGAACACCAATTCATCATAAAGTTATATAATCTTAAATCCTACATTTCTCATAAATCTGTCTACATTGCCATCACCCCTGGTCCAAGCAACCCGATCTGTTACCTGGTCTACTTGCATTCATTCTAGAATGCAAAATCCATTTTACAAATTATATTCAGATAGAATTCTCTGAAGCAGAAAATGAAATATGTCTACCTCTTGCATAAAATATTTTGTTGATTTCCCATTGCTCTTAGGACAAGAAAGAAGAAAAATCTTTATGTGTCCAAGACATCTTGCATTATGTGATCCCTATTCAATCTTTCAAAGTTCATCTTATATCATATACCTCCTTTTTCTCTCCATCACAGCCACAACTGGTCTTTTATTTTTTTTAATAGATACTATTTTTTAGAATCATTTTAGCTTTACAGAAAAATTGAGAAGTACAGAAGATTCCCGTATAACACACAGAAACTTTTCCCTATTATTTCATGGAACTTGACAAACATATCCTAAAACTCCTAAGGAAGCTTAAATAGGCAAAAAATATACAAGGGCTTTCTGAAAAATAAGAAGAGTAAGAGAGAGCTTTCCCTACCAGATACAGACACTTATCCTAAAACTCTAGTGAATAAAACAGGACTGTATTGGTGCAGGAATACAAATTCAATATAGCGGGATAAAGTCCAGGTACAGATTTTGTCTGTATGAAAGCCTAAAACGAAATAAAGGAGGCATTTAAAGAAAATGCCAGAAGAAATTGACCATTCAGTAAATGGAATTGGAATTTTGGCTGTCCATCTTATACCATTCACAAAAATAAATTCTAGATGAGCTCACTACCTAAATATAAAAAGAAATATTAAGTTACATGAGTAAAATAGAGGGCAAAATATTCATGATTTCTGGATTTGAAAGACCTTCATAAGTATAGAATGTAAAAGTTGTAAAAGAAAAGTTTGATAAACTTTGTTGCATCAAAATTAAAAACTTCTGTATGACAAAAGGCAGTTATTTTAAAAGACAAAATACAAGCAACAGACTAGGAGACAATATTTGTAACATATAGAACAAAGAGACATAATAAAAGTATTCCCATAAAAGTAGAAAAATTGACAAAGCTATGAACTGGTAACTCACAGAAAAAGAAACAAAAATGGACAGTACATATTTGAAAAACACTAAACTTTACTAGAAGGAAGGAAAAAATGCAAATTATAACGACACATCATTTTTACTGGTCAGAAAGACAAAATTTAAAAATATTTGATAATATCAAACATTAGGGTATGAGATAACAGGTACTCTCGTGTACTGTATAGGTACAACAGTTTTGGAGGTCATTTTACATAATCTTTTAAAATTAAAAACTGATATATGGTGTACCTCTGGGAGGAAGCAGTACCCTGCCCTGGGCAAGTTCTCAGTTGAATATGAGACCAAAGGAAAACATGGGCGAGAGCCTGGGGATGAAAGGGCTTATCCTCACCGCCCAGCCTCTCAGCAGCCCTGGCACGGGCAGCTCCTTCTGACTGCTGCAGCCCGCTTCTCACACAGCGCCCAGGCTTTCTTCCCAGCACTGCTCTGACCCTCCTCACAACGCGGTTTTTCTTGCTCTTTCCTTCTGGCCTCTCTCCCTGCTTCAAACCCAGGCTGCTCGGCTCTCTCTTCCGGCTCGCACTGGGCTATGCTACCGAGCCAGCAGCAACTCTGTGGGCAGGTTCCAGGAGACTAGTGCGTGCCTGGCCAATTACATTCCAGGAATGTAGGGGAGGAGAGAATAGGTGCTTCTTCTCCACCCCCATCCTGGACTGGCAGTTCTGTGACTGACCAGTAGCTCTGCTGTCTGTAAGCATCCTATAAATATGCAAGCATGCTCTTATTATATACACAATGGGTGCTATTAAGGCCAGGCAGAAAGTTTCATTTTCCCCACATATGGAGTAACTGGAACCCTTTAGACGTTGCTTATTAGAGTCACATGGTACAACCACTTTGGAAGACTCTGTCCTTTGGATGTTTCTTAAAATGTTAAATATGCATCTACCTTATGACCCAGCAATTTCTCTCCTAGGTATTTATCCAACGGAGAAGTGAAAACAGTCCCATTAAAAGTCTTACATAAAACGTTCATAGCATTTCTTAATAGCCAAAAATTGTCCATCAATAGATGAGCGGATGAACAAATGCAGTATATCCATACCATGGAATACCACTCAGCAATGAAAAAGGGCAGGCTACTGACACACACCATAGCATGGATGAATCTCAAAACATCATGCTGAGTGAAGGAAGACAGACACACAAGAGTACATACTGTAAGCTTCCATGTGCATGAAATTCTAGAGGAGACAAAACTAATATGCAGTGATAGAAATCAGAGCGATGGTTGCTTCTGGGAGCAGACTGACTGGGAAGCTGTATGAGGAAACTTTCCAAGGTGGTGGAATTGTCCTATATTGTGAGATATATATATATATCCCATGGGTATTAATTAATTTGTTTAATTTTAAATTAAAATTAATCATACTATGAATTTTACTTATGTAAGTTATATCTCAATTAAAATAAGGAAATATTTTCATGGAAAGACCCTATACACCAACATTTTCATTTCCGTGTCATTTCCATTATTTCATTTCTAGAGTCTACCCTGGAGGAGCATTCCCACATGAGCATTCCCACATGAAGCGCGCTAACCAGGATTTCACTGTCACTTTGTGTTACAGTGAAATACTGACAGCAACAAAATAGCCATCAATATGCAATCATGAATAAACTGCCATATCACACCATTAAGAGTGTAGAGCAGTTAGCGCTCTAGTGCTGGCATGGGGAGCTCTCCACGACTTACAGTTAAGAGATGAGAGCAAAATAAAATGTACAATATGATACCACTTGCGGTTACAAGGGGGAAAAGGTTTCTGTAAGTACATGTAACATCTAGAAAGATAGTAAAATATTTGGGAGAATACAAACCAAATGATAACAGTGGTGCCTCTTGAGGAAGACATGGGTTGGGAACTGGGAGAGGATTAGAGATGTTTGATTTTTTTGTTCTGTTTTTACGATGAGAATATATTCACAATTCTTTTTAGTTATGTAAAAATGTTAAATGTATATTAGAAAGTGTTGGATTGTGTCAGTTTCTTTCAGAATGATGTGTTCTGAAAGAAAGAAAAGCTGGGATTTCCCTTTTCTGCCAGGTCACTCAGTACTTGCTTGACAAAGCCCTCATCATAGATGAAGATACACTGTATGAGCTGTCGCTAAAAATTGAACCTCGGCTCCCTGCGTGAAGATCCAGCCTTCTGCTGAGCCCATGGAATTTTCGTGGAAAGCAGGACAGACTGAACTGTGCATGCCATGCCTCCTGTGGTGCAGCGAGGACAGGGGATGGAGATGAAACATCTCCTCTGTTCACCAAAGAAGACAGAACCCAACTGGAATTCTGTCTCCAGCCAGGGAAACGCAGCTGTTTGGGGTCAATAACAGACACTTCATGCTTGGGTGGGAAAGTGAAAAGGTTGATATTTGGTAAAGCCTATGGCACATTTTGCATATGGGAACGTCAGAGGGGAGATGCTGGTAGCTGTGCTAGTGGAGCTGGGAGAAGGTAAATTTCAAACTGTGCCCCGTGTTCTGTTAGCACTTGGGGACAAGGATCCATGGAGAGGCCCATGGTGTTTCTCTGGCACTTCACTGGCCTGGTACACTGACCAATCCCACCCGAGGGTTTAATTGCTTCCTTTATGTTTCCTCTGTCACAAGCTTTCAGAAAAGCCAAGTCTCTCCATCTGGCTGGGCCAACATATAAGCAATTTCAGTCCACAGCATGTGCATGGTTTCCAGCGCATCACAGATATTTATATCGAAAGAATGGCATGTTCTGAAACTGCTTTTTCAGTCTTTAGAAACAGGACAGGAAAGACATGATGCAAGTCAGAAGCATTTGAACATAACATTTCCTTAATTAAAAACTGAGTAGGCTGTGCCCCAGAGGATTCCAGCCAGTGGCCCTTTTGAAGTGGGGGTAGAAGCTTCTTTCTGAGGCTGTTGTGCCCAAGAAGCCAATGGCCTTGGAGAGGCAAGGGCAGAGTTCGCAAAAAGGAGGCTTGCACCCCACCAGCTAAGCTGTGGAGTCAGCAGAAGGCCCCAGGGGCCATGGGAAGAGTGGGTTTCAACACTGAGTGAAAACATACATTTATTGATTATCTCTGCACCTGGCTGGGCTTGTTTTCTTTTTTCGTCATCATAGTAATGTAGAAATCTATTCTGATTTACACAAACCATTTTTAGGTTCACTGTGAACATCAGTTGTATTTTTTTTTAATTTGTTTAATAGGATTTTCTTTTTAAACCCACACTTCCATGTGCTGTTGGTAGACAGTTCTTCCAATCACCTTTGCTTTTACATTTGGGGATATTTCTGAGTGAAAACATTGTAAATGTATAGGAAATGGGCCCAACCACTCAACAGCTTTTATATCAGAAAACCAAATGCGGGAGTTAGTCCTGTACCTGAGGCTGGGAAGTGACCTTGCTTTTCCCGGGATTGTGGTTGTGGAAGAAATAGGGCTATTTCATGTTTACCTCCCTCTTCTCTTCTCAGGGAGACCTCTGCTTTAAGAGAAGGAAGAGAAAAAATACAGAGTTATTGTTACCTGAGCCTATTGCACCTGACATTTTCTCTTAGAGGCATGAAGCGTATTGATGCCGACAAAGAAAAAACTGATCTGTCTGGCTATTTTCCTCTTTTTTTGCACTTTAAATTATGTTTTTAGAGCTAACAGCTAATAAATTCAACTTGCTGGCTTTTATGACCCCATGGAAGCACTGACATTGATAATGTACCATAGAGGTGGAGGATGTATATTTTTCCTGCATGGTAAGGGCCATCTCTGTACATAACTATGTAGTCGAATACCAAGTAAGTAAAAGAAAATACATAC
Source organism: Phataginus tricuspis (assembly GCA_029783875.1). Lineage (NCBI taxonomy): Eukaryota > Metazoa > Chordata > Mammalia > Pholidota > Manidae > Phataginus > Phataginus tricuspis. The sequence continues at coordinate 28,613,021 of JAQQAC010009165.1, read as the reverse complement.
AATATTTGAAGACCATTCCAAAAATATTTCTAACTGCTCATATTAGCCAACAGTGTAGCACTAAACCCAAGGAGGGTTACTTATGGATGCATTAGATTTCTTTTTCTAGAAAGTTGCTTGTTTGTTCTCTTTTGTTTCAAATAAGAAGTTGATGCATCTTGACGCATGATAAGAAGCATGGGTTGTTTGGATCCTAACTGCATAACTTGCAATTTGTTTCTCAGTGTTCAGAAACTGAGGGTTTATATAGGTCAATTGCACCTCAAGTTCTTGCAGAAGAAAAGTTAAATAAGGGTGAAATTTCTTGGCTTAAAAACATGGTCTTGGAAGCAAACGTAAACCAGGACCAATCAGTGAAAGGACCACACTTAGCAGTTCCAGGTGAAACGATGTGTGAAGAGCTTGATGCATTGAAATCCCCAAAGTCTCCCAGAGAGGAGAGATTGGTTCTGTGTGCACTTTTCCTGGAGGTTTGGACCCTTATTTCTCTGACCCAAATATTCCAGAGGCACCAGTGCCATTCCTATTAAAGAAAAATAAGAGGTAGAGGAATGTCCAAATGCTCTTCCCCATTTGGGATGCAGGTTTTCCTCATCTAGTTAACAAAACCTTTGCCGCCTATTTCCTGCAGAAGGTTGGAAGTGACCCTCCCCATCCACCCCCACCCACGGTGGTGAGCTACGGGCACTGTCGGTTGCTATGCTGACCTATAGCATTTTATTGAGTTATAAGCCCTGCTTCTGTTTCCTATCATCTGAAGCCTTGCTGGATCATAGAGAGAACACCTCCCAGCGAGCACCTTCTTTTGATGACCTGCACTGTTTCTGGGCCAGCTGGGATAAGAATGTGCACTTTAAAAACCTCAATTTGATCACATTTAAAATCCCCAAGAGAAATCTGTCATCTTTCTCCTGATTATTAGGGTGCCTGTCCTCTCTGCTTTTCAAGCTTTGTGTGTACTGTTGGAGCATGCACTCCAGGCTGTGGCTGCCTATATTTCATTGTATGAGACCCATTTCTAAGAGTAGACAGTCATCCTCTAAGAACCAACTAGCAAACACTTATATTATTGTAAAATTAACCTAGAAAATCAGAAGTAAAATCCAATTTCATGCTTTCAGATGAATACCCACATTTTATACCGTTGGTGAAATTATATTAGGGCTTTTAGGGGATGCCTTTGGTAACTAAGATATGCAGTTTTGCTACAGGGACAAATATCTTACGATTACTGTTTGTTAAATTTGTTGAAGAAGTATTTAAAAGTAAGTGAAGCTCATAGATACTGAAACTTGGAAGAACAAAATTCTTTAATTCCAATTTGGAGTGTGTGTGGCTGTGATGGGATAGCACCTCTTCTGTCACAGTATTATATGAGACAGGAGACCTTGAATCAGTAGTGGTAGGGCCCCTTTAAATACTTAACTAACAAGAGTAATGCAATAAAAGAGTTATTCCCAATAAAATTAGTTTTTATTTTAAAGGATTTTATTTGGTTTGTCAAAATTTGATTTTGTTCCCCCTGGAAAAAAATACTTCCCTTTGCTTTAAAGAATAAGATTTTTTCTTCAGTTCAACCTGTAAAGTTGGTCATTTTTACTACTATTGAAATGGGAAAAAAGAGAATGCATTATTTATGGCTAAAGACTAGAGCCAGGTTAATGTCCACAGCCAGAAGGAATAAATGAATAAGATTCATTTTCATTTCAACAAGACAACTGATTATAAGTTTAAATAATGACTTGATTACAGATGCCACTATATGAATCCTGGTAATAAGACTTGAATCAATGAAACCTAGTCAGAGTGTTATTTCTCCTCCTCGGTTAGTGACTTAAAATTAAGGCGGAGAACAACTGTTTTGTTGTAGGTGTAAACACATGAATGATTCAGAAAATTATTCATCTTGGTTGCCACACAGCAGGACATCAACAGTAGGGCTGGTTGTACTTAATCTCATCTGCTCAAGAAGAGTAACAGTTCTATGTAATGGTGTTGAACCACTGACTTTCGCACAGCCTATTCCACTTTTCCTGAGAAAGGCAGTTGTGAAAGAGCACTGAACTAGGTGTCCTAGCCCTGAGTCCCAGGCCCAGATCTACATCTATACCCCGAGAAACCTTGGGCCAGTGCTAAAACCTCTCTGAGCCTCAGTTTCCTCATCTGCAAAATGGAGTTGATAGTAATTCCTGTGCTGCCTACCTCACAGGGCTGTTATGAGGACAAAATGGGTTAGACTAAACTTTAACATGCTGTCCAAATGTGAGGTAACACGCTTACCATTCTCATCTCTCTTGCAGAGGATTTAAATGTATTTCTTTATTGTTCTTGCATATGATGGACAAATCCATGTGTTACTTGGGGAAGCATACTGTTTGTGTCCCGCTATTTGCGATACTGCTAACACTTGTGATTCTGACAGAGGGGTCTGTGCTGTGACTTAACACTTGCCCGGTGAGGTGTGGGTTGTGCCCGTATGCAAATTAAACTTCGCCTTTCTTGAATCCCCAAATATCTCAGTATCTTCATTTGATTCTTCTCTCATTTTTCTACGTTGTTTTCTTTGAAGCAATGGGTTCCTTCAGATGTTCTTTTACTTCTAAAGTTCAGAGGGAAAAACGTTTAGAAGAAGCCAAAGTGGCAGACACTAAAGTATCAGAGAATTCATCTAATGGCAGCTCAACCCTGTGCCCAGGCAGAGCTGCAGGGCTGGGGGCCCAGCGCAGCCATCAGCTCTGACCTAGGATGGGCTCCTTATTTTCTCATCTATAAAATAAGGTTCATATGTACCCCTAGAATTACTGCAATAGTTTCGTGGTCTTTATGAAAAGACTTTTGTCAAGTAAATGATGTTGTCCTAACATTAGATCTGAAGAAAACATAAGGCAGCTGTTGGACACAATAGAGAATTGTGGAAAGGAAGACTTTGGGTCCCTCCTATACCACTAGCTTCCTTTCCCAATCCTGAAACAAGCAGTCAGACTGGTGGTAATTTAGGACCCCAGGTTCCTTTCATCTTACTACCTGGCCATCCCACATGGATTGCTCTTGCCTGCCGGTCAAATCTGCCTCCTGCTACAACCAGACTCCAGCAGGATTCAGGAATGGAGAAGAGAAGCCCAGGACAAGTGATGTGGCAGTTGCATACTTCACTTCCGTTCCTGTCCCTAGGGCACAAGCTGGCCACATGGCCTCACTGGCCACTAGGTGTGGGTGAAGCCCTGAGCTCCGAGGGCAGTTGGCAGCAATGAGAAAGGAAGAAATGGCGTATGACAGAGATCCAGTCTGAAGGATTTCTGGAAGTCTGGACTTCCTGTTGAGTCACTTGAAGAAGGGGCCACCTCCACCGAATCACTTTATCATAAGCTTGAAGATGACCCCCAAAAGTGGCACCCCTTTTTCTCAACAATGTCCCAACTTTTCCTTATCTGCCCTTACTCATATATATAATTACACAGTAAAAGATCAGGGATTGAGGTAAGGTTTAGGGTGGGGGGACCAAATGTCCATTAGGAAGGAATTGGGGAAAAGGAAAGAGAAGAGGGTTTTCTTATTGTAACTGCCATTCTTTGAACTCTACGTTTGCATGCTTTCCAGAGCCTCATCATTTTCTGGACTGGGGACCTGGGCTATTGCAGGGTCACTGCTTTTATTTCAATTGCTGCCTGAACTGACTTGAAACGGTATGTATGCAAAAGAGCTCTTTGGGGAAGAGATGAGCCTGGATGCTCCCCACCCCACCCCGCAGAGCCCCGTCTCCTGAGCAGCTGCTCGCCCTGCTGACGTCCAGCTCGCCGCTGGTCCTGCCAGCAGGGGTCCTCAGGGGACATTAGGAAAGAAGTTGCGAACTGGGACTCTGACTTTTTAGAGGACCACACAATAAGTTTGGTTGGTACTGTTCTGTGGTTGTTTTAATGAAACCACATAGAAGAGCCTAGAAAATACCTGAATGTAGAAAGGGTAAGTATCACTCTACAAAAATTTCAATTCAGTGTAAGCTAGGTCATAATGATAGCATAGATATTAACTGAAGCATGCCCAGTACACAGTAAACTGCTTGAATCTTAAGCGTACAGCTTGAGGAATTTTTACACCTATGTGCAGCCATAACACCACCCCCAAATCAGGAAACTTTCCAGTCCCCAGGAGGCCCATTTATGTAAACCCATGCAAAGATAAAATATTTATTTTTGCTTTCAGTTATATTTTTAAAAAGTGGAAAGTCAGAAGGAGAGACACTGTAGGTGGAAGGTCATTCCTGGGTTCCACCCCTGCCCCAGCCTCCCCTCTGAGACAGGTCGGGCCCTGAGACAGAAGGGAAAGCAGTCACTGGTGATGCCCACGTGGACATAGAAGCTGGGTACACGACTGTCACCAGAAGCCTGGGCAGCTCCCTGTGAAATGTCAGGGCTGTAGTCCAGAGTTCTGGAGGGTCACGGCTATTTACAGTCAACCTTTCCGGTTTGTGGTGGACGTCCCAAGGAGAGCTATTTTTAAGTAGGGATAGGGACTGCAGGGCCTTCTCGTTGGTATATTAAGGTGCCGTGGATAGAAAGTGAGGAGGTCTGGCAATCTATTTCAGATGGCCTGATCCGGAAGAGAAAAGTGATTTTATTGTCCCTGATTCCAGGTCTCGGACACAAGCTGGCAGGAGAACCTCTGTTGCCTGGCTCACAGCCTGACGAGCAGCTGGAGAGGGGGAGGGGCTATCTTTCAGGGCTGGGGCTCCTAAGGGAAGGTAGGAACAAAGCTCCCGATGGATGTGGCAGTTTCCTGGGCCGGCCTCCCACCCAGAGGCTGCTCCTGCGGGGCCGGGCGGCCGGTGAGCTGCCTGCAGGCCCAACAGCCCTTGCAGGGCCCAGGGAGTGGCAGCCTTCAGGGCCCAGCTTGGGGGTGGGGGGGGAGGAATGTTTCAGAGAAAGGGCAGGTGCTAGGAAGAGTCCAGTGCCCTGGGGGAAGAGGCGTCAGCCGCTGGCCTTCAAGGGCACAGCTTGGGGATCATGTGAGTCCCGAGGTCCGGGGCGGGATTGGCCGCAGTGGGCCCCCAGCCCCGCCCAGGCCAGGAGCCTTTTCTGGGCCAGGCCCTGCCAGCTCCTGCTATACTTCTTGGCTGTGTTCGTGCAGCGGGACACGGGACACTCCGGCTCCAAGGTCAGTGAGACCCTGAAACCCGGCGTTATTCCTCCGAAGAGGGGCGTTGCCAGAGCCAGTGTGAGGGACCTGGTGAGCAGTGGACCCGGGCTGTGGGTGGGGACCACGTACGGGACGCTTCTCTGTGGCACTGCCCCTGTGTGAGGAGCTGGTGGAACTCTATAGACACCCACAGTGTCCGCCCTTGGCTGCAGCCTCCCCGCGCCCCTGCGGACAGGCGAAGGCCACCAGTCCCCGGGACGGCGCCCCAACCTGCTCCGTGCTCCGCCTGCAGGGCTTGCTTCTGAGAGCAAGTCAGGAATGTTCTTGAAGGAAAAAAATGGAAATACCATTGAATTTAGGACTTTAAACTTCAACTTTCTTTCCTTTATAATTTATAGGGACTAATCCATTCATTGCTGGGACTAATACCAACAGAGGCACACGTCAGTGCTTTGCATAAGCTAACTGAAAAACGAATATTTTAAGGCTCTCAAAAGGGGCTAATTAGTAACTGGCCCAGCAGCTGGACCCCATTTAAACTGGCTGATAGTACTGCCGGACATTCATTTCTGAAATCCTCACCCAGTAATAAAGAGTCACCTGTTTAATTCCCACCTAACGTAGAAATGCTGCAGAATTGGCCTAAGTAGGTCCCACCTGTGGCAAACTTGTGTTCCTTGTTTGATCGCTTGGTCGGCTTGCAGGGAGTTGCTGCGAGCCTTGCTTTGTCCCTTGAGTGGGCGACGCCTCTGCCTTCAGACGCTCTGCTGGGCATGCGGAGTGGCATATGCCAGAATCAGCCGAAACCCTTGGGCTCTCCCCAGTGCTGCCCTTTAGACCTTTCTGGGAGCATCGCTCTGGCCCTGCGACCCCCACAGGGTCAGCTGGAATGTGAAGTGGGCGTCGGCGCCCTCATGACAAGGCTATGCCAGTCCAGCTGGTGTGTGGTGCCCAGGAGTGCCCCGTGCCCGTCTGCAGCACCCGCACTTCCTGTTTCTGCACTAGTATCCTTGGTCTGTCCCTGTGTTGCTCGTGGAGGGGAACACGACCACCACTGACCCTGGCAAGGGGCCTTTCTGACCCAGAACGCTCTTAGAAGGCATCTGGGCATTACTAGCTGTGTGAGCACGTTCCACATCTTATTCTGCATTTATAAGCACCTTTTCCCAAAACCCTCGCCTTTAGAGTTCCTCTGTCCGTGGGTTAAGGCACCATCCCAGCAAAGCACACTAGTCCCACCTGCACCCAGGGGCTCTGCCAGCAACATGGTCGAATCATATCCTTAGAGAATGGGTCATAGGCTGGGTCAGTTTTCCAAAAGGGAAACTTTAGGAAAGCATGGGTTGGAGAAGAAATGGGGAGTCCTGGGTGTTCAGAGGCAGGAGAAGGATTGGTTCTGAGACAAACTTTGCCCCTGGGTCTCCATCACTGTCACAGCTCAGAGAAGGAGCCATTTGTCTTCCCAGTTTCCAGGGAGTTCCTGCCCCCTGAGCCTGGACTGCCCCGCAGAGCCAGTCCTGAAGGTGACTGTTAGAGGTCATGCCCACCACTGCCTGGGAAGCCTAAAGACCCTCCCTCAGGCAGGAAAGGAGGCACCCACTCCTTTGCAGCATTTCAAATACCAAATGGTTCCTAACTTCCTATTTTCTTGAAAATAATTTACCCTTGAGAGATGAGACGGGTAGTGGTTTTATGACTTCATCACCAGGAGGCCCGGGAAAGGCTTCTAATTTACAGGGAAAGACTGCAAACATCTCCTGCTTATGACTTTCTACTTGCTGAATAGAACAAAGTTGCCCAAGGGGGCAGTATTCCAGCGGTGGTGAAGTAACTGGACCCTTTGCTCTTTTAGAACTGGGAAGGGCCAGAGGTTTTCTGCTGGCCTAGCAGACTGACATTATGGGGATTTGTTCAGAGTGCTCTGTGGAGCTGGTCCAACCCCAAGGATGTCCTCCGTTTTGGGGTGGGCCTCTCTGGATGGAAAGCTGACATGTAGTCTTCCACTGCCCTCCACCCCAAGGAGCTCAAATACATGGACGCTGTGTACAGCTGGACCAGAAATAACTCTGAGTCAGCAGAGACGCACCCATGGCATCTCCATCCAGGATATTCAGGATGACTAGGAGGCAGCGACAGAACCCGAGGCCTCCAAACCCCAGGATGTGGCAGGACCAGGCAAAATCCTCAGAACGGGACCCAGCCTCCTAGGGTGCCTGCCTTGGACAGACACATATATAGCTCTCGGGCTCTCTGACAAAACAGCTTAATGTGTTGGTTATTTTTTAATGGAGACAGCAAGTGTAGGAATAAACACAATATCATTGCCTTTGGTCTTGCACCCCAGATAGAAATATCCCTGGCTTTAAGCCTAGGAATCCTGTGGATTTTAGCTCTGATGCTGTAAATAATACTTTTCAAATCAGGAGTCATGGAAGTGTTCCAGGCTAGAGAAACTGAGGCAAACAGCTTCTACAGGATAAAGGCTGGAGACAACTGGCTTCCATACCCCTGCAATCCCTACTTCCAAGGGAAGGAGGGTGGAGAGAGGAGGGAAGGAAAGACAAGCCTGTGCCCTATCTCTTCAGAAAAAGGCAGGCTGGTCCAGTGTTCCCAGCGTGGCTGGCAGGCATGTTGGGCACCTGACCTTGGAGTGGAGTGAGCAGAAGTACCCCTGGCATCAGGCTACTTCAGCAGAAGACGGAGAAGAAGGAAAGAGAACAGGCTTAGAATATCCTGGGACTCCAGGAGAGTCACATGCTCTGAGTGATTTTCCTGTGCATAGGAGCTGCTGTGGTAAATGTATTTCTATAGTCTTGCAGGTCTGTTCAAGTGGGGTGATCTGGGGCACCCCCAGGCCCTAAATCACAGGTGGTTTCCCTCCAATTGCTGGTCAGTTCAGGGCTGCCTGGGAGGTACTGTGGTCTGCAAGGAGCCTGAATCCAGGGCCAAAGACACACCTGGGCTCAAATCCCAGCTTTATCATCATGCTGGCCCTGAGACATGGAGCAGGTCAATTATGCTTTCTTGAGCCTCAGTTTCCCCATCTGCAAAATAATGCCTGCTTGGCAGGATTGTTGCAAAGACTAAAAACAGTGTCTGTAAGGATTCTTGTACAGTTCATGGCTCATGGTAGGAGCTCAAAAAATGTTAGTTTTAAAAAAAGGACAGTAAGGTTTGACTGGGAATGCACAGTTGGAAAGGAAATTCCAGGTGGAAAAGCCCAAGCAAAGGATCAGAAGTGGGTGAGGCCTCTCCAGTGAAGCCAGCAGGTAGGGGATTGTCACGGGAGATGAGCCCCTCTGGCGAGATGGGTCTGGAAGAACTTGGGGGCCCATCTGGTGAAATCCACTTTGTGATCCCTGATGTTGGTTTTCAGATGATGAGTGGGTCTGAAAGCATGTGATGGGCTCCTTCTGGAATAAAGTTTTGTCTTCAGAGAGATTACAAATACAACATGTAAATGAAATACTTTAAATGGTAAAAATGTAAGCTAAAATCGACAGTCAGAGAGGGGGCAGACTAGTGCCAGCTGGATAACCAGGGTGGGCTTTGGGGACCGAATGATCACTGTCCCACAGCCTCAAGGTCTTTAGCGGGAGTGATGCACAGTCATTCAATGCCTATTGCAGCCTGTCACTGACCTCGCAACGCCCAGGAAGTGGTCTCATTGGGTCCCTTATACAGAGGAAGTCCTGAGGCTCAGGTAGGCAAAACACCAGGTCCCCAGACCCAGCCGGGCTTGGGAATTACCTGAGAAGCTCTTCTGCAATACACTTGATGGCCCCATTCTTGCAAAAACTCATCCAAAATATGGAGCCTAGAAATCTGGATTTTTAACACACTTCACAGCTGATTTCTTTTTTACTTTTTTTTTATCATGAAGTAACATATGCTTATTTTTACAAGTAACACAGTACAGGAAAAAATTAATAATCTGTTTCCTCCAAGTCCACTGTTCTGAAGTAAATCTTTTTATTCATTCTACCTCCCGAGGTAACCCTTTTAGCAGTTTGATGAATTACCTTCAACAGTTTTTTTTTATGCTCACACAAATATACGCAAATACACACGTGCATACATACATCATTGTTACAGAATTGGGAGCACTCATACTCATTACTGTGCAACTTTTTTTTCCTTTTAACCTAAGAATATGGCATAGATGGTCATCTAGAAAAATGAAGGCAGTTTTAGCTGATTTTTTTTGCAGCTGCAGAATATGCCATTGTCTGAATGTGCCACACTTAATACAACACTCCTCCCTCTGATGGACAGGTTGTTTACAGCTTTTTTTTTTTAACCATGACAAAGAGAGCTTCCATAATCATCCTTGTGCCTCTCTCTTCATATACTGATGACTTCATTTCTGCAGAACAGGTTTCCAAAGTGTGATGCTGGGCCAGTCGCTGCACACTAAATGTTTCCTGGTTCACATGCAAAATGTGATGCTCTGTAGCACCTCAGAGCAGTTGGAGTGATTCCGGGAGCCAGGGAGCAGGAAGGGCCAGGCAGAGCTGCACCCATCCCACCTCCTGCCCCCATGATTCTCCTCAGTGCCACTCAGCAGGAGCTTTTAGGGCCAGAAGAAGGCCACACCTTGCCCTGTAGCACGGCCTTTATTTAACCATCTCCTCAGGAGCAGAATTCCTGACTTGGAGCAGCTACATGTAACTTGTCCTGCAGAAAGGCTCCTGCTCCCCTGTGTGTCCTGGGCAGGCAGCCAACCTGAGAAGTGCCTGTGGACAAGGCCTAGGGAGGGAGTATATTGTGGCTGAAGGAAGGGAGAGCACTTGGGAGCAAGCTGGAGGGGCAGAAGGGTTCTAGGCTGGAGGGCAGCACTGGCTCTGGCCTATTAAGGATGCACATCCCTGGAGGACCAGGAGGCCCTGCTTGGCCCAGTGACACACTCAGGACCAGAGAGCACCTGTGTCCTCAGGGGAGGGGGAGCACAACCAAAGGGTCCATGTGGCTCAGCAGACCCAGGAAGGCACTAGGAGACAGCTGGCTCAGGAAGTGGACTGAGTAAGGGGCAGAACAGAGGGGCCCCAGAGGAAAGCACCCCTGGGAAGACCCTTATATGGCTCCAGGCAGGCTCTACAATTTCTCCCTGAGGCCTACCCGAGTCTCTGGGGGTGCTTTCAATGTGCTCAGCCGGTAATCCCGTCTGTCAGAAGGGGCGAAGGAGCCGTCAGACCCCATTCCTTGGACAAAGCTGAGTTCCCTGCTGGTGGGCTGTTTGCTACGATAAAGGGAGAATGTTCCCAGACACTGTGGGCTGCACCTAGAGGTGACTTCGCCAGAGCAGTGCAAAGTGACAGTAACAGCCAATACACGCTCAGCCTTTGAGGAGTGCCAGGCACTGCTGTGTGAACTTCACATGGATTATCTCTTTAGTCCTCAGAATTATTATTATTTTCATTTTATACTGGAGAGGACTAGGACTTGGAAAACAAAGGAACTTTCTCGAGGCAATAGAGAATTTTACGTGGCAGAAGTGGATTCAAACCCAAGCTTCCTGGCTTCAGAGCCTCTGATCATGACATGACGCCTGTGTCTGTTTGTGGTCATAATCTCCCTGCCCCTGCTGGTGCCTGAGCAGGGCCTGGGGAGCAGCTGGAAGGCTGCCATGAGGGGATTTAGAAACAGGGTGGATAGTTGAACAATCACCATCCTTTCCAGTTCAGGCATCTCTTGCGAGGGAACTCTCTTACAAGCCCCCAAGCATATTAGAAGACATAGTCTCCTGAATACCTCACATGTATGTATCTCCCTTCAACAGGATTAACCAGTGTCCTAGCATTTAACCCAAATCCAACCAGGCTTCTCAGACATGAGGAATCCTTAGGTCAGAAACCTGGGAGTCTGCCAAGACTCCTTTCTGACTCGCACGCCACACCTGACTGGTCACAAAGGCCCCTGGGCCCGCCTGCTAGCTCTCCTAGAAATGTGTCCATCCATCTCTGTACAGCTTTGCCCCTTGTCATGGCTCCGTCTGGAAAATCTCCTGCCTGGCTTATTCGAGGACACAAGGACCCAGTTTCCAGCCTTGAGATCCTTTTCCCTTCCTCGCCATTTTAGTAACATTAGCCACAAGAACTTTTAACATTTATTGCCTGCTCCCTATATGTCAGGGTTTGGGCTAAGGACTCATTTATTCCTCACAAAATCTTTATGGGTATAGGTTCCATTATTGGCCCTGTTGTATAGGTGAGGAAACTGAATGGTGCTTCTCAAATTATCTGTAACAAATCTGTTATTAAGTACTACTCCCTAAGAGACCAATACAGCTGTATAAAAAATAAAAAACAAAGACATACAATATACCAGCTTAAATTGTTTTTCATTGAAATTACTCTATGAAAGTTCTATAAACGTTCTAAAGGCTTACTGAATTTCTGTATTTATCTCACAGTGAACTAGTAACATCCACAGACCACACCTCCGCAAATCTAGTAAAATTACTTCTCTGCTAAAAATTTTGTCACTTTTCACCACCTCCAGAGTCAAGTGCCAAGTCTCACAGTGGCTTTCTTCTTGCTTTGACTACAGTGCCTTCTGGATGTGGGCCTGCCTAGCTCTGCAGCCTCTGCCACCGCCTTTCACTTCCCCGGCTGCCCGGCAGCCCCTGGAACATCCCCCCATCCACCTGGCAAAGTGACACCCCCAGAGGCTTTCCAGAGGGGCCTCCCCTGGCCCGCCAGGCAGAGTCAGGTCTTCTCCCTTGTCTTATTCTCTTCATCCTTGCCACTTTGATTACAACGATATGTTTTTACAATGATCAGTCTGCCTCACTGGACTGTGAGCTTGTGGAGGGCAGCCCCAGTATCTGACACAGGACTGATTCTCGGTTTAACTCAACTCTTCAGGTTTCAGGGGAATCACCATCTGCAGATTCCCTCCAGAGCCAACTCTAGATTAGTGACTCTGCTCAGGAAGCCATGTCTCGATCCTGAAGATTCTGGACCTAGGCACAGAAAGGGGGGCATACTTAGCCTCTCTTCCTCTCTCCTTTTTTGAAGCATTCAAAGGTAGATTAAGTCTGGTGTGGGCAGAGAGCAGTGGTCATTCTGCCACCTTGAAGATGCTTGGGAGGCAGCTGGCCAGAGAGAGGCGATGCACAGGGCATCCAATCATCTGTTGATGTATGTGGGTGTGTGGTGTCTAGTCAATGTTTCTGCTCTAATTCTTTGTAGTTTGTGACCTGGTACTAGTCCCAGGGCAGGTGAAGGCAAGCAACACCTCAGTCTGATTAAGACCAGATCAGCTTCCTTGAACAGTGTAGCTGAATGGGCTGGTCCCACAGCAGGCTGTGCCCTCCACAGGGCTGCCAGGGGCTCTGGTTCCCCTTACAGAACACTTAACCATGTGACTTGTAGATGCCCGGGAGTGGCGCAGGTTAATAGAATGGACTATGAAAACAGACTGCTGGCTTTGAATCCCTTCATTGCCACTCATAAACTGTGGTTTTAAGCAACTTATTTTACCTTTCTTCATCTCCATTTGCTCATCTGTTGTAAAATGGGGATAATATGAACATCAGCTTCATGGATCTGTTGTGAGAATTAACAGCATGAAGAGAATCAAAAAAATTTTAAAGCTTTGCACAGGAGCTTTGTTACATTTCTTCTTTGACTCCCATTCCTTCTGGTGTGCTTGGTGATTTTTGACAGGAGCCTCAGATTTCTTTATGCTCCAAAAATGGTCTCAGTAGTTTCACAATATACACTGATTTATAAACCCACCACGTTGGAAACCATGACTGACTACATTGGCGGATACAGATTACTTCTTAGATACCTCTTTCCAGCTTGACTTATTTATGCCACATGTTACCATCTGTGCAAATAACAAATCAAGCCTCTTCTAAGCAGGGATTTTAGCTGCTTCTAGTGCTTATGTAATATTTGGGGCCTCCAAGGTAACAGGGAAATCTGTAAGTCAAAACAATGTCTTCCTGTGCAGCTTTTTAAGACAAACTCTTAACATGCAATAGAGACTGTGTTTAGTCATGAGGAAAAGTAATTTCATTGCATGTCTGGCTCTAGGTCTTTGGGGAGCATGGCACAGCCGTTCCCTGCATCAGTAGCCAGTTCAAGGAGACGCTTGCTTCAAATCTCACACCCAAGTTTATTAATTGGGGCCTCACTAGTGAAATTCAATGTCTCTGTGTACCTTGGAGAGAGAAAAACAGACAGGCAAGGGAAACAAGAATTCTTCGGTTCACCAAAACTTTAGGTCTGTCAATTCTCTACCAGGAATTGAAGCAGGAACACTAAAGAATCTCAGCTCCAGGATTGTTTGGCTTGCTTCGAAGTTCCCACAGGATCACTGGCAGCAATTGTGCATCACTGCCCAGATGCCAATGCAGTATTGGAACTCTTAGATGTAAATTAATATTCCTGTTTCCAGAAACTAAAATATGGCTATGATGACATTTCAAACATTAATATTTTGAGTCAGACACCCATCCACAGATGACCTTCATAGGGAGGAAGACCTTTGAAGACCACCAGTGGTCAGGGGGCTGCATATTTCTGTTACCAAGACATGCCAATAAGTCAAGAGACAAGGGGTTGGGGCAAGGAAAGTGACTTTATTCAGAAAACCAGCAGACCGAGAAGATGGTGGACTAATAGCCTAAAGCACCATCTTAACTCGGGGTTGATTGCTAGTCTTTTATATAAGGGAAGGGGGGAGCGGGAGGCGGATGTGGTCAGCAGGTGACAATCAACCTTAGACATCAGATGTCAACGAGGGTTTGGGGAGGGTTGTGAAACTTCTTGTCCTTGGTTAAGTTGACGTGGGTCTGGCCATGATGTTCCTATAAGCCCTTGGCAATCCAGTCATCATTTCTGTGCATACTTCTTTATCACCTCTGGGGAGGTGAGTTTTGGGCAAGGGCCTGGTTGCATAAATCTTAAGTCATGAGCAAAATTCCTTTTGATCATTAACAAGCGTACATTCGGGGCTGACCAGAGGCTTTTTGATTCAAACGTTAAGGCAGCAAAGGAGACAGATACAATATGAAGACAGAGACCCCACTTTTTCACTTGGTTACATTTCTTCTTTGAGTCCCATTCCTCTTGGTGTGCTTGGTGATCTTTGACTGAGAGCTTGTTGCTTGGTCTTATTCTGGAGGAAACCAGGACCTACATTGCGTATGCTTTCCTCAGAGAGGGTGTGAGTCTGCTTCTGCTGGGAGCCAGGGGCTGGGGGTCTGCTGACCTTGGGCCATGGTAGCCCTTCTCAAGGGTCCTAGCTCAACAGGGAGTCACCCACTCAGCTCCCCGCCTCACTGCCGGTGTCCTGGTCTAGGGCTCGGTGCACAGCCTCCACAAGATTGCCTAAACCTACCTGCTGGCTACTCTTGAGCCCTGACACCAGCTCATTTGGGGTGAGTGGAGTAGGAGGGTGGTCTTTGGGCACTTAGTCTGCCTCTGACAAGCCCAACAATCCATCCTATTCAGGATTTAGTTGTTGTGCAGTGACAGTGTCCAAAAGGGCACCTGGTTTGTCAAACAGCCAGAAGTAGAAATCCTGTTTTTGTCAATTTTTCCTATACCTGGAGAAAATGTCAGGGACTTCAGACAGTTTAACATTCACGATGTCTAAAAGCACCCAGACTTTCCCAAGCAGTGTGTAGGTGGCTGGGGGAGGAAGAAAGAAAGAGAATAAACCAAAACAAACCAAAAGAGGGGTTATGGTCCCCACAATTCTTTATCTTGCCTGTTTGATCTCCATGCTGTGGTTCAGGGCCATCCTGTGAGACTGTCTAATCCAGTTCCTCTGTTTCCCAGACATTCATCTGGAGGAAGGATGGCCAGTACCTTCTCTAAGTTGCTAACTGGCCGAAATGCTTCTCTGTTATTCGCCACCTTGGGCGCGAGCGCCCTGGCCACTGGCTGCCTGTGGAATCGTCAGAACGTGCGTGCTGACGCCTGGGGGCAGCACAGGCTATTCCCTGCAAGGTGAGTCTCCTCGGCTCTAAAGCGACTCCAGATGCCAGCCAGAAGTACACTTTCTCCTACTGTCAGCAAGAATCCCTCTTTCTGTCTATGAGGGTACCTGAGTCAAATTGCTAATCATTTTTGGGACTCACCAAGCACAGTGACTTGTGGCAAATACAAGGAAGGGTTCCGTCATCATGTCTGCTTGTTGTCCAGTTGAATAGTAACGCTAGTAACAATTAACACCTGCTGAACACTTTTATGTGTGCTCAGCACTATATATGGAGCATTTTTTTTTCACCTTAGCATCCCTTTGTGATGAAATGGAGGCATAGGAAAATTAGGTAGTGTGCAAGGTCACGCAGCTAGTGCAGCCGAATGCAAATCCAGGGACCCTGATTCCAGACCCTACCTCATTTGCTGCTGTCCTTCTGGAAAATGAGGCTGTGGTCCTGATTTTTAGTACAGCTTTAAAGGACATTGCAGCTGGAAGGTGGAGGAGTGGCATGGAGATGGACATGTTTTCCCAGCCTTGGCACCTTGCCAGGACTGCGATGTCACACCCTGCAGAGTGGAGAGCAGTGCTGACTATAGGATTCCATGCAGGCAGGTGTGGAGGACAGAGATGAGGAAAACCTGGGGGGTTTCTCAGAGACATTTATGGGTTCTTGCAGGGATCTGGGTCTCTGAGGCAATTACCAGGGCCCACCATGTACCTCAGAAATTCCTGAGGTAAGATTACCTGTGTTTGAGCCCATGGTGGTCCTGAATCTCCTCTTCTTCGACCAATATATATCCCAGGGTAAGACAGCACCCCATTTCGTTTCTTTCTGTGTGTTATTCCAACAGATACTTACTGAATGTCTGTTTCAACGGCCAGGCACTGTTCTCAACAAAGCAGATAAAATCCCTGCTCTCATGGAGCTTGTGTCATGGGTGCAGGACAGATAAACAGCTCATTTCTACCTGCAGGGTTTCTAGTCTCTCCACTGTAGACCTAAGGGACCAAAGTGTGGCTGTGTATTTTACCAAAACTTATGGGTCAAAAAAAAAAAAGTCTGCATGTTATTTCAGTTTATTTCCTAATTCTTTTTACTTTATTTCCTCTCTGCATGAACATAAACCACCGTCTGTGGGCTCTTGTAGCCAGCATCATGGAATCCTTAGTCAGGGCCGGGTCTGTTTCTCAGGCAGTTTAGGGGACTATTTGTAAAAGTCTGGCTTCCTTAAGTCATGACTCCTAGCCAAGTGTCCCCAGGCCACAGGCTGAAGAGAGCTTGGTGGAAGGATGGGCAGCCACGAAGCCCTGGCCCAGGCCCCTTCTCTCGGGGCGGCCCCCTGAAAGCCCGTGTCCTCCACATGCAGTGCAGACTACCCTGATCTGCGCAAGCACAACAACTGCATGGCTGAGTGCCTCACCCCGGCCATTTACGCCAAGCTCCGCAACAAGGTGACGCCCCACGGCTATACCCTGGACCAGTGTATCCAGACTGGCGTGGACAACCCCGGCCACCCCTTCATAAAGACGGTGGGCATGGTGGCTGGTGACGAGGAGTCCTATGAGGTAAAACTGCTACTGGCTTTGGAGTAGGGGGGAAGCTCTGAGTCCCAGCGCCCCTCTCGTCTGTATGGGGCCAGCTTTCTGCCTTCTTCGGAAAGGCTCCTGTAAAAGGAAGCCAGCTTCAGCAGACATCTGGAATGCTTTCTGGAACAATGAGGTCTATAGCTTTGCAGGGACAAGGCTCCCTTGTCTTGGCTGCTGCTCTGGTATTCCTCCCTGTTGAGGAATGAGCTACGTGACAGAGCTCTCCGAGCTTGTCAAGGGATGAATTGGTACAGAAAAAAGTAAAATCCCATAATTTATTTCATTAGTGATGTGCATTCACCAACAAGACATTAGGAGACAATGTGTTTATGGCTGGGCTTTATTGAGGCAGAAGATCCACGTGTCTTGAGTTTGGGAATTACCGATTACACAGCCACTGTAGCCCACACTACTGAGTTCACTAAGCCTCGCAAAGAAATCCCATGACCTCAGCATCCACCACAGAAGCACAGGCTGGTCCGCTGCTCATGGAACTTGGCCACCACGCAGCCCTCTCCACAAAGCAGCCTTGACATCACGACAAATGCCTCCGGCCCTCCTCCCTTAGGTCCTCCCTCTGTGTGTCCTTCTGTTGCAGGGAGCTGAAGGCAGTTCCTTGGGAAAGCAGCTGTTAAGAGGAGAGAGGCAGGTCACCCTGAACAAGCCAGACTGCTAGCTCATTTATGTGCACGCGTCTGGGCTCCCAGAGTCCCAGACTAGAGCTGGCTCCCTGCACCCACACGTGCCCCCGCCCCACTTCCCACAGCTCCAAAAGGCTGCAGGTGCTCTTGTATGACTTCTCTCGATTTTACTTAAAGGATATTCCTGAAGTTTTTGTTTTGTTTTGTTTTTTAAACAGATTTTACAGGAGATAGTTCTGGCTAGGGAGGATCCTCTGAGAGGCCCCAGCTTCTCTTTACCTGCCACTGGGCACTTTTCTTCTGGGGTAGCCGGTTTTCCAAGAATTTATTATGTTGCTTAAACTCTGGAACCTGACATCCCTTTTGACCACAAAACTGCTTGGCCTCTGTTCTGGCAGCTCCTTTAATCCACAAAGGCAAGAACTTCTGTGGAAAACCCTCAAATTCTTAAACACAAAATTTTCTTGCTCAGTCTGATGGCCCTGAGTTTGGCAGAATCCTGAGGGAGGAGGCAGGCGGGACACAGTCCTGCAACCCTGCCCTCTCCCAGGGGCAGGCGCCTCCAAGAGGTTTCTTCTGGTCTAAGCCGGTGGTGATGATGATGGCTGCTCATGTTGCATCAGTATTGAGCATCGGTCCACTCACACACCCACTTCCTGCATGGTCGTACTAGGAATTTCAGAAAAGGAGGGTAGCAGCTTTGGCCCTTCAGGTAAAAAGGGGCAAGTGAAAGGGACAGTCTTCTGTAACAGATGAACCAGTTAGAGAGGAAACGAGAGCACCTTTTCTCCTGCAGGTGTTTGCTGACCTTTTTGACCCCGTCATCAAACTAAGGCACAATGGCTATGACCCCAGGGCCATGAAGCACCCCACGGATTTGGATGCATCCAAGGTAGGCTCTGTCCTCTTGTACCTTTCCATGGAGTTGACACTCCAGAGACCAAGGTGAGGGGCACCCGGGAGAACGGTTACTCGCCCTGGGCCACGTGCGCCTTGAAAGCAATGTGATGGCCCTCGCACGGCATACTCCCTGGAGGGCCAAAGAAAAGGCCAGGAAGATCACAAAGTGTTGGCTGTCCTTAATAAGTACCACTAGGGTGGTGTTGGCCAATGAGAGCTTCCTAAAGCAGTTCCTTTTTCATCCCAAAGCTAGTGGGGGTAAAAGATTCCACATGGCTCTGTGTCAAGTAGCTGTCGCTTACTGAGGTCTAAGGCCACTACCCCCATAATTCCAAAATACGTCCAGTGCCTGAGGGTCCCCTGCAGGAGGTACTGCAGGTCAGCGGGCTGGAACCCACTCTGGTAGGACTGTGGGCTGAGGCTGGCTGCGGTGACCCCACGCTCTGCTCGGCAGGTCACCCAAGGGCAGTTTGACGAGCGCTACGTGCTGTCGTCTCGGGTGCGCACCGGCCGCAGTATCCGCGGGCTGAGTCTGCCGCCCGCCTGCACCCGGGCAGAGCGGAGGGAGGTGGAGAACGTGGCCATCACTGCCCTGGAGGGCCTCAAGGGAGACCTGGCCGGCCGCTACTACAAGTTGTCCGAGATGACGGAGCAGGACCAGCAACGGCTGATCGATGTGAGTGGCCCTTGAACCACCCAGCGCTGCCTGATGAGCGCAGCATAGCCTTTCCCTGAGCTCAGGCCCTTGTCCTGGCCGGGAGTTTGCTGGGGTTATAGCCAGTTCAGCATAAGGAAGGAAGATGAGGCCTTAAAACTTTAGGTCAAGCCATGGAAATCATTTCCTGTGGAGGGAACTCCAATACAGAGTTGGTTGGTTGGAGGTCTGAGGGTAGGGGTGAATGGAGGTTCCCCTTGCTTGTTGGTAAATGGAAACAATTGGGTGTGGAAATCCTGTGTGTGACTGGAGGATGGCCTTCATTTTGCATCCAAAGTCCTGGGAGCTAGGAAAATCTGGAAAGGAAATTGCCCAGTTGGAAGGCCTGCCCAGACCCTCATTGGAGCCTCTGGGAATCCTGCTGCCTCCACGGGCCCTTCACGGCTTTGCTCTAACCCCAGGATAGACAAAACCCAAGTCCCTTACTTATTTTCCTTATAGCATAGCTAAAGCAGGATAGCAGTTTCAGAAGTAACTTTTAACTAAACTGCAAGGAAAAGCAGAAACAAATACCTGTCCTTTCAGAAGATTCAATGCCACAAAATATGTCCCATTTCCAAATCAGACAGGTCAGCTCTATGGCCTCAGTCTCCTCGTCTCTGCAGCTGTCAGGCCAACCTCCTGCACCTGCCCCGTACAGATCAAGCCCTCCTCCACCTCAAGTGGCCAATTCTGGTTTCCAGCTGAAGGGACACACTGTTTCCTGGGCAATGACAGTCCACAAGCCTGTCCTGGTTGAAATCTCTGACCCTTTCCACTTAAGGGATTGTAGAAGGACTTCTGGCTCCATATCCTCTTGAGCTCTTACCTCGGTGTAATCATATCTGAATATATGGTATCCATATTCATAATCTAACTGTGTACACACAGTAAGGAAAATGTCAGTCTCTTGGCACTGATTTTGAGTTGAAGAGTTTTATATTGAAGTTAAAGGCCCAAGCTTGGAAGCCATACAGGTCTAGGATTGAATCTAGGCTCTGCCACTTTTAGCAATGTAATATTGGGTAGGTTGTCTCTCTCTCTCTGGATAAAATAAAATGATTGTATATACTTGCCTCATAGTGTTGTTGTGGGAATTAAGGAAATAAAAGCACACCGAGCACATTGTGAGCATGAACTTGATAGTAGTTATTTTATTTATGGATCATTATTTTACATCTGGAATACTTTCCAGTGAAAGGAATGATAATAATAAATGAACCGCTGGTGGCCGTGTAGAACAGACTTTCTCGTGATACGTTGCCACCCGCTGTGCCACTGCAGAGCTTTGGTGCTGGCGAGGTGCACAGACTCAATGGCAATTAAGTATTTCCATCCAGCTAAGCTAGTGGTTTTTCAACCTTAGAATCACCTGAAGAGCTTTTCAAAATCCTGGTGTCCAGGCCACACCCCACAACAGTTAAGTCAGAATCTCTGGGGGGACAGGTACAGGGCATTAGTATCTTTTTTGAAAGTTCCCAGGTGATTCGAGTGGGCAGTCAGCCTGAGAACCACTGCCTGAGACCTCGGCCATTATTAGTCAATTGAAACTTGGCCACCTGGCACTTGCAGTCATGTCTGATCTCATGAGTGTCTTCTTTTCTGCTTTGTCCCTTTTGGCTTGCAGGACCACTTTCTGTTTGATAAGCCAGTCTCCCCTTTACTAACATGTGCCGGGATGGCCCGTGACTGGCCAGATGCCAGGGGAATCTGGTACGGACGTAGCATTTTCGCGTTTGCCACGTGGGCGGAGGATCTCCTTCAGATCGCCTGCTTGTCCTAACCTCAAGTTGCTGTGACCTGCAGTTGACAGCATGCCTGGCTTGAACTAAATGAAGATGACAGAGTACTTAGAAACTGTGTGTGTGTGTAATACCTAAATATTGTGATACTTCTAAGATGTGTAGGACTGTTTGTTGGTTGGCACGAATCATGCATGAGGAAAAAAAAATTGTATTTTAAAAGAAAAGATTAGCTTCATATTATTTGACCTCACTGTGACATTAAAACAAAAGAGCAGAAAATGAAAAACAAATATTGAGGATTTAAGCAAAAACCTATAAGGGAGAATGGATGTAGAGTACACATATTTTTTTCTTGGCCAACAGTCCTCAGTCCACTTTGATTCCTATACCTTGGGAGGTTATTCTGACCACCCACAGCGGCTGAGATAAATGTGTTCATGAGCAGCAGCTCAGTGGGGATGGGCAGGCAGGATCTATACAGCAAACGTATGAAATCTTCTGCACCCCAAACACCTAGGGTTGCATTTCTTTTTTAAAGCAGCATACCACTGTGGTTGACTCTATCAGGAGATAAAATGCTCTTGTTCATGGCAAAGCCAAAGGTTATAGTTGGATTACTGTCATCCTAGTCTGAAGAAAAAGGAGAGATTATATTCTTGTTGGACAAAAACATGACAGCTTTAAGAGTTGGAGTTGGTCGTCCTACTTGTTCTGTCAAGGTAATGTTATTTTGTAGTACTTGTTCAGGCACAATTAAGAGATTAGGGCCGTCTAGGAAATGAGAAAGGTGAAATGCAGCAATCAAGCTACAGAGGTAATGGGAATTTTCATGTGTTGAAACAAATGTAATTGGCACTCAACACCACATTCCTCTCTTCATCAGGCATAATTATGACAAGACATTTCTCATCTGGATCAATGAGGAAGACCACACCAGGGTGATCTCTATGGAAAAGGGAGGCAATATGAAACGAGTATTTGAGCGATTCTGTCGTGGACTAAAAGAAGTAAGATGTTAGCAGAAATTTCTGAATATTCATTAAAATAAAATGCCTTTCTTTTTCATTCTTGAGAGGAGACCCTATGGTGACTTCCTAGATGGGAGCAATTTTCCTAGGGATCATGGCACTCTTTTGGGCTGGGACTTCTAGTGCGTGCTTCCAAAGAAAATGGGTGACTTTTGTTGTTAATAGCTAACTCCTATGCTTCTTGCCCCAATCCGAAGTGGTTTGGGGAAGTCTGTGGATTATTAGTTATTTTCTCATTTCTTTTAACAGACTCTTAGCTATTCAAAGCAGAGATAGTATGTTAACTATGGTCATAAGTAATCTGACCACAGCCTTATCTGCTAAGAATTGCTATATTCTCCTGCTATTTTCATGTGAAAAACAATAATAGCAACTGACATTTATTGTTTAGTGTGTGCTAGGTAGTGTTCAGTGCTTTACATGGCTCATCTAATTTCATTGGACCATTTTAATATTCGGACAAATGAGGCGTTTTTCTATTAAAGAAGTACTATAAATCTACCTGTATTTCATTCATGGCAAACCTATAGTACATACACCTTTCCCTGGCATTTGGGATCTGCTAAGTGAAAGGATATCTGAGAACTTTGTCACTTGTTCACTGTCATAGGTAGAACGCTTAATCCAAGAACGAGGCTGGGAGTTCATGTGGAATGAGCGCCTAGGATACATTCTGACCTGCCCTTCAAACCTTGGCACAGGATTACGGGCTGGTGTCCACGTTAGGATCCCAAAGCTCAGCAAGGTAATGTTGTACAGCCAGCAGGCCTGCTGGGTTCTGCCAGAGTCACCATAGACGTGACTGCTTTGTGGAGGGAGGACATGTCACTGCCCATTCCTGAACCCTATACTTATTATAGAAAATACTGACAAAGAGTTAAGTTTGCCTCCAAAGACACTTGTATCAATTAGGATAACAGGTTAAGGAGCTGTAAGAAAGGGATGTGGCTTCAAGAGCAAGAAATTTAAATTCTCCTAGGCTGCTCTGCTCTGCTCCCTGGGGCTCCTCCCATCCCTTCCTCTCTCCTGGTGCCAAGGTTCTCACACTTGAACCTGCATCAGATCACCTGGAGGCTTGCAGAAACACTGATCTCTAGGCCACCTGCAAAATCTCCATTTTTAACAGGTTTCTGAGTGATGCTGACATTTCTGATCAGGGAACTACACTTTGAGGACAACTGTCTTAGGGCACTGTTCTCTTTACCTGGTCACAGTCAGGCCCCACATTCCAGCTCATACTGGGGAGAGAGCATGCAGGTGTGTCCATGTAAGGATCTAAAGTCTAGGCCTGGAAGTGGCACACATCGTTTCTGCTCCCTCTGTTGGCAAGAACTTAGCCAGTGGTTACTTCCTCAGTTCCACCTGTGAATGAGGAGGAAAAAGGATTCTGGTGGGCAATGAACAGTTCCTGCCACAGGACACCAAATGGATCAAATACTTTAAAATTATTTTCGATTTTTTTGCCAGAAAAGCACAAAAATTTTGTTATTCAAAATTCCAGTGCTAAAAAAATGATTTGACAGGATTTAACTTCATGATTTTAATGACATCAGTGACAACTGTTATGTAGAAGAATAATAAACTCACCAAAGCTGGCAGCCAGATGCCAAAAAAGTGGTATAGAAGTTAGCAACAGCTCTGCTGACTTCTAGCTGTGGGACTTTGGGCAAGTTAATTCCTCTGAGCCTGTTTCCTCTTCTGTGAAGTGGGGGTGGAAGTGATACCTACATCATGGAATGGTCATAGGTTTAAAAGTTCAGCACAGTGCCCTGACACACAGTAAATATATGCTTTATATATTAACTGTTACTACTCCTCACTGCACTTTTTTTCTAAGAGATTATGCCAATGATGGTGAATCAATTTTGCTTCTTGACAGCACTAAGTATTATCTCTTGTCCCAGGATCCACGCTTTTCTAAGATCCTGGAAAACCTAAGGCTCCAGAAGCGTGGCACAGGTGGCGTGGACACTGCAGCAGTGGCAGATGTGTATGACATTTCCAACATAGATCGAATTGGTCGATCAGAGGTAACGTCTCTTTCCGAATGTGAATTAACAAAATCAGCCTAAGCAAGAGAGGGAATAGACAAGTCGCCTAAATAGCCTTACCTTATTCACAAGCTTCGGGCCTCTTTCCCTGTTAAGTCCTGACTCATTCTGGCATTTAATTTCCTTATGTAATACTATTCCTCCAGGGGAAATAACTGCACAAATTTAAGCGCAACATAAACTGAGGATTTACAGGCAAGTAAAGGAATTCATGGTGGGTCTGTGGTCACCCACTTGCCCCTGGGAGCCACTCCAGCCATCTTCAGCAGCAGGAGTTTCTATTATGCTAAAGGACAGCAGTATTTTATCTCTGTTAAGTCAGAGATCATGCTCTCTCGCTGAGGGTGTAAAATGGTGGAATTTTCTCTTGATTCTGAATTTCCTCTGGTGAAGGCCACATACTATCATTACCACTTTGGTAGTTTTAGATACTTGATAGTTTCTAAAGTTTTATTTTAGGGCTAGAGATGGCAAATAAGGTATATGCTTGATATATGTGAGATTGTGCTCATAAAATAACCCTTAGGATTCTGTGAATACATGGGATGAATAGTATTCATAAACTACATGTAGGCCTGGAGTGGTACGTGAGATGAAGCTTGGAGAGCACATGTAAGGTACGTGCAGCTGAATCCCAAGCAAATACTGATCTCAGTAAGTCACACCAGCTTTCTGGATGTGGGCACATTGAACATATGGGGCCATCATTAATTTAAAAGCCTCTTATTCCTCTAACATAAATCTTAATAACTCAGTGGCTAGTTACTAAATCTTTGGATCAACAATGCTTTCTTCTTCCTTGCCAGCTTTTAAATATTTCATTGCCTATTGGCAGCTATAAATACACCTTCTGAAATTTACTGAATAATGTATGGTGTAGTGAATAAAGAAGATCTGGTGCCTAGCCCTGTCTGCTTCTAATATTAACTAGATTTTCATAATTGGAAACCAAGGCAGTCATTACTCAAAAAAAATTTTTTAAGTCCAAGTTAATAGGTGATCATTATAAAAGCTAGAAAAATGCCAAAAAGTATTAAAAAATAAAATTACCAGGAATTCCTGGATTAAAGATGAGGAGCACTTACTTATGACCAAATTTCCCACCAAAATATTTATACCAAGATAGAGGTCCACTGTCAGTGAGAGAACCATCCCACCACTCCCTTACCAGCATGAGGATGGGTCAACTGGGTAAGTAGAAAATATGTGTTTGATTAGGAGTGACAAACAACCCTCTGTTGGGGTCCCAGCTTTTTTCCTTATTCATGACAAGGAGCAGGGAGGGGACTCGATTCCATCATGCCTAAGGTATGTTCAGCTGTAAACTCAAGGATCCCTTCTATCCTTGCTGTTCATTCTTGAGTTATATCATGTACTTTCATGCTGTCTGGAATTAACGATTTGTTTACTATTTTAGTTTGGATTGCTTCAGAAGTACAAGCAAATTGTTTTGGGAGGTAATCCCAGGAAAACTCCATAGGTAGATGTGCTCTAGTTTAAGAAAAACCAGTATCTATAAACCAAAGTTCTAACATTTTTTTTAAAGCAGTAATTTAAAAAAGTTTATCTTAATATAATTCAGTTTTCTTTAAGTAGTAAACTTGCCTGGTACAGTGAAAACATGAGTTAATTGCCAACATTTAATTTTCAGCAATCTTTCCAAAAGCTTGGATAATCAGTACTTGAATAGTTAAGTAGTAGGTTAGAATTCAGATCCGGGCCAAAGAACAACACAAGAGTGTCAGCGTGTAGCTTTACTTTTAGACTAACTCTGTTATTGTATGGCAGAAACTGATGGGGAAAAAGTGTGTGAGATGCAAACTAATGGTTTTTTCATATATAAAAAGAGTAGTAACCCCATCTTAAGTAGTAACTCTATCTTAACTAAAGAAAGATCGAGAGAAAAACCCTGTGACATCTCTGCTCCCTGTGTCTGACAATGACCATCAGATACTCCTCTTCCCACAACCCTTTAAGGAAATAATAAGAAGGAAAAAATTGTTGTAAAAGCCATCTAACATGGCCAGCGTTCATTTCCCACTATTGTTCCTATTGATTAAGGTCATCTATGCAAATTAATCATTCATCTTTTTCACTATCAAAGGTTGAACTTGTTCAGATCGTCATCGATGGAGTCAATTACCTGGTGGATTGTGAAAAGAAGTTGGAGAGAGGCCAAGATATCAAGGTGCCACCGCCTCTGCCTCAGTTTAGCAAGAAATGAACTTTCTCTTTCCCAACTTTAAATAAGTTGTCTGCTGGGATGACAGACTAAAGAAATTTCTACTCTGAGAGTTTTTGTAGACTTGAAAAAATGTAAAATTGTAGGTCCTGCCTATATTTACAGTAAAACTCTCCTTAATATCTTTGGTTTGTTTCCCTGTTTTTTTTTTTTTTAATGCTATTGAGAAGGACAAACACATCAAATTACAAGTAGCAGAAGGCAAAAGTATTTTAAGGTAATGATCAAACTAATATTTGTAAGACAAGTTACACACAAATCTAAACACCTTCCAATTATCCAGATGCTACTATTGTCAACACTTGAACAAATCCCTATGGACACCATTGGAAAATGGGAATTAATATAATCAAGTTTCTGGCAAACAGAGCAAAAGGAGATTCATTTCTCCTGAACGGTGGAAGTAAGACTACACAAATGAGGGTGAGGCTATTTATTCAGCTATTCATTCACTTGAATTTGGCAGAAACTTAAAGGCACACATAGGAAAGCTTTTTGGTGAAAAAAATAGGAAGCCTTCAAGTATGTTCTGATTGGGGTTTTACGCATATGGGGAAATTGGAGGCAGGCTAACTAGAAACAGGGTATCCTATACAACTGGTTTGGGGAGGATATTTGGCTTTCTCTAGTTGGTATTGAGTTGGAAACGGGGAAAAAATCAGGGCACTGGCAGTCACTGACCAAGTGTAATCTCTGGGCTGACTGGTACTGAGATTGTGGTCTGGCTTCCTTATCTGGTTGCTGCAGCTGGAATGTGGGTCAGGGTCCTATTGTCACACACAGTCCGGCATTGTCCGTTTGTATACTCAGTCTCTCAAAAGCAATCCAAAATTTGATGTTCGAAATACTAAAAATATGTTTGGTATAATTCAAAAGCTGAATTCTTTCCTCAGCGTGCATATCCTTATCTCAAATCTTGTTATTCTTTTCCATCCATCTTGTGATGTCTGTAATCTGAAAGGGAGTGACAGAAGAGGTGGGAGCAAGTAATTCTGGAACAAGTTATTAAATTGCTCCACATACAAAAGAAAATACTGTTAGCTTTTAATAACAGGAATAGGATCAAGTTCTGTGTTCTGTAAGTGAGCATTGTAGGGGCTAGAGTTAAATCACAGCTATAACGTAAGCATTTGTCTTCCCTCCTGCTATATTGAGAACAATAAGGTATAAAAAAAAGACACTTGTGCTGGTGATAATAGGCACCACACTAATTTTTGAGTGACAAATTGATATGTGGTAAAATTCAGGAGAGAAAACACAGCCAGTATAATTCAGGACATCATGCTGAGCCCCCTGGATGGAGTGGGGTGGAGGGCTGTTCTGCTGCCAATGCCTGTAGACAGGAGAGACCAGAGCCTCAGGCAGCGACACTTTGGGGACAGAGGGATATAGGGTAGAGAAGACTAGTGTCACGGCCAAGCACACTGATTGTACAGCCACATTGCTGGGGTACAGATCCCAGCTCTCCCACTGTGTGACATTAAATGTTTTATGCAGTCTCTAGGTTCTTCAGTTTACTCTGTATAAAATGAGAACGTTGGTAATACAGATCTTGTACCGTTGTTGGGAGGACAAAATGGTATTTGTAAAGTTCACACAGAAGTACTCAACACATTGTTAAGTACTGTGTAAGGGTTTGCTGAATAAATAATAAAAGAAAGGAATCATTATTATATTATAATAGTATATATCTGAATAGCCTTTAAAGCAATCCCTTAGGGCAAACCAACAGACCTGATGGTCCTTCTTCTGAAAGGTCAAAGGAGGTAAATGGTACATGAAAGCAAACTCATACAGCTAAAAAAACATAAGCATAAACGATCTGAAGAGATGAAATAGAAGCATACACCAACACTTTATTTTTCTAGAAGAAAAACTGAAAAACAGGTACTGGCATAAAAATATGGTTACTGATAAAAAAGAAAGCAAACCTTGTAATCTATATAACATCAACATCATCATTAATAAGAATCAACTGAATGTCTAAGGTACAGAGCATACAGCTAACGTCTCTTTTTGTTGCATTTTTACCTAGTTCATTTCTCATCTTTGGCCATCAGTTCCACTCATCAATGACCACACCCATACTTGCATTCAATTTTGGCTTGCCCACAGACCGTTGGTACTTAATCTTCATCTTATCTACATTTGAAACTCTTGATTTGTGGGGCTGTTTGACTTTTATTGTACCACTAGAAATATATTACTGTGTGACTTTGCTCTTTAAGAAGAAGATATTAATAACTAAAGACAGTCATTTAAGCCAAGTCTACAATGGATTCTGGAACATTCTATCTGGCCCTTCACTTTTTGTTGAAATCCTCCATATTCATCACATACCCTTCTCTGACAGCTCTTCAGACAATTTTCAGATAATGTAATAGCACTTTAATTGGATACAAGAATATTCTTTCTCCTCAAGCATTGCCAAGTACATGAATGATATGATTCTGTTTGCAAAAGTATGCTGTTATATTTCTGCCACAAAAGACAGGCACACTGGCAATGTTACGAAAATAAAAGATCTTTTATGTGGAAGATGAATCAATTGGAAGAGATCAAGAAACTCTTAACTATTAATTAAAATTCTACTTGAACACCGTATCTTTCAGCCAAAGTACTCATAGCATGCAAATAGTTCTTGCTTACTAAGGTCTATTCAATCAGTATTTATCAAGTAATGATGTGAACCGAGCATCATTCTGAGTCATGGGACCTTCTTAATTTTCTCTATTCCTTGCGTCAGAGGCAGAATGCAGGTACAGTGGGCTTTAATGCTGGGAAATCATTCTGGCTCTCTTCCATGATAAGAGAAACACAGGTCCTTCTCCTTGACTTCCGTGCTGCCAAGTCATCATCATAAGTATGTCCACTTATGGGGAACTGACTAGCCTCCCTCAGGCCAAAAGTTGAAAGCTGCCAAAAGTTTTGGCCTCAAGTTGAAAGTTGTTTTGAGGTCAGAAGATTGGCCTTAAATTCAGGCTCAGCTACTAACCAGCTATATGATCAAAGGCAAATTACTTAAAAGAGTCTTGGTTTCATTTGTAAAATGGAGGTAAGTCCAGCCTTGCAAAGTTTTTATGATGATTAAATAAGGCAGTGGCATGCTTCTTTTAATTTTAACTGTAACCTATGGGAAGAAATGTTCTACATCAGAATTCAGTGCAAGTATATGTATAAAAGCCAAACAAAAGTTTTGTGTAGTAATTGTTATCCTATTTGAGATACTCTGATATTTTTCTATTTAAATTATCCTATTCTGTTTTTAAAAAGTGCTGATTATGACCCATTAAACTGATTTCACAACACATTAATGGGATGAAGTTCACATTTTGGAAGACACAGACCTAATTACCTGACTCAATAAACATTAAATTTTTTTTTCCTTCTTTCAGCTCTTTTAAATATTTTGTTCCACTGTCTTCTGGTTTACATGGTTTTTGATGGAAAATCTGGTTATGAAGATAGTTGGTTCTTTTCTATGAAATGTGTCATTTTTCTCTGGGTAGATATTTCAGCAGTTTGCCTATGGTATGCCTAATTTTTGCCCCATATTTATCCTATATGGAGGCTTCACACTTAGGCATGATTGATCATTAACTCCCATCTCCAGTTCCCTCCCCTTCTTGGAGGATGGCAGGTGGGGGGAAAGTCCCAAGCTTCTAATCATGGCTTTTTCTTCTGGTGACCAGACCCCACCCTGAAGCTATCCAGGAGTCCACCAATAGTCACCTCATTAGAACAAAAGACACGCCTATCACCCAGGAAGTTCCAAGGGATTTAGGAGGTGGGTGTCAGGAACCAGACTCAAAGATCAAGTATTAGAATAAAATATGTTCCTAGTGTTCTTATCATTTAGGAAATTAAAAGGATTTTAGGAGCTCTGGGCCAGGAACTGGGGGCAGAAGCTAATATATATATTATATGTTATTATTTCACAGGCTCTATTCAATTATTAAAGTAGATTTCATAAAAAAGATAAAGGGGATTAAGATGACTTAAAAATTCTAAGTATGTGTTCATCTAATAACATGTTTCAAAATATAGAAATCCAAACTGACAGAACTGAAAGAGAGCCAAATGTACCACATTCCCCTCTCGAGAGTCCACAGAACAAGTAGACTAAGTGTCAGGAAGAATCCAGGAGACTTGAATATCAACTGTATTTTGATCAGCCAAGAAGCAGATGCCAAGACAGGATCCAACATGAAAGTAAGATTGTGAGGAGCATCTGAGAAAAGGTAGATGTGTTCAAACCATGATGCAAGACTTAGAGGGAAGAAAGGAAGATTGGGTAGGAAAAGTTCCAGACTACAATAGAATTCCAGAAAAGGTCCATCCTGGCCAGTGGGGAGCCTTCAAACCTGTTGGAAGAGTCTTACATCTCCTAAGGTAGGAATGGGCCTCCTCATTTGAGCTGAAAGCAGACTACCAGGAGCCTAACCTCAGTAAGAACATGGGGGCTGTGATCCACAGGGGCACTAACTGGAGTTGTCGATTATGCTCCCTGCAAGAGGAGAGCTCAGTGATACATTCTCCTGGCCACCACTACTCTTTCCATCATACAGCTTTACTTCTAAGAGAAAGCAGCTCCTCTGTGGCTCCCACAGATCTCATTCTTAGGGCAGATCTTAGAAAAGAGAGGTTAGTGGTATGAACTGAAGTCCCCATTGCTGTTACTGGTACTTCAACTTCCTCCGTTATACATTCTAAATTACCTTCATCTTCATCTATTGCCTTGGTACCCTTTGGTGGCTTACCATGTTGTGTGACCCAAACCTTCAGTCCTGAGGCCTTTGCAATTAAATCCTTCTCAAGCCGGGGTTGTTTCACATCCAGTTACAATAGTACAAGGGACTATCAGGAGGTGTCTAAGTGGATCACCTGGCTTCCACAACTATTTCTCCCTGTGCCACTGTATAAAAGCAGCTCTACCTCCATCAGCTGTCAGGACCGATTACCCCCTTTCACAGGTACAACTCCTCTGCTTACCTGCTGGTCCTGATATAAGAAAGCTCTTATTTCTTTTTGTATGTCAAGATATTTCACAACTTAAAATAAATTTTAAATTGTATCAGGCCTAATATTTTAAGAACCGATACATAGGTGCTATTAATGGAGGAAAGCTTTGGTATAAATTATGGAATATCCATTGTATTTAATTTGATAAGGTAGAAATGAAATAATTGCCATCTCTCTATATTAGACATATTTACTCTTTTCACGTATGTAGGGAACTATATAGGGGCTTAAAATCTTACTGGGAAACAACAAACTTATGAGGTAGCCTCAAAACCCTCAAGAAAAGGGGAAAAAGGTAAATAAAACTGAGGATTAAACTAGAAAAATCTGCACATAATGGAGACTAACGGTCTATAAACTTAAACCAAAAAAACTGCAAGTCTGGAATCAGATGATTCAGAAACAAAGTCAAATTAACCACACTCTACCCTTTCTGTAAAAAACCTATGTGAAGGGAAGGCAAATGCTTATCATGGAACCTAGAAAAGGGGGATAGAGGGATTACACCTGTGCACTGGCCTTTTGCATCATGGGAGAAAGCCCTACCCAGTTGCTGCTGACATCCAAATCCTCTTTGTTCCCATGCTAGCGATAGCGTTAAACTGTTTGACCTCTTGCTCCAGGCCCATATAGTCAATGAGTCAAATCCTAAGTGCTATGAAAATACCCACTCTTTAGCCAAGGACTAAAGAGGTGCACCATTACTAATCATCTATTCATTTTGTAAGCATAACCTATATTTGACAATGAGTAAATCTAGTTTGAGATATAATTATGGCATTGTACAAGCAGTACTTAAGAGCTTTTTTTCAAATTAGGTTTATGAAACTTAAAGCTACAGTAGAAATGCAATGAACTGATAATGTCATTTATTCTTTAACATATACATCATACTCCCTACTTTTCAAAAATGCATTTGACTCACATAAGTTATATCTATATTCAATCTGAAGATGTGGGGAAGAAATGCCATATTTTGGCATCTCCACAAAATCTTTTTTGTTCACACAAAACTCATTTGTTAGTATAAAGGCAGCTCTGAAATAAAAATCTCTTTTATATAATGTAAGTGAAGTAAAAAAGGAAGACACTGGGCTCCTGGAATGTAAAGTTATGTTAAAGACATGGGCAAACATGCATGGAGTAGATGTAAATAGAGACACGTAATTTGTGCTCACTCTGCAGACATGGCCTGAATTACTAGGAACTCATCAGTACTGATGAGGCACTAACTGCATTCAGGTGCTCTTCAATCAGAGCTAGATTATACCATTAAAATTAATGAAGCACTAGAAGACTTTAATGAGTAAAAGAGGGTTGGTTTTAAAGTTTTTTATGCATTTTATTCATTTGACAACAATTTGGTTGACAGTGAAATCACATCTCTATGGTAGAAAGGTAAAAAGTTCTGGTTATTAAAGGTTTTAAGTAACACATTGCTTTCAACACACTCCCTGGCACATTTCTTCAAAATTCAGTTAAATGGCCTAATGGTTCAAGCTTAATTAAAACAGAGATAAATTTATCTGTCTTTTGCCATCCTGTTTTTAAAATAGAAACTAAACAGTTGTTCTCTCTCAGATTCCAGTTTCCTCATTATACTGCTGAGATGTGTCATTTTCCCCACCTTTAAATTGTGAGCTCTTTTCTAAGTCAATAGGACCCCTGCTTTTCATCTTTCCTAGGAATATATTTATTATGAGTGTATGGGGGAGGAGAGAGGAGTCCAACTACTTCCAAACAGGGCTTTATGATGAGATACAGCAGAATATGAAGCTGGGAAGGGAAGATGGCTACTTGCCAGGTATCAATGGCACTGAACACACTTATACTGCTGGGTAGCCAGCAGCACCCAGATGTTTTTAAAACAAATGTCCAGTACAGGAAAAGCAGCAATGCATACAGATTGAAGACTACCTTCAGATCTGTTCTTAAAAGAAGTCCCTCTGTCTGACTTGCTCTCTTGCTCTAAAAACACACTGTTCAGATAGTTAAAAGCACATACACCCAATGGAACTAATGTTCATTTAAAAAGTTGCTATCAAGTCTCATAGTGAGCAGCCTTGGGCACACCTGAACACAATTAAACATTTGCCCTCCTTCATTTACTCCTTGGGGTACTACTGGTATGAATGTCTGTTTCCTCCACTAGATTACTGATTCTCCTGGGATATGGACTGACCAAATTCATCTTCATAGAGCTCAGCATCACATGCTTACATCTTCCACAATATATACAACTGTACACTTCCTGTTCCATAAATGTTTCTTAGAGTATTTGTCAGACCGCTTTTCCCATGTTCATTTATTTTCTACACCATACTTTCCGGAGTGCAACTTTTTTCCTACTATGTGGTCCTCTCGAGTATTTCTTTTCTATTGACTCCACCCCATTACCTCCCTAATCTCCCTCTCCAGTTGCCTGCAATACATTCTATTGTGCAGTTTTCCAAAATCTCCCAGGAGAATGAATTTATCTGTAACCTATCCCACCGGTGTAACTCCTTCACTTACTGCCTTACTGGTGGGTTTACCAGTCTGCATGTCCTATCTTCACAGGCTGTTGGCTGCTTAAAGGCAAGGACTGTAATTTTTATGTATCGAGCATTTAATAAGGTGCTGACAGTAATCAAAACCTGCTTTTCCCACACCTACCCCATTTTACAGAATTCAATTTGTAACTGCAGACCTCCCATTGCCCCTTAAAAGGACAGTCTAAGGCCCCTATCAGGTAGCATTCCCTCAGACAGGCAGAGGAGGGGAGGAAGTACTCATTTCAAAGAAGAGAGCTTGGAAATCTTACTACTTACATGTAATTTGGGTTTAAGTATTCATTTGACGCACTTAACACTGTCACCACTAAGAAGCACGATTAGGAACTTGAGCTTAAGAGACACACCAGAAGAGGGTGAGATGAGAGTCAGAAGTCATTTCTGTGATTGTTTCCAATGACATTCTTTCTCATGTTTAAGCAAAAAATATGAAAAAGATTCAAGCTTTTTTAGGGAGAACACAAACTTATTATTCCTATTTCTTAATGCTTAGCGACCTCAAACAACTTCCACTAATGGGCTTCTCCCATTAGGCATTTCAAATACCATTTCTCTCACTTCTGAAATAAAGCAGTACTGCTTGTAACTTTGTTATTAAGTGAGAAAGCCAATACAAATGAAAAAATTAAAACACAGGGCCATCTCCATATGCACTGCAGGTAATAAAACTATATCATCGTCATCAGAAGTTGTGTCCTATGGCAATCACTTTACTTTCCCGACACTTTGTTTACTGACCTGTAAAACAAGACTATAGAATTTTTAAAGGCAGGTATTTCTTTGAATCTATATGTAACAGGAAGTTCTCATGTGCTGTCTCAAAACTCCTATGGATTAAATAAAAACTTCAATAATGACTCTAAATGTAATGCATACTCATTAAAGAACATTTGTAAAATGAAATTTAGAGAAAAAAGGAACTTATAATTCCATTACCCATGAGCCTTATGTTAAGGATTCCAAAGCCGCTTTAAAAAATGACAGATATTTATGAAAGAAGCTGTTAGAATGTCACTTGTCTGGGTTTCATTTTTATCTCCAACTGCAGGGTCATTCTTTCTTTTCACTCTCTCCTGCTCTATTTTTCTGTATATTCTAATGAGGCTCAGTAAGTGTCCAGAGGGTTCTGAGTATTGCATTAAGTATACTTCTCTACACATAACCCTCTTTTCTAGATGTTTTATGGGATCTACTGTATATCTCAAAGATTATGTATAGCTCCTCATTGCTTAAGCTCTACAGGATAAAATGCAAGCACTTCATTTGGCAAAAATCTGGTCCCAGCCTTCCTTTCTAGACTGTCTTCCATTCCAAATTACTCTGTAGTTAATCAGGTTGTTGTGAAGCTGCTCACACTGGTATGAGACTCAGATGGAGGGCTGGCGCACCAAGCTGAGCTTTGGCCACTCCTAGTCCTACAGCACCAGCCTGGCCAAGCGCCTCCTGAGAGACTCTAGGCAACAATGAGGACTTAAAATTCTAACAGTTGTGGTTTCCTTCCAGGTAAGATGGAACGAGTACTACCTACCCTGTATCTCCCACTGAATGCAGCTTTAAAACATAATGCATAGATTAGCTATTTGAGGACTCTGAAAACTAAACGGTAGCAGGCAAATGAGAGATGACCAGATTTCAAAGAACCACTGAACCAGTGGTGATTTATGTTCTGGGTTTTATCCTGGACACTGTGGCTATTATTTTGTACATACTATGAGTTGTTTTATTCCTCATGAAAATAAATGTAAGCAGGCCACTAACTTGTTCAGACTTACGTTACAAGCTTTGTCTCACTTTTTTGAAGGTGGCCCCTCAAATCTCAGTTCATTTCTTTAGGTCTCTGAGTTGGTCCTATGTATGTGGGTTCAGGGCTAGCTTGAGACCTATGAAGTATTCATATACAGAAGTGGAAGAATCCTCTTCATAGCTCTCTCCCTTCCAGGATCCCCCCTCACTATCCAGGGATGGCTGTTACATACTTTTTTCTCTGGTTCTTCCAGTCTCAAAGATGATGGTGGGCTTTCTATTGCAATTTTAGCTGTTCATACACTTTGTGCCTGTGGTCCACTCTCAGGAAAAAGACATACACACACAAAAGGACACTGACCCATGTGCTAGTTGCTTCTTTGGATTTCGACTACTCTCCACAAGTGTCTACTTTTATTTACTCTTCAGAATCCTCTACTGGTGGTTTTATATATTTTGTCCAGAATTAATAATTATCAGGGTGACAGATGATTTGTAGAAACCTTCTATCTTCATAAGAAATTATTTTTCTTTGAAATGTAAAAGTGTATTGCCTGTGAAAAAAACTATGTTAATATCATTTAAAATAGTATCTGACAATGATCAGTTTCTTAAACTCAATAGTATTTACATGAACATGTGTTTGTAATTACTTCATGGTTTATATCCTCTTCCATATGCCTAAAACACTTCACAGTTTTCTAAAAATGAAGTACTTCAGCCCTTTAGAACCAAAACTTTAGTTCCTCACTTAACATTTACCCTGGGAATATTGTTATGAAAATACTATATTTATAGTATTTCGGAGCTATCCAAAGGGGAAAATTTAAGAAAGATAGTCCTTTGAACTATAAAAATGAACACATCTAAAAAAATAAAGTCTCACACGGGCAAGGATAACAGTAAAATGTTTTAAAGTAAGATCAAGTAAGCTAACAATCCCTTGCACTATTCCCCGGTAATAGAGCTCACACCTTTAGAATGAGATCTTGGTTCAAATACTGACTCTGACTCTTACTAGATGTGTAAGTAAATTACCACAGCTCTTTGAGCTTGCTTCCTCATTGTAAAGTGGAGAAAATAATAGGACCTACCTCTCACAATAATGGATGGATTGATTTAAAAGTAGTGAGTAAAGCATTCAGCACACATTGCTAGGTACCTATAAATGTTCTATGAGAATTAGCTACTATTAGTAGTAACAGTAATTTTTTCTTCTGAATCCCAAAAGATTTCTATTATTTGTTCAATTACTAATCTTTATTTAATGTACTTCCACAAAAATAATTTGAGATTATGTTCCTTCACTTCCAAGAATGAACAACCTTCTATAGTTTAAAATTTAGCATACTAAGAAGACAAGTTTTAGTTGAACGCACCCTCTAGTGGTATATATACATTATGGGTAAGTACCTGGGTTCTACAAGAATACTTCTTTATAAAATGTCACTAGGTTGGTATTGAACATGAAGCCAGCAGGTTGAGAACATTCTGATATGAAGAGCCCACCACACATCTTTTCAGAAGCTCCCTCTTCAAGAGCTGGAGGATTTTTTGTCTTTTAAAACTCTCCCCGCCATGAGACCTAGAATATTTCTGCTATTTACCATACCAAATCTCAGTATTTCTATAGCACTGAATTTACTCTTTCCTCTTAAAGAAAATTGGTCACTTTCAGATTCTGTCATATAATGAATGTGCCATAACTTTATTATCTTGATATACAATTAGGCTCTTCCCAGTGTTCTAGTTTTTTTCTGATTTCACCCGTGTATCAATAAACATCCTTACACATAAAAAAAAAAAAAAAAGAAAATTGGTCACTTTCCAGTTTGCTTTAACACGCACTGCAAAGTATTATTATTTACTTAGATAAAAACATACTGGGCACCAACTATATACCAGGAGATGGGGATAGGAAAAACAACTTATTACACAATTCATCATGCAATTACAAATTTGTTAAGTGCTATAAGGGAATATGACCGCAATGCGCATACAACAGGGGATTAGTCTGGTAGGGGGTACAGGCAGGGAAGGAGGCATTGGAAGGCTTGAGAATAAAATGTGAAAAGCTTTGAAGGGTGAGTACAGATTAGTTGGAAGAAGAAAAGGAGGAGTACCATAGGAAGAAAACAGCATATATAAAGGGGCCTGGAGACAGCGAGGTACCCGTGGCATTTGAGAATCTGAGCAAAGGCTTCTGCTCAAAGAAGAGGGAGAACAGGCTAAGGCAAGTGAAGTAGGCAGGGACTTAATACCATGTAAGTAGTTTGAACTTCATCCTAAGAACAATGGGAAACTATGAAAGGGATTAAAGCAGGAGAGTAACAAACGGATTTACATTTTTAAAAGTTCACTTGGCTATGGCATGGCAAACGGATTTGAAGGAGTGGAGCAAGAATGTATACCCAGACCAGCTGCCAGTACTCCAGGTGAGACAATGAAATCTTGGACAAAGAAGTGGACAGATACATTAGAGGTAAAATGGATTGAGCGTAATGATGGAGCTGGAATAGTGGTCCTGTTGAGGATGTAATAATACCAGGGAGATGTTATTGAAATAATGAGTTGTTCAGGAGACTAGTGTTTTCCTCTTCATAAAGAGAACTTTGGCTGATATTTCAACTGAATGCCAAGGAGGACCTGGGGGCATCGCCCTCCACCAAACGGGGCCCTACATATCTACCGTAGTGATCCTATCCCATTACGCTAATACTTTCACCTTACATCTGCGTGGAAAGCCCGCAACTCCTTCCCGCCGCCAATTTCAACAGACTTTTGTTTTTCGAAGTCTAGGTCAAAGGTCCTTCTCGAGGAAGCCTTTGCCGGTTTCTCTCACCCCACCGACGCTCCCGTCCATCTCGAGCCCACTAAACTGAGTTCCAGACAGCACGTACCGAGCACTCTTCACCTGTGTGTTTCTGACGTCTAGCGCAGCGCCCTTCAAAGGCTAGGCGCTCCACAAACATTACTCAACCACATTGGGGAGCGACTCCAGCATCGACCTCCGTCACCCTGCGACGGGCCTGGCCTTGGCCGCCGGAAGTGATGCGCTCTCGGGGATGACGTGTTTCCGGTCTCGAGTTCCGCTGCCGCCGCAGGGGTACGGGCATCTCTGGCTCGCTAAACTCAGCTGCCCTGGAGGATTCGTGCTCGGTAAGACGGTGCGCTCGGCGAAGCGAGATGGGGCCCTGAGGCCGGGCCCCCAGATGCTGTGGTATCCGTTTGTTTGTTCGTTCCTTGGGACCTGACGGGAGGGCTGAGGAACTTGTTGCTAGGTGCCCAGGAGATCCCATTGCCCGGTGGGGCAGGAGGTTCAGGCTACGCGGCCTACCCAGGGTGCCGGCGCGGGGACCCGCCTCAGCCGAGGGCTCTGGGCCTGGGCCGGTGCGTCCAGCCTTACGGGGGCCCGCCGTACGACTGGGCCCCGCCGACTCGGGAGCGATACCCAGCGCTTCCCCCTTCTCACGTACTCAAAGGAGGGATAATCCACCTTCTTTAAACAGTTCCTGCCCCCAGTGGGACTTGCGGGATCTGCAGTAACTTGTGTCTGCGCGTTGGTGTAAAGCGGTGCGCAGCGTCCCACACTTATTCATGGCTCATCCCCTGCCTTGTGTTGAAGGGATGTTTCCGTGGCAGGAACCGAAGTTTAAACCCTAGTTTGGTGCACCCTAGAGATGCTGCCCCAAAAGGTTGCGATTTAATAATTGAGAATGATTTGAAGCTACTGGGCTGGTAGTAGCTTATACTCTAATTAGAGAAGATCCGGTATCATCTGTTACTGTAAACGCGTGTATAGTTTACCTATCTGTTTTCCAGGAATAGTTGTAATGACAGACTTAAGGTCAAAGGACAAGATTTCTGTATGCTTACTAATTTGCTGTGCAAATTGTTTGCGTTGTAAAGGCAGACTAAGCAAAAAGGTTAGAAGAAAGCAGCTCAGGGACTTAGAAAGAGGAAGATAAACGGCCAGGAAAACTGCAGAATTTGAGAAGAGTAACTTCATTCACTGTATTACTCAGTGATTTAAGTTTTACAAAGTAATTTGGAATAACTGGAATAATTTGGAATTCATTGTTTTCCAATTTTAAGTATTTATAGTGTTTGTTTTACTGGTTGGTAGCTACTAAGGGCTGGATTTACATTACAGGCATATCTATGCAGCATGATATAGAATTAAATATAAAGATACCTAAATGACGTTAAAAGTGTTTTAATAATTAAAACTTTAACATATGGGTATAATGTGATACAACATGAAAGTTTAGTGTAATTTTTTTTTAAATGACTAACCAGACATGCTTGTCTTAAAGATCAATAAGGTACTTATGATGAAACCATGACCAGGTGGGCACGAGTGACTGCCACACATAACAAGAGACCCTTTCAAGCAACATCATGGGAGGACATGAAGAAGGGTTCCTTTGAGGGAAAAAACCAAAGCATACCAAAGAGTAAACAGCTTGACACCAATAGGCTGTCACTTAAAAATGATGCAACCCAAGCAAAACACAAAAAGAACAAAAAGAAAAAGGAATACTTAAATGAAGATGTGAATGGATTCATGGAATACCTAAGACAAAACTCAAAGATAGTTCACAATGGGGAAATGATGGCAACAGAGAGTGAGGAAGTAAGGGAAGACATTGCAGTTGCTTTAAAGAAAGATAGTCGTCGGGAAGGAAGAAGATTAAAAAGACAAGCAGCAAAGAAAAATGCAATGGTAAGATCATCACTTGTACCAAAATGTTACTTTACATGGGTAGACACTATTATTCATAAACTCACACATAGATATTTTAGCATCTGATTGCTGTTATGTACTAGATATATAAAACATCCTTTTAGGGGTATTACAATTAGCACACATAATGTAGCGGGGGGGGCATACAGGGAAGGCAGTGTAACACAGAGAAGACAAGTAGTGATTCTGTGGCGTCTTACTACGCTGATGGACAGTGACTGTAATGGGGTATGTGGTGGGGACTTGATAATAGGGGGAGTCTAGTAACCATAATGTTGCCCATGTAATTGTACTAGCCCTTTTGAGGGCTAGTAATAGTGCTGGGACTTTTTCAGCACCTCCTATATGCTAGGCACCCTTACTGATAGATTATCAGAGCAACACTGCAAAGATGGTGGCACTCGCATATTATGGGTAGAAAACATTGATGTGCAGACAGGTAAGTATCTTTATGTAAGCTACTTAGTAGAAGAGGTGAAATTCAAAACCAGAATTTGTCTGATTTCAGAATCTGCCTTCCAGTTGCCCTTTTTCAAACAATCACTTAAAAAAAGATAAAATACAAAGGAGGGTTAGGTACAACAGGTTAAATATGTGTAGTCCTGTTACTTGGAAAGGATGTCCTTTTGCCTTTATTCATGAGAAACTGAGGCATGAGAAGAAGAATCACACCAGTTAGTAATAACAGAGTTAAAACTTCTTGAGACTCTCCCTAGACAATTGCTGCTTCCTCCCCATATTACACTCAGAGGAATGCTGGGGGCTGCAGGTTTATTTCTGTAGTGGCTTGCCCAGGATTTGTAAACTATGTCAGACACAAGAAATGATTCTTTACCTTCTTTAAGTGAATATCCCAAGTTTTCTAGCAGTATACTACATAAGAACCAGGATTTGTTGTCATTTTAGACTTTAATTTTTTTATCAGACTTACTAAATGTAGAATACTCTGCACAAATATAGTTTGAAACATAGCCTCCATAAACGTGTCTTCTATTTGTAGGATTAGTTCTATGCAGTGTGATATTTAAAGGTAATTATTTAGAGACAATACTGATTAAATGATCCTATGGATAAATTTGGATAGAAAAGAAAGTCATATCTGTTTGGATCAGGATAGTTTTGTTTCAATTGTACAATTATTTGAAAATATTTTTTAAGTCAAGTTAATTTAACTTGAAGATAATTTCATTGACATACATAGGCAGTATGGTGAATTGCAAACTATCTGAAAAAGTTTAATAATTGCAACCTTTGAAGAAAAGTTTTCTGTTTGTATTAAGGGGGAAAGACAATGTGTTTCAAGATAAGGAATGTTTTATTTTAAAGCATATACTTTAGTGTGTATGTCTTATGACCTACCTTCAACTTGTTTTCTTGTTTTTTTTTTAATACCTTATTCTAAGCATTAGTTCTTAATTGCTAATAAGTTGATTAAGATATAGAAATGTACTGGTCTGCTCTCCATAGTCTCATCTACATTAAATGTGTGGATCATTCAAGAGATTTGTATTTGGTGAAGATTAGGTTTTAAAGGTAAAAGCCTAATCGGTGAATTGTCAGGTTACTATACTAAATATCACCTTGACTTCACTGGGAATTTAAGACTTCGTAATGTTGGTGATACAGTTTTTAGCAGTAGCTGTTCCTGCAGTTGTAGAATAAATGCACTTCATTTGGACCAACTCATTCTAAATGTAAGATACTGAAAAATAAAAGGAATCATTATTTTCCAATATGTTATTAAACAGGAAAAAAGGGATGTAGTTGGAAAATGTTCTGTTTTATGTTGCCTGTTGAATTTGCTTTTTAAAACTCCTGTGCTTATTTTGCAAAAAAAAAAAAACAAAGAACTAATTATTATCTAAGAAATGTATATACCTTTTTCTAGTTTAAACAAAATAATTTAAGTATCTACTATCTTTGATTAGGACTGATATTCTCATTTCACTGCAGCGAAAATATCCCCAGATTGCTAGGTACTATGTAAAGTAACCAAACCATTGTTCAGTGTTGTGCTGGGGCCACATAATTCATCTTAGTAGTATTCTTTTAAAATGTACTGTATATATTTTAAAAATGAAACCTCTTATTTTTGAACATTAAAGAATGTACTAAATATATAAAAATTGTAAGGTACACTTTTGATATGAAATACATCTTATGATTTGAATCATAATTTAAGTGGAATTATTTGGCCCAAATTCATTCATTGTGTGAACTTTAAAAGTACAAGTATCAGTAAGTAATCATTTTTATGGCCATTGTCTGTCTTCTAGGGCTAACTCAGTTTTTCTAGTGCAGACATCCCTAGTAATGAAATGATAGTCCCTAACTGCTTAATTCATTGAAGTAGCTACCTTTTACAAAGCCATTTATAACTTTGTGTCTGAGATTGATGGATTTCTGGATTGAGGGTTTTCAAAAGCACTGAGACCCTCTGATGGAAATATTTCTTTTTGTTTAGGGATTTAGAAATACTTTTTTTTACAAATAAAGTATTGAGATGTCAAAGAGCTAGACAACTTTAAAATAAGAAATGTTTCAAAGATATTTTTGATAACAAAGCCAGTATAGTTTTTCAGTGTGGAAATTCACATTTTGTTTTCCCAGGTATGTTTTCACTGCAGAAAACCTGGCCATGGGATTGCAGATTGCCCAGCTGCTCTTGAGAATCAAGATATGGGCAGTGGAATATGTTATCGGTGTGGGTCCACAGAGCATGAAATAACCAAATGCAAGGCTAACGTAGACCCAGCTCTTGGTATGTTTTTTTCCTATCAGTTTTTGATTTGGTTAATGGGGAAAGTGCCAGTAGGTAGCTAACTGTTTTTTTTTCTTTTTCTTGATGGGGTTTGTTATGAGTGTGCCATTTAATATTTTGAAATCATGAGATTAAATTGTAAGTTATGTGAAAAAAAAAGATTTCAGAGTCTTTAAAATAATATGAATTACATGACTTGTAATATATATAAGCAACTTAACACAGAACTGTTGATCCTTACAGGTGAATTTCCTTTTGCAAAATGTTTTGTTTGTGGGGAAATGGGGCACCTGTCTAGATCTTGCCCCGATAACCCCAAAGGACTCTATGCTCATGGTGAGTACTGTTACTCTCACATGTAAAAAATGGTAAGTTATCATGCAGAATTGTGATTTAAGAATTGGTACTCTTAATCATTTCTTGAGTAAATTTTTGAGTAAATAAAACTTTGAGAATTGCACTTTTATCAAGTGCTTTCTATACTGGACTTTCTGTGTAATATGACTTGCTACATTAATCAGAAAGAACTGAAGTGCATATTTCAAATTCTTTGTGCTTGCTTCAGCATCATTTGTGAGAGTATGTTACAAACACTTAAATATGACAGAAGCAAAGGGATTATCTCAAACTAATGTACAATTTAAAAAATACTGTTGTGAATTTCATCTCAGCATATCATTTTGGGTAGAAAGGCTGGTACATACTATTCCGTATTTGTTGTAATTTTTGTTTCTGAATGTTTTCCTTAGTTAATTGTCTGGCATTGGATTGTGTAATTTTCTTAGCTTTAGTTTCGCAAGTATCATAAGGTCCCCACAAAAAAAAGCTGTGATATCTAGAGTTTTAAGGAGGAGATTGTCATCTGTTAATGTGATGGCTAGTACCATCAAGTTCTAGACCCCTGTTATGTCAAGTCCTGTGTTCCCTTGAAGAAGTCCAGTGAGAAAGTATAGCTTCTGAATCAGTTAGACTGGCTGTAGTTCTAGTACTACCACTCATTAGTTGTGGATCTTTGGCCGAGTTATTTAACTTCTCTTACCTCAGTTTCTTCATCTGTAAAATGGAGATGAAAAAACTGTTTCATTGATTCTAAGATGCAC
Organism: Phataginus tricuspis; assembly: GCA_029783875.1. Taxonomy (NCBI): domain Eukaryota; kingdom Metazoa; phylum Chordata; class Mammalia; order Pholidota; family Manidae; genus Phataginus; species Phataginus tricuspis. Next base: position 28,569,130 of record JAQQAC010009165.1, on the reverse strand, counting down.
ATTTTTTACATTTTAATATCTCTGAACTCAAATGTCTTTACCACTGGTGGGTCCCAAATAATTGGCAGCATTTTTTTTCTGAGAAGTATGTAAAATAATATATCTTAAAATCAGTGGTGCCTTTGATTTGGTGAACTATGGCATTTACCTTGAAGAGTTAGAATTAAAGTATATTATTTAAATGCCTCTTATTTCACTGTGGCATCTACAGTGGTCAAGGGGTATGGGCCTGGAAAATGCTCAAAAGTACCTTTCAGTTTCGAATTAAGAAATAGGTTAGGTGACATGACTAATGGGCAAAGATGGGATGGTCAAACAAAATGACTAGATACTTCTAAAAAGTGCAATAAGGGGAGCAGATCACACAGAAGTCAAGTTTATATCCTGTAGTGTCATTTTTCTGAGTAAGGCACTGATGAACATGATCATAACGCTTGACCATTAGGCAAGTAGTGTTTGATCATTAACTAAAAGACTCATTTCAGAAACCCCATGTGTTGTAATTCACAATCCTGTAATGTTGCTTAAAGCAGGCAAAGGAGTATTTTTGTTAGGGATAGGATACCTGGCAGATAATAAACACTAAAACAAAATGTCATTCCTTTTGTAACTGTATCCCCTTCTGACCTGTACAGCAGAGTGGTGGTTCCTGACCCTTTTGGGGGTCATTGGTCATTTGAGAATGTGATAAAAGCTATGGACATCCTTCTAAAAAATTCATCTCACACAAATTTTGCTTACAGGTTCAAGAGTTTACAAACCTTTGCCTATGTAACCATGGTTAAGATCCAGGCTTCTGTGCAGAGGCGATTGGACATTCCAGAGACAAGCACCTTTGATTTTATGCCTCTTCTGTTGCCTCCTTCTCCCCCGAAGCCCAGGTTGAAGAAGGGGTGGGAAGGCACAGGTTAATGCTCCGTGGGGTCAAGAGGAATGAAGAATGGACTTAGTGATAGGGATGGTGGCAGCTGCCTATGTTCCTGACTCCACCTACCTTTGCAGTTGACAAGGTGGTGAGGACCAAATAAGATATGAAAGTGCTTTGAGACATTAAATGCCTTGTGTTAAGTATGAGAGGTTTTTCAATGACTGTTTTTTTGATAGGTGGTTGCTGCAAACTTTGTGGCTCTGTGGAACATTTTAAGAAAGATTGCCCTGAAAGTAAGAATGCAGGTGAGATTTCTGAGCATCCATTTAGAAGGGGTAACATTAGTATTCTGTGTTTTTGTCTAATGATGTTATTGATAACTCAACGAGGCTCTGTTGATTTTAATTAAGGCAACCTGGTTTCCTACTGCAGCGAAATCTTATTTCTGTCATCAGGAGACATGGTACTGAGCATTTGTTGCTGTTCTCAGGTGGAAAAAAGTGACCAGTAAGCCCTATAGGACTCTGATTTTATAAAGCATCTTACTCATAAACATTTATATTTGCTAGCTAAAGAATTTAATAACAGAGCCTATTTTGTTAAAGTATTCACTAAGAAAATAAGAAATGAGGAAAGAGCTGTCAATATTCTTATGATTGAATATCCTCATATATGCATTGCTTTGTGTGTACCTGAAGGATTTAGAGTTGGCTGCAATAACTGCCAAAAATACTAAAATTGTGTTAGCCACACAGCATCTGGACAGTTACATTTTCTTCCTAATGAATTAACTGCCCTTGGTCATTGAAAACTTCCTGTATGTTCACTATACCTGTGGCAGATTTAGGGGGAAGTAGAGACCATTATTACCTTAGTTTACCTTGGTTAGAATGACAGTAGGATAGCCCAGCTTCTTAGGGCAAAAGCCCACTTTTTTTTTTTTTTTTTTTTTTTTATGAGAGCAAGTTACAGGCTTTTATTTAGAAATAAAGTGAGAGGACAGAGCTCCCGGCTTATGCCAGGAGGGGACAAGAGAGCCCCCAAAAGCCCACTTCTTTTTTATTTCATATAGTCACAGTACTCCATAAATAAGTCTGCCCATCCTTACTTCCTATCCCTAACATTTAAATTTGGAGACCAAGAGTTCTTGTTGATGACAGTCTTGTTTAGAAGAAGTCTTATAGTACATTATAGGTAGTAAGACTGAAATGATGGAAGTGGAATTTGAATTCTCCCTCCTGGGAGGATTGCCACTTCCCAAATGACAAGACCGACAAGCAGATGTTGTATAATTTCACAGGTGGAATCTTGTGCATTTAAAACTGATGCTTCATAAGTCTTGCTGTTTACAGACTCTTGGAATTCATTGACTCTATAATGATAAACTCCGAGAAAGAATGAAAGAGCTTTCTCATCAGTTTGTGCATTGCAAAGCAGTTGCTACATTTCCCTAATTGGGAGGAGAAATTGCCTGTGGTGCTCTGAAATGAAGGGTTATAATCAATTACAGAATTGCTCACTTTCCTTAGCAATGGAGTCTTCCCACCTTGTGATTATTCATGTCAAAACTGGTTCCTTTGCTAAACCAGTATCAATCTAGGTGGATGTATTTACTGTTTTTCTTACATTCTGACTTTTCTAATTCCTTTACAGAGCAAATGGTCACAGTTGGTCGCTGGGCAAAGGGAATGAGTGCAGACTATGAAGACATTTTGGATGTGCCTAAACCACAGAAACCCAAAACAAAGATACCTAAAGTTGTTAAATTTTGATACTGATTAGTACTGTCATTAGTTACCACCTCATTGTGAGACATCTGGGACTGGGCCTACTTCACAAATTGGAACTGGGCTCCCTTGGAGGCCTATAGTGTAGATATGAGCATGATCTGGATGGGGCCAGTTCCTCGAGTTCTGTCTATCAATGAGTGCTTCTACCTCTGAAGAAAATCACTGAAGAAAAGTAAATGTTTAAATTGAATTTTCTAAAAGAGCCTATTTTTGACAGGTAGAACCTAGGTGTAGCTAAGTGGTTATATATATCAGTTTGTAACAATCATTTCCCTAAAAACAAATTATGCATCAATGTGAACCACCCCTAAACAAAGAGTAACTGCTTTGCATTTGGGAATGAATTTTGGCTATATTGTTTTCTTGTTTCAAAGTATCAATATTAAAAATTTATTTGCAAGTTGCCACAAAATCTCTATTTTTAAAATACTTAATAAACTCATTTGCTATTTACTTACTTTTCTGAATACCTAATTCTGGATGGAACTAGCCATTGGCCATTAATGTCCATGTAACAATCCCTTTGGAAACATGATCTTTTATGAATCCTAGATGAGGTTAATTCTGGTTAATTTTTGTTTTAGTGTTGACATAAAGGATTACAAATTATTGGGGCTAAAATAGAATATCTAAACAGCAGCTCTTGCTTTGCCCTTAGTTTTCAAGAAAGAAATTTCAACCAACATTCAGCTTGGGGTACTTAACCAGTATGAGGGCACATATCAGATTGTATATCAAACTTAGTAGCATTTTGTTTGCATGCTTTAGATGAGTCAGGATGAGATGCAAGTTTCACCATAATAGAGTTAGAACTCTAATCAGAGACCCATTAGCTTCTTTGTTTGATTTGATGAATACATGCATACTTAATATTTCACAAGACTTAAGGCTCCCATTGTACTGTTTAATGGAATGACTCTGGTGGATTGTGTTTCATTTGGAATTTTACCTGATTGGATACATTCGTAACTAAAGGAAATAGCTGTGATTAGTTGCTGATGCTTCCCAAGCAAAATATTTACCAAATAAGAAATGCTTTTCTCTGTTTTAATGTCTGCGCAACTCAACAGTTCTAGTTCCTAATAAGGAGCTGTTCTTTTATATTCAGTGAGAGAAGAAAACATGACAGAAAATGACTGAGCATCCCAGAGCTTAAGGGAGTGAGTGCCATTTGAAAGAAATTGTGGAAGTGATGCAGCTAGAAAAGGACAGCCGTGCAGCTGTAGTCAGTTAGTCCAAAGACACCCAGGTGTATTTCACCTGGCCCGTCAGGAGCAAAAGGCTCTGGAGAGGAAAACCTGACAGCTGAAAGTTAAGTCTAATGTTTTCTATACCATCTTCCATGCAGAGATATTAGCATCCACTTTGTCTTCCTTTGTTTACATTTTAATGATCTATAAATTAGTGAAATCATTAGAAATAAATTGCAGGTACCCAATGTAACATTAAAAAAGTTTATGGCACAATGGAATATTATTCAGCCATAAAAAGAAAAGAAATCCTGCCATTTGCAGCAATGTGGATGAATCTAGATAGTATGTTCAGTGAAATATGCCAGGCAGAGAAAGACAGTGTTTTCACTTAGTTGTGAAGTATACAAACAAAGCAGAACAGAAGGAGCAAAATAGCAGCAGACCCACAGACTTGGAGGAGAGACCAGTGGTTACTAGGAGAGGGGTTGGAGAGGGTGGGTGAGTAGGGAGAAGTGGATTAAGGGGCACTATAATTCACAATCACCATATAGGCAGGTCATGGAGAAGGCAGTACAGCATAGAGAAGACAATGACTTTTATAACTTACTAGTTGATAGTGACCACAATGGAAGGGGTGAGGATTTGATGATAAGGGTGAATGTTGAAACCACTGTGTTGTTTATGTGAAACCATCATAAGATTGTACATAAATGATACTTAATTAAAAAAAGTACATGGACACTTGTCAAAGGAATTCACCAGATAATAGAAATTGGGACATCCTAAAAGATTGTATTTCCTGAAAGGAACTCTGCATGTTGGTTATTTTCTTAGCTAAGAATGCCTAAAGAGGAAAGCAAACATTTCATTTATCTATGTATTCATTATGTATTTTCCAAGCACCTGTGTTCTGGTACTCAGGCACTTGGGATTATGGCAGTGAATAAGAAGACCACATGCACTCTAACTGGGTTTAGGAAAGGAAACTTAGGGAAAAAACTATGTATAAGAAATACTGACATCAGAAAATCATTATTCTCATATTTTATTACATTTTTAGAATATTCTGCTGGATCCCCTAAGACTTAGTTGTTAGCACTCTTCCTTCCTTCAGTCCTTTGGAAATGTCATCTCTTCTTAAACTTATCTTTCGCTTTTCTGTGTTTGACTCCTAAATTACATCTAGCCCCATTATCCCGTGGGTTTCAGTCCAGTATTCTCAGTTGCCTGCTAGGCATCCCTACTTGGATGTTTCAATAACATCTCCAACTCATAATGACTTTAAACAATTTAACACACACGCACTGGGGGGAGGTACTAGTTTCCATTCTTGTCTCCATTTTTTTCCCACTACAATTATATTCCAAACCACTAGGCTTGACTCAAGTTGCTCTCTTCATGACATTCCCCTCTCCCCATCCCCATAGTCAACTCTCCCTTATTTCCTTCAGGCCTCTGTTTTACAGTCAACAGAATCTATGACCACCCTTATAGGGAAGAGCAGCTTCCTTATCCCAGTAACTTTTCATTCTCTTACTCTAAATTTTCTCTAATTTATATCCCTATCTGTATCTCTAGGTTACACGAGGGCAGGGATTTGTTCACTATTTCCAGAAGTGCTCAACACATAAGCATTCACATTTGTTGAATGAATGAGTGAATTAAATGAGTAAGTGATACAAAGGGAATTAACAGATTGATGAAGTGACTAGATAGCTATTTTAGTTTGGATAATGAAGGGAAGGCCTCTAAAGGGAAGATTTTAAAGCTGAAATCTGAGTGACACAAGTTGTGAAGATAAGGGCGAAGAGCATTTAGGAAGAGGAAATAATTAGTCAAAGTCCCTAAAGAGGGGATAAGCTTGTAGTATTTGAGGGGCAAAAGATGTGGTCTTTTGTGACTGGCTTCCTTCACTTAGCATAATGTTTTCAAGGTTCATCCATAATATTATATTGTATAATATTTTCATGTGAGATAATAGAAAAGCGCAATTATACTGAAGAAGAAGCATGCCTGGTATAGTTGAAAAACAGCAAAGGCCAATATTGCTGGAAAACAGTGAGGGATAAACCTGTAGAAAATCAGCTAGTTAATGGGTCATATAGGCTCTACCAGTTAGTTTCTGCCATGTTCAACCACAAAATCTCAGAAGCATACAATAATAAGCATTTGCTTAACTCACACCAGTGAGTCAGATTTAGGCTGGGTTACCTAGACAGCTGTGCAGATTGCACTCGGGCTTGCTTACCTCCATATGAAGTTCGGTTTGGGGTTAGTCAGTGTAAGCTGGACTCAGAGGAAGCAGCTCTATTCCACATGTCTCTCTTCCTTTTCCTGAGGCCAGCATGTTAGCCCTCACGTGTTTTTCTCATGTCAGTGGCAGAGACATAAGAGGACTAGTCCATATGCAAAAAAAACCTCAAGCCTTTGGTTGTGTCATGTCTGCTATTTTCCATTAGTGGGTCACATGGTTTAGCTCAGAGACAAGAGGTAGATTAGTGCCCTACATTCATGGAGTAGAGATGGTGAGGGAGGGAAGAATAACTTAATGTTCCATATAGACCATTATAGACTCTTACAAGGCTTTGGCTTTTATGATATGCAAAAATTTTCACGGAAGCAACCTAAGTGTCGTCCATCGGTAGATGAATGGATAAAGAAGAGGTGGCGCATATACACAATGGAATATTATTCGGCCATAAGAAGAAAACAAATCCTACCATTTGCAATAACATGGATGGAGCTAGAGGGTATTTTCATGGTTTTGAGGAGAAATGTGACCTGATCTAATTACTGGGTTGAGAATAGAATGAAGGGAGGAGCAAGAATACAGAAAGGTTATGATCCAGGTGACAGAAGACAGTGTTTTGTTTGAGAGTTGTAGTGGTGGAGTTGATTAGAAATGGGCAGGTTCTATATTTGGAGAAGTGTCTGTTGAGATCCTCTGCCCATTTATCAGGTTATTTGTTTTTTGGGTGTTGAGGCTTATGAGCTCTTTATATATTTTGGATGTTACCCCTTGTCGTTTATGAGTATATTCTCCCATATTGTAGGATGCCTTTTTGTTCTACTGATGATGTCCTTTGCTGTACAGAAGATTTTTAGTTTGATGTAGTCCCATTTGTTCATTTTTGCTTTTGTTTCCGTTGCCCTAGGAGATGTGTTCATGGAAAAGTTGCTTGTGCCAATATCAACTTGTTTTGATTACTGTGGCTTTGTAGTAGAGCTTGAAGTTGGGGAGTGTAATTCCCCCAGCTTTATTCTTCCTTCTCAGGATTGCTTTGGTTATTCAGGGTCTTTTGTGGTTCCATATGAACTTTAGAACAATTTGTTCTAGTTTGTTGAAGAATGCTGTTGGTATTTTGATAGGCATTGCATTGAATCCTTAGATTGCTTTAGGCAGGATGGCCATTTTGACAATATTAATTCTTCCTATCCATGGGCATGGGATGTATTTCCATTTATTGGTGTCTTCTTTAATTTCTCTCGTGAGTGTCTTGTAGTTTTCAGGGAATAGGTCTTTCACCTCCTTGGTTAGGTTCATTCCTAGGTATTTTAATCTTTTTGATGCAATTGTAAATGGAGTTGTTTTCCTGATTTCTCCTGCTAGTTCATCATTAGTATATAGGAATGCAACAGATTTCTGTGTATTAATTTTGTATCCTTCAACTTTGCTGAATTCAGATATTAGATCTGGTAGTTTTGGGGTGGATTGTTTAGGGTTTTTTATGTACAGTATCATGTCTTCTGAAAACAGTGACAGTTTAACTTCTTCCTTGCCAATCTTAATGCCTTTTATTTCTTTGTGTTGTCTGATTGCCATGACTAGGACCTCCAGTACTGTGTTCAATTTAAAGTGGTGAGAGTGGGCATCCTTGCCTTGTTCCTGATCTTAGAGGAAAAGCTTTAAGCTTTTCGCTGTTAAGTATTATGTTGGCTTTGGGATGTTATATATGGCCTTTATTATTTTGAAGTACTTGCCCTCTATACACATTTTGTTGAGAGTTTTTATCATGAATGGATGTTGAATTTTGTCGAATGCTTTTTCAGCATCTATGTGATTTTTGTCCTTATTTTTGTTGATGTGAATGATGTTGATGGATTTTCGAATATTGTACCATCCTTGCATCCTGGGAATAAATCCCATTGGGTCATGATGGATGATCTTTTTGATGTATTTTTCAATTCAGTTTGTTGATTTCTTGTTGAGTATTTTTGCATCTATGTTCATCAGGGGTATTGGTCTGTAATTTTCTTTTTTTGTGGTGTCTTTGTCTGGTTTTGGTATTGGAGTGATGGTGGCCTCATAGAATGAGTTTGGAGTTATTCTTTCCTCTTCTACCTTTTAGAAAACATTAATGAGGATGGGTATTAGGTCTTCTAAAATTCAGCAGTGAAGCCATCTGGTCCAGGAGTTTTGTTTTTAGGTAGTTTTATGACTACCAATTCAATTTCATTGCTGTAATTGGTCTATTCAGATTTTATGTTTCTTCCTGGGTCAGTCTTGGAAGATTGTGTTTTTCTAGAAAGTTGTCCATTTCTACTAGGTTTCCCAATTTGTTAGCATGTAATTTTTCATAGTATTCTATAAAAAGTCTTTGTATTTCTGTGGTGGCCTTTCTCATTTCTGATTCTGTTTATGTGTCTACATTCTCTTTTTTATTGATAATTCTAGCTAGGGGTTCATCTATTTGGTTTATTTTCTCAAACAACCACCTCCTGGTTTCTTTGATTCTTTCTGTTGTTTTATTCTTCTCAATTTTAGTTATTTCTCCTCTGTTCTTTATTATGTTTCTCCCTCTACTGACTTTTGGCCTCATTTGTTCTTCTTTTTCTAGTTTAATTAATTGTGAGTTTAGACTGTTCATTTGGAATTGTTCTTTCTTGAGGTAAGCCTGTATTCAATATACTTTCTCTTAGAACTGCCATCACTGCATCCCACAAGTTTTGGAGTATTGACTTGTTGTTTTCATTTGTCTCCATATATTGCTTGATTTGTTTTAATTTGGTCATAGATCCATTGATTATTTAGGAGCATGCTCTTAAGCCTCCATGTGTTTGTGGGCTTTTTTGTTTTCTTTGCATAATTGATTTCTAGTTTCCTACCTTTGTGGTCTGAGAAGCTGATTGGCACAATTTCAGTCTTTTTGAATTTACTTAGCCTCTTTTTGTGGCCTAGTATGTGATCTATTCTGGAAAACATTCCATGTACACTTGAGAAGAATGTGTATCCTGCTGCTTTTGGGTGTAGAGTTCTGTAGATGTCTGTTAGGTCCATCTGTTCTAATGTGTTGTTCAGTGCCTCTGTGTCCTTACTTATTTTCTGTCTGGTTGGTCTGTCCTTTGGAGTGAGTGGTGTGTTAAAGTCCCCCAAAACGAGTGCATTGCTTTCTGTTTCCCCCTTTAATTCTGTTAGTATTTGTTTCACATATTTTGGTGCTCCTATGTTGAGTGCATAGATATTTATAATGGTTATATCCTCTTGCTGGACTGACCCCTTTATAATTATGTAATGCTCTTCTTTGTCTCTTGTTATTTTATTTTGAAATCTATTTTGTCTGATATAAGTACTGTTACTCCTGCTTTTTTCTCCCTATTATTTGCATGAAATATTTTTTTCCATCCCTTCAATTTTAGTCTTTGTATGTCTTTGCGTTTGAAGTGAGTCTCTTGTAGATAGCATATATACAGGTTTTGTTTTTTTAGCCATTCTGGAACTCTGTGTCTTTTTATTGGTGCATTCAGTCTGTAAACATTTAGTGTGATTATTGATAGATAGATATGTACTTATTGCCATTCTAGGATTTAGATTTGTCATTACCAAAGGTTCAAGAGCAGCTTCCTTACTATTTAACAGTCTGTCTTAACTCACTTATTGCACTATTTCAAACACGATCTAACAGTTCTTTTTTTTTCTTCCCCTTCTTCTTCTTCCTCCTCTACTCTTTATACATTAGGTATCATATTCTGTACTCTTTTGTTCCCTAAACTGACTTTGTGAGTAGTTGATTTAATTTTGCATTTGCTTAGTAATTAAGTGGTCTACTTCCTTTACTGTGGTTTTATTTTCTCTAGTGACAGCTCAGGAACACTTCCATCTAGAGCAGTCCCTTTAAAATACACTGTAGAGATGGTTTGTGGGTTGTAAATTCCCTCAATTATTGCTTATCTGGAAATTGTTCAATCCCTCCTTTAAGTCTAAAAGATAATCTTGCTGGGTAGAGTATTCATAAGCCCTTCTATTTCATTGCATTAAATATAGCATGCCATTGCCTTCTGGCCTGTAAGGTTTTTGCTGAGAAATCTATAGATAGCCTTATGGGCTTTCCTTTATAAGTGATCTTTTTCTCTCTCTGGCTGCTTTCAGTACTCTCTCCTTGTCCTTGATCTTTGCCATTTTAATATTATATGTCTTGGTGTTTTCTTCATAGGGTCCCTTGTGTTGGGTGATCTCCGCATTTCCATGACCTGAGAGACTATTTCCTTCTCCAGATTTGGGATGTTTCCAAAAATTATTTCCTCAAAGAGACTTTATATCCATTTTTCTCTCTTTTCTTCTTCTGGTGCCCCTGTAATGTGAATATTGTTCCATTTGGATTGATCACACAGTTCTTTTATTATTCTTTCATTCCTAGAGCTTCTTTTTTTCTCTCTGTGCCACAGCTTCTTTGTTTACCTGTTCTCTAATTTCTATTTCATTTACCATCTCCTCTACCTCATCTAATCTACTTTAAAATCCCTCCATTGTATGTTTCATTTCAGATAATTTATTTTTCAAAGTTTCTATCTCTTTCTTGAAGCTCTTCCTGAGATCTTGACTATTTTTCTGTAGCTCCATGAGCATGTTAATGATTTTTATTTTGAATCTTTATCAAGAAGATTGATGATTTCAGTTTCACTTAGCCCTCTTTCTGGTGTCTTTTCCTGTATTTTTGTTTGGATAATTTTTTTTGCTGTTTTTTTTTTTTAGTGATTCCTATGGGATAATAACTGTGTAGGTGGTGCCCTCTAGTGCCCAGAAGATCTAGTCTCTGGAGCTGCTGAGCACCTGTAGTAATGGCAGGGGTTGCAGGCTAGTGGAACCAGTGCCTGTTGGGAAGAAAGAGCTTGTTCCTGTCTTCCTGGCTGTAGTGCCTGCCTCCACTTCCAGGTCCAGTGGGCCAAGCACACAGGGAGGAGCCTCTGTGATACACCCCTGTAGCTACTAAAGGCAGCTGGCCTGGCATGATGGCAGGGGCAGCAGATGTGCAGGACTGGTGCTTTCCAGGAGAAAGGAGCAGCAGGCTGCGTACCACAGTGAGGGGCCTCAGGGCTGCATTGGCAGCCAGGGGCATGGAGCATCTGAAACTCCTGAGAGTTTCCTACCTGTAGGGCTGAGTGTGCCAGGATGATTCTGTCCACCTGCCCTTTCTCCCAAGCAGTGAGCTTGGTGTAATTTTTGCCCCTTTAGTGATCCCCTTGCTGTTGGGAAGTTTTTCAAAGTTCCCACCTTTCTTTTGTCCCAGGGGGGCCAGTTGTGCATACCTGTTCTCCACAAGCATTTGGAATCTCAGTCTCTCTGACTATCCTGTCTGTCTTTGTTTCCAACCCCACTAATCTCCAGAGCACCATGTATGTGGGTTCATGCTCCTGGAACAGATCTCCAGGGCTGGATGTTTAGCAGTCCTGGGCTTTTACTCCTTCCTTGCTCTGTTTGTCTTCCTACCACCTGTGAGCTGGGGTCAGGGGAGGGCTTGGGTCCCATCGGATCACAGCTTTGCCTTTTCTTGGAGGTCTCTTTTCTCCAGATGTAGGTAGTCTGTTCTGCAGTCTCAAGGTCCCTTTTTCAGGATTAGTTGCATTTGCTGTGTTTTCGTGTTATATGTGGTTTTGGGAGGAGGTTTCTGCCTCACTTCTCATGTTGCCATCTTTTTCCTGAGTTGGTTCTGATTATATTTTTAACATAGAACTGATAAGATTTGTTGAAGGAAGGGGGATTTGCAGAGGAAAAGGTGGCCAAATCAAGGCGTCTGTTTTGGATATGTTGACTTTTGAGATGACTATTAGTGGAAATATCAAATAGCTAGATGTACAGGTATGACGTTTAGGAGAGGTTCGGACATAGACTGGGAAGTTACTAACAAAGAGATGGCTTTTAAAACCCAGAGGCCATGTGGATCACTGAGAAATGGAGATAGAGAAGAGGCCAATGCCAGAGCCCTAGGAAAATCTAATATTTAGAGGTCTGATGGTGGCATAAGTGCAGAGAAGGCTTTAAAAGTGTTATTGGTGAGGGAGGAGAAAAATCCAAGAGTGTGACATCAAGAAAACCAAGAGAAAATCTTGCAAAAAGAAGGGATTAGTCAACTTTGTTGAAGGCTACTCAGAGGCTGAACAAGTGAAAAACAGGACTATTAGTTTTGGAAATATGGAAAACATAGGTGACCCCGATAAGAGAGGAAGTAGAAATATGATTAGGTGGATGAAATAAGAATGTGAAGACCACATTCATAGATAATTGGAATACAGATGGGGCAGGACTTAGGAAATGGGATCAGGCAAACTGTTGCTTTGCTTTGTTTTAAGATATGAGGTAATAGTAGCTATGTAAATTATCCAGTGGAGGTAAAGAAACTCCTGAAGCAGAGAAAAAAGAGAACCGAAGAGGGAATCTCTGGGGAAGGTTAGAGAAATTGTTCTTTGCAAAACATAGAGGTATTTTATCCATTATAATAAGGGGTTCAGCAGAGATATGGAAGATGGAGAGATGGGAATATGAGAAGGTTTATATTTTCTCAATGAAGTATTTTCTAAAGTTCATGAACTGAGAGAAGGCAGGAGATATGGGAAGTTTGAAGGAAGGGGAAGCAGTATGAAAAAGCAAACACACAGGAAGTGTTAGTGGGATTATCAGAGTTCTGAATGCCCTTTTGAAATCTGTTACAAATTTCAAGTTAGGCAAGTCCACAATTTTCAGGTGCTCAGTACAGTGGTGAAGTATTATGAATACCTGAACCACAGTTCTAATTCTGCCAGACAAACTGAATGAAAAGAGAGAGGTATGGGTGTTTTCCAAAGGATTATAATGATGGATCATGGATTCTAAGCCAGGTAAGGAAAGAGCCGAGAACATAGAGAGGAGTAATGAGCTGTGCAGGTTGATAGAAATATTAATATCTAATCTATTTTCAAATGTCCCTAAAAATGTCACAAAATGAGGAAGTGAAAGATGGCATCAAATATGTAGTTTTATATGGTACTTTATCCTTGCTTGTATAAATGAGGAAGGAGTTTGTAATCTGATATTTCTCTGACTTTTGAATCTGGAGATGGGTTACTGTCAAGAGCTGTGAAGGGTCTAAGATTCTTAGTAAGCTAATAAGTTAGCCTTTACTGTTTCATGGATGTTGGCAGAAGACATGAGACTCATAGTTTAGAGACAAAGGACTATATTATTTACGGCACAGCAAATAGTATAAGTATCAACATATTTATGTTGCCCCCAAGTCCCACAGGGTGACATAATGGGCCCAGATGGATGCTGTGGACATAGCGAGTTTGTGTCATAGCTGAGGAACCCAGGATCCAGCACTCTTTCAGTAAGTTGTAAACACTATAACAAACAGTGGAAAATCCAGACCCCCTCTTCCAGGACACTGATAAGTTACACAGAGGTCAAACAGTCACTGTGACCTACTTAGATGCCTATAGGACTAACTACAGAAATTGCTCAGAATTGAAAGATGAATTAGTCTTGTAGTCTGGCACACTTGGCAAGAACGTGCAAAACTACTTGGCCCGTGGTGAACTGCTGGTCCCCATAGTTACATTACCTTCAAATGGGTGAAGTAAATCATGAACAAACTTAACAGTTTTCATTTTAACAATTTAAAGCACAAAACTTAGTCCTTATCATATATTTTCAAAACTATTCCTATAAATACACCAATACAAATTTCTAAGGTTATGCCTGAAATATGCAATAGGAAATATGAGCAAAACCATGTGGCAGTATATATAAAATTACTTCCTTTATTTTTAATAAAATTATTCATCATTTCCTAGAGGTATTTGAGTATAAGGGTAAATTATATTCTGATCAATTTTCATATTTACCCTAGATTTCCTTCTTTTGAGAAGGTGATAGAAAACCTGAATATAGATCAGGAACTCAGTTCCATTAAAACTGGGAAGAATTAATAAGAATGAGCTTCCTTTCTTAATCAAAAAGCTTCCAGTCCTGTTAAAAGCACTTGAAAACTTTTACAATCAAGAAAGGCATGAAATCTTGAGTGTTCCTTAAGGATACTTTGACACTCCAAGCATGACTACGTTTTTATGTTTCCTCTGTCCTTAGTCTCTGGGGGTTAAGTGACTGCTGATGAACCAGCTTAGCTGCTTACCCTTAGAGCAATCCTGTTTGCTTAAAGCCTGAGTACCAAAGAGAGCAGGGGAAGGCTGTCTTAAATTCTCTCCTGTTCTGGCCTTCCCAGCTTCTCTCTGCTTTTTTAGAATGTGCCAGAAGTGTTCCCACTTCAGGAGCTTTACCTTGGCTAGTCCTTCTGCAGGGAACATGTTACCATCCAGAGATCTTGTGGCTCAGTCTCTGTCTGCCCTCAGATTTTGCTCTAATGGACCTCATTGAAGCATATCCTAACCACTCTATTTAAAATATGAATGACCATCTCTAATATCTCCCCAGGACTCCCCTCCTTTACCCTGTTTTACTTTGCCATATAACACTGATCTTCTAATATCCTACATTATTTGTTTATTTTATTTATAATGTGTTCAGGGCGTTTCCGTTCCTTGCTGAACACAGTGCCTAAAAGTGTTCAGTACAAAGTATGCTCTTAATAAATATTTACTGAATGCACGAAACAGTGATTAGACATATTTCCATTAAACAAATAAATACAAACCTAAGGGCTATTGTTGAATTTTACAACAAGAATGCCTAGTCAATTGTGGCATGGTTTTTAAACTTTTGGAGATGCCCTAAGTAGAGCCTGAATGTATTGCTATCTATGCCTGTGTCACACCCTCTTCAAGACTTTTTAGTCTAGTAGTCTGAAAGTGAGCACTTCAACTTAGGCCATGTTGAATGATCCAAGAAAGAGCCAGATGGGTGAGCCCTGTGTCTTTGCCCAGAAGCACTTCTTTTAGCAAGGGTAGAAGGGACCATTTGGTATAAGATAGGTGAAAATGGGAAAACAATAGGACCTGACTGCATTACAACACAGAGACAAACAGAACTGATCAGCACTAGCTAAAGCATCTTGTGTGATGATGGAAATGTTCTATTCCTACACTGTCCAATATGATAGCCATTAACCACATGTGACAAATACTGCTTGAAATGGGGCTAGGGTAGCTGAAGAACTGCTTTTTAAATTTTATTTTATTTTAATTAGTTTAATTTAAATAGACACATGTGGCTAGTGGCTGCCATACTGGAGAGTGCTGGTATAGACTATGCCTGTGTTATAAATTAGAGTGAGCAAAATTTTCGTGTCTAACAGTGACCCAGCCAGTTACTCTCTTCTTTCAAACTCACAATATTTCTGTTGCTGTTGAGGAAAAAGCTCCAAAAATATAAGTTCAAAGACAGGACAGACAGATGTTAGAAGTGTCTCAATTGTCAGAGAGCTCTGAAATTTTGCAACACAAAAGTTTAATGTGATGTAACCCCTTGACTACTGATTTTTTTCACCTTTTTAAAAAATTTAAGAACAGTCCGGGAAGATGGCGGCGTGAGTAGGGCGGTGGAAATCTCCTCCCAAAACCATATATATTTGTGAAAATACAACAAATACAACTATTCCTAAAAGAGAAACTAGAAGATACAGTACAACAGCCAGGCTACAGCTACATCTGCGAGAACGCAGCACCTCACGAAGCAGGTAAGATACAAAGCCGCGACCTGGCGGGACCTGAGCACCCCCCAACCCCAGCTCACTGGCGGGAGGAAAAGAATCAGAGTGGGGAGGGAGTAGAAGCACAGGCCTGCTAAATAACTAGCCCTGGTGATCTGCACCAGGAGCATAGACACACATCACATGGTGTACCGGATATTAGAGAAACGGAAAGGCAGGATCCGAGATGGAGATGGCAAGCCACAAGCGGGTCCCCACAGCCGGCTCCCCTGGGACAAAAGAAAAGCGGGCACTTTCTTAAAAGTCTTAAAGAGACAAGGGCCCAACAGTGTAACAAAATCATCCCAGCGCACTCAGCCCAGCAGGCTGGGAGTCTTGAGGAACTTCGGGCCCCCTAACTGGCTGCCGGGTAAAGCAGCCCCAAAGCCCCTCACAGAGATAAGCAGCCTGCCATTCATCTCCCCCCTCCCCCCGGGCGGTGCTGCAGCAGCTCTGCCACAGCTGCAGAACAGCGGGAGAGCGGCCCCACCCACAACAACCACACAGAATCTCCTCCTGGTGGGCGCGCAGCTAACCGGGAAGGGCCGCACAGAATCTCCTTCCTGCGAGTGCGCAGCTAATCGGGAAGGGCCACAAAAGCCAGAGCAAGGGCCTAAAGGCACCAAGGGGTGCAGAACGCACCCGGCATGGCTGCAAACCCACGCAGTGCTCTAGGATACCCTGAGGGTGGCCCCGTCCACGGCAGTTTAGGGGATTATCCCAGACACTGCCTCCCAGTGTGTGGGTAACTGGCACAGGCTGCGGAGAAGGGCAAGGAGAAGAACAGCAGGAAGGGACTTTGTTCTCCCAGCTGACACATGTGGCACCTGCCTGTGACCACTTCTATCTCCATGAAAAGACAGAAGAATATGGTCCAGTCAAGACTCACCCAGACAACCCCAGAGAGGGGGCCAGGGGGGATAGATTAAAACAATCTTCCTGAAAAAGAATTCAGAATAAAAGTCATAACCATGCTGATGGATCTACAGAGAAATATGCAAGAGCTAAGGGAGGCAGTGAGGAGAGGTATTACAGAAATGAAACAATTGATCAACGGTCTGAAGAGCAGACTGGACGAGGTGCAAGAGACTGTTAATGGAATAGACAGAGAACAGGAGTACAGAGAAGCTGAGGCAGAGAGAGATAAAAGTATCTCTAGGAATGAAAGAATATTAAGAGAACCGTGTGACCAATCCAAACGGAACAATATTCACATTATAGGAGTACCAGAAGAAGAAGAGAGAGAAAAAGGGATAGAAAGTGTCTTTGAAGAAATAATTGCTGAAAACTTCCCCAAGCTGGGGAAGGAAATAGTCTCTCAGACCATGGAAGCCCACAGATCTCCCAAAACAAGGGACCCAAGGAAGACAACACCAAGACGTATAATAATTAAAATGGCAAAGATAAAAGACAAGGACAGAGTATTAAAGGCGGCCAGAGAGAGAAAAAAGCACCTATAAAGGAAAACCCATCAGACTATCACCAGACTTCTCAATAGAAACCTTACAGGCCAGAAGAGAATGGCATGATATATTTAATGCAATGAAACAGAAGGGCCTTGAACCAAGAATATTGTATCCAGTACGATTATCATTTAAATTTGAGGGAGGGATTAAACAATTCCCAGACAAGCGAAAGTTGAGGGAATTTGCCTCCCACAAACCACCTCTATAGGATATCTTAAATGGAATGCTCTAGATGGAAGCACTCCTAAGGCTAAAATGATGTCACCAGAGAAAATAAATTCATAACAAAGAAAGCAGACCATCCAAATACTAACTAAAGGCAAAAAATAAAATCAACTTTCCACAAAAACAGTCAAAGGAACAGAAGAGTACAGAATAAAACACCTAATATATAAAGAATGGAGGAGGAAGAATAAGAAGGGAGAGAAATAAAGAATCATCAGACTGTGTATATAATAGCTTAACAAGAGAGTTAAGTTAGACTGATAGATAGTAAAGAAGCTACCCTTGAACCTTTGGTAACCACGAATCTAAAGCCAGCAATGGCAATAAGTACATATCTATCGATAATCACCCTAAATGTAAATGGACTGAATGCACCAATCAAAAGACACAGAGTAATAGAATGGATAAAAAAGCAAGACCTATCTATATGCTGCTTACAAGAGACTCACCTCAAACCCAAAGATATACACAGAGTAAAAGTGAAGGGATGGAAAAAGATATTTCATGCAAACAACAAGGAGAAAAAAGCAGGTGTTGCAGTACTTGTATCAGACAAAATAGACTTCAAAACAAAGTAGCAAGAGATAAAGAAGGACATTACATAATGATAAAGGGGTCAGTCCAACAACAGGATATAACCATTATAAATATATATGCACCCAACACAGGAGCGCTGACATATGTGAAACAAATACTAACAGAATTAAAGGAGGAAATAGAAAGCAATGCATTCATTTTAGGAGACTTCAACACACCACTCTCTCCAAAGGACAGATATACCAGACAGAGAATAAGTAAAGACACAGAGGCACTGAACAACATACTAGAACAGATGGACCTAACAGACATCTACAGAACTCTACACCCAAAAGCAGCAGGATACACATTCTTCTCAAGTGCACATGGAACATTTTCCAGAATAGACCACATACTAGGCCACAAAAAGAACCTCAGTAAATTCAAAAATATTGAATTCTACCAACCAATTTATCAGATCACAAAGGTGTAAAACTAGAAATAAATTGTACAAAGGAAACAAAAAGGCTCACAAATACATGGAGGATTAACAACATGCTCCTAAATAACCAATTGGTCAATGACCAAATTAAAACAGAGATCAAACAATATATGGAGACAAATGACAACAACAACACAAAGCCGCAACTTCTGTGGGACACAGCAAAGGCAGTTCTAAGAGGAAAGTATATTGCAATACAGGCCTATTTAAAGAAGGAAGAACATTCCCAAATGAATAGTCTAAAGACACAATTATTGAAATTGGAAAAAGAAGAACAAATGAGGCTCAAAGTCACCAGAAGGAAGGACATAATAAAGATTAGAGAATAAATAAATAAAATTGAGAAGAATAAAACAATAAAAAAAATCAATGAAACCAAGAGCTGGTTTTTTGAAAAAATAAACAAAACAGATAAACCCCTAGCCAGACTCATTAAGAGAAAAAGAGAATCTACACACATAAACAGAATCAGAAATGAGAAAGGAAAAATCACTAAGGACACCACAGAAATACAAAGAATTATAAGAGAATACTATGAAAATTTATATGCTAATAAGCTGGAAAACCTAGAAGAAATGGACAACTTCTTAGGAAAATACAATCTTCCAAGACTGACCAAGCAAGAAACAGAAAACCTAAAAAGACCAATTACCAGCAAAGAAATTGAATCGGTAATCAAAAAACTACCTAAGAACAAAGTGCCCGGACCAGATGGATTCACCTCTGAATTTTACCAGACATATAGAGAAGAAATAATACCCATTCTCCTTGAAGTTTTCCAAAAAATAGAACAGGAGGGAATACTTCCAAACTCATTCTATGAAGCCAGCATCACTCTAATACCAAAACCAGGCAAAGACCCCACCAGAAAAGAAAATTATAGACCAATATCCCTGGTGAACATAGATGCAAAAATACTCAACAGAATATTAGCAAACCGAATTAAAAAATACATCAAGAGGATCATACACCATGGTCACGTGGGATTCATCTCAGGGATGCAAAGGTGGTACAACATTTGAAAATCCATCAACATCATCCACCACATCAACAAAAAGAAGAACAAAAACCACATGATCATCTCCATAGATGCTGAAAAAGCATTTGACAAAATTCAACATCCATTCATGATAAAAACTCAACAAAATGGGTATAGAGGGCAAGGACCTCAACATCACAAAGGCTATATATGACAAACGCATAGCTAACATCATACTTAACAGCGAGAAGCTGAAAGCTTATCATGCAAGATCAGGAACAAGATAGGGATGCCCATTCTCCCCACTTTTATTCAACAGAGTACTGGAGGTCCTAGCCATGGCAATCAGAAAAAACAAAGAAATACAAGGCATCCAGATTGGTAATAAAGAAATCAAACTGTCACTATTTGCAGATGGTATGATGTTGTACATAAAAAACCCTAAAGACTCCACTCCAAAACTACTAGAACTAATATCTGAATCCAGCAAAGTTGCAGGATACAAAATTAACACACAGAAATCTGTTGTTTTCCTATACACTAATGATGAGCTAACAGAGAAATCAGGAAAACAATTCCATTCACAATGGCATCAAAAGAATAAAATACCTAGGAATAAACCTAATGAAGGAAGTGAAAGACCTATACCCTGAAAACTACAAGACACTCCTAAGAGAAATTAAAGAGGACACTAACAAATGGAAATTCAACCCATGCTCTTGGTTAGGAAGAATATTGTCAAAATGGCTATACTACCTAAAGTCATCTACAGATTCAATGCAATCCCTATCAAAATACCAACAGCATTCTTTAATGAACTAGAACAAATAATTCTAAAATTCATATGGAACCACAAAAGACCCTGAATAGCCAAAGCAATCCTGAGAAGGAAGAATAAAACGGGGAATTACGCTCCCAGACTTCAAGCTCTACTACAAAGCCACAGTAATCAAGACAATTTGGTACTGGCACAAAAACAGACCAGTGGAACAGAATAGAGAGGCCAGATATTAACCCAAACATGTACCATCAATTAATATATGATAAAGGAGCCATGGATATACAATGGGAAGAGGACAGCCTCTTCAACAGCTGGTGTTGGCAAAACTGGACAGCTACATGTAAGAGAATGAAACTGGATTACTCTCTAACCCCATACACAAAAGTAAATTCAAAATGGATCAAAGACCTGAATGTAAGTCATGAAACCATAAAACTCTTAGAAAAAAACATAGGCAAAAATTGCTTGGACATAAACATGAACAACTTTTTCATAAACATATCTCCCCGGGCAAGGGAAACAAAAGCAAAAATGAACAAGTGGGACTATATCAAGCTGAAAAGCTTCTGTACAGCAAAGGACACCATCAGTAGAACAAAAAGACATCCTACAGTATGGGAGAATTTATTCATAAGTGACATATCCGATAAGGGGTTGACATCCAAAATATATAAAGAACTCACATGCCTCAACAAACAAAAAGCAAATAATCCAACTAAAAAACGGGCAGAGGATCTGAATAGACACTTCTCCAAAGAAGAATTTCAGATGGCCAAGAGGCACATGAAAAGATGCTCCATATCACTAATCATCAGAGAAATGCAAATTAAACCACAATGAGATATCACCTTACACCAGCAAGGATGGCCAACATCCAAAACACAAACAACATATGTTGGCGAGGATGTGGAGAAAGGGGAACCCTCCTACACTGCTGGTTGAACCATTGTGGAAAGCAGTATGGAGGTTCCTCAAAAAACTCAAAATAGAAATACCATTTGACCCAGGAATCCCACTCCTAGGAATTTACCCTAAGAATGCAGCAGCCCAACTGAAAAAGTTGAAAAAGATGCAAAAGACAGATGCACCCCTATGTTTATCGCAGCACTAGTTACAATAGCCAAGAAATGGAAGCAACCTAATAGTCCATCAGTAGATGAATGGATTAAGAAGATGTGGTGCATATACACAATGGAATATTATTCAGCCATAAGAAGAAAACAAATCCAGACATTTGCAACAACATGGATGGAGCTAGAGGGTATTAGCTCAATGAAATAAGCCAAGCCGAAAAAGACAAGTATCAAATGATTTCACTCATCTGTGGAGTATAAGAACAAAGAAAAAAAAAAATGAAGGAACAAAACAGCAGCAGACTCACAGAACCCAAGAATGGACACAGATACCAAAGCGAAAGGAATGAGGAGGATGGGTGGGAAGGGAGGGAGAAGGGGGAAAAAGGGGCATTATGATTAGCAGATGTAATGTTGGGGGGGGCGCGGGGAGGGCTGTACAACTCAGAGAAGCCAAGTAGTGATTCTATAGCAACTCACTACGCTGATGGACGGTGACTGTAATGGGGCATATGGGGTGGACTTGATCATATAGGGAGTCTAGTAACCATAATGTTGCACGTGTAATTGTAGATTAACTATACCAAAATTTTTAAAAAATGAAAAAAAATTTAAGAACATTCTCAAAATCTTCTTTCTACTTCTGGAATGTAACAGATAATCATTTAAATCTACATATCCTCTTTTCTTACTGCATATAAATGTTAATTCATAAAATTGGAGCACAGTCCAAAGTTCATCTACATGGAAACCTGCTGCCACATAATAAACTAACTAGAGCCAGACCTAAGCTGGTGAATGGCTGTGGGGAGGGGGTCACAGGGGAAGCAGGGGTAGAGGTATACAAACTAACAGCAGGATGTATATAACCTCTTAAATTCTCCACACTCACAAGGAGAAGTCCTTCAACTTCTAAACGTTGTCTTGTAGAGGAGGCAAGCTTGACATAGCTGGTTTGTCTTATGAGTTAAGACAAATCACAGAGTAGAATAATGAATGTTGAAGTCTAGAGAATAAAGCACTAATGTGGTTATGAAAGAGGAGCTCAGTTAATATCCTCTCTCTGCAATATTCCATTTTGCAGGTACTTTTCCTGTGTATATATAGCAATAGAGACTAAAATGGTTAGTCACCTTGAATATATGTTAAATGACACTAGTAAAGTAGTCCCTGTTATTAAAATTGATTGGAATCCATTACGTTTTAATGTCTTCCTAATTTAAAGCCCTAAAACATGTAATACATCTTGTCAGATGCTCCTTACATCCAGATACCTACTATACATGGAATAATCCCACACTATTAATCAACTAGCCAACTTGTCTTTTTTTATTGTATAAAATTTCAAACAGAACATGTTTCACTGCTGCAGCCTAAAAATGTTTATGATCATTTTAGTCAAGTTTGTACCATGTTACCGAACACATAAACTTGCATATGGGCAGTTTCCACTGCCTGTACCCCTGGAAGGGAGCAGAGCCACACACGAACTCAACAGTTTTAAAGATCTTTTAATAATTCTAATCCACATCAGTGGTATTTGATCTGAGATGAATTTTGTTTTTTTGATCCCTTTCTAATTGCCTTATGTTTGGGCTGATAATAAGTCGTTTGTGTCCCCAAAGCTTGCCAAGTGTCAAGGCTAAGGGTGCTTGGAATTAAAAGTGGGAAATCCAATTACAGGTAATTGAAAGTTTACCATTTAACATATGCTTATCAACCCACCATCAGGAGCATTCTCTATGAATTGTATACAGGAGGCTGCTGTCTCTTCAATGGATTTTGACCAGCCACCAAGATTTCCAGCAAAGTAAGGGGAGATGCTAGCAGAAATCTGGTTAAAGTATGATACCTGTTTCAAAAGAAAATGCAATATTTTAATTGCTTGCTGACTTAGGGTTTTCTCAAGGGAGGATTGAATCTTTCTGGTGTTGAGGAGGCTAAGACCCTAACCTTCCAGAAAGGATCTGAAAGGATGACCTTAATAAGGATTCCACTGGTGTGGACATACATTACAGAATAACAGTTAATTAGGAAACCTGGATAAAATCTCTGTATCTGTAAGAGCAAATTAATCTGCAGATGTTTCATCAGACTTACGGTGCATGAGCTGCTGTCAATAGCATGGATGAGAAATCCAGCACATATGATTTCACTTCTGATGTGCTGTGAAGAAGGTGGGACTGATGGCAGGATAACCGACTGCACTGCCACCGTGTAAGTGTTACTGAAAGATCAAAGGACATTTCTAAGCTCTTACAAGAAATGAAGAATAGTTGTTAGAAAATTAATTCCTGTAGTTAATGCAGTTTATTTATATAGGTAGAAGCGACACTATGAAGACCCAGATCTTCCAGGTGAGTGGTCTGCCTTAGAAAACGTTATGGCTACATTCAAGTGTAGGAAATAGTAATAATGGTCACAGGTGTGTTCTGCCCAAGAAGTACATATACTTTGCATAACTCCACAGAGTTGGAGTTAGCCTCCAAACTGGTTTTATTGTGCCCCAATGGGTTGTAATTTCAGTCTCTTCTTTTTCACTTAAAAAAAAATAGACATTGTTCTAAGGAACTCTTGAACAACTATAGACTAAAACCCTATAGACTAAAAAACAGAAGTCTTCCTTCAGTCCACCCTAACACAATCCTCTCTCATTTTAGAAATGACTGTTGACATTTCAATATGTATCCCTCCAGACCTTTTTATTATTATATAACATTTATGTAAGCAAATGCTTAGATTTTTACATAAATATTAACATTTTATGAATATTGCTCTACAATTTGAATTTTTACCTACCAATAAATCTTTGGAGATGTTTCTGTATCAGTGCCTCTATAGTTACCTCATCCTTTTTAATGGTTACACAGTACTCTGCAGTATGGCTCTATCATAATTCATAAGATAGACCTTCAGTTTATAGCTAACAACTTTTGTCATAATAAATTATACTATACTGAACATCCATGTGCATTAATATTCATATATGTGTGAGATTATTTCTATAGGTCAGCTTTGACATTAGAAATGATGCTCAGTAGTTCCAGGCATAGACCTTACCTGTCCTGGCAACTTCCATTTCTTATCTCTTTGGACACTTCCCCTTAGAACCCAGACCCGGTGCTCCCAGAAGTCCAGTGCCCACAGAGATGATGGACAGCCCTTGTTGGCAGCTAGTCGTTTTGGAGGTCTAGCACCATTGGGCCTTTGTAAAACTCTAAACCAAATCCTGGTGTTTTATTTGGCTTTCACTGCTTACTGATAATGGAAAGTCTCAATGATTTTCTAAATATGCATGGTTTTAAATGTTCATAGTACAAAAGGAAAGGGAACTGCTTTAGGAATCTTGCAAGGCACTTTACATACATGTGGCATTTAATAAATGATTTTTTTAATGATAATTAAAGGTCCTAGAAAATATTCAGATGAACATCATTCAAGATCAGAAATGCCTATGTTGCCTTCCTTATTTTCATATCAACTTTTTCTTTCTACTCTATACTATAAATCATTGCAACAACACTTGAATTGCATGTACTCACCCATCTTTGAGAGGCCTTCTTCGTGATACAAGTATTACCAAGTCTTTGAGTTTGTCACCATTTACTATAGGACAAGTGATGTGGTATATCTGATCATCTTCACTCACCCAGTCTACGACTTCACAGGACCTATGGAAACAGAACCGTGAAAAGAAAGGCTGCACTTTTCTCTCTGCTAGAATAAAGCACTCACTTCTATTGTTTGTTTGCATAACTTCATCATTGATGTCTGTTCACATAACCATTCTTCCAAAGACAGCAGTGTTTTTCAAAGTCCATCTTTAGAAAGCTGTTTGGTTAGATAGAATAATTATGCATATGATGGAGAGAATGGTGGCCATTGGATTCTAAGGTCACTGCCTTCAATAATCCAGAGAAAGGCATTTAATTGTTTGCCACAAAATTATTTTTCTGTACTATCAATATTTTGAAGACCAGTTTATTATAAGGACAGTCTAAGAAAGGACTCTTTGGTAAATGAATATGGGATATTGGAAAAAGCACTAAGTCTGGGATCAACTTGCCTTGTATTTCAGATTGCCACTTAGAAGCTATGTTATGTTAGGCAAGTCACTTTATTTTTTTCATTTGTAAAATGTAGATAATGATACCTATGGGGTTCTTGTGAGGGTTAAATGAAAATACTTGGCACAGTACCTAAACCATAGGAGGTGCACAAGAAAAGTAAGTTGAATTAGAATTCATTCATTCATTCCTCTGCATATGAAAAGAATTAACATCAAAGTTTAGGCATTGTTCTTGCTAAAAACTTTGTACTTACAGAGTATCTACAAATACTGATGCAAAAAAACCATGAAGTGTTTCCTCTTCTCTCGGAGTGTTTATTATGATAACATTAACCATGATGGATGGATGTAAATGTAACACATGACCCCAGAGGTGTTTCACTCTAGTGGTAAAATTGTCTATTACATGGCATTAATCATAATGAGGTTTAGCCATTTTAAAGCTAAACCTCTACCTTGTCAAGATTAGGAAGTAAATGGTAATGCTTAATCTACTAAGAAGCCCATTTCACCAATCCTTCCCTTTCAGCAAGGTGTCCAGGGAGGCCCTGAGAGCTGTAGCCCGGAAGCCAGGACTCCCTGGGGAAGGGGGCATGGCCTGAATGCCATCAGTCTGGGTCAGTGCAGTGGACAGGGTGCGTGGCCCTGATCAGAAGGGAGAGGACCAGAAGGCAGGAAGGAGCGCCCTTCCCCTCCGCACTCACACGGCTGCCTTTCAGCTGCTCACCGGGAGTGCTGCCTCACAGAGAAAGAAGGAACTGCTAATTAAATATCAAGAGTGGGAAGTGGGAAGGACAATTAGATAATTACTTCCTCAAGAACAATGAAATTGTGTATGAAAATACAAGAGTGTGGAATTCAGAGCCTGACAGACCTGGCTTCCAATTCAGTTCCTGTCACTGTATTGCCTGTGTAATCTTGGCAAGTCTCAGAGACTCTCTCTTGTTAAATAGGAATATCAAATTTGCATCAAATTTGAAGAGTTATTGGTGGGATTACAATAGATACAGATAAAGCATGTCAACTCAATACAGATGATGAATAAATTATTATAATTTTTGTTTTGTGTCTCTCAATAGCACTTGCAATTTTCTGTGTAGAGCAAGCTTTAAAAAATACTCTTTAATAAAACAATGGGTCATATGTTGGGCAATAGACATGGACTGCATTACGGAGATTACTTTTTACATGTCAGGGTTAGTTAAGAAAATATTTTAAATGGATTCTTACACATAATGGGGGTCCCACAAAGGTCGCTTGGTAAAGTCTGACAAGAGATGATAAGCCAAGTGTGCTGGTCTTTCCACATGCTTTTCAACCCAAATAGATAAAATATCATGCTCTTCCAGAGTATAAATTTTTATCTAAAAGGTAAAAATGAGAAAAAATAAATTGTGGAAGAAAAATGAATGTTTTTACTTTAAAAACTATGCACATATATGTAGTCCTAGGTTGATTACTAAGGTATCTGGGCACCTGGATAATAATGAAGCCAGACGATGACAATTTCACTTCAAATACTTGAATGTCTAGAGTTCAGACCAGGATGCTCTTTTCCTGTGTACTCCGTACAGTATATAACTTGGGTTATTTAATTACAGTTTTTCTCATGAAAAAATAAAGAATGTAAGCTATTCTCTCTTTATCTCCTTATGATATTTCCCTGTCTCTACCACGGACAACAGAAAGTATCACCTAGCTGCTAGGCAAATCAGTGCCCCATCTGCCCCCAGAGACCTTAGAGCTAAGGCTACAGTCTCAGACACTTTCCCAGGATGCCAGGCATGTCTTCAGCGGGCCATGGGGACCCAAGAAGCAAGCCACCACCTCTAGAAACAACTCAGCCTCTCAACAGGCCCAGGGAGGCACCATGTTTCTTCCGAACTAAGCAGTCTTTATTTGTGAATACAAGGGCTCACCCTCCTGAGAAGCCAATTCCTGGGTTTCTAATACTTGTTATTCCTTAGACAAGAGGAGTCCTGTCTTGGGGAGCCATCTGACATATACTTAAACATTACTGTGCTTTTGCCAATAATCAGAGATACGTGTTTGGCTATGAGCACATTTCTGTCCTGCCCATTTTCTCCATCTCTTTCAGGGTGCTTTAAAGTTAGTTTTGAAATTCGCCATCTTATAATCATTCCCATGGCAACAAGCTGTGAGAAGACAAACATAGGGTTAAGACTTCAGTGCCGGAATCAAGCAGATGGAAGAATCAGGCTGTGAGGGAGAGGCCTTTATTTAAACATAAATCTCTTCAAGGAGAGAGTGAAGAAATGAGAAACTGACTAAAAGCAGCTTAGAGAGAAAAGGAGTGGCCTTTCTATTCTTCCTATCCAGTTGACCTTCATGCCAAGCCTGTCTTTAAATCAAACCAGCAAAGGTGGATATGACCTGTACCCTTAAAACCTACCAAACAGAGGGAAAACTGAACAGTGAAAGAAAAATGTTCCAGATGGTGACTGAGACAGCCCACATGGACAGAACCAACTGCCTCTTTATAGCAGGAGTAAAAGGAGGTTCACTGGTATAAAGCCAGAGGAAAGTCACCGTATCACAGCTAGTTGGTCTCATGGCTCTAGCCTGGGCTTCTGGGCTCGGCATCTGAGAGGAGGTGAGGGCAGGTGGCCAGGGTGAATGTGGCCTTGGGGGCAGCTGTGGTCTGTCTGGTGGAACTGGGGTGGAGTGGCATGCGATACTGGGCTGAGCACTTAAGAGCTGGATTGTGTTCCTCCCCAGATTCATATATTAAAGTCATCACTCCTAGTAACTCAGAATGTGACCTTACTTGGAAAGTGGATACTTGCACATGTAATTCGTTAAGATGAAGTTATACTGCAGTAGGGTGGGCCCCTAATCCAGCATGACTGGTGTCCTTACAAAAAGGGGAAATTAGGACACAGACAGGTGCACTGGGAGAACGCCACATGAAGATGAAGGGAGAGATCGATGGATCTATAAACCGAGGAACACCAGAGATTGCCTGCAAACCCCCAGAAGTTTGGGGAGAGGCCACACCAGGTTCTCCCTCATTCCTTCGGAAGCGATCAACCCTGCTAACAGCTTGATCTCAGACTTCAGCTTCCTTAACTATGCATTTCTGCTGTTCGATTTTGTGACGCGGTTCTGGCAGCCCTGGGAAACAGACCACTTCAGCACTTTCCCAGGGGCTGCTGCCCAGGTTATAGCCGCACGCGGCTGTGTCCTCCTGGAGCCAAAGCAAACGCCAAGCTGAGTAGCTGCCCTTACATCCTGCCCTCACTGCCCTTATCCAGCACCGAGTACAGTCCTGGGTAAGTGACTGGTACTGTGATCCTGCCCCCAGAAGGTGAGAAGCCGACAGCCTGTCTTACTGCGCTGCCGTCAGAACCAGCGACGCAGATGCTGCTAGAGCAGGCAAGGACAGGCAACGGTTGGTATCAGCTGTTTTTTTTTTCTGAAATTGTTTATTTTTAATTAATTAATTAATTAAGTTTTTTATTAAGGTATCATGGATATACACTCTTACGAAGGTTTCACAAGAAAAACAATATGGTTACTACATTCACCCTTATCGAGTCCCCCCCATACCCCACTGCAGTCACTGTCCCTCAGTGTAGTGAGATTGGTGTCGGCTCTTTTTAACCCGACTATTGTAGAAATGCAAACTCACTCAGTGAAAAATTCTCCAAGGCAAGACCAACTCTCCAAAGAAACAAGTTCCCTTTCATGTTCGGAAGAATACAGGTTAAATTCCATTCGTAACCAACTCAAACTTTTTATCATTTGGTGCCTGGAGATTTTTATTCTCTGAAATGATGTTTAAAGTAGGTAGGCTCAAAATCTGCCGGAGCTTACTAATAGTTTACTAGTGATATTTTCCTTTCATTCTAATACAATTCTACAAATCCAAATAATGGATTTGGATGTCTAAGTAGCATGTGAGAAAATAACTCAAAATTACAGAATTTGTACTATGTTGACAATGTGTTACTGAAATTACACTGTGGGCAGGAGGACAAACTAGTCTGTAGGGAGGCCTGTGGCTGGTGGTGGGGGGTGCTGACTTTTCTCGGGGGTGCCTAGGGGATTACACCCCCGGCTAAGGGGAGGAGAATTGCCAGATGGAACTCTGGGGCCAGCCCCTCCCCAACTTCAACTAGAATAGCTCCCTCTGGTCTGTTTCCTATACTGGGTTTTGTTCTGGGGGAAAGGACTGCAAGTGGTCCTTGCCCTTCTGGCCCTCACTGTAGCTTTTCCAGCACACTCTCAGATGCTCCCTAACTAAAAAGCTACTACTGTCAGACCAGTCTCCTACCCATGCTATTGCCACCTGAAGCTTTGGCTCAAGCTACTCACAGCTTAGAAAGGGCCCTTTGTCTCTCCAGCAATCTGCTCCTTACACCATTTTCAAGGAGAAAAGAATCACCCACCTCCAAAATTCTGTTTCTCTCTTCCCTTTCTTTGAATTGCCTAAGAGCTGACCTTAATAGTTTCAATAGTGTAATCTCTCACTTGTTTATAAACCACCTCAAAATTATTCTTCAGCTATTTCATGTATATATGTGATGTTTCCAAAATAGACTATAAGCCCCTTTAAGAAGAGAGTATACCTATTATTAATTCCAGCTTTATATATTGAAAATGAAATATGGGTTAAAACACTAAGTACTACCCGGTTTCATTACAAATACCAGAAATCTTAGACTTTTGCCATCTAACTAACTTATCTCAAAAACAAGTATAGATTTTAAAACCTGAGTACGATTCTTAACAGAGAGCTATATTATAAGAATTATTCAACTAAAAGATGACAGAAAAAGATGAGAGCTGTATTTTAAAATTTAAACAAAACCTTTAAAAAGTAGGAAAGAAGAGGGAGATAACTCAGAAAGAAAAAATCAGATTTTTATCATATATATAAAGACATGAAGGGCTTCAAATTCAATAGAGATAACATAAGAATGCTCCTTTAATTACACAATATCCTCTAATAAGTATAAAAATTGTACAAAAATTGAGAATTAATTATTGATGGGTCTCCTTAGACACTGGTAAATATCCCATTTATTTGTTTAGGTTTGTAACTGGCCTCAAACTCCCAAAGAGCTGAAGTTTTACTATATTATCTGACTTCCTGAAATGTGCTTTCTTCCTTCATTCCAGACACAAATTTGTCCTTTCCAATGCTGTTCATGAGTGCTCAGATGCCAGCACTGATGCAAGAGGCAGATTTTGTATTAGTAAAAGAAAACAGTCTTGAAGCATCTTTTATGAAGAAGAGACAACTTTGTTATGTTAAACCTGTATTTCTACATCACTGACCAAGCATGATGGAAACCTAAGTGGATCCAAAGAGGTTAAGAAAGATCCTGAAAGGATTCAGTAGTGACGGCAAAGACATAATAAAAGCCAACAACCTGGAACAAAACACACAGAGGAGGTCAGAGATGAAAAGAATCAATGAAGCAGCATCTGAATTCACTTCAATTTCAGGGTAAGGGACCATATCATTTATTATCCAAACCAGAACACTGAGGCACTGGTAATAATTATGATGGGACAACCAGAAATGTCCCCAGAAAACCAGGACATACAGTCATCCTATTTTAGAGGCTGCTGCTTCACTGATGACAAAAAGCAGCACACAGTGAAATATGAGCACAAAGAGCTGGCATCTTCGAGCATCTGCGGAGTACCAGGCACCGCCATGTTCTGGAACGGCTGTGGTGAGCTAAACAGCTCTCAGTCTAGTTAGTGTGGGCATTGGCTTCAGAGGTCTCCTGATATACCTCTGAGATTAGATAAAATTAAAATCCACATTGTATACATTTATTTAAACTTGATGACATGGAAACACTGTAAAAGGTGCTAAGAGAGATAAAGAAATCAAGACAAGGCTTCTTTCTTAAGAAGTTGATAATAGTGTTAGGGAAAAAGGCCATGTGTAAAAAAGTTATTATGTAAGATTTAAATATCAATTCAATGTAGCTGTGTAGGAAATATGACAAGATAGTGCATGATTAACTAATTAATCTTGAGGAAGTAAGTGTTAAAGGACTTCTTAGAGAGACGTTCCTTCACTCAGGGGTGATAGGAGTGGCTTTATGGAGAAGTGTGAGTCCTGGCTCTCGAAGGCCAGGTGGGATTTGGGCAGATGGAGAGGAGAGAGAGATGGAACATGCGAACTGCGCTCGGAGGTAGGGTTGTGCAGGCGTACTTGAAGGACCCTAATCAGTCAGTGTGGAATAGGAGGGACAGGATTGGGAAGAGGCTTGACTCTTAGAAATAGTTTCCCAGGAAGACTGTTTACCTTCACAGAAGGAGCAGAACCACTACCATGAGAACTTGCGTTTGTGAAGGACAATGGGTTGTGCATGTACATGGATGCCTCCTACCTTTTCCACAGCACTGGTAACCTCCCAACCACTTTTGGCTGCCAGGTTTTTGAGAGCTTCCACATTGCTATTACTCAGGGTTACCTAAAACACAAATATTTTAAAAGCTGTGGTTCAATGCACAGATATGTGACCAAATATTTTCTGTTTAGAAAATGGGCACTGTTAGAGTCAGAGTGATAATGCTGAGTTTAGAGCTAAGCTACAGGTAACATAGTTTCTGTCTTGAACTGTTAATTCAGAGTTCACACAAGGTAACATGAGGCCTGTATGCTTAGCAAATTAGACTCATTTTAACTGGTGTCCTGAGCAAAGACACAGTTACCTCTCTGTATGCCTTGTGATAAACACCCAATAACTTGGGTTTACTTTTATATTTTATGGTCAAAAACACTGAAAGAATTAACACTTTGTTGTTGCATTATAAAAACGCAAACTGGTAGGCATGTCATTCAGCACAAATCATGGTAAGACACCAGATCCGATGTCCCAAGCTGCTGGAATGCACTTGATGGCAGAGGCTCCTGGGTAGCCTGTGGTTTGGGAACTGTATTTGTAATTCAAACATGATGATGAAACTGGTTGGTTACTGATAACTTGGTTTTGTTTCATTTTGAAATGACTGGTTGATAGAAGTCAGCTTTTCACCTAGCCTGTGCAGGCAAAACCTGAATCAGCTAAACATGGGGATTTCCATTTTGTAATGATGTGATTTTTGTACAGAGAGCTCCAAATCATAAAACCATCACCTGGTTGTTTATATCCCAGTGTACACAAAGTGGAACCTCTTCTTTGTGGGAAATAACATATTTTCTGGAAAAAAAATTAAAACTTTAAATAACAGTTTTCTTCTCTGCATTTAGCACACAACAGTAACCATGGCACTTTCTTAAGCTGAAATCAGCAGTTTTTAAAAGCTTCTTTTACTGGTGGAACAATCAGGAAAAACAACTTTCATCACGGTAGCCTCCACAGTCAGAGAACATTGTACCTTCTCTTTTTACATTATGTGGGAATTGAGGGGGGCTCTTTGTTGTGCAGTTGTCAGATAAGAGAAGATTCCATAAAATCCTTACCCCTAGGTCCCTTACCTTCCCAGGCGAATTCTCTTGCGAGCCATGGCTCCACGATACCGTCTAAAATCATCCTTTCAAGAAAATCAAGGTCAGTCAATAAATGTCTAATATTTAAGTGTTATAATCCTAAGGTCTCTCTTCTAAGTCAGTTGAAAATGCTAAGGGGGATCACACATTGTCTCTGAATGAACTACCATCACCCACAAAGGGCAGGTGCCTGGATAAAAATAGCATTTACAGCTGTTTTCTTTCCCTTTTTAACATGGTGATTGTTATCATTTCTGTAACCAGAATTACACATATGCCTTAATGTAGAGTTTTTAGGAAGGTGAAAGTTGGCAATAAAGCAGCTGTAGACAAGGGGAAGACATAATTCTGATGAATGAGCAGCAGCACGGAGAACTGGATGTAAAGTGGGAGAAGAGGGTCAGAAATGGGGCACAGGAGCTGATATGCCTTCCACAGCTGTGCGTGGCCGAGCAGTGGTAAGGGCTTGAGGGCCTTCATCATTCCAACAACTGAGTACAGGGAACTGGAGGGAAAAAAAAAGCCCATTTTACTTGGTGATGCAGGAAAGAGGGAAAGCCAAAGGTGAATAGCCATGGAGGTTGTTGCTGGGTGAAGAAATTCAGGTAGAGCTCTGACCAAACTTCCATGCTAGTGACTAACCTTTGACATGGGTTTGATTTTGGGAAATAGGACCAGTTCTTCCTTATCATTGATCGCATTATAAATGAGAAAAGCACTGTTGATGTGACGGCCTCGGCCCTCCGACCACTCCTGACAGTCAAAGGCCTCCACACGCACTCCCACTTCGACACTGCAGAGGGTGACACAGGGCAGTGGGCAGAGAACCAGAGCGCCCCTGGCCGCTGCCCACCACCACCACCTCCTCCAAGCAAGGAAGAGAACCAGGGCTCTGGGCTTTTCCTTTGTTGTCTGAAAATATATGAAACTCTTAAAATCCATTTCATCAGGTTGGCAGATCTGATGTATAAGACCTGGGGAGCATTTCCACTTTGCTTTCTCAATTTCATTTGGGAAAAAGGCCAATTGGGACTTTAAAAATACTTATGAACATATTTTGGTAAGGGGGAGGGTAGAGCATTTCTCCCCTAAAAACAATAGTTCTGTAATTTAAAAGCATCAAACACTAAAACTAGCCAGGAAACATACTCTTTTTTACATTTAGAAAGAAAAAATATTAAATCTTTTCATTGTATATTAAGAATAATACAAACTGGGAAGTGGTCTGAACGTCATGGTTTTAGACGACAGGTGCATTCTGAGTCAGCTGACTGTTTTGCCACTGGTACTCTTGAGAGTGAAACGAGGAGTTAGTAATTATGACAGGTACAAGCCAAGACCCTCCTGGACTAACCGGGAGAGAGAGTCACCCTTATTATGAGACAAAAACCCAAAACCCATCACAATTTATGAAGTGTAAGGGGCCTCCAAACAGCACACAGGGTTAAAATGCGTGTCTACGGATTTTAAGGATTGAGTGAAGTTTGAAAAAAAATGAGAAGGAACTTGGTTACTTGAAAGTAGTCCCTTACCTCCAGATTGAAATAAAAAAAATTATTTATGTGCAAGTTTGAAATTGTCAATAGCAGCTGAAGAGCCCTAGACACTCTTTACCAGGTCTGAAATGTATTGTTGACGATGGCGTTGAAGACAAGCCGATCTCCAACTGTAGACGGTCCCCGGAACTTAAACATATCCACAGACTTCAGAAGGGGATGCACCTGACAGAGGCGGCTGGTGAAACAGGGAAAAGGGAGGGAGAGAGGAAAGCAATTATCCTTCAAAATATTTTCATGAACTGCTGATTCATTGGACAGATGCAATGGACAAATATTCAATATGCTTTCTAAGTAAACATCTCTTTTAACTCAAGAGTGAAATAAATAACTGGATTATGTGTGTTGAGAGTGGTTCTGTACACTCCCTGCAAATATTCTGGGAAATACCATGTCCCCAAGTCAGAAGATCTTTACCGGGATGCTGGTTTTTCTGCTCCTGTGGTGACAGTCCTGCTCTGGTTTTGTTCCCTATGAAAGTTCTTTGAAAAACCAACCAATATCTTTTGTTCTAATTTAAGGCTCATGACTACAATCACAGGAAACCGTGATCCCGGGTTGGAGAGGGGAACGAACTGTCAGCTGTTGCCATTCACACTAGTTCCTTAGCTCCGTAGTTAACTGAATCCACCTACATATTAAAAGACTAATTTTTTTTTACACAGAAAAATTACCTACACAAAGCCTGAAAGGCTACATGGTACACATTTTACAATTTTTTTCTGTGTGAAATTTTGAAATATTTATAAAGAATATTTAATCCCAGATAGCCACTTCCATAATTTTCTACATTTTAGATTTCCACTGCAGTTACTCTGAAGAATCGTGCCAACAGTAACTGAACAACAGACTCTGCCAAAGCTGATTATATCATAAGCCTTTATAAAAGAACAGGTTCAAATACTTTATTGTCATTGAGAGTGACAATGTCATTTTAAAAACAAGCTCTCTTATTTGTACATAACTTATAGGAAAGATAAGTACAGGTTTCTAACTATAGTCATAAGTATAGAGATACTACTAATAAAATTCACTTAATTTTGGTAAAATAAAGCTTAACAATTTTTGATGATTACAGAAATTGTCAGTCGGGCAGATTCTGTTCAAATGTGTTTTCAGAGTACACCATGTTCCTTAAACCTGCTCAATACCTACATGGTTCCATTAAGAATAAAATAACCTTTTTTGAAACTGAAGAGCATTTAAAAGTACTCTCTAAGTTCTTCCCTTTCTCTTGTCTTATTTTTCAGTTAATCCTTTGACAATAATGATTCTTACCAGCACCTTGGAAAGTCAGACCTAATTGTAAATTGCCTTTTAAAAACTTTGTAACTTGATTAATTTTAAGTGTGAAGGTCGTCTTCTATTTCTGTTCTGCATCTCCTTCGCCATGAGATCATTATGTCGCAGTGTCACAGAATCAACCTTCATAATTCAGAGTAAAGTATTAGCACTGTCATTTCATTTTTATTTTTGAGCCAAGAATGTAAACACTCACCTTCAAACAAAAGGACAGATGAAGGTAAACAGGTGAATGATGTATTTTCTCATTTTCATAAAAGGCAACACTGTCCTCTCCTTGTCTCCTTGACTAGCTCAATAACTGGGCTTCAGAATCTTTCTATTCTCTCCCCACTGAACCCAAATCACACACCAAAGGTCAAAACCAAGAACCTTGCGGAAATGGTAGCCACGGTCTCCATCCAAGCCATAATCTGGCCGCCAAATGTATTTCCATGATGGTTTGCATGGGGTGGGAGGACAAGTTCAATGCTCTGAACAGAGGTGCCCCTTGTGGAAACCACTCCTTCCTCTTCATCACAAATGAGATCTGAAAGAAGTAAGCATTCATAATTTGGGTGTTAATGGCACAACCTGGGGCTATGGCTTTTCCATCCTAGCAGCACACCTAACTAACAGGATTTTTAGAAAATTTAAAAATTATTCTCAAATACTTAAAACTACTGAGGAAATAAAAATGTTTTGTTCTGCAGAGTGACTTTCATCTGAATGGTGAATGTTTACAGTGAATTGGGTAAGAGAGCAGATAGCAAGGGCCTTTTAGAAATGGTATTCCAACCTACCTTATAAGTCTATCAGAGATTTGACTAAAAGAATGATGCATTTAAACAAGTTGTTCAGGGTGGAGGAAGGAGAGGTCAGGGAGGGGACAGGCAGAAAGAAATT
The DNA here is from genome assembly GCA_029783875.1 of Phataginus tricuspis. Lineage (NCBI taxonomy): Eukaryota > Metazoa > Chordata > Mammalia > Pholidota > Manidae > Phataginus > Phataginus tricuspis. The sequence goes on along the minus strand of JAQQAC010009165.1, from coordinate 28,532,551 downwards.
TAGGGATTGACGGATATGTCATTATCTTGATTATAATGGTTTCATGGGTATATATACATGTCTTGAAACTTATCAAATTGCACTATTTAAATTGGACTATGTCTGGTATGTCTGGTACTATATATGATCTGTTCTTGTGCCAGTACCTCAACAAAGTTGTTGAAAAAGAAAGGAACTGAGCTATAAAGGGCCACAGATCCTGCCAATCTGGAATAGTTTGCTATAGTAGTAACTTCAGAGTGGGAATGGGCCTTCTGAGGTTGTTTTCCGTTGAATGCAGTCACGAACAGAGAAGACACAACGTGCTGTATTTCTCAGTGTCCTTCCGCTTCTTTTGAATCATATCTGCTTCATTTACTGACAAACTGGTTTTTACTCTCAACAATGGAGAAATCATTTACTCTGGCTGCAAAGTAGTAAAATGTATTCAATTGTGTTTCCTGCATCATCTGGCGAATCACCAGCTAGGCTTAAATCTCATGTGCTCTTGTTGAGAAAGTGGGGGGAGAATTCACAAATCAGGGGGACCATCGTGGTTATACTGTCAGAGGCAGAGCTGAGCTTGCAGTGTAAGAGCGCAGATACGCCCAACTGTGTTGGTAACTGGGAATGGGGACATTCTTGTCGTATATAAGCAAGCAGAGAAGTGTGGCTACAGAGAACTTAAGCTGCATTTCCTAATGAAAGTTTTACACTTATAATTAATTGATGGTCTTCCTTTTTTATTTTTTTCCCTTTCATTCCAGTGATCATTTCAGTCTCCTGCTTACAAACTTGTCAGTAACTCCCCGTAGTCCTCACATACAAGCCCCAATCCTCCCTAGGACCCCTAGCCCTTCCTTAGCGTTCCTTCCTTGTCTGGCCTATATGGCCTCTACAGCCACAGGCGGTCTGAGTGCCAAGAACACCCCTCCCACCCCCATCATATTCTCTCTCAGTCTATCCCTTTGTTCCAACCACACTGGCCTTTTTTCAGTTCCTACAATCGAGTGCTGTCCACATCAGGGCAGTTGAATGCTGTTCCCTGTCAGTGTCAGTTCCACTGGCCACCACTCTACCTTCTTTCTGCTTTGGCTCATTTCAGTCATCACCTGCTCAGGAAAGCCTTCCCTGACTTCCACGGCCAATTAATTATGATCTCTCCTTCTTTCTCAGTTATAGTTTTATGTTTATTTCTGTGATCTTTGATTATCTGACCCACTAGATCCTACTTCCTTTTGACAAAAGCTGACTTTTTTGTCATGTTTTTTTTAATTGAAGTATCGTTGATATACAATCTTGCTTTCAAATATAGAACACAGTGGGTTCAATAGTTATCCATATTATTAAATCCTCACCCCCACTAGTGCAGTTACTATCTGTCACCACAGTAAGATGTTACACAATCATTAGCTATATTCTCCATGCTTTACTACCATCCCTGTGATCAACATAGTATATTTGAGAATTTTTGGGCCCCTTTATCCCCATCACCCTTCCCACCCACCCACCCTAACCTCTCCCCCATGGTAACCACCAGTCACTTCTCAGTGTCAATGAGTCTACTGCTGTTTTGTTCATTTTGTTTTGCTTTGTTTTTATATTCCACAACTAAGTGAAATCATATGGTATTTGTCTTTCTTTGCCTGGCTTATTTCACTTAGCCTACTATCCTCTAGGCCCATCCATATTGTTGCAAATGGCAGGATTTTCTTTTTTATGGGTGAATAATATTCCATTGTGTATATGTACCACCTCTTCTTTATCCATTCATCTATTGATGGACACTTAGGTTGCTTCCATATCTTGGCTATTGTATATAATGCAGCAATAAACATAGGGGTGCATATATCTTTTTGAATTAGGGATTTTCTTTTTTTGGGGGGGTGGTAAATTCCTAGAAGTGGAATTACTGGATCAAATGGTATTTCTATTTTTAGTTTTTTGAGGACCCTCCATACTGCTTTCCGTACTGCCTGCACCAATTGACATACCCATCAATAGTGTAGGAGGGTTCTCATTTCTCCACATCCTCACCAACATCTGTTATTTCCTGTGTTTTGGATAGTGGTCATTCTAACTAGTGACCATTGCTGGTGACCAGTGAGGTGATAGCTTATTGTAGTTTTGATTTGTGTTTCCCTGATGATTAGTGATGTGGAGCATATTTTCATGTGCCTATTGGGTATCGTATTTCATTTTTGGAGAAGTATCTGTTCAGGTCCTCCACCATTAAGTTATTTCTTTTTTTTGGTTTGAGACATATGAGTTCTTTATATATTTTGGTTATTAATGCCTTATTGGATAAATCATTTACAAATATATTCTCCCATACTGTAGGTTGCCTTTTTGTCCTGCTGATGGTTTCCTTTGCTGAGTAGAAGCAGTTTAGTTTGATGTAGTCCCACTTGTTCATTTTTTATTTTGTTTCCCTTGCCCAAGGAGATGTGTCCAGGAAAAAATTGCTCATGCTTATGTTCAAGAGATTTTGCCTATGTTTTCTTCTAAGAGTTTTATGGTTTAATGACTTACATTTAGGTCTTTGACCCATTTCAAGTTTACTTTTGTGTATGGGGTTAGACAATAATCCAGTTTCATCCTCTTGCATTGTAGCTGTTCAGGTTTCTCAACACCAGTTATTAAAGAGGCTATCTTTTCCCCATTGTATATTCATGGCTTCTTTATCATATATTAACTGACCATATATCAATTTGGTTTATATCTGGGCTATTCTGTTCCAGATCTATGGGTCTGTTCTTGTGCCAGTACCATACTGTTTTGATACTATTTTACTGTAGCTTTATAGTATAGCTTGAAGTCAGGGCATGTAATACCCTGAGTTTTGTTCTTCTTTTTCAGGATTGCTTTGGCTATTCAGGATCTTTTGTGGTTCCATATGAAGTTTAGGATTATTTCTTCTAGGTCATTGAAAAAATGCAGTTGGTATTTTGATAGGGATTGCACTGAATCTGTAAATTGCTTTCGGCAGGATGGCCATTTTGACAATACTTATTCTTCCTATCCAGAATCATAGGATAGATTTCCATTTATTTGTGTCTTCTTTAATTTCTCTCATGAGTGTCTTATGTCTTTCAGAGTATAGGTCTTTTACTTCCTTGGTTAGGTTTATTCTTAGATATTTATTCTTTTTGATGCAATTATAAATGGAATTATTCTCCTGATTTCTCTTTCTGTTAGTTCATTGTTAGTGTATAGGAATGAAACAGATTTATGTGTATTAATTTTGTATCCTGCAACTTTGCTGAATCCAGTTACTAGTTCCAATAGTTTTCTGGTGGAGTCTTGAGGCTTTTCTATGTATAATATCATGTATTTTGCAAATAGTGACAGTTTAACTTCTTCCTTACCAATTTGGATGCCTTTTATCTCTTTTTGTTGTCTGATTGCCATGGCTAGGATCTCCAGTACTATGCTGAATAAAATAGGGGTAAGAGTGGACCTTTTTGTCTTATTCCTGATCTTAGAGGAAAAGTTTTCAGCTTTCATCATTGAGTATGATGTTGGCTGTGGGTTTGTTGTTTTTATTATTTTGAGGTTTGTACTTTATAACCATTTTGTTGAGAGTTTTTATCATGAATGGATGATGAATTTTGTTAAATGCTTTTTCAGCATCCACTGAGGTGATCATGTGGTTTTTGTCCTTTTTGTCAGTGTGGCTGATGATGTTCACTGATATGCGAATACTGTGCTGTCCTTGTATCACTGGAAAAAGTCCCACTTGGTCATGATGGATGATCCTTTTGAGGTATTTTTGAATTTTTCAGGGTTTTTGCATCTATATTCATCAGGGATATTGGTCTATAATTTTCTTTTTTTGTTGTGTTTTTGTCTAGTCGTGGTATTAGAGTGATGCTGGTCTTACAGAATGTGTTTGGAAGTATTCTCTTCTATTTTTTGGAATACTTTAAGAAGGATAGTTATTAGCTCTCCCTTAAATGTTTGGCAGAATTCATTCTGTGAAGCTATTTGGTCCTGAACTTTTGTTTTTTGGGAGTTTTTTGATTACAATAAAGGCTGACTTTAAAAAAATTCTGATGTAATTCCTGAATATGAGTGCTTAGTAAATATTTATTGAATCAATGAATGGGCAAATTAACTTAACTTTGCTGATTTATTCCACATTCATAGTCCTTACTATCAACAGAATAATTTTAGGTAACAAAATGATTGACCTGATTTACACTTCTCTCTACTATTTATTAGAGTTCCCATTTTCCCATTTTTGTAGATTCTTCAATTTTTTCTAATTTTTTGGGTGTGAAATAGTATCTCATGTTAGTTATAATTTGCATTTCCCTGATTAATAATGAGGCCCAACATCTTTTCATATGTATTTTAAACTTTCTTGTTATCTCTCAATGACATGTCTATGTCATTCACTTCCAATGTTACTTCTTTCCCATTCCTTTTATCCTCTCCTTCTGGAACTTTGGATGCACGTTAGCCTTCTTACTCCAGATCTCTATGTCTCCAAATTTCTCATGTATTTCCCATTTCTTTGTTTATCCATCTGCAATTCTGAAGGGGTTACTTCTAGTTTACTGTCTTTATCTGCTATTTAATTCATTCATTAAGTTCTAAATTTTAATTATTAGATATTCTTTTTGTATAGAAGTTCTCTGTTTCTTTGTCAAAACTTCTAGGTAATTTTTTTGTTCTTCCATAATGCTTTTTGATACTGTTTTGTTAACATTCTTATTCGCATTCTTTATGTGATAAATTCAATATCTGTAGTCTTTGTAGGTCTCAATCTATTGTCTGGTGCTTCTTCTGGATTTTGATGACTTGTTTATATTTATAATTTATGATTTTTGATTAGGAGCTCAAATTCCTCGGCTCTCTGTTTGTTGGAATTCTTGAGGGCTGGACTAAAAGTCATTTCTCCAGGGCATTTGCATTAGTGACTGCAGATCGCCTGGAAGTACCACCACACAATGACACTTCACACTCAGTTTCATGTGGTCTGTTTCAGTGCAAACAAGTAATGTGAATTCTGACACCAAATCTGCATGAGAATGTGCTTGTGATTGAATTCTCAATGGGAACTATTTTTCCCCATTCCACAGAGGGCTAAGGTGGAGATTGCAGAACTTCCTACCTGAACTCTCTGAGGGTTGGGACTTTTCCAGTTGATTCCCTGAGGGTATCCTCTTTTGGTGGTTGCAGCTTCATGCAAGGTTCCCTGATCTAACTGTCTACTTGACATGGGCTCCAGGCTTTGCTTGCTGAGCCTGTGCAGTCCCATTAAAACACAAGTTCCAGGTCTTCTACCACTGCCAGAGTCCTGAGGAGATACTGGCTCTTATGTCTCCTTACACTGCTGCATTTGTGTTTTCTAATCATTTCTGGAGTTCAAGCTTTTCTCTTATTTTTCTGCTGGCTGAGATGTGTTTGCAAAGATGTTTGTAAATATTTTATCTAGAAATTTTAGGTTTTCCAGAAACCAAGTATACCATATATTGCTGTAATAAAAATTGGATTGCTTTAAAATTAGACATTTAAAAGGCAGGTGAAATCTTAAATCCCTTCCAACCTCTCTCTCTGACTTTTTTTTTTTTTGCTATTATTAATGTACAATTACATGAGCAACATTATGGTAACTAGACTCCCCCTATTATCAAGTCCCCACCACATACCCCATTACAGTCACTGTCCATCAGCGTAGTAAGATGCTATAGAATCACTACTTGTCTTCTCTGCGTTATAATGCATTCCCCGTATCCCCCCCATGCTACATTATGTGTGCTAATTGTAATAGCCCTTTTTTCCCCCTTATCCCTCCCTTCCCACCCATCTTCCCCAGTCCCTTTCCCTTTGGTAACTGTTAGTCCATTCTTGGGTTCTGTGAGTCTGCAGCTGTTTTGTTCCTTCAGTTTTTTCTTTGTTCTTATACTCCACAGATGAGTGAAATCATTTGATACTTGTCTTTCTCCACCTGGCTTAGTTCACTGAGCATAATACCCTCTAGCTCCATCCATGTTGTTGCAAATGGTAGGATTTGTTTTCTTCTTATGGCTGAATAATATTCCATTGTGTATATACACCACATCTTCTTTATCCATTCATTTACTGGTGGATACTTAGGTTGCTTCCATTTCTTGGCTATTGTAATACTGCTGCGATAAACATAGGGGTGCATATATCTTTTTGAAACTGGGCTGCTGCATTCTTAGGGTAAATTCCTACGAGTGGAACTCCTGGCTCAAATGGTATTTCAATTTTGAGTTTTTTGAGGAACCTCCGTACTGCTTTCCACAATGGTTGAACTAATTTACATTCCCACCAGTAGTGTAGGAGGGTTTCCCTTTCTCCACATCCTTGCCAACATTTGTTGTTGCTTGTCTTTTGGATGGTGGCCATCCTAACTGGTGTGAAGTGATATCTCATTGTGGTTTTAATTTGCATTTCTCTGATGATTAGCGATGTGGAGCATCTTTTCGTGTGCCTGTTGGCCATCTGAATTTCTTCTTTGGAGAAGTGTCTGTTCAGCTCCTCTGCCCATTTTTTATTTGGCTTATTTGCTTTTTGTTTGTTGAAGTGCATCAGCATAATTTGGATGTCAACCCCTTATTGGAAATGTCATTTATGAATATATTCTCCCATACTATAGGATGCCTTTTTGTTCTGTTGATGGTGTCCTTTGCTGTACAGAAGCTTTTTAGTTGATATAGTCCCACTTGTTCATTTTTGCTTTTGTTTCCCTTGCCCAGGTAGATATGTTCATGAAGAAGTTGCTCATATTTATGTCCAAGAGATTTTTGCCTATGTTTTTTTCTAAGAGTTTTATGGTTTCAGGACTTACATTCAGGTCTTTGATCCATTTTCAGTTTACTTTTGTGTATGGGGTTAGACAATAATCCAGTTTCATTCTCCTTACATGTAGCTGTCCAGTTTTGCCAACACCAGCCTTAGAAGAAGCTGTCATTTCCCCATTATATATCCATGGCTCCTTTATCATATATTAGTTGCCCATATATGCTTGGGTTTCTATCTGGGTTCTCTAGTCTTTTCTATTGGTCTATGGGTCTGTTCTGGTGCCAGTACCAAAATGTCCTGATTACTGTGGCTTTGTAGTAGAGCTTGAAGTCAGGGAGCATAATTCCCCCCCACTTTATTCTTCCTTCTCAGGATTGCTTTGGCTATTTGGGGTCTTTTGTGGTTCCATATGAATTTTAGAACTATTTTCTCTAGTTCATTAAAGAATGCTGTTGGTATTTTGATAGGGATTGCATTGTATCTGTAGATTGCTTTAGGCAGGATGGCCATTTTGACAATATTAATTCTTCCTATCCATGGGCACAGGATGTGTTTCCATTTATTGGTATCTTCTTTAATTTCTCTCATGAGTGTCTTGTAGTTTTCAGAGTATAAGTCTTTCACTTCCTTGGTTAGTTTTATTCCTAGGTATTTTATTCTTTTGGATGGAATTGTGAATGGAATTGTTTTCCTGATTTCTCTCTCTGCTAGTTCACTGTTAGTGTATAGAGATGCAACAGATTTCTGTGTTTTAGTTTTGTATCCCACAACTTTACTGAATTCAGTTATTAGAGCCAATAGTTTTGGAATGGATTCCTTAGGGGTTTTTATGTACAATATCATGTCATCCACAAACAGTGACAGTTTGACTTCTTCCTTACCAATCTGAATGCCTTTTATTTCTTTGTATTGCCTGATTGCAGTGGCTAGGACCTCTAGAACTATGTAGAATAAAAATGGGGAGAGTGGGCATCCTTATCTTGTTCCCGATCTTAAAGGAAAAGCTTTCAACTTCTCGCTGTTAAGTATAATGTTGGCTGTGGGTTTGTCATATATGGCCTTTATTATGTTGAGGTATTTACCCTCTATACCCATTTTGTTGAGAGTTTTTATCATGAATGGATGTTGAATTTTGTTGAATGCTTTTTCAGCATCTATGGAGATGATCATGTGGTTTTTGTTGATGTAGTGGATGATGTTGATGGATTATTGAATGTTGTACCATCCTTGCATCCCTGGGATGAATCCCACTTGATCATGATGGATGATCTTTTTGATGTATTTTTGAACTCGGTCTGCTAATATTTTGTTGAGTATTTTTGCACCTATGTTCATCAGGGATATTGGTGTGTAATTTTCTTTTTTTGTGGTGTCTTTGCCTGGTTTTGGTATTAGAGTGATGTTGGCCTCGTAGAATGAGTTTAGGAGTATTCCCTCCTCTTCTACTTTTTGGAAAACTTTAATGAGGATGGGTATTAGGTCTTCAGTAAATGTTTGATAAAATTCAGCAGTGAAACCATCTGGTACAGGTGTTTTGTTCTTAGGTAGTTTTTTGATTACCAATTCAATTTCTTTGCTGGTAATTGGTCTATTCAGATTTTCTCTTTCTTCCTGGGTCAGGCTTGGAAGGTTGTGTTTTTCTAGAAAGTTGTCCATTTCTTCTAGGTTATCCAGTCTGTTAGCATATAATTTTTCATAGTATTTTCTCATAATTCTTTGTATTTCTGTGGCATCCATACTGATTTTTTCCTTTCTCATTTCTGATTCTGTTTATGTGTGTAGACTCTCTTTTTTTCTTGATAAAAAATCTGGCTAGGAGTTTATCTATTTTGTTTATTTTCTCAAAGAACCAGCTTCTGCTCTCATTGATTCTTTCTATTGTTTTATTCTTCTCAATTTTATTTATTTCTGCTTTAATATTTATTATGTCCCTCCTTCTACTGACTTTGGGCCTCATTTGTTGTTCCTTTTCTAGTTGCATTAATTGTGAGTTTAGACTGTTCATTTGGGATTGTTCTTCTTTCCTGAGGTAGGCCTGTATTGCAATATATTTCCCTCTTAGCACGGCCTTCACTGCGTCCCACAGATTTTGCAGTGTTGAATTATTGTTGTCATTTGTCTCCATATATTGTTTGATCTCTGTTTTTATTTGGTCATTGATCCATTGATTATTTAGGAGCATGTTATTAAGTCTCCATGTGTTTGTGGGCTTTTTCATTTTCTATTAGTAATTTATTTCTAGTTTCATACCCTTGTGATCTGAGAAGCTGGTTGGTACAATTTCAATCTTTTTGAATTTACTGAGGCTCTTTTTGTGGCCTAGTATATGATCTATTCTTGAAAATGTTCCATGTGCACTTCAGAAGTATGTGTATCCTGTTGCTTTGGATGGAGTGTTCTGTGGATGTCTGTTAGGTCCATCTGTTCTAATATGTTATTCAGTGCCTCTGTCTATTTATTTTCTGCCTGGTTGATCTGTCCTTTGGAGTGAGTGGTGTGTTGAAGTCTCCGAAAATGAATGCATTGCATTCTATTTCCCCCTTTAATTCTGTCAGTATTTATTTCACATATGTAGGTGATCCTGTGTTGGGCACATAGATATTTATAATAGTTATATCCTCTTGTTGGACTCACCCCTTTATCATTATGTAGTGTCCTTCTTTGTCTCTTGTTACTTTCTGTTTTGAAGTCTATTTTGTCTGATACAAGTACTGCAACTCCTGCTTTTTTCTCCCTATTAGTTGCATGAAATATCTTTTTTTCATCCCTTTACTTTCAGTCTGTGTATGTCTTTGGGTTTGAAGTGAGTCTCTTGTAGGCAGCAGATGGATGAGTCTTGTTTTTTTATCCATTCAGTGACTGTACATCTTTTGATTGGTGCATTCAGACCATTTACATTTAGGGTGATTATCGATAGATATGTACTTATTGCCATTACGGGCTTTAGATTTGTGATTACCAAAGGTTCAAGGGTAATTCCCATACTATCTAACAGTCTAATTTAACTCACTTAATATGCTATTACAAACACAACTTAAAGATTCTTGTTTTTTTCCCACCTTTTTCTTCCTCCTCCATTCTTTGTATGTTATGAATCATATTCTGTACTCTTTGTCTATCCCTTGGCTGACATCTGTTTAGTCTTAGGAATACTTCCATCTATAGGAGTCCCTCCAAAATGCACTGTAGAGGTGGTTTGTGGGAGGTAAATTCTCTCAGCTTTTGCTTATCTGAAAATTGTTTAATCCCTCCTTCAAATTTAAATGATAACCTTGCCGGGTAGAGTATTCTTGGTCCAAGGCCCTTCTGCTTCATTGCATTAAATATATCATGCCACTCCCTTCTGGCCTGTAAAGTTTCTGTTGAGAAGTCTGATGATAGCCTAATGGGTTTTTCTTTGTATGTGATCTTTTTTCTCTCTCTAGCTGCTTTTAAAAGTCTGTCTTTATCCTTGATCTTTGCCATTTTAATTATTATATGTCTTGATGTTGACTTCTTTGGGTCCTTTGCGTTGGGAGATCTGTGCATCTTGATAGCTCGAGAGACTATCTCCTTCCCCAGATTGGGGAAGTTTTCAGCAATTACCTCCTCAATGACACTTTCTATCCCTTTTTCTCTCTCTTCTTCTTCTGGTACCCCTACTATGCAAATATTTTTCCATTTGGGTTGGTCATATAGTTCTCTCAGTATTCTTTCATTCTTAGAGATTCTTTTTTCTCTCTGTGCCTCAGCTTCTTTGTATTCCTCTTCTCTAATTATATTCCATTTACCCTCTCTTCTACTACATCTAATCTGCTTTTAAATCCCTCCATTGTATGTTTCATTTCAGATAATGGAATTTCTTAATGACTGAATCTCTGTCTTAAATTCGTTCCTGAGTTCTTGAATATTTTTCTGTATTTCCATAAGCATGTTTATGATTTTTATTTTGAACTCTCTTTCAGGAACATTGGTGAGTTCAGTTTCATTTGGCCCTTTTTCTGGGGTTTGTGGGATTTTGGTCTGTACCATGTTCTTCTGACATTTCATATTTCTGTGTGGTGTCCTCTAGTGCTCAGAAGCTCCAGTCTCTGGAGCTGCTCAGCCCCTAGAGTGAGGTTGTGGGTTATAGGGGAGCAGAGCTCATGCCCTGTTTTGTGAGGTCTGCTCTGTTCATGAGGTCTGTATGCAGTCTGGTGCAGCCTTCTTTCCTGTTGCTGTTTTAGGCTTAGTTGTATTAACTATATTTTCAAACTGTCTGTGGTTTTGAGAGGAGTTCTCTGTCTCACCTCTCATGCTGCCATCTTGAATCTCTAATCTGACTAATTTTAAAAGGATCACTGTGGCTGCCTTATGGATATTAAAATATAGGGGATCAAAGGTGGAAGCAGAAAATTCAGGTAAGGAGGCTTCTGCAATAATCCAGGTGAGAAGAAATGGCCTAGACCAGGTTGATGGTTCTGACAGTAATGGTAAAGGTGGTGAGAAACTGGATTCTGGATATGATTCTGAAGATAGAACCAAGAAGATATGCTGATGCAACGTTGACTTAATGCTGGATGTTGTATTAAATGCTTCAGCCAGGTGCCTCTTATCACATTTCGAAGCTCATGGTTATTGTGAGCTGACAACACACCGACTGCCACATCATAGTGACTAGACTTCCAAGGGACTAAGGCCAACTGATCTGGTACCCCAAACCCTGGCGCGAATAGAGTGGCTCGTGGCTGAAGGGCACACAAGGCTTCGCTCCCGGGGCAGGCGTCAGGTGCTGGATGACTCCGACCAGGCCCGGGGAACAGCCGAAGGACTTGCAGTGGCTAGCACCAGTTTTGTGATGAGAAAGAAAGCAGGGAGGTGAGAAGCCACGGGGATGCGCAAAGAGCAAAGCACCCTCACGTTTGCCCGAGTGTAATGCCCTGGGGACGAAAAGGGACATTTGTCTGGTCTGTGGACCGACGCATTCAGCTTGCCCCCACTCCGGACTCCTGGCAGGGCTCCGAGTCGGCCTCCTGCCCCTCGCGGCCGCCTGACTCTTTTTTTATTACTGACTTTGTTAGATGATGTTCTATAAAAATCCAAACTAGCATTAAGTTTCTTATATCAATATCTCTTAATCAAATGGTTTTTTTTTTTTGCTCAAAATAAAATACAAACTATCTGTAAAATAAATTGTTAAATGAAAAAAAGATGCAATAAATTGTTAAATGAAAAAATGGTGCATAGCTATTTGAGTATTCTGCTCCAAGTATGTA
>JAQQAC010009165.1:28242446-28520161 GCA_029783875.1 Phataginus tricuspis | reverse complement strand
CCTTTTTCTCTCTCTTCTTCTTCTGGTACCCCTACTATGCAAATATTTTTCCATTTGGGTTGGTCATATAGTTCTCTCAGTATTCTTTCATTCTTAGAGATTCTTTTTTCTCTCTGTGCCTCAGCTTCTTTGTATTCCTCTTCTCTAATTATATTCCATTTACCCTCTCTTCTACTACATCTAATCTGCTTTTAAATCCCTCCATTGTATGTTTCATTTCAGATAATGGAATTTCTTAATGACTGAATCTCTGTCTTAAATTCGTTCCTGAGTTCTTGAATATTTTTCTGTATTTCCATAAGCATGTTTATGATTTTTATTTTGAACTCTCTTTCAGGAACATTGGTGAGTTCAGTTTCATTTGGCCCTTTTTCTGGGGTTTGTGGGATTTTGGTCTGTACCATGTTCTTCTGACATTTCATATTTCTGTGTGGTGTCCTCTAGTGCTCAGAAGCTCCAGTCTCTGGAGCTGCTCAGCCCCTAGAGTGAGGTTGTGGGTTATAGGGGAGCAGAGCTCATGCCCTGTTTTGTGAGGTCTGCTCTGTTCATGAGGTCTGTATGCAGTCTGGTGCAGCCTTCTTTCCTGTTGCTGTTTTAGGCTTAGTTGTATTAACTATATTTTCAAACTGTCTGTGGTTTTGAGAGGAGTTCTCTGTCTCACCTCTCATGCTGCCATCTTGAATCTCTAATCTGACTAATTTTAAAAGGATCACTGTGGCTGCCTTATGGATATTAAAATATAGGGGATCAAAGGTGGAAGCAGAAAATTCAGGTAAGGAGGCTTCTGCAATAATCCAGGTGAGAAGAAATGGCCTAGACCAGGTTGATGGTTCTGACAGTAATGGTAAAGGTGGTGAGAAACTGGATTCTGGATATGATTCTGAAGATAGAACCAAGAAGATATGCTGATGCAACGTTGACTTAATGCTGGATGTTGTATTAAATGCTTCAGCCAGGTGCCTCTTATCACATTTCGAAGTTCATGGTTATTGTGAGCTGACAACACACCAACTGCCACATCATAGTGACTAGACTTCCAAGGGACTAAGGCCAACTGATCTGGTACCCCGAACCCTGGCGCGAATAGAGTGGCTCGTGGCTGAAGGACACACAAGGCTTCGCTCCCGGGGCAGGCGTCAGGTGCTGGATGACTCCGACCAGGCCCGGGGAACAGCCGAAGGACTTGCAGTGGCTAGCACCAGTTTTGTGATGAGAAAGAAAGCAGGGAGGTGAGAAGCCACGGGGATGCGCAAAGAGCAAAGCACCCTCACGTTTGCCCGAGTGTAATGCCCTGGGGACGAAAAGGGACATTTGTCTGGTCTGTGGACCGACGCATTCAGCTTGCCCCCACTCCGGACTCCTGGCAGGGCTCCGAGTCGGCCTCCTGCCCCTCGCGGCCGCCTGACTCTTTTTTTATTACTGACTTTGTTAGATGATGTTCTATAAAAATCCAAACTAGCATTAAGTTTCTTATATCAATATCTCTTAATCAAATGGTTTTTTTTTTGCTCAAAATAAAATACAAACTATCTGTAAAATAAATTGTTAAATGAAAAAAAGATGCAATAAATTGTTAAATGAAAAAATGGTGCATAGCTATTTGAGTATTCTGCTCCAAGTATGTACTTGTGTGTGTGTGTGTGTGTATGTAATAGTGGTTGTCTCTGAGGATGGGAACTGGGTAACTGGGAGACACTGATAGCAGGAACACTTGCCTTTTTACTGAATGTCCTATTATGTCTTTTGAATTTTTCACCCTGTGCATGTGTACTATTTTTAAATAGTTAAAAATATTTATAAAATAAAAATTTGAGAGGTCCCTATAATGTGAGAGACATTGTAAAGACTCAAATATAAGGCAACCCCTCTTCTAAGGGATAACTTCAAAGAAAAATCTACTTGATTCCTATGAAAACATGTCTGGCATATAGACAAGGACACAGAGAGGTGGGTCCTCGGGCAGGTCATATACGATAAGCATCAGCTGTGACATGTATGCAGAAATATACTGAGCATTGAGTATGAGTCACTTTGGTGCAGAAGCATGCTTATTTGCAGAAATTGCCAATCAGTGGAGAAATAGGACTCTGCCAGGTTCAGAGACCAATTCAGGGCCCACAGCTCTGGCTGTGTACTCAAGTTAAGTCAATAAACACACCTCATCCTTTCTGCAGACTTGTCCAGTGGTCAATTTCAATACTTGTACTTTGGATGTTCACTAAGTACTGTGTCAGCATTCTGTTTGGACAATTTTACATTCCTTTCACATTCCCAGGTCAGGAACTTTGACCTGAATTGAGATCATTCTAGCCCTCGTTTTCTTTCTTATAACCAGAAAGGATCAACACAGGACAGTGCTCATCATGATATGATTTCTTAGTAAGAAAAAATGTTCCAAATTATTCTTACTAAGAAAAAATGCTCCAAATCTCAAGTGTTTTCCTATATACCAAGCTTCCAAACAATAATCCAGTGGTACAAGAGCACATTCCAAAGCAGTCCTGTTTTTAGATAATGTAATGTCATCATTCTCCCTTTTCTTCTGAAAGCATATGATTTGGATTAAACTTTTTCACTGTTCTAACAATATGCATTTTAATCATACAATATCTTAAAAACATTTCAAGCTTTTATGTCTGATGTAACCAATGTACAATCACGGTTTTTCTAACAACACATTTCAATAACAAAGATGATCTAGTTGTTTTCCTATAGAATATATTGTCCAGTTCAAAATAAACTTCATCAGATACATGGGGCAGCTGGTGGACAAACCCTACACTCTAAGGCAACTTTCAGTTTCAGGTTCTGGCTCTGACATTGCTAAGAGAAATTGCTTGTAAGTTCTATGGTACCCTCAGTGGCATGGAAGCTAGTAAAATTTCTTAAAAAGATGACCAAATCAATGAAGTTAGGCTAAAGTTGTTCTGTTCAAAGAAATACAGAATAATCTATTTAAGGGCAGATAAATGAAACATGATAAAAACAGACTTTTAAAACTTTGTAATTCTAAATTGAACCAGACACATAGATCTGATCTTCCCAGCTTCCTAACAAACTGAAACTGAAGTCACAATTACCTCAATCACCTCTGTCTGAATGACTGGAGCATGTGCTAGTGACTTTGGCATTCCTAATTCAGTGGACAGTTTTTATTCCTTACGTCCTGGAACAGTTGACCACTCATTGCTTCATGCAATTTTATTCCCTTGGCTTTTGACACGACTCTCTCTAGTTCTCCTTGTACCCCTCTGACTAGTCTCTGCAGGTCTTCTTTGTGGATTTATCCTTCTGTGATCATCTCTTAGACGACCATACACTAAAGGTTCCACACTTGGTCCACCATCTTTGTGTCCCTGTGAGCCATTCCTGGGTGACTGCAGGTGCTGACTTTGTTTGAACCACCATCTACAAGCTGTTATTTCTCAAACTTAAGCTTGGGGGAGATTTTGTCCTTTTTGTTCCACAGGCATGGCAAACTAAACATGGCAAATCTACTTCATCAGAAGTGCCCCTCATGTTCATGATCTCAGTTCGTGATACCACCATGAACTAGTCAGTTCCTTAAACCAAAAGCCTGGGAGTTACCCTGGACTCCTTCTTCCTCAAACAAACCTCCACACCCGTGAGCCTGTTCTGCTGATTTTACCCCTTGTGCATTTTTTAGTCTTGCCCTGCTTTCTCTCTCTACTATCAGTACTGGTTGCAGCCACTCCTCACCTCTTGCCTGGTCTCCCTCCCTCTAGTGTCCCGCTTCTACCCAGAGTGACCATATTAAATCCAATTCTAATCACGCAATAACCTTGTCCAAATCTTAATTGGCTCTCCTCAAGGTCAAAAGAAAGTTCAAGCCTCTTAGCACGGTCTAAGAGGGCCTCCAGGACACTGTCCTATCTTTTCATGTCCTGCTCCTACCACCTTGAATTTTCTCTCTAGCAATGCTCTTTTTCTCATGGTTCAGCCATTTCATTCCTTAACAATGCATTCAAAATATATTTTAGTTCAGAGACCATCTTCACAGAAGATGGTCTGAGCATAGTAATTTAATGATAAAGCCTTCATTTCCTTAAAAGGAACTTGGTAATGGGTATTGTCTTTTAAAAGGTCAGCAATAAGTAGAAGTGTTTGAAAACCCTTTTTTCCAAACCAGAGGTCACCTGAGGGGTGGTCCCAGGGTCATGATCATGTCACAATGGGCAAAATGAAGCCCCGCCACCCTATCCCCTCTGCCTCTGCCTTTCCTCTCTCCTCTGGCCTCTGTGTGCACGTTCCTCCCTCCTCTCTTGGCATTCTTCTCATGCCCCTTTCTTGTCTTCTTTCCTTCCTCTTCTTCCCGTGTCTGCCTTCAGAGCCAAGGGGAGTTGGATCCTCCTGGCAGTGAGCGCACCGGCACCTTGGGCTGGATCTCTCCACTTTCTGCTCTACCCACTTTGCTCTCCACCGCAGGTCATCTGCCCTGGCACTGCAGGAGATGGGCGCAGACACAGGGGAGGGAGGGGAGGGGCATTCTGGCCCGGTGAGGCCTCCTAGAATCCAGGAAATCACCACCAGAGAGCTAAGAAACTTTGGCTTATCAAACACAACAGTGTTGTTGTGGAAGAGTCAGGAAACATGAGTAGAATCTTATTGCTTCTATTCATATCTCCTGTGATATGTAGCAAGGTTCTTCACAGCTTGGCATTTCAGTTTCCTTCTCTGTTGAGATTACATGCCGCTCAAATGCAATAATGGGTGAGAAACTGCTCTTGTAACTGTGAAGCCCCAGATCAACAGAGAGCATCATCATTCGTTCATCGATCGTACTGAGTGCACACTTACGGATGAGGACTACCCGGTCCCTGCTGCCCTCCTCTTGTCCCCTCCCCTAGAGATCCTCTGGTTTACGCAGGGCTGAGATGTCAGCAGTTATACTCGGAACGGTCAGCCCCTTCCTTCTCCAGCTATTAAGTTTGTTGGAAAAGGTATCTAGCCTCACCAGGACAGAACTGAACTGTAATAATAAAGTGAAAGTGAGAGTATTCTAAGAAAGGACCCCTTCACCCATCACAGTCACATAAGGTTCCTATAAGTAGATTTACTGACCACTGAACTTGCTACTTTCCTTCATCAACGTTTTAAAGGTATCTTCATGTTGTAATCGAACTTTCCTTCTCTCAGAAGCCAGATTATGTTCCACACGATCTTGTTCAGTTAGAAGTGTGACTGGTTTTAAAAGAATCTAGAGAAAGAAAAACATTTATCTTTCATTACCTTGTTAAATTATAAAAGCGCAACATGAATTCTGAAAAGAAACAAATGAAACGCTACATTGTTTTCTAACTCAAAGTAAATAGAGTTGTTTTTGCATGCATTCTATTTTGACTAAATTTTCTCCTAACTAAAAAAAATCAATATTTTAAAAAGTTTTCTAAATATTAATTTTCCTTGATTTTAAAAATTTTCAATGGAACTACAAAATAAATTCTTCAAATTAATAAATAAGGAAAGGGACTTTGACTCCATTGAATTCTTATCAAGAAATGTTTTCTTCTTTTTACAAAATTATGGCCACAAAAAGAGGGAATAAAAATGTTCTAAAGAAAGCTATCATGTACTAAGAGATATTTCCAATTTGGAAATTTCATCACGTGGTGAAGACATTATGTAATAAGCAAAGTGAAAAAATCAATATGTCAGAATAAAGGTTTAATCAACGTCCAGAAACCTGGAAATATGACACAACAGAACCAAGGGCTCAAGCTCCTCAGTAAAAACGCCCTCCTGCTGATCTGTGCGTATAAGGAGGTGTCACCTTGTGGCGGGGCTGGGGTAGCTCCATGATTATCTCCAGGGCACTTGAAGGCTGGTGCTGACCTTTGGCCAAGATAAGGATGAACTAGCTAGTGATTTTATTATGCTGTGTAAGCCAAAACTCCCTTGGTCTGCCTTGTCCAGTTTGTTTTGGAATGTATAGACTGACAGCCAGCTCAGGTTTGAGTGCACGGCCTTGTCTGAGTGTGTGACCAGCGGGCTATAAAGGACCACCTGGGAAACCTGTGCCTTGCCTCTCCAACCTGCGAGTGAAGTGCACTTTGTGGGACTGAAGAGGACCCTGAGAGCTCTGCCAGGAAGTCTTGAACTTGTCTGATGTTTGCTGGGCTTCCTTTCGCCTGCTGTTCCGTCTCTAGCTTTAGTAAGGTCCTGGGTGAGCATGCCCTACGGAGACTGTGGTCTGCCCTGTGAAATTGCTGAACTAGGCCTAGTTAATCATTGCCCATGTCATCCTGGAATAAACTTGCTTTGGACAGAGATCCAGGTAGGCCTGTTGGTTCAAACCAAACCTCTGTTTTTTACATGGCTCTCTTCATGATGGGCTACTGAAAAAGAATGTTACTAACTGGAAAATAACTAGTTAAGAAAAGGTGCTTTACAATACACTTATCTGAGCCAGCCAATTATGGCAGCACTGTAAGTCCTCTACCTCCCAGAAATACTTTTGGAGAACAGTTCTTAAGGTCAGCAGAGACCGAACTCAAGTGTGGCTGTTGTATCTTATTCCATGAGTCCCTGAAGTCAGGGTGAGCAATTTGAAACTGAGGGGAAACATGATGGCCCTCTCGTTTTCTCCTACACATGAAGGAGAGGATGGTGGGGTGGACTCCTTTCTGTCACTTGCTCTCAGATTTGGGAACTGTATATCCACTCCCATGTTTTCTCATTCCCAAGAGTTCAGAGATTTCTGGAGGACTCCAGGAAAAACAGAATGATGGGCAAGACAGACCCAACTCAATGTCCTGTATTTTAGTGGATATAGGATCCCTGGGATGCTTTGTCAAAGTACAGATTCCAAGTTCCTGCATTAGTGATCCTAATTCAGTGGGTCTGAGACACCGCCCAGAAGGCTGTATTTTAAATAATACGATAGTTGATAAGCACTTCAGTTTGAAAACAATGCCCTTGGGCAATGTGAATTCGCCTTGTGGCCTGTTTAATAGTAGGCAGCAAGTGGGAGAAGTATCCCACTGCACAAAATTCTGCAGGGACACCTGCCATGCAGGCTCCACAGTGGCTGACAGCCCCGCCCGTCGCTGTGCCTTCTGGCCCGAGGGAGAAGCTGCTGAATGTTGCTCTGTTGTCATCTCCTTTGGATACAGAGAAAACATTGCTTTGTCCCAGCTCTAAAGCTGGAGGAAGAATACTTTCACAGAGTGAGAAGCCCGCCTTTTCACTTGAAAGTGGAGCTGGGAGAAGCTACTGGGCCACATCCGGAGCAATATTTGGTGTGTAAGATTTAAAAGACCAAATGTAATTATTACATTTAAAAAGCCTTATACTACATGGGAACCCTCACCGAGACACTCTGACTTAAAAAGGAAAACCAAGAAATCATCATGAGAAAATGGCCAGCAGACTAAGGATGACTCTGGGCCACTGGCCAGGCAAGGCCACTAGGCATGCGCATCAGGCCAACGTGGCATTTTTACCCCATAAGCCCTGAAGCTTATTTTTAAAGTTCAATAACTGCGTAACTTTGACATGCTTCCTTCAGGTATAAAAAAATGATTGGACTATAACATGCAACTGCTTGCTAAATTGCTCTTGCTTTAAAAAAAATGTTTTAACTCAATTTTGAGTTACATAACCACACAAGAAAAGAACTAAACCAGTAAGCAGTATTTTTGAGAAACTGATATGACCTTCAGATCATTTAAAATGTGTTTTCTTCCTTTTTCCCAAACTGGCTACATCCCCTTCTCTCTAAGGTACTTAATACTATGATTATTACCACAGAATGATAACTTTTATGATAAATACTGGTGAACAACAATTCTTAGGAAAGCAGACCTCATGGAAAGAAGAAATTGTCCATAATAATTCTGATGTAATCATTAATATGTTCCTGAAGCACATGCTAGATATCTCTTCATACAGAAAACTTACCTTTCCTTTTCCAACCGGTTTGGCTACAAATGTACAGAAAGCCACACTGACAAGTTTCTCAACGTCAGTGCACACGTCCTGTACCGTGACCCTGATGCTGATCTAGAATGAAAAGAAAATAAGCTTTCAGCCACCCAGATGAGACTGCCGCTTTCAATATTCAGTTATGTACTTCATCATTCTTTTCCTTTGTTTTTTGAAGGAAACAAGCACTTTATTTTTTAAGCACTACTGTTCTTTCAATGATGTTCTGTAAAAATAGAAAAGCGACTTTTTTTCTGACTGCAGAAAAATAGATATTTACCATGGAAAATTTGGTAAATATAAAAAATAGATTAATGATAGAAATGGAATCTGACTACCCAGAGTAAATGTATCAGTAATCTCAGCACCCAGATTAATAATTACTAACATTTAGGTGAATTTTCTTCCAGTTACATATATATATGTATATGTATATATGTATATGAAATGTGGATGTGTGTGTATACACATACATATACATAAAATCATACTGTATTTACTGCTTTATAATTTTTTTTAATTGTCATTTTGTGATAAACATTTTCTAATCCCATTGTTGTTAAATATACATTTGAAAACAAGGTAACAATGAATGCCTTATAGCCCATTAGAGAGATGCACCACAACTTTTTCTAATCTTTAGTCTCTTTGTTTTAAAACCAAGTTAACATGGACAGAATTCATGATTTTATCTATGGCTTTGTTTCTTTTTTCAGGAGTTTTATTTTTCAGGACTAGCAAGAAGGTGGCCCTGACACTTTATGGTGGCACTACAGAGGACTGGATTTCCCTGCGTGGAGAGCTCTGAAGCTCGGTCCTTGGCATTACATCTTAAGAAGTGTGAGTAAATGCAGGAACCTGTCATTAGACTTTGGCTAACACTCCCCCATATATTCTAGATAAGTTTGTACTTGGAATAATGGACAACCTCAGGCATCTTAGGGCAACACTGTGTTATCAACAATAAAGAATATCTATTTCGACATCGTCACCAAGTATATCATGTACAGAGTAATAATCCATGATTCATTTTAAGTCACTTAATTTATAAATGCAAATTAGTATTTGCACAGTAAAACCTAAGTTAATGAGATGATGATTAAACACAATTAAACCATCCATTATCAATTCCCAACAACTTTCAACTCCACATAGCTTTCCACTTTCAGAGAAACAGGGAAATGAAAAATAAAATGAAACAGCTAAGAGTAAAAACAAAGCAGCAATTCTAGAGTTAAAACAAGGTCTGAACACTGTCTTCTGTTAGAACAGTTAATTTAATTAGGTATGATGACCATATGTTTCAAAAACATATGCCGGGTGAATTTCATTTTGTATCCTGAGAGAGTAGATCGGACTGGAATTACATCCTGTGAAAACAACTAGAAAACTGGACCAAGTATAGGGGGTGACTGTCCTCACACAGAAGAACAGCAATACAGAACTGTGGTCCCTGAGGAAAGCGGCACAAATGAGGGAGCACCTGCATTTCTCTGAGCTCGGGGCCTGCAGGTAATTCCCAGATTAGAGCCAAGGAGGGGAAACCCAATCCTGCTGAAACGAGGAGCCAGAAGTCAAAGAGATCAAGACAGCTGAGATTCTCAGGCAGTCCCAGAAAGAAGGGAGCTGCAAAAGGAAAGAATTCCAAAAATATGTGTACTGTCCCGTTGAGTGTTTGGTTTGACAGCAGTGTGAGCAAGCTCAAAGGCCAGGGGAGAACAGCTTCAAGGAAGAAACAGTTATTGGGGAACTATAACACGAACAATTCCGAGAGCTCCCACAGAGCTGAAAACGTTTGGAATTCCCTCCAGCCAGACCTCACTGAATGCACAATACATTCATACATAGAAATCATAGAAGACCTCAACTTAGAAGGGGATAAATTAGCTCTAGTTGAGGCTAGGATTTCCTTTTCTTAAGATCAGAAATCTATGCTTTCAAACTCACCAGGATTTTTTCTTCCCTTTTCTTAGCTTTTAGTCAAACTTCCTTTGGAAATTCTAGCTTGTCTCAGGGAATATGAAGGAAAGGAGAAAAGAGAAGGATCTTTTATCCAAGTATGGGCTGACTATAAAGGGGCCTGCTGTCCCTCAGGAGAGGCCAAGCCCAGAGGCTGCAGTGCCGAGAGCCCTGCAGCTGAGGAGTCAGGGCCCAGAAGCGCCACCACAGCTGTCTCCCCGGAGCACTGCCTCTCTGGCTCCTTCAGGTGTCTCATATTCAGTTTCCGTGGATACCAGGGAAAAGGGACTGAGTCAGGATAACGTCATTACCAGGGGTGTGGTTACTGCCAAAGCAGTTCTGTGATTATGAATATGGGTTGAACTGTATCTCCCTCCCAATCCAGTGCCTTATAATGTGACCTGATTTTGGAAATAAGGTGGCTGCAGATGTAATGAGTTAAGATGAGGCCATACTAGAGTAGGGTGGGCCCGCTAACCAAATATGACTGATATCTTTATAGGAAAGGGAAATTTGGACACAGACACACACACTGGGAAAATGCCACGTGAGGATGAAGGCAGAGACGGGGCGATGCGGCAGAAGCCAGAAGACCAAAGATTGCTGGCAAGCCACCAGAAGCCAGGAGATGTCTTGCCAATGGGTTTCAGCTCTGGGCAAGTTCGCTATGGATTCAATGGGACCAAAGAAATTGACAGCAAAACGTTCTTTGCGGTGAAAGGGTTTATTACCCGGCTTGTTCTCCCCGCGGTAGGTCCAGAACTAGCGCCTCTGCCTCCGCCCAGAGCACTGGGCCGAGCTTTCTCCATAGCACAATAATAGCTTACTGCCTAAAGGTGTGGAAGCGGTAGCCTAGCAACAGGCCAGTTACATCATCAGGTGGTTTAAGTTCAGTGAGGATCCTGGCCATAGGAACCCCAACTTCCCCACAGAGGGAACTGGGGGGCAGGGTCTCTTCACAGCCCTCACAAGGAATCAACCCTTCTGAAACCTTGATTCTGGAGGACTTCTGGCCTCCAGAACTGTGAGACAATATATTTCCATTGTTGACGCCACCCAGGCCGTGGTATTTCATTATGGTAGCCCTAGAAACGAGCATGTCCTTAATGTCTTTTGTGCTTAGAGATCCGGGCGACTGCTGTTGACTGAGCTAGAAGCTGCGATATGGGTCCAGTAACTCATTTCCTGCTAATTTAAGCTGGGTAGGCACTTTAAAAGCCCCTGAGACTGTTGTATTGGCAACTAATTGGCAAGTGGATGAAGAAGAAAAATCTTCTAAACTTCCCGCCTTACTTCCGTTACCCTGCCTTTCAAAACCTTAGGGGAATAGTTTCCAATAGGGGGTAAAAGATGGAGAACAAGCAGAGTCAGAAAAATAGCAGAGTCAGAGTGATTAAGAAATAAAATCCATTCCTTGCAAAGAACCAAGAGAGTGCCCTGCATGTTTACTTTCTCTGTATCCTTCTATATAAAAATTACCTCACAGTTAATTTCAGTAGCAGAGTTGACTGGGAAACATGGGCTCCTTATTTTTTACCTGTGAGCCTGATTACAGAATCAAGGATTTCTGAAATTAAGGATCCCATGAACTCCAAATTATTCCAGGCCTCATCCTCTCCCCCTATAAGCAATGAGGATATGAGCACCAATAGGCAGAAGTAAGAAAAAAGATCTCTTACCTCCATGCTTGTGCTGAATGCTCTAGTGACTTTTGCTTTGATGGTAATAACTTGTCCAACTCTAGTTAAAAAAAGAAAAAAATGGGGGAGAGGGGAAAGGATTTCAGACTTGAGGATTCACTTAAAGGCATGTGCCATAGAGCAACCCCACCTTACCATGCTGATAATGTCCACGCATGAAAATAGGTTAACGATAACAGAAAAAGGGTGCTAAAAATAGATGCTGATCCTTGTAAACCACACATTAGCTGACTGCCTCTTTTTAAACAGAAAAGGGCCTTTACAAAGACGGTGTGCAGAACGACTTCCAAATCTGCAACACATACTTGGACTTTATCTCAGCTGTTTCCGTAAGAGAAGTAAACACAAACACACGAGCAAACCTATGCAACTGATACTGATTTTAAAACGTTAGTTAACAAATAAATAGATAAACACACAAACAAGCAAACTGATCTGCTTCACTAAGTTTACACAGGCCCTCAGGGCTGCTAGGTGATCCATTCAGTCCCCGTGATTACTGGAACTTTGTTGTGTAACCCGAAGTTGTTCCAAACCTTACGTGTTTAGACCCCTCAGTCATCTCTGATTCCGTCACCTCAGCAGAGGTAAGGATCTACCCAATGAAGCCTCTTTAATTACTTTTCTCCTCCTCTTCCTTTCAAAGTTGAGCTATGTTCTCGCTGTTCTCACTCTTCTGTTTCAGGGGAAGGAAGACAGATCCCTTCCAGACCTTTCTTTACCTGTGCCCTTCATCCCATCCGTTACCTTTCCTCCTTCACCTCCGCTGGCCCAGTCAGCTCTTTCCTCATTTATACCCTCAATCTCCATCCCTTCCATGACTCCTTCTCAGTCTATAAAAATGTTCAAGGTTTCTTTTGAAAAATCTTTCTTTCAAGCCTACTCTACGTCAAGATATTTTCTCTTCTCCTCCATATTCAAACTTCCTAAAATAATTTCTCTCTAACTCACACATTTAACAAATGTTTACTGAGTTATGACTAGCCCTGGCATTAAGATAAGACCTCAGGATACAGTGAAGGTCTTCAAGGAGACCAGTCTTCACTTGGGACACCAGGATATAAACAGATGAAGTGCAAGGCCGTGCAATTTTTTGGAAAAAAAAGAAAGGACTGAGTATTGCAAAGACACCCATCAGAAAGACAAATTCAGGAAGTCAGGGAAGGATCATAACAGAGGTGACATTTGAGATGGGTCTTCAAAGACCAGGATCTTGCCAGGTGCAGAAGTTCATGGGTTTCATCTCCCACTTCCTTCCTGGACCTGGCTGGTGCCTCCACATCCTATTCCTGATCTCCCCAAAGTCTCTTCCTAACAGCTAAATCCAACATCTCATCTCATTTAACAGCATCAATCCACCTTTCTTCTTGAAATTTTCTCTTCCTTTGGCCTCTAAAACACTTTTCTTTCTTCACATTGTTTCCTCCTCTGTTCCTTGATCCATCCTTTAGTTAGACATCTCCTCAACTTCCATCCTTTGTCATATTCTCCTCTCACTTCACTCTCTTCTTGGAACACCTACTGTTCTTCCACAATCTTATCATCTTTATAGAGATGATTTGCAAATCTACATCTTTAACCTGGTTGTTATTCTTGAAACTGAGAGCCATATTTTCAAAATTTTCGGAGGCGCTAGTAGGCTCAGTGTTCACTGCTTCCAGACACATTACCTAATTTAATTTAATCCCCATATTTTGCCTATGCAAACCCAAATAAATTTTCTTTCTTCCTTAAATTAGTTCCTCCTAGAACTCCTAGCTCTGTTTGGTATAGTTTCTAGCAGGTTTACAGTAATGGAACCAGACAGAGTTAGAGACCCTCTTCAAAGCTACCATAGTACTTTGTACTCATTTACTACTAAGATCCCATGTCTCTCTGCCTGTCCTACTTTGGGGAGGGGAACCAACTGCCAGCTTTCTTTGCTTCTTTTGTGAACTCTGCCTGCCTTTAAAAGTAGAATTCTGTATGACTTGGTTCTCCACCAAACCAAACTCCTGATGTTGAATTGTCAAGTAAGTGGAATGACTAAAATCCCAACTAAATAAAGCCAGTTCCACAGCCTGGCATTCAAAGCCTCTGTTACACAGCCCAGTCTACTGCTGGGGCATCACCTCTGCAGATTAGACTTTTCCTGAACGCTCCCTACTCCTTCCCACCTCAGTGCTTACCTCTTACAGGTACCTCATCTTGTGAAGTCCTTTTCCTGTTCGACAGATGAAACTCTATACTGCATTTAAGGTCCACATTAAATGCTGCCTGTATCATGAAACTCACTGATTCTACAGTCAAAATGTATCTCTTTACTGCCCCACAGAACTGAGTTTATTTCTTACCCTAGGGATGCATCTTATTTTTCTATTCTGATGATTATGTTTTTGTCTGGCTCTCTCACTGACTGAGTGACCACCACTCCAGAATTGTGTCATAATCATTCACATGTCCGACTGAGCCTAGAGCAGTACTTTTTGCATAAGCAATAGATATTTGTGAATTTAAAAAATATCTAATATGGCTTATAACCAAATTGTATAGCTTTCTATATGTAGCTTTGAATTTTCTTTCTTTTTTATGGGGCAGGTCCCATCTTAAAAATACAATTGAAATTCTTTTTCCATGATTTTAGTGGTCACAAATCCTTTCTGACAACATAAAAATGAAATGATACAAAATGACAAAATCATATTTCAGTTGAGGTTACTAGTTAAGTTTTAGTTATAAAATTTAGGATTGGAAAGTACATAATAGACATAATATACTATTAGCATTCATAAGTTTAATGATGCTTTACTCTATTCCCAAGTAAGTTTGGATTTACAATAATTTGTAATTTTGCTGAGATACAAACACATGGCAATTTTTTTCTTCAGGGAAAATCACATCGCTAACACATGAGCTTAGTCAGTGGACTTTTATTTGCATCTTCAAGATGCTAGAATGTCAAGGGTTCTTTCAGTAACACTGAAGCCAGAAGACAGAAACTGGGTGGGGAAAGCACTGGATTAAGCATGAGAAGATCCAGGTTCAAAGCCCCCTCTGTTCCCGGGTTGGCTCTGGGCATTAGGCTCTGGGTTTCTCATCAGTATAAAGAAATGACTGGGATGAGCTCTGAAGGTTATGTTCATGATTCTAATTCCTGCTGAAAAATTTCTTTGGGGTTAGCTTTGAAGAAGTAATTTCTTTATGCATTTAACTTAATTTTGTTTGTATATTAATAAATAAATGCCAAAGAGATAAATGTAAGCAGTAAGTTTGGAGAGATGAACTGGGCATTTCATGGGACAAGACTAATTAGGGTTTGAAAATTGGTGGCAACTAGCCCGTGGTCTCTGATAACCGTCCCAGACCAGAAACAGGTGACCTTATTTCTTCTTTTTCTTGTCAGTTATGTTCATGTCTTAAAAGATCAAGATATTCAGTATAAGAGAAAAAATTTAAAAACAGCTATTAACATAAAATCAAAGAAATGAAGTAAAACCAAATGATTCTAATTTATTATAGGTATTAATATACACTCTTTAAGAAAAAAATTCCTAATCCTGTCCACTGAAAAGGCCTTGAAATAATAACCACTCTCTACCAGTAACATCTTTGCTGCCCAGATTGTGATGTCTGCTTCTCATTTCTTTTGAAGAAATTTCTAATTCTAAATTTGTGTGAGGAAATATAAAAGATGAGTCCATCTTGTCATACCAGAAAGCAAAGGAATTATTAAAGATTTCTATCTTTGGGGTCACGACCAAGGACTTAGGAATCAAATTGAAGAAGCTCCCACTGTCCAAAGATGAGGCAGTTTGAGCATCTATGAAAATAATCACACCAGAACCGAAATGCATTCAATATGCTAAAATCCACAGGTTTATAACGATATTAAATAAAAGGAAGGAATGGTGCAGGGGGAAGAAAAGGAAAGATGTAGCCTGCATTTCCCAGATAAACTTTCCTGGGTAACTGTGTAATTAATGAGATAAAGAGTCTATACAAATATTCCAGAAAAATAAATGAAGAAGAAACAATAGATTAGCATAAGACCATTTTACCAATATCTAATGAAATAATGAATCTAGATAATGATAACTTAACATTACATGCTCCTGACAGGAACGGCTTTTACCAAAATATCAAACCTTCTTCAGATCAACTTTGAGATATAACTACCAGTTTACAAGAAATACAACAGGACAGAGGCACATGTTAAACAGGGATACAAAGGGCAAATACAAAACGTGGGAAATGCTATTGGACAAATGACCAGGTTTCTTTAAAAAATAAATTGCAAGAGAAAAGAAGTAAGGGAAATTTTCTTGTTAAAAGATATAGTTACCATACTGGATCCTGATTCAATAACTCATTCAAATTAAAAAAAATTTTTTTGAGATGATTGGGAATGATAATTTCTGTTAGTGGTATTGATGAAGTCATTATATTTTCTAAAAGAACACTTGTCTTTTAGAGTTACTGAAATATTTATAGATGATGCCTGGAATTGGCTTCAAAATAATCCAGGTGTGTGGTGAGCATGGAAGGGTACTGATAAAACAAGAGTGTCCATGAGTTGATTATTGTTGTAGTTAGGGGATGGGTGCTTGGGAATGCACTGTACAATTCTCTACTTCTGTGTATGTGTGAAATATTTGTGTATTTTGAACTTTTCTACAATAAGAGATGGTAAATAACATACACACTCCCACACATAAAATATTTTTCATAATTTAACATCTCTACTCAGGTGAATTAATGTTTACCCAACAGCCTACTTACAGAATTCAGCATCACAGAAATACTTATTATCATTAATTATTCTTCTGGTAGAGGAAGAAGCCATTAAGAATCAGCTTTTTAGAAATTGTACTGTGCCTTACGCTAAAATGCATCTAATGCTGACAGCTATTTCCCAACAAAATCAGGACTGTGAATTTATACTTGTTTACTAAAAATAGGTGCTGCGATTATTATTAGTTTTTTCACTTATTTACATTGGGTCCATTGTTATTTATTTTATTAACAAATTGGATCACTGACTCCAAATAAATAAGCTTAGGTGCTGCAAATATATGTTGCAAATGAACCAATAAACCCAGGACAAAGGTGTGAAAGGGCAATGCCACTTACCTGGCTGTCTCCTCAAACTGTATGTCATCCACTGAGGCTGTAACACAGGAAACCCCAGCATGTTTTTCGGCTTCAAAAAATAGGTAAAAATGCGCTGCATTAGTAGTTATGTTTGAATATTTCAGCATAAAGGGAAGGAATAAAACTTAAGTGGGTTTATTCTAGTAACTCATCCTCTCATTCAATATAGGGCCACAATACCCTCACTTTTGGATGATTGCATCAACAACAATTGCTTTGCTTTCTAAGTTTTATTTCTACTGCATGGAACTTACTGTACTATCTTCCAAGTTTTAACTTAAACTGTTCTTGGTACTCCAATACCAGAACCCAGGATATCTAGCAATTTAAATAACAATTATAAGAAGTTGGTGCCAACTTTAAGTGTTTTGTCAGGTACTAGTCTTGTTCTGAAAACAATGCATCAAAGCTGTATCCATTATCCCATATAACCAGCGGCTGAATATATTTAAACCACTTCACAGTGTGGGTATTGAACAGTATGGGAGACCCTGAGATCATACCCAAATCAGATATATAGTCAGTATATTTATTGTTACCAAATTCATTATGCACTCATCCTGTTGGAGGAGGAGAGTTCTGAGTAGGGTGGAGAGAGATTAGGGAGCAGCTCTCCTTATTTCCATGTTCCATGTCTGCACTGAATTTGTTGAGAATTTTTTTTTTATGGCTGATTTTGCTTTATGTAAAAATACTAGAATTTATTCTATTTGGGAAAGTTTTGATAGCTACTTCTGCCAGAATTTGATTTTAAAGAATAGTCAGTTAAAACTCAAACAGTTGCACTGGCTTTTTAAGAACTTGTAACCCCATTTTAATTCTGGAGACTTTACTCCCGGTGCCACATGATGAAAGAGAGAGACAATGAATTACACTGAATTCATATTCTCTGTGTGAAGTGGATTACTTTAATTGCAATCATATTAATTGACAGCCCCAGGTAAAGAGAGGTGAGAAGATACTCCAGAGAGCAAGTATTTAACAGTCCTCCCTGTGATCTAGTTCTGTAGAAAATTGGATATTCTGGTTTTACTAATTGGAAATAACTGTTCTTCCAAACATGCACATAATAAAACTAAGTTACCAGAACACTAAGCATAGCAGAACTCTGTGTGTGAGTGATGGAGAGGGGAGGGTGGGCTTCCCAGCTCCAAGGTCAGTGAAAGGAAGAGAACATGAAACTACCAGACTATGAATACTCAAGGTGGGCTCAATTTAATTCAGAGTATCAAACATTTGTTAACTTCTGTCTTGCCAATGGGTTTCAGCCTGGGGCAAGTTCGCTATGGATTCAGTGTGACCAAAGAAATGACAGTAGAATGTTCCTTTGGGGTGAAAGGGTTTATTACCTGGCTTGTTCTCCCCGCGGTAGGTCCAGCACTAGCATCTCTGCCTCTGCTCAGAGCATGGGGCCGAGCTCTCTATATAGCGCAATAATAGCTTATTGCCTAAAGGTGTGGAAGTGGTAGCCTAGCAACAGGCCAGTTACATCATTAAGTGGTTTAAGTTCAGTGAGGATCCTGGAGGTAGGAATCCCAACTACCCCACAACTTCCCACTGATTTCCAGATGCTGAGCTGAATCAGTCCTATCTTTCAATAAGTCTGTGCAGTGTTAGTCATATATCCAGCCATAGCACCTTTTTAGAGCTTAAAATTTTGAGACCTACTGGGTCCTTGCAAATATATGCTACAAAACGTTGACTAGAGTACCTAATATACATTCATTCCAGTTACCTGACATGAAGGAATAGGATGTTGAGATTATTAAACTGTTCTTGCCAATAAATGTTATCACTTATGAGCCGTGGGTTTCAGCCTCGGGCAAGTTCACTCTTGATTCGGTGAGACCCAAAAATGACAATGGAACGTTCTTGTGGTGAAAGGGTTTGTGCCCAGCTTTATTCCCATGGCGGCAGGTCAAGCACTAGAATCCTGTCCTCCTCAGAGCGAGTCAGCCTGCAGCAAGCCGGGCTCTGCCTCTGGGCCTCTCTGCCCCCCTGCAGGCGTCTCAGTCTCTGTTCTGGGCGCTACCACCACTCCAGCCTCTGCTCTCCTGAAGCCATGCAGCTCAGAGGACTGGGAGGAGCTCTTTATATAGAGTCAATGGTAACGTATTGCTCTCACATGTGGCGTGGGCCAGCTGAGCAGGGTCGGGTGAGAATCTTGGCCATAGGAACTTTCATTTTCTCTACGTACACCAACAGGAGTTACTAATTTTGAATGACTTAAATGATAACTACAGTGCAATAACCAATAAAAGACTAAAACTATATGATATATATTTGGTATGTATATACTGTGCATATATAGCACTATGCTAGACTGTATTAAGGATCAAGAAGAAACATAAACATAATAATAGTTACCATTTATTAAGCATTTATTATTGACCAGGTCCTGAGCTAAGCATTTATGCATGTCAATTATAAGAAGTTGGTACAATTATTAGTTCCATTTTTACAAATGAAGAAATTTAGGCTTAGAAAGGTTAAATACTGTTTTAAATAGTGATTTTGACTATAGAAGGAATAGTAACTCTCAGAAAAGACCAACTAAGGAACACTCCCTAGAGAAGTACTTGGTTAAACATGGGCTTCAGAGGCTCCATAGCCATGGTTCACTTATAGACTTTCAGGGACCATAAAATTAAAAAGAAAAAAGGAAACTATGGGGAACCAACACAGGGCCATGTGCTGTGTGATTGCATAAGTGCATCAGATGTGAATGCAACAGGACCGGCTTGCTCTGGTTCCGGGTTTTGACTGGCCTTCATACTGTAGGCCAATAAAAGTGGAGAAACCCTAAAGCTTCTTCTGATTTCCTGGGGAACCTGAGAAAAACTAAGGAACAGTAGCAGACTAGCTAAGTGGTTATAATACAAGTATGAGATGATGACTGATAAAAATGGTCATACCTCCATTTATTCATTCCTTTAACTAATATTGATTGAACACTTATGCTGTGCCAGGCTCTCCGTAAGGTGCTGGAAATAGAAATACAAAATGGCTGCAAACCCTGTTCTCATGGAGTCTAGTGGAGGAGCCAGGGACTAAAGAAATGACTACATAATAACAAAATGCATTGGGTGCTATGAAGAAAACATGGATTTGATGAGAGTCTGTAATGAGGACCCAGACCTAGGCAGGAAGGCTTCCATGTACAGGGGATGGTTGAACTGAGATCTGAAGGATGAGTAGGAGTAAAACAGATGTGTTGGGGAGGAGGAGCGCAGTAAAGGACAGCACGCTGAGCAGACAGAGCAGTGAGTACAGCGGTCCTGCTGAAGGCCTGTGGCTACATGCAGAAAGTAAAGGGAGTGTGTACGATAAAGCTGAAGGGACGGATGAGGATGGACTATGAACAGGGACTTGAAGCTCTTGCTTGATGGTTTTTATAGTGATTATTATTAAAGATATTATTCCACTGTCATCTGGGCTCCCTTGTTTCTGATAAATGGTAATTTTAATCATTGTGCTTCTGTAGATAGCACAGTGCTTTTTTTCTGCCTGAATTCCAGATTTTTTCTCATCATGGTTTGACTTGATATACCTAGATATGGTCCTCACTATATCCATCTTGCTTGGTGTTTTATGATCTCCTTGAAACTGTAAATGTGTCTTCCATCATGTTTTAGAAAATTCCAGCCATTATTTCTTCATTTATTTGTTTTTGCCCCATATTTTTTCTCTTTGCCTCTGGGCCCCCAATTACATGCATGTTGCACCTTTTGATTTTTTTTTTCACAAACCTCTGATTCTTTGTTCATTTTAAAAATTCATTTCCCCCCTCTGTTCTTTGGATTAGGTCATTTCTATTGATTGTTTTTATGTGTACTAACTCTTTTCAGTCTTCTCCATTCTGCTGTTAGCCTGTCCAGTGAATCTCTTATTTCAGATACTTTAATTTTTAGTTCTGGAATTTCCTTTTGGTTCTTTTTTCAGTTTTTTTTTTTTTCTATTTCTCTTCTGAGACTTACTATGCTTTCATCCCTTATGATCAAACTTATCATTACATCCTTTATCATAGTTATAATAGCTGCTTTTTAAAATCTTTGAAGCTTAATTCCAGCATTTGGATCATCTAGGGATTGGTCTCCATTGATTGTCTTTTCTCTTAAGAATGTCTCATGCTTTCCTATTTCTTTGTATATGAAGTAATTTTGGGTTGTATCTTAGCCAGTGATACATTGTAGAAACTGTGGGTTCTTATATATTCTTCCAAAGAGTACTGTTTTGTTTTGTCTTTTAAGTGGGCAGTTAACTAAACTCAAAGTATAAAACTGTCTCTCTAGAGATGGGAACAGCCCTTTTCAGTTCCTCTGGCCTTAGCTAGTAAGTTTGGAGTTTGTCCTAGGCATATATGACTCAGAGTTCACTAGAGATTTTAGCAAAGATTACAGATAGATGTTAGGGTTCTGTTTCTCTGGCTCTCTCCTTTCTCAAATTTTCTTCCTCACATTCCAGTAGCTGGGTTTTCCCCAAATCTTCTGGCTTTTCAAATCAGCAAGTCTATAGGTTTTCTGTCAGAAATTAAACTGGGAGCAGATTGGGGTTTTTCTTTGGGCCTAAAGTCATTAAAAAAAATTACAAAGTTAACTACTACCATTCTTTTCTTCCAAGTGTTGACTTCCAAGTATTTTAAGCCTGCCTTTGTTCACTGGTCAGTTGCCTTGGGTAGCTTTTACTTAATTTTTTTTTCCAGAGTGTATAGTTGTTACCTGTGGGAGATTATTTTCTCACAGGAGATACTTACCATGCTAGAAGAGGAACCCTCATAGCCCTTGGTAAGGATGACAATGGGAAAAGGTAAACAGACCATGTGACATGATCAGATTAACACGTTCAAAGAGTTCTTTAGGAACAGTGTGGAGAGGAGACCAGGATGAATGGAGAAGACCAGTTTGGAAACCACTGCTGAAGTCCACGTGAGAGATGACAGTAGCTGGAACTAGGTGGTGGCAGTGGGAGTGTAACAGAGTGGTTGGGTTTTATAGTCTCCTTTAAAAAACACTGATAGAACTCCATCCATGGCCTGAACATGTGGAGGGGGAAGCAAGGTAGAAAGAATGACTCCTAGATTTTTGACTTGCACAATAGGATGGATTGGGTACCATTCATGAGAAGTGAGCCCTGGAAAAATCACAAATGAAATAGAGAGGGAAATACAACTTCAGGCTATTTCAAAATAAAAATGGATATGGAGGATGAAGAATGACTCAGAGATGGCTTTGAGCCTCTAGGCTTAAGGAATTAGAATAATGGGGCCACTGACATAAATGAGGTTTAATATCAAAATGATAGTGAGCATATTTAATCTTTCTTTAAATATTTAGAAGACATTTTGGAACCTAGCAGTGCCTGGTGGTCATGGCAGTGCCTTGGGGCCATGACTGTGATAATTATTTATCATAGTAATGTAGCTGCACAGAAGTGATGGTCAATAAAGAAAACGCCAGAAAAACCAAAAGTTTTTGCATTGCTTTTATTGTATAAAGCACTACAGTGGAGCATTTCTCCGCCCTAGATTCAATTACCTTAGCTAAATAATGCCCCTTGTTTATGGGACACCTCTTCTCACCATGGAGTGTTTAATACAGGCATTAT
The DNA here is from genome assembly GCA_029783875.1 of Phataginus tricuspis. Lineage (NCBI taxonomy): Eukaryota > Metazoa > Chordata > Mammalia > Pholidota > Manidae > Phataginus > Phataginus tricuspis. The sequence goes on along the minus strand of JAQQAC010009165.1, from coordinate 28,497,824 downwards.
CCATTTTTCCAAACAAACTTTATCATGAAGGTTTCTTTAATATTGTGTTAGTAATATAACTATTAAGATAAAAAGTAATTGGTTATTAATTAATCATTCTATGGTCTGAGTTTCCAAAGAAGTAAAATCATAGAAATTTTTATGACTATTGCAGGCGAGCAATTGTTTTTCCATTATAGGACAGAGACACTTAGCGAAGTAACTTTCAAAGCCATTTCAGCATTCAGTTGCTTTGGCAATAGGCAACATTATTATTAACAACCTCAATTATTTCTGTACTTGCTTTTCTTACATATGGATTAATTTTATATTTATGTTTTCATTGTTTATATTATTATAGCCCAATCCTGATTAAAAAGTTAAGACAGAAACCAAACAAACCTATCAACAAACAAAAGACATTGGCTTCAGATATATGATTGAAGTTTGCATGTGGTTACCACATAGGGAATTAGAAACTCTATTCATGCTCATGGAGAAAAGCAGGGTTCTGTAATTATCTGAGCTCTACCTTTGCCCTCTGTAAAACCAGTGAGTGTCCTTTGATACATAACCTTAACCTCCCTCCAGCTCTAATATTTTATCCTAACATATATTACCTTAAAATGGACTTTTGCCAAGTCCTGAAAATCCTGGCTTCATTTTGGAAATGAGATTCCAAGTTCTGGACCCATCCATCATCTACCTACCCATCCATATAATCAGGAGGTTTTTACTTAGGCTTTACTAAGCACTGGAGACCTAGCTTTAGTTTACATGCTCATTGCCCAGGGAGGAAATAAGAGGTGAATAGATTAATACACAAAATAATTACAGATTGTGTTAAGTGGTATGAAGGAAATCTGAAAGGCCATTGTGATTAAAGGAATGAAAGGGTGCAAACGTAAAGAGGCGGTCAAGAAAGATTTCTCAGAGGAAATGATATTTCAGCTGAGATGTAATGCGTGGAAAGGGCCAAGAGAAGAATGGCAAAAAGAAAAGCAGGGGCAAAGGTCTCATGAGCAAAGACTAAGCAAGGATGTGGTAGCCGCAAACGGAAGGCAGGCGCAGATCTGAGGAGTAGTCTGCTACTGAGCCAGACATTAAAGAGATTTGCAGAAGTGTAAACCAACACCATGCCTCTACATACATTCTCGTTATTGTTGAAAATAGTTATTTTTCAATCAAAATATACCATGGGTTTCTTCCTGTTCTTTTAAAATGAAATTTTTTTAATTTCGAATATGGTAAATATGAATAGAAACAACCCCCATAAAAGAAGCTCTCCTGGGTCCTTACTTATTTCACGGGGTAAAGGGGCCCTAAGACTAAGAACATTTGAGAATCCCTGGTCTAGGTCATTCCCAGTGTTGGGTGAGCTAGCTCGGTCCCCACGGCCCCCCTGCACTCTCTAAATACCACTCCTTTCTCTCCTCGCCGATCCCGGGTCCCAGGCGGGCGCCGGCTGGGGCGGGTCCTCCCGCACCCCGGCCATCAGCGACCCCTGCCGCGCCACCTCCCCCCCAGAGCCGCCCGTCTCCCAGTCCGCAGACACCCCTGCCATCCCGGGCCCCCCACTCCCCGCACCCACCGGCCACCGCGGCCCGCCGCGCCCTTACCCGCCAGGCAGGCGGCGGCGTCGATCCACTTGAGCAGCTGCCCGGCGCTGAGCTCGCCGCGGGGGCTGGCGTGCGCGGGCTGGATGGCCTGGCTCATGCACACCTCGCCGGGCGCCGGCCGCTCCATGGCGCGGAGCGAGAGCGCGAAGCCCCTCGGCCAAGGGCCCGGCTCCGCCGCCGCGCCCGCGCCCGCTCCGACGGCACCCGCTGGGCGCCCGCCCTGGCCCCGCGCCCGCTCCCTGCTGGCCGCCCGGCCGCCGGGGCACCGGGAGGCGAGTTGAGGCGCCGGGAATATCGCGAGGAGGGTCACAGACGCCTCTGTCCCAGGAGCAGCCAAATCCGAGGCGGCAGGCTGGCAAAGCTGGGAGAAGCCCTGGTTTCTCACCTGTAATGCTGGGGCAGCGTACTTAGCTCAGAGGACGCTGAGATAATGAAATGAGATCATGTAGGAAGCTCATACTATGTACCTGGCTAAGGTGATACAGGTGTGTGCTACGTAACTAGTGAGGTTCATCGTCTGAAGAGCTTGACAGGCGATGGGGAGGTAAGAATTGATTAGTTAAACGCTGTGCTGGGAATGTAGACCATTTGCTTTAAAAGCTGATTTTAGAGGATTTGTGCCAGCTGTTGACTGCTAGGTAGAATGGGCACCCGTTCCTCACAACATCCACCTTCTGATTCTTAGGATATTATAATTGTTTCAAAGAACTCTTCAAAGAATACTTCAAAGTCCTGATCATTTATGAAATTACCGCCACTGCCAAATAGACCAAAACAAAACCCAGTGCTGATGTTTGTAGGCACATCAAAGTCACCCAACAAAGGAAGGCAACATTTTGGGTTTTATCTAGAGAATTTAAGATTGGAAACTGTCACCTCATTTACTGATGACCTCAGCAACTCCCAAGAGAATCTCTTCTTTATAGGAGACAAAATCCAGAACATTGAATGAGAGGGTTCATTCTCAGCCTTCAGCACATAAAAGCTGTTAAACTTCTAGAGCTAAAATCAGTGACCTTACAAAGCAGCTGTTATTAAGGAAACAGTGAATCAGAAAACATTCAGCATATAGCAGATTCATAGATGTCATATTATTAAGGCCATCTGTACCTGGGAGAGCATTTATGGGTGAAGAAATGGAAACCTGGAAGGTAAAGCAACGTGCCAGGCAGGCAGCCGATGCAACAGGAGCAGCTAACTGAGAGAGAGCGCTTGGCGTGCGCTCAGGGCTCCTGACTGTCCAAAGTAGCTCACCGCAAAACCTAACTGCCTCCAACGAAGTGGTGGTGCTTTTCCATCCCTATGCAGATGGCCTGCTAAGGCCCAGCCGGGAGACGTCAGAATGGAGATTCTAGTAATTTTGCTTCTCCTTTTAAAGAGTTTTTTTTATGAAAGAGAAAAACTAAGGAAACATGGACTTGATAACTTCAGGACCTCTGTGGGTATGTTTCCATTCATAGACGATAAAATTTGAATTGGATGCATTCAGTTAGGCAAGCATGAAGGTTGACTTTTATAAAAAGCATACAAATGACTTTTTAAAACAAATTAAAACTTATCCCTCCAGGATGGTCCTCTTATGTAGTTATACACTTATTTCAATACATTACTTGCATCACTTTTGGCGCCCCTCTTTGGAAAGTGCCTCTAGGGCTCTTCGTACCATCTTGGCAGATTAGATCACTGTTCAGCCAGTATTCACTCCATCTACTAATAACTCCATGTGAAGCACTTAAGGGTGTTAGGCTTGGCCATGGGACTTGCTTTGGGATGGAACGTGGGGAAGGAACAGTGTACCAATCCTAGCCCTTCAAGGTACCACGTTTTCTTGTTTTTGGCAATACCTGGCCTCTGACATGAGAAGATTATATGCCTGAGTAGCTGCTACATTAGCATCTGGTGCTAGACTGAATTAACACATTGCAGAGCCATCCCAGACAACTCATGTAGCCTGAAGCCGAGCCACCCAACAGATATGCTGGGGGTGAGCATAAATACTGATTTTGCATGTCCCTGTGATTTGGGGATTGTCTGTTACACAGCAACAACTGAAGGTCACATGCATGATTTTCATTTATCAATATTTTAGGAAAATTATTAAATTACTGGAAATAAAATTTATATTTAGGTTGGGTTGTATTGTTTGGGGTAAAAAATGGTGAGTAAAGTGGTAATATTATGTATATGCTCATATAACTTGGTTTCTTGTAAACTTGAGGAATCTCAAAAATGTTTTAAGCATAGGTGTGAGAAAGTAGCTTTCCTAAGTGATTATCTGGAAGGGGACAACTTGAATTTGTTTATGTATGTCTAGGGATGTTTGACCAAAAAGCAGACATGGTATACAAATTCAATATGTGTTTTCTTACATGTATTATTTCCTATTTAGATAACTTTTTGAATAGTTCCATATTTTCTTGGTTTTGCAGTGATTTTTGTTTTAATAGCCTCTGTCTGAAACTATTGTTCTTATGTTTTTCTCAATGGTCTCTTTTCCCCTTGCACAGTGAAAATGTCATCTGCATGTGTGAACATTTCCTATATTCTTTATCTGTCAAAGATTTTTGCTACTGTGTTTGATGGAAGGGCATCCATTTGAGAGACATCTTTTGAAATATGAGTAGAATGTGAAACCAGCTTGATTTTAAAAGATCATGCACAAGAGCAGGAAAGCTGATGGGGAAGAATGTGGACAGTATGATAATCACTGGAATAATGAGAACATCTTTAGAGTGTTGGAGTGAGAAAGAAACTAGATAGACTAACGCCTTCATTCAAGAGATAAGGAAATGGAGTGTTTGCCCCCAGCTCACATTGCAGGGTAGGGCTTGGTTCCTGGGCGTGGTGCAGGGAGGCTAAAACCAACATGGAAATTTCAGTACTTTATTTCATTTAGGAAAAGACATGTACCTAAACATCAGAGGCATTTCCTGCTGGCAAAATGGTTACTATTTATCTCCTATTACATAGGCTTCAACCTGAAGGAGGCTTCAGATTAAATTTCAAGGAAGAAACAAGATTAGTCCCTATAGGTATATAAATCCTCAAAGAATGTGCAACAACTCTTTATAAAACAGCCTAAAAATATTCTTTCTGACAGTGCCACACTTTGTAAAAAGCCCTATGATTTGTACTTGGCAACATACTGCCTTAAGTTTTAGAATTGTTTAATACAAGCATTTTTCTTTTTCTGTCCAAACAGATTCATTCACCAATTAGTTAATTCACTCAACACATTATTTTAAATGTTTAATATTGACCAGACACTGGGCTAAGCATAAGGTAAGGCAGGCCCCATTGTCAGGGAACTCTCATTCTGGTGGGAACACAGATGGATACGTCAGTAGTGTACTGTGATAAGGGCATATCAAAAGATTTGGTACACAGTGCCATGGGGACAAGGAGAGAGGAGACCCTCCTCTGTATGGCCACCCCCAGAAATTCTTCATCACTCTGTCAATCAAGCAGCGGGATCCAGACATCCTAAGCAAAGAGGAATGCCTTTGGGGCTCTGTAGTTGACTAAATATGGAGAACCAGGTTTGCCAGAAGGCAGGAGGAAAGGCGGTGCTGCAGGGCTGGGAAGTACAGCAAATGTGTCTTATTAACCAGATACTGTGTGGACTTGCCTTGCTCCTTCCTTGTGGACCTTGGCCAAGATCTAAAGTACCAGGAGAGAGCATCGTCCTGACCAAGCTTAAGTCACATGTCTGCTCATGCCTCTAGGGCTGGGGAAGAGAAGGGTACAAGGAAGATGAAATCTGTTTCTCTCTGTTTTAGTAGAAATGAGACAGGTGCCTGGATTTACCTTCTCAATAAGATTAAACACAATGAAGGAGAAGTATTCCCCAAAAAGAAACTGAGCTCTGATTAGGAATGGAGAATGGAAGCCAGACAAAATTTTAAAATTACCGGTGACTTGTACAGGGGCATTCAGGCACGGGGAAGGCTACAGGAAAGGCAAGTCCTTGGTAATGTTATTGAGCTGATGGATCAAGCCTCACCTGAAACCAACCATTTGGAACTTTCCAATTATATGAACATGTAAGTCTTCCCTATGCACCCCCCACCACTGCCACTTTTTGCTTAGTTATCTGTTTGGTTATCTGTGATGTATAACAAAAAGATTTCTAACTGATACACCCCCATAGTGCTCTTATACATTTGCTGAAATCATTTATTTATTTCCAATGAAAATATTCATTTCTATTTATTTTTTGAGTCTCTGAGTGACATCAGTGCTGCTCATTTTTAGTTCCTATGAGATGAATGATCCAGCTCACAAATATCACACTTTTATTCTAAGTCATTTTTCTCAGATAGGTGGTTTACTTTCACAGTGATGTTTGACTGAATCCTTCCTTAGCACCCTAATAAAACAAAGGCAACATGACATGGGAAATTGTGTCTTCTTACAGCAGTTTTGGAATCAGTTTTTCAGCCATGCATCTGATTGTGTTAGCGATGCAAAGACCTACATTGGCATCCATGTGTCCTCAGATCAGGCAACTGCTTGGTGCCTGCCAGGCCCACCTGCACAAGCCTTGTGTGGGTGCTGCGGGCACACAGAGCCGCAGCAGACAGATCCAGGTCACTTCCGGTCACTGTGGGAGACTAAAAATGTCACCCAACTTTATAGTGTCACATTATCCTGGGACTTTAGAACCATTGGTTATTATTCACAAGAGATTCTACGTGGGGGTGTCCACTATAATTACTGGGGTTTTTAAATGAGAAAAATTAGATTCAGAAATTTACCCCAAGTTGCCCACCTACTTAGTAATCAAATCTAAATTTTCAAGTAACTCTGCTTCTTCCTTCTCATGTCCAAGGTACTAACAACCCTTGCTGTTTGCATTATTTAGATAAAATAATATTAATGTTTTTAATAATATTTTAGGGATCATCATAACGCACTTGAAAAGAAAAGATTTCGCACAATGCAGATATTGGATTCTTGGAATTTTATTTAGTCCTTTTCCTCTGAGTTTTATCACATGCAGAGGAAGTGGAAGAGAACACATGAGAAAGTAACCTGACCCACAGCAATTTATCTGAATCGTTGGCCGTTATGTAGCATGCTAATTAGTATGCTAACCTGCACCTGTGATTGATAAAACTTTAATATTCTTAAGAACTACTTTCTACTGTGTGAGTCCCTGAATATCTTTTAACAATGTTCATATTTAATTAAAAAAACTTTACATAGTCAGAAAAGTGTTGATTTACCGTTGGAACTGATAAAGACAAACATTCTGATAAATCTTAGAAAAATTCTATTTCCTACCTGTTGGAATTAACGACTGTCTTGCACATCCTCTCCTAGGTAGAATCACACATGAAGACTTATATCAAAGGGCTTAAAAATGAGTCACCATTTGCTCCTATACTCATGAGTTAAACTAGGTCAGAAGACATTTGGAGACAAAAGACTACCACTAATTAATCTTTCAAAATCCTAATATGAATGGGAGTAGGTATTCAAATGGGTCCTGAATTTCCCTCAGCAAATATTGAGGGCTTCCCCCTTTGATAAGCCCTGCTCTAGGGCTCAGCGAAGCAAAAGTGCAGAGACAGGTAGAATCCCCTGCTCTCAGAGAGCTCACATTCTAGTGAGAGGAGCAAAATAAACAGATAAATGTGTGTGTGTGATGTACATGCACATGTGTGATGCTTTGGAGAAAAATAAAGGAGAGGGATGGAGTAGGTGGGCATTGTTGCAGTTTTACACAGAAATGTCAGGAAAGGCCTCATGGAGAACCTGACACTCGAGCAAAGGTCTGAAGTGCGAGAGAGAGCGCCACAAGGCCCCGCTGAGGGAGAAGGTAGCTGTCTTCAGGACCGTTCATTAATGTTCTTATCCATCTCCTTCGGCCACATGGTGGGTTTGCATTTCATATCTCCTTGACTATGAATCATTTTGGCCAGTGAAACGTAAGCAGTGCTCGCTGAAGGACTTAAAGAGCCAGGGCATGACTTGACATGCTTCTCTTCACCCAGCACAGTTCCAGACGGAAGAGGTTCCATTAGTTTGCACCTTAATCAGAATGACAAGGACCGGAACCAACAGCTGACCCATGAACTCTGTTGATTTCACCCTGAGATTTTGGAGTTGTTTGTTATTGCAACATTGCCTAGATTATTCTGACCAGTCAACTGTGTTCTGGAAGAGGTTAACAGCAAGTGCAAAGGCCCCTAGGTAGACTGTACCTGGCATGTTTGAGGAACAACACAGAGGCTGTCTGGAGCAGATGGGGCAGGGGTTCCTGACATGACATCAGAAAGAGAGAGAGAGGTTGTGTAGGGCCTTCAAGGCCATTGTAAAGACTTTGGATTTTAATCTGAGTGAAATGGGGAACTGGAGAGTTTTGAGCAGAGGAATGATATGATTTGCATTATGGTTCAAAAGGATCACACCAGCTGCTCTTTTGAGAATAGACTATAGGGGACAAAGGTGGAAGAAGGGGGTTAAGAAACCACTGTGATCATTTTATGTGTCCTTACACTGTGTCTCTTATAGAACACAAGGGTCTAGGGTCTGAGAAGCAAGAGATGGAAGCAGGAATGGACCTACTTAATTTCATTTATGTTACCTGGGTAACGTGTGAGTCCAGTCCTCACAACTTGAGGCTTATCTAGAGCTCCTGATTCCCAGAGAGGGCCCCAGCTAGGGGTCCAGCAAGAGTCCTGGGCACTGCAGGCTCCTGGTGATAAGACACCAGCAGGAAGGAAGAGGGTTACCATGACCTTAAACTTCAGGAGGAGGTGGGACTTCAGGCAAAAGGTAAAAAGGCATTTGGCCTGCAGTGCTACTTGGGGAATCTCTTGGCTCTCCCTTGCTTAATTTTGGTGATAAACAGTGAAAAATCTGCACAGCAGCCACGCCTGTGAAGGGCATGGTGACCAGGGATGAACCAGGTCCCTCAGGGATAAGAGTCTAGGTCATCTACCAGGTGAGGCACCTAAACCAGCGGAGGTGCTGGCCAAGGGTCAGCTGCAGAGGGGAGTTAAGGACGGTGATTATTAGTGTCATCACAGCTCTGAAACCAGCGGCAGGGGCTTCCGTTTGTCTCACTAAACTTCCTCTTGTAAATTTTCTCCAGGTAAATGGAGCAGCCATTCCAAGAGGGTACTGTACAAAGCAAGTGGGTCTGAGCAGTGCAAGGGATGGACTTCAGTGAATTTTGTGATACAAATACCCTCTTCGAGCCCCAAGCTTCAATTCTCCCAGCTGCCAAGAGTGTCTCCACTCCTGGGTTACACCAGGGCACCTCCACAGGAATTGCCTTTAGTAGGACAGAACTGCCAGGTTTTAGATTATGGTCCCTCTCTGGGGGCAGGTGTATTCACTGACTGGGTAATTTGAGTATAAATTCCTGGCTCAGTCTGAGACTTTCTGGAGAACATTCCTGGTTCACACTCTCTGTGGGGTTGGCTGAGGTCTCTGCTCCCCAGTCCTGCACCTTTCTGCCCAGTCCTGTTCCCTTCCCTTCTGTGGTAGCCAGGATAACGGCCTCCCAGAGATGCCTACATCCTATTCCCTGAGACTCATGAATGTGTTACCTTATGTGGCAAAAGGGACTTGGTGTTTGTGATTATATTAAAGATCAGGAGATAAAGAAATTATCCTTGGTGGGCCACATGTAATCACAGGGGTCCTTATAATAGAGAATAAGGAGGTCAGAGAAGAGAGAAGATGCTATGCTGCTGGTTTTGAAGATAGAGGAAGGGGCTGCAAACCAAGGAATGCAAACCTACTGTTAAGTGATTCACATTCAGCCATTGTTTTCATTCTTTCATTCAGCCCTTGCTTTGTGCTAGATGCTGTTTTAGGCACCCCAGAGAGCAAGGTAGAGTTCCTGCTCTCATAGAGCTCATATTCTCATGAGAGAAAACCAAAGATAAACACACAAACTAATAAGATTATTTAACATAGACATGAGGGCTAAAAAGAAGATGAAGCATAAAAACTTTAGCTAATGGAGTGAGGGAAAAGCTCTCTGGGGAGGTGATGTTTGGGCTGAGGCCTGAAATAAGAGTAAGAGGCAAAAATGTAAACATGGGGCAGATTACCTAAGGAATTTCCTGATATCGGAGGGCCAAGAAGAACCACTTTTTAAATCTTAAGTATTTTGGCTCATTTTCTTGGCATAGTCAATAGTGTAAAAATATAAAGTCTTTCATACTTTTGGATCTTCTACCACCTCCACAATTAATGCACAGAATGTAGATGTAGAATATGTTGCGGTTAGAGCAAATCTGACGTGAATCCAGAATATACCCTACAAAACACATTACTTTGAAAGATTCTTTTATATCAGCTACTTTTCTGCTTCTCTTTCTCAAATAGCAGCAAAGTAATAAAAAATTAAGTCTTTGAGACTTCTGATTAATGTTTTCCTATAACTGATTTTAATATGAAAGCCTTAATTTAGCTAGGTACATTTTTAAAAAGTTAAATCTACATAAAATGTGATTCTTGGAAAAATTAGGCCTACCCACATCAAGAGATTTTTAATTAAAGAATACTTGAAGTGTTAAGTTCTTGGCCAGCCACTGTACCTCATAGACTGAAACTGAGCAAAACCTATAAATTTTTTTTCAATTTAAAAAAGGAAATTTACTAGTTGGTTTAAAGAGAAATATGAATGCATAATTTGGGTTTTTTGGTAAGCTGTATTTTATTCCTATATTGGAATCAATCTAAGCATTTTTCAATATTTTCTAATTATAAGATAGAATGATTAGACCTTGCTATTGTTAGTAATTATAGCAATATTTATTGTTGTGCATGCCAGACAGTATACAAGGTGATTTATATGCATGATTTCATGTAATTGTCACAAGACCCTGCATGAATTGGCATAGGGTGCTATTAATAATTCCTATGTTATATTTGAGAAAATAAGCACAGTCACACAGTGGGAAATGGTGGGACCAGGAGTTAAACCTGAGCAATTTGACTGCAGAGCCAATTTAATGGTTGAGATTATGACAATAATTTTCTATATATTTTGTACTATTTTATTTATTATTCTTCATAATGTTGTCATGATTACATCCTTAGTTTCACAATAATTGAAATTTATTTTATCCTTAATAGTTTGTTTTTAAAAAATAATTGTAACTTGAGAAATTCAGCATAGTTAATCAAAATATTTTTTGTAAAATGAAACTTTATTCTAAAATGTATCCAAAATTGTAAAACACAAGTACCACTGAAACAAGTATATGTATATGTATAGAGAATGGTGAAACATAAAGAATAGACATTTAGTCTTTTAAAGAAGTCTTCACCAATAAAACCCAACTTAAGAATTTTTCTGTTTCAAAACAATTTAAACTATATACATTGACTCTAGTGTAATTCCAAAAACATAGCCGAAGTAAAATACAAAACTGTACAATTTGAATTCAAGTACAAAACCACATATATATGTACATTTGATGAATCTGTGCAGATATATAGAGTGCATCAGATTAATTGTAGTTCAATTCAGGAGAGACTGCACAACTAAGTAAGGGAAAATGTCCATAACAAATCATAGAAAAATGAACAAAGATTTTTCCAAAACTACTGTCAAAGGGCTTATTTCCAAAATCTCCTAGATGATCTGGCAACCTCCTTCTCCTTCTCTTTTGCTGTCCCCAAAATTAATCAGGTTCTGTCTGCCCTGTCTGATGATAACCACTGCCCTATCAACCACTGGCTTATTAGACTTTGGGCATTTTAATTAAGATCTTTTCATTAAATTTGCTTTCCTGTGACATCTGTTTTCATCAGTGTATCTTCTAAATTCATATCCTAAACATTTCAGGTATTAAAATCTGATTGCTACATCAGTGTATTATTATGGCAGCTATCTCCCTTCAAGTGGACATTTAGAATTCTCTTCCGAAGAATGAAAAAGAATACCAGACAATCTCCCCAGGAACAAGATGACTTCATAAAAATTATTATTTTTATGCTTTAAGACTTCAGTTCTTTAAATGTTATTAGCAACTCACCAGGTCAGCGTTTTAGAGCTACGACAGAATGAAAATTCAGAATGTAGTCAAAGGATCAAAAGTTAGTCCCATACAGACATAGTCATATTCTCTTATTCTCGTTAAATATGTGTTAGGTAGGGGCTATATGTAATCGTGTCACTTCTGACTCTCATCATCTCTTAGTAGCTTCTTTCTTTAGGAACCTAGAGTTATCTGAGAAGACTGATAATATTAGACTATTTCCCTGGCATTTCTGATAAGAACTGACTATTAACATAGGAAAGCAAACTCAAAAATAGTGGTAGATTTTCAGAAAAATCAGGTCTCCATACTTGCTCTCATCAGCAGAAAAAAAAAAGACAAATTTTTAGATTGTTTCTTACATCACTATAATTTCTAGCTATTCATAAGATCTCGTTTTCACATAACAGCATTAGATATAGCATTATTATTAGAATTATCAAAATGCAATAGCATTCAGAAGAGATATTATCATTGTTACTTCCTTGAGAAGTTCATGGTGCTTGAAGCTTTTTCAAATCAGTGTTCTTATTTTTAACAAACTGAGGTTCAGAGAGAACATAAATAACCTGCTCAGAGTCGTGTAGTGACAACAAGATTATAACCCATATTTTCTGTCTCCCGGCGCTGTGGTCTGTTACTCTGTGACGCTGCTTATACTGCTTCTAATAAGAGGCATTCTATTTCTTAATGTTTTAAATAATCAAAATATATCTTAATAAGCAAAGGTAATAAAACTTTGAGAGTCAGTAGCTGAGATTTTGGGTTATTTTTTCTTGCTAGAGGTCACACCTATCCCTTATTAGGAATATAGCTCCATCTTCATGTTTGGGGTGAGTCAAATTTTATGTTTTGTTTCACTTAAACATAAAACCTGAAGCCATAACTCTCCTAGAAGAAAACAGAAAGAGCTCCTTGATATTGGTCTTGGCAATGATTTTTGGTTATGATGCCAAAAGCACAGGCAAAAGCAAGATAATTAGGTGGGATTATATCAAACTAAAAAGGTTCTACACACAAAAGGAAACAATCAACAAAATGAAAAACAACACATGAAATGGGAGAAAATATTTTCAAACCATGTATCTCACAAGGGATTAATATCCAAAATATAAAAGGAACTCCCATGGCTCAAGAGCAGAAAATCTGATAACTTGATTTTAAAAATGGTGAAGGACCTGAATAACTGTATTTCCAAAGAAGATACACAAATAGCCAATAGGTATATGGAAAGGTGCTCAACAGCACTAATCATCAGGGAAACGCAAGTCAAAACTATAATCAGATACCACCTCACACCCGTTAGGATGTCTTATTAAAAAAGCAAAAGATAACAAGTGTTGATAAGCTTGTAGAGAAAAGGCAACTCTTGTACACTGTTGGTAAGAATGGAAATTGGTACAGCTGTTATGGAAAATAGTATTTAGTTTTCTCAAAAAATTAAAAATAGAACTACCATGTGGTCTATTGGTATCCTTCTTTTGGGTATTTATCCAAAGGAACTGAATCAGGATCTCAAAGAGATATATGTACTCCCTTGTTCACTGCAGCATTATTCACAATAGTCAAGATGCGGACGTTATGGAAACAGCCTAAATGTCCATCCAAGGATGAATAAAGAAAATGTGGTATATACACACAATGGAACATTGTTCAGTCTTAAAAAAATAAGAAAATCCTGCCATTTTCAATAACATGGATGGACCTGGAGGACATTATGCTTAGTGAACTAGGCAGGATACAGATAGACAAGTACTGTATGGTTTTACTTTGTGTGGAATCTAAAATTATTAAAGTGATAGAAACAGTAGAATGATAATTGCCAAGGTTCAGGGTAAAAGGGGATGGGAAGATGGTATTCAAAGGGAAGAAAATTTCAGTTATGTAAGATAAGTAAATTCTGGAGATCTAATATATAGCATAATGCCTACAGCTAACAACACTGTACTATATACTTAGGAGGGCACATCTTATGTTAAGTGTACCACATACATGCACACATGAGTAATAATAATAAAGAGGGTGGGAGGAAACTTTGGAAGGTGATGGATATGTCTATGGCCTGGATGATATTGATGGTTTCATCAGTATATACTCATCTTCAAACTCAGTGAGTTGTATATAATAAATATGTGCAGCTTTTTCCATGTCAGGCATACAATAAAATGGTTTAAGAGAAGTAAAAAACAGAACCTATAGGCTTTAACATTTTTAAGAATTTTGCTAACATCATACTCAGTCGAGAAAAGCTGCGAGCTTTTTCTCTAAGATCGGGAACAAGACAAGGATGCCCACTCTCACCACTTTTATTCAACATAGTACTGGAGGTCCTCACCACAGCAATCAGACAACACAAAGAAATAAAAGGCATCCAGACTGATAAGGAAGAAGGTAAACTGTCACTATTTGCAGATGACATGATATTATACAATAAAAACCCTAAAGACTCCACCAAAAAACTATTAGAACTAATAACTGCACTTAGCAAGTTGCAGGATACAAAATTAATACACAGAAATCTGTTATATTTCTATATACTAACAATTCCTATGAACTAGCAGAAAGTGAAATCAGGAAAACAATTCCATTTACAACGGCATCAAAAAGAATAAAATACGTAGGAATAAATAAATCCAAACAAGGAAGTGAAAGTCCTATACTCTGAAAACTATAAGACCCTCATGCGAGAACTTAAAAAAGACACAAATAATTGGAAATCTATCCCAGGCTCATGGATAGGAAAAATTAATATTGTCCAAATGACTATCTTGCCCAAAGCAGTTTACATATTCAATACAATCCCTATCAAAATTCCAACACCATTTTTCAATGAACTAGAACAAATAATTCTAAAATTCATATGGAACCACAAAAACCCCTAATAGCCAAAGCAATCCTGAGAAAGAAAAACAAAACCTGGGGTATTATGTACTCTGACTGCAAGCTATACTGTAAAGTAACAATAATTAAAAGAATATGGTACTGGCACAAGAACAGACCCATAGATCAATGGAACAGAATAGAGAGCCCAGATATAAATCCAGCCATATGGTCAATTAATATACAATAAAGGAGCCATGAATATACAATGGGGAAAAGACAGCATGTTCAATAACTGATGTTGGGAAAACTGGACAGCTACATCTTAGAGAATGAAACTGGATTACTGTCTAACTCCATACACAAAAGTAAACTCAAAATGGATCAAAGACCTGAATGTAAAACAGGAAACCATAAAACTCATAGAAGAAAACATAGGCAAAAATCTCTTGAACGTAAGTATGAGCAATTTTTTCCTGGACACATCTCCTTGGGAAAGGGAAATAAAATTAAAAGTGAACAAGTGGGGCTACATAAAACTACAAAGCTTTTGTACAGCAAAGGACACCATCAGCAGAACAAAAAGGCAACCTACAGTGTGGGAGAATATATTCATAAGTGATTTATCTGATAAAGGGTTAACATCCAAAATATATAAAGAACTCATATGCCTCAACACCAAAAAAACAAATAACCCAATTAAAAAAATGGGTAGAGGACCTGAACAGAATTTTTTTCCAAAGAAGAAATTCAGATGGCCAACAGGCACATGAAAAGATGCTCCACATGGCTAATCATCAGGGAATTGCAAATCAAAACCACAATGAGATATCACCTCATACCAGTCAGAATGGCCACTATCCAAAAGACAAGAAATAACAGGGGAGGATGTGGAGAAATGGGAACCCTCCTACACTGCTGGTGGGAATGTAAATTGGTGCAGCCACTGTGGAAAGCAGTATGGAGGTTCTTCAAAAAACTAAAGATAGAAATACCATTTGACCCTGTAATTCCACTTCTAGGAAGTGGTGGTACATATACCCAGTGGAATATTATTCAGCCATAAAAAGGAAATCCTGCCATTGATGCTGATTGTCCATTGGGAATATACTACTGCAGAGATTTCCGGAGACCATTAGGCTCCCACTCTCCTTTCAGGCTCATGGAGAGGGAAGAAGTTACACTCCAGAGAGGAGTGTGCACACATACTCATTCAGTGGCCCAGCAGCCATGTCAGCCAACCTGGTCAGAGGTGCAGTCAGCATGCACTCCTCTGCGCCATCTGCCCCTCACCCTTTAATCTGGGCCTTTCGGGGACATGTGAGTCATCTGGGACACAGCATACAATTGTCCCATTTTGATCAGCATACTCACTAGTTAATTTCACTTACCTACCTCCTTCATAGGAGTCTTATCTCAGGGATCTAAATACTCAGGTTTTAGAAATACGTTGGACCATGACTTAATTATTTTCCTAAAGAACATGCTTACTCTTTTAACTTTTGCAAGCCATACAATCAGTCGTAACTGGGTATCAGTGTTCCTTTGCCCCCACATCAGATGTTGCAGTAACTGAATGCCTGTTTGGATTAAAGACACTGCACCGGCATGTGGCGATGTGTTAGGGTCACAGGAAAAATTCATAGATTAAATGAGCATACATTCAAAATAAATTTACTTATGCTTACAGATTTTTATACATCTTAGAAGCCCAGGTACATTTACTCTAAGTCATACTTAGGAACTGCTGATTAAAGAGCTAGGTGTGGTTTGTTATAAAACAATCAGGTTGTACTTCATTCATGTAAAGGACAACAGTGAAATATGAATGGGCTCACACTCGCCCTCCTCCCATCCACCCCACTGTTTCAAAACATGGGGAAATATTTGACTAGAAATGTTACTACACTTTAATAGTGTCTCATTAAAGCTAATATATGAAATATTAAGACATTTGTCTCAGTGTTATAACATGCTACATAGCATCAAAAAACAAAGTGAACTCAGGATCTTGAAGAATCACATGCCTCTCTAATATGACACGACTAATATTTATCAGTAGAAACCAGTAATTATGTTTGATAAATAAAAAAACAACCAACAATCAGCTTGTTGTAGCCCTTATTTTCTATCAATTAAAGGACATTTTCCTTCCTCCCTTAAAAACTGCTAAAACCCAGATAGACAAGTATAATTAAAAAACAAAAAACAAACAATAAAAAAACCCAAACCCCCAAAACAAAACCAAGCTGACACAACACAAACTATAAATTCCTAAAATTATCTTAATAAAGAATTAGAAGTTGGAAGCAAAATTTACAATAGCTAAAAGTTTCATGAGTGTGCATAGGAACTAACAAGAGGCTGGGGCTTAGTGCCAGGGAGGAGTGGTAATTCATCTTAAGTAGCTGCTAATTGGGCTAAACTACTCAAGAAATAACCTGCTGCTGATTCAGTGGTAAGTGTTTACTAACATTTGCTTCTGTAATAAGTCTCCAGGCACCAAAGGGGAGGGATACAAATAGGGGCAGGTTGAGAAAGATGATTGTAAACTGGCTTGTGTGTAAACAATGGAGGCATAGGGTCAGCCTCAAAGCAAAACATCTTGAGAGACTGCTTAATGGAGAAATGATATCTTTTATCAAAATGCAATCATTCATTATGGGAAAGATTATGGTCACAGGGAGATGCCATTACCACTTTCCATAGTAGTTTAAGATCTGTATTGACTTGGCTTTCAGTCAACCATGTTTTCCGGGAGTTTTTTTTTTTTTTTTGTCTTCATAATGATCCAGAAAAGATCGGCCTCTGTCTTTCCCAGTGCCTAAGTTACTCCTTGAGGAATAAAAGTGGGTGTTTCAAGAGCCACATTAATCCTTTAAAGAGAATAGCTATGAAGGTGCGTTAACTTTTCAATAATTCCAAACAGTAACTTAACAACAAGGACTAACTGTAGGTACAGAGATAACTACTCCCAAGTGAGAGAGTATTTAATACAATTCTACTTGCAGAAGTTATGTGACTTTCTTATTAAGCAAGTTAGACTTCAGTTGATCAGATAATGCATGATTGGATAAGTAACGTCTTCATTGACCTGTAAGAGTGTTTTCTTAGTAAAGAATTTGAAGTTGGAAGGTAAATTTACAATAGCTACAAGTTTTATGAGTGTGCATGGGAACTAACAAGAGGCTGGGGGTTAGTGCCAGGGAGGAGTGGTGGTGGTTCATTTTAAGTAGCTTAAATGAGTACAAAACTGGCATTTATGAGGACTTAGTTAACACTATAGGCTTTTTATTTTAGATCTCTTTGTGGTGATCTTGATTCTGCTTGGCAAAGATAAGGTACGTGATTTCAACTGTTTTCAGATTCAAATGCCAATAATTAAAACACTTCAAATCTGTTACATAATCATAAGAAAATGACTTTTCTTATGCACTCTTCTATTGTGAGAGGAAAATAGGTTTCTTTTTTGGATCCCCTTTTTGAAATTTCCATCCCCATCCCCACACCTTAATTCACGCTCTTTGCCTTAAACATAGCTTGAGAAATAAGAGTCCTCGTGACACAGGCAGAGAGTGTCAGACTTTTGGCTGCAGGAAAAGGAGTGTAGTGCTCAGGTCAGGTAAACCAGTGGAATTCTTTCAAAGGAAGACAGAGGAGTTAACCCTGCAAATAACGTCCCCAGTCCTTTGCAGTAAGACACCCCTCTGGCCTCATCTTTTCTGGAATGTAAAGGTCAAAGGCAACTTCACACAGCCAGCTTCCCATCTCAGTGCACTGGCTAAATAGCTCAGGAGAATAAAGATTGCCTAATGTGAAACTAACCTTATAATTTTGTGTTTGCATTCCAGAATTGTGCAGACTATATTTTCCAGTTGAAACAATTCTACATAAAACATCCTTAGAAACCAATTCTTTTCCATCACTGACTGATTTGTCTTTTAATTAAGAGTCTGAAATTGTTTTCCATGAACTCCTTAACATAATCACTGAAAATAAAATTAGTAGCCAAGTAAATAAGGAAGGAATTTTCATCTTTTAAACAAATGGTAAACTATAAATTCAACTTATGAACTGAGAAAGCACTAAGTCTAAAGACTTTGAAAGTTGAAATGTATTAGTAAACCAGCTTGCACACATATACCCTCTCTCCAAGGCTAAAAGTACTTAGGTATTTTTTTACAACTCTCTTTTGGTTAAGTTCCTAGTTTCCCAATGCTACATATCTTTTGTGTATAGGTTTTTATGCCAGAAACAGATTTGAAGTAATTTAATTATTGGCATTTGTATCTGAAAACAGTTGAAATCATGTACCTCTTTTTTGGCAAGCAGCATCAAGACCATCACAAAAGGGATCTACAATGTAAAGCCTATAGTATACATGTTTACCTTCAGCAGGAAGAAATCCCCCAAAGTGGGTTAGGAATTAACTGTATGCCTTTAATTTCTGAACTGAAGTTTATGTGACAGTGTAGTGATTAATCATTAATCCTAATAAATGCCAATTTTGTCCTCATTAGGACAAAACTTCAGAACATCTACTTGTGCAATTTAAGTGGGGAAAAAAATCTGACTTAATCATTTGTCTGCTCCAAAACTTAAGTTGGATAAACTTAACACATTTCCAGTGCAGCTTTAATGTACAAGTGGGATGAACAGAATCTCATTTTCTGAGACCCAACAAAAATACTCAAATCATGGTAAACCTGATGAGAGGCAATACTGTCAAGTAAGCTAGAAAGGTATTTTATTTTAGACAGATTTCATATGAACATCTAAGTTTTCTTGGACATACACTTTTCCAATCTGTATATCATGTTTTCTGAAGTGCCTATGGCCAGAGCAAAACAACAAAATATTTCTGGTTACTTGAAGTAGAAAATGTTGCTATTATATTCATTTTTGAAAATATACAGTTCAGTTAACTCTAACACAGGAACATTATGCAAATCTTTCTAGAACTTGAAAATACAGTAGTATAGATACCTTTCCGAACAAGGTTTTAAGTCATCTGGGAAGTGAAGTAATCAGAGACAGCTTCTACACACTCTGGACTGACCTCTCTCGGAGATGATTTAAGAGGTTTGTTTTAGAGACACTCAGGGCACACAGGTTCTGCGGGGATCTGGGGGCTGAATACTTCACATTCTAATTGAGCCTCCCCGGACCATGCAATTTTGTACCCAGAAATCTTTCAACAAGATTACTGTTCTTGAGAAGAGCCTGAGATTATTGTGCTGCCTATATCATGCGGCATTTGTACTAAAAGGATTGAATTTTAAATTCTGATGACTCAACATTGAGAACTTGGTTATGGTCTGATTTTGTGGAGATAATGGTTTTCATTTGGTTATTTATTTGGTCCAGTGTATTTCCTTATTGGTAACTGTTACACTGTACATTTCAATTTCAAATCCGGGTATTAGTTTGAGAACTTTCATGGTAAGATGGACTCTCTGCAATTGCTAGTACTTCTATTTTCACCTAATACTTTCATATGGGGCTAATATTTTTTAAAATGTTAATTGGATTTATTTTCAGTGGACGTACGTTTAGCTGAGAGTTTTTCATCATGTGCTTAGGTAAAAACTTCTTAAATAAAGATGAAGTAAATATATGAAAATTTGGCTAGTAACTGCTTATTTAATAGCATGTTCTCAAAATTATTATCACTTTCAGTGACAAATAATGTGTTCCAATGAAACAATTCTGAGACCATTACATATATGTAGTATCTCTTCAGTCATAAGTGAATAGTGACTAGCTGGATGACAAAACACTGAGCACCATAAAAGACTATATAGAGAATACATCTGACTTTCCAACTCTTAAACCAACTTTTTCTCTGAAGCAAGTTTTACATAAATAAGCAATGTTGAGTTCTTTTATACAACCTATACTAATTTATATAGTATATGCAAGAAAGATTATATTCTGAGCACATTTAAAAGGAAATTTTGTTACATGACTAGATAGTGAGAGTCTATTACCATCAAGAATTACGTGCTGTAAGATGCAAAGACACAATCTTGTGAGAAAAATTTGAGATCCCTGTACACTGAGCAATGTAGCTATAGCCAAGCAGAGCCCAGCATATACTTCGAGGGAAACTTTTGCAAGTGAGACAGCTAAATATTTACATGTACAATGTCTGCTGGCTTTCAGTCTTTGCAAAAAGTAACACTATGCTTCTCATCAGACAACTTGTATAGAGAATAAAACTTCTGGACTTTCTTTCATTTAATATTTATGCCTCTTTTGAGGTAGAGTTTCTTTACTTTTAAGAATACATTCAGGTTGGGGAGAAAGGAAATTGGAGGAAGGTGGTCAAAAGGTGCAAACTTCCAGTTATAAGATAAATAAGTACTAGGGATGTAATGTACAAATGATGACTATAGCCAGCACTGCTGTGTAATATATAGGAGAGTGGTTAGGTGAGTAAATCCTAAGAGTCCTCATCAGAAATTTTCCTGCTTTTATTTTTATTGGATCTCTATACGATACATGTTAGCTGAACTTACTGTGGTAATCATTTCACAATATATGTAAATCAAACCATCATGCTGCACTCCTTAAATTTATACACTGATATATGTCAATCATTTCTCAATAAAATTGGAAAAAAGACCCTAACAGCTACAGTATAGACATTTGGAGATGACTGTGAAAATATGAATATGGACTGGTTGTTTAGATAATATTAGGGAATTTTTAATTTTAGTTGTGATAACAGAACTGTTATACTGCTGAAGTCAGCAATCTATAGCCTGTGGTCCAAATACATACTTTTGTAAATAAAATTTTATTGAAACCTAAAAAGAAAATATGTTGAATGATGAGAACATTTGGTCACTCGTATTGTTTGGGGTTTGGTATGCAGATCCTTTGACCCTTTTCCCTTTATTTTGGACTCTTACCAAGAGGAGTGGAGGGGGAAACCGATCTAATTCTGCTGGCTTTTATTTATTGATGCTACACTTGCCCTGAATTAACATAATGCTACTATCACTAATAAGCAGATTTGCACAATTAGAAGTAGTTCCAGGAAAGTTCTTATGACTTCTACCTGTTTTAAATCCAGGGACCCTTCAGTTTCCTTGCTACCTCGCCTTCATCTCCTAGAAATCCAGATATCTTGTTAATTTTCCTGACAAGTTACTCGAGATAAGCTTTGACTTAATAAAATGTCTGGCCATTGGGATTTACGGCATTTTCTTTTCTAATCACTAGGAACACTTAATACTTAAATACTCCCAAATACTGTGGAACAAATATTTGAGAATTTATTTAAAAATGATTTGTATATATAATTGGTATCTAGGATGAGTTCTTAATTTCAATTATAGACCTTGCTCCTCCTATATTCTCATTTATCTATAGGGTAGTGTGCAGAACTGACTTTCAGAATCTTTATTTGGGCGATGCTGAAGTGAGGCAGTCATCTGGACAGTTCATCAGAAAGATGAATGCACTTGAGGAGAACAGTTTTGCATGAACTATCTGCATAATTGCTTCAGATCTTCACATTAGGTGTAACTTTATTTGGAATAAAATACCCAACTCCTATCCATGAACAGATACCTATTTGCTAATAATATTCATTATTTTTTGGTATTCAAAGTTTAGTTATATGACCTCCAGAGCCAGCCTTTTGTTAAATGCACGTAGATTCTTATTCTTGGATTATTAGAGATCCCTAGTTTTTATATAAGGCATAATATCTAATTCAGTTATACACACAGATGTCCATATTAGTTATATTTTGGTTTATCATTCAGAAAAATTTATGTGAGCTTCATATGAACAATTTCCTTTACTTTTCCCAAAAGTAATAAAGCAGAGTCTGGAAAGGAAAAGGTTTTAACTGTAAATGGAAAGTTGTATTTTTAAAATTAAATGTGAAAACATGTGCCAAATTAAGGGACATTTATGTACATCTTTATAGCAACTTTTCCCATTACATGAATAGCTCAAGTATTTGTACAAAAACATCAAGTGATAAGTTCATTTGAGAATAAATGTAATAATGGGTATGTGCATATGCACACACACACACACAGATTTACAAAATGGGTCAGGTAGCTGGTGGCCTTGACTGAATTAAGAATAGTAGATAGTAAGGTCATCCCAGATTCCAACTGTATTTATACATTAGCTGTGCATTTATAAAACCTTACAAATATTCTATTTTACCAGGATGACATAATAGGTAACAGTTTAAGTCATATAGTAAGAAATTCTTAAAATAACAATCAGATAAGCAATTCAATAAAATGACGGATATCATAAATAAAGAAATTAATAAAGACTTTTCCATTTTTCACATGTCCTGTATTCACTCTAACATAGTTAGTTTTTAAATTGTCTTAATGCAAGGAAAGCAAAACGTCGTGAAATAGGATCTGACAGAAAGCCATACACACATTGTAAATGTCAGTAGCTTATATAAAGAATATTTCTAAGGTGTTGTTAAATTTAAAGGGGATTGTTTTCAAATTATGTAAACTGGGCAGATGATTTGAATTCTTGTTTCCCAAGAAGGCGATGGTTAATTACATCTTAATGAGCAATTTTACCAGGACATGATGGAAATGTAGCAGACAACTGTTTTGTTGTGTTCTGAGAACATTGTGAGGAATCAAAATTTCACTTTTTTTGGCAATACACTAAGGTCATTTGGTGCAAAAGAGAAAGTGGGATAAAGTTTTACTTAACAGTAAAAGTCTTCTATATAATGTTTTTCTAGAAATACTAATATTCTCCTTTCTCATGTTAATTGCATTCATTTTAAAAATGAAATGGTAAATATTTTTAGGAACACATTGTAACACTTCAATGATTAAGATAATCCAAATGAGTCAAATTTATCCTGAGGGTCGTAAATCTGCAAGGGGAAGAGACGAACTGCAATTCTATACATGAAAATACTTGGTCCCACTTTAAAATATACAGTGTCTATAGACAGTATTTCCTATTGAAGGCCATAGACATCAGAAATATTCACATGAAATTACTCACAAAAATGATTTTTCTTCTATTCAGGAAGATAATTATACTAAGTTAACAGGGAGACTTAACAGAGGAAATTCTCCTTAGGAGACTTATTCAGCTGAGAATTTCTCTTTGGAATATAGTTTAGAAAAGTAGTTAAAAAGGTCACAGGTGATTTTCACCTCCAGCTCATCTTTTTCAATCTGAATAGGTAAAGTTGACATTTTTGGTGTAATAAATCAGTAAGGTCAATTCAATTTCTCGTAAGAAAAATGTACATTAAAAAACTACAATTATGGGTGATATCTGGCAGGGAAGTGACCAAGGAGTAAATGATCATTTATGCTCTTACCTTTAGATGCAAGGCCTTCATAAGAAGGCCTAATGTGGACAAGCTAACATGGGCATATTAAAGCCGAGCATAGGAGATTCCATCTGCTTACCTCTTGTATTACTCTCTTTTTATCCCAAATCACTTTTATCAGCTACTTTACCAATGAAATAAAAAGTAATTGAAAGGAAAGAATTAGGTTTAATAGTTACCAGTTGTTACAACGTAATGTAAATCATAGAAGTTTTGAGAGCAAACTTCATACCACCACCTCCAATACACGCATGTGCATGCACACACATAAGTTTAGTATGCAAAATGGAAGCGTACTAATAATGGCTCACCATTCTTTCTTCTGCTTCCCAGTAATTCTCAGGGTATGAGTCACAGACCCAGGGAGCCCATTACACACATGTTTGCGATTGGGTACCACTGTTGTAAGCAAACTCAGACCTCCTGTTCTTCATGGCAAACAAGAAACTTATTCTACCAGGAAGGGTTAACAAAAAAGAAAAAAGAAAAGATGAATCTACTTTTTGGAAAATATGTGGCAACACCCTCTTCCCTTCCATATTGGATTTCTCCCTCCCACACTTATACACTCATGCACAACTTGTATTAATTAGTGTTTTCAAGGAAAGGAAATGATAGTACATAGATCATAAAAATGAAGGGAAAACCAGTGTTAAAATATTAAAGTCAAGTAGCTATGATTTGTGGCACTGTTTCTAATTAACAGTGATAATCAGGAAATGGAAATTGTAATTATTACCCTTGGGAAAACTATATACTATATGAAGAAGAAAACTGTAAGGGCTGAGAAGGCAAAACTGTTCCGTCTGTATCTTATTTCTACTGGAGGACGTGGAAATTAGGAATAAAGCATGGAGAAAGCCATGGAAGAAGCCAATCTATACTTACTTCATAGTATTAAGGACTTTGGAAAATTCTCTGCCGAGGGAGCGGTTCTGAATGCTTCCCCAGAACGACATGATGGAAAAGCTGTGGGCAGATTTAGGGCTTCCTCATGTCCTGAACTGAACTAATTTATTTTCATTTACTATCTTTTAAACTACAGGAAGTGTTAGCTGAGTGATTCTTGAAATGGAATAGAGTTCAGATATCTTAGAGAGTCATAAAAATAGAGATGAAAGTTTTCTATTTTATTCCTGGAAGGAAAGCAGTGTTTGGGCTTTCCATGGCTCAGGGAGCAGAATTGATTTGTTAATCTTTTGACAATAAAGGACTCTGAACCTCAGATTCCTAGCTGTACAATTCCTACTCATCAGCAACTGAGTCCAAATGGAACATGTGTAAAGGAGTGCTAAGATTCACCCATCAAATGTGTGGGGTGTTACAGATCAGTGGAACCCTACAGCCTTTGTTTCCATGAGCAACTTGGCTATAAGGAAGACAGTTAAGAATATACATACCTCAGAAAGAATTTGACATGTATTTTCAACTGCAGTGAGTTGGGTAGAATGCAAAGCAGAATAACGACAATTAATGTTTTGACTTATTACTTATTTTCTCATTTCCTATAGGTATTTTATATGTTCAATGCAGGCAAGAATTGCTGATACTATCACTGTGAGGTGTAATGTGTAAAATGAACTCAGCAACACGTAGTATATATCAAGACCAACACAAATGCATGGATGGAAATAGAAAATGAGAGAAAACAGTTAAATGATCCTATTACAACAGAAAGGGTAAGGTTTAAATGATTCAAAATGAACAAAAATTAATATACAGATATGCTATCCTCCATTCAGTGCATGAGGAAATTACTTGATATTAAAACTAAATATCCTTATTTTCTGGTTTTTTGAATACAATTTTCTCCTCAAAAAAATTTCAACTCTTTTGGGAATTTAAAAAAGTTTAAAATAGCTATTTTAAATCTGGATTCCAAGAGAGAAAAAGAAATAAATACTTACGATGAGTTGATCACTATACCTTGAAAAAAATCAAATTTTACTTTTTTGACCAAATAGGCTAGACACAAGGGAACTATATTTGCCATTCACCTCCCAATTATTACCCCTAAAATAAGGGCAAGTAAAATCAGGTTCATGATTCTTTGTGATAATTAGACACAATACCTTCTTAGAAGGCAAATAAAATAAATTCAAGGTTACTAACAACGGAGAAAAAAGTCAACAAATGCTTGAAATTTCTAGCATTATAAAATTAAGCTTGACAATTATGGGACTATCAATGTTCACAGAAATGTCATAAAAATTGAAAGTAAAAATTACTCTTGGTAAATTCATGTGTCTATACAAGGCCTCATCTTCAGGTTACCTTGGCTTGAGTTAAAGATCTTTTAGTTTGAATTTTTCATTGAAGATCACTACAGCTTGAAAGCTGGAAGCTGGTCTTCAGTGTGCAGCCCTAAGTCTCCCACACACTGTAATAATTAATGGTGACTCACTTGATTAGAGTTTAAATCTGGAACATAAATTTAATCCAGCTTCTTTTTTTCCCCTTGACAATTCTGCCCAGCATCCTTGTCATGCACAAGCAAAATCTTTATTTTCACAAGGAATAAGTCATTATGGATTTGGGAGAAATTCTGAGACTAGGAACTAGCAAATATACTGCTAAGTTTTTACTTCAGAGATTATAAACTAAAAGAAAGGTTTTCTCTTACCTGAGATTAAACAATGCTTTTCAAAGTCTCTGGAGTTTAGATACACAGTTGATGTTTATCAATAGTTATTTGTATCACAATTTTAACAGAAAGGATCACCAACTGATCTTTTTGAGTTTAAAATTAAAGTCTTCACGCTTTTCTACTATGATTTTAGTGTTTGTATGTATGATTAAACACAAAACGCCAAAAGATCTGAAAAGTGCCATAGAGCAAGGTGCTTTCATAAAGGAGGTGTGTGCTATTGTTCTAACGTTTATTTATTCTTTTCTAAACAGTTACACAATGTAGATTTAGCCTGCTGAAGTCAATGGTGAGATGAAATATAGTTACTATAAACGATTTTCTACGAAATAAAAGTCCTACATCGAGGGAACAGAGCAGGCGCTCCGCTGCCAGTGAGAAGGTATGCACAGAAGGGACAGCAAACAGTCAACTCTGCTGATATTAAGCAAGATATCTGGATAGAGAAGTAGCACTCCAGAGCCCCTTGGGTGTGGTAAAAACTTTTCCCCTTGTGCTGAAAGTCTCAGTTATTTGAATATATCTTCTTTGCAATGTCTATGTGGAAATGTTCACAAGAAGTCTGAATAAAAATCAGATACCATTTCACATTAGTATGCTATTCCTAGTGAGAAGTGACAAATTCAAGCAAATGGTTTTGCTATTGCTTCTGGGCTTTATCATGATAAAGAGAAAATGTGTTGCTAAAAATATGACAACCCCGATCACTTTATTGCTACGGTCTAAGCAATTGGGGCCAATTAATGATTTTCTGTATCATCTAAGACAAACAAATCAAGAGTTCCATCTACAGCAGTTATTGCAGAAATATACTGTGTTAGGCCCCAGTTAAGCTTCTGTTGATTTGAAGTATTTTTCCTAAATAAAAAGTACAAAAATACTTTTCACTGAAGGTAACTGAGAAATTGATGTGACATAAAGATGAAGACACACTTTGCTTTCTTTGAGACAGTACACTTTGTGATTCACAGGATAACTTGCATGAGACGCAATTTAATGAAAGCTCTCAAATAAGCAATTTTATTCCTATCCATGATTGCAGACATTTACAAAACCATAACATCTGAGTTCACCTTAAAAAATAACTTATATAAAGCAGTGATATACACAGCACAAAATAGTTCAGGGAGGGGCAGGAGCAACTTTTAATAATTAAAATGTAAACGTGAAAAAAAGGATGGAATAAAAGTCCCTACTTATTTCTACTTAAGATGTCATGTGATAATATTTTACAATGTCCTGTGGGTCAATGTATGTATGTGTATATGTCCATATAACATACACATATACAGTACATTCTCTTTCCCACACATATACATACACAGATAATTATTTGCAGTTCAGTTTAGGGCAATTCTAATATGCCACTCTGTACAGTTGTTTGAATCACGTTTGGACCCGCTTTCTTCACAAAATTGGGGAGAGAGCAGGGAATCAAAAGGTTGGTTTGGTGTGACTGAGATTCCTTTGTTTAACTGTACACTGTGATGAATAATTTTCTTCTGTAGTAGTTCTGTGAAGGGCTGACTCACTGTGGTTTTCATGAGGAGACTTGGTAATGGATCACACACTCATTGTCATGCTAGGGGAGTACTAGAAAGAAAGAAGAATACATGTTTTAACAACAGTTCTTTTGCAGACCACTAATGTTCTTCTTGGTAGACAACAATAACTGGGAATTTTAATGTTTTATATCCACTTATGCTCAAGCTTTTAGCCCCATACAATAAGAAACTATAAGAAGAGTAAATTTACACAGAACTGACATAGCCTGAAATTTTTAATATTTCTTCCGGAAAGGAAGCAGCCCCATTCTTTCCCTGGGCTTAACTGGTTGATAATTACCCAGCCCCTCGGTTTTTTCCTTCTAGCCAGACTCATGTTCTGTGGGCTCTTGTAACAATTTGGGTCAGTCCAGTCCACGGCTGAATCATAACGAAGTACAAGGGGTAGTATTGCTACCTACTTGCTATGTAAACTTGAAAGGTTATCTACCTTCTCTGTTTCCTCAGTTATCTACCTCAGTTTCCTCACCTGTAAAATAGGTTTAATAATAGTATCCATCCTAAAGGAATTTGGGAAGATTAAATATAAAATCCGTAAAACCATGGGTTTATTGAATACACAGAAAGTACTCAACTAATGTTTGATTAATAGTGTTAGGGAAACAGAGCAAAGCAAAAGCCACCTCCCAGCTGGTCCTAGGAAGTTCTTATTAAAGCATTGATTAATAATCAATTTAATCATAAATTAAGAATCGAATTTATACTTTAGCATACAAGCCCCTCCCCTAATCTGTGGCTCTAATTTCAATACACGATACTTTTGGGCGGGAGTAGGGGCATTGCTGTTACATGCTACTTGTCAGTTCGGTGGGGCTGACAACTGGTAAAAAGTGAGGCCTTCAGAAATTTAGAAAAGTGGTCTCAAAAGTGACTGAGCCAGGAACAAAGAGCAATTATTTTGATACTTATGCCAATTCACGCTGACATTCTCGAGGAACAGATGTGAGAAAGTTCTAGCACGGTGCTGTCCAATGGAACGCTCTCCAGTTACGGACGTATTTACCATCTGTGCCGCCCAACGTGGAAGCTACTAGCCATATGTGACTACTGCACACGGGAAATGTGGCCAGTGGGCCAAAGGAACTAAGGTTTAATATTATTTCATTTATTTACTTTTAAATATCCCCATGTAGCTAGCGGCCACCATTCTGGACACCACAGTTCTAGACGGCCTGAGATGTGGGGAGGGGCCCCCAGGGGAGGGGCCCCCACCCCACTCCCAAAGGTGATGGTCTCCAGACGGAGAGGGTTTCCAGATTAAAATGTAAAGGTGGACCCTTAAATATTTAATTAAAAACCTGTGAGGACCAAGGCAAAAGGGAATTCTTTTGACATGTTCATGATTGTGTCTCTTGAAAAGAGGCCGGTTAAAGTCCCAGGCAGCAGAGGCGTGGCCAGGAAGCGCGATGACCCTGGGAAGGGGGCATGGATTGTTCCTGAAGGGAGCACACAGCACAGGGCGAGTTCCAGGTGAACTGAGGCATTGCGGGAACCAGGAACGAGCTATAAGGTGTGTGCTGAGATGTGGACGGATTTATTAATGTAGACAAAACAGGATTCCCTGGGGAACAGCATAAGGTGACTATGGTTCAGCTGGCAAAAGTCTGGTCAAACCCCAAAAATTGACCCTGAGTAAAGGCAGATGACTAGGCCTGAAAACCACAGGGGGATGGAGTGTTAATACTTTAAAGACAGGTCAAATCAAAGAAAGTCTACTTGGTAATCACTTAATAGCCTCAAATTTCCTTTCAGTAAACTAAAGTATATATGCTACTGCCTCTGTATGTTGGATTATAGTGAGTAGGTGATACAAGGGGAAACGGCCAGAGAAAAGGGAAAAGAGCAAGGATTCAGTTTGGCAGAAAGATCTCTCCCCCTTTGCCCTTGGTAGTGGCATAAAAAAAAGAAAGCAAAGCAAAGCAAAGCAAAGCAAACTGCAAACCCCAAACAATCATAGACGAGGACCGCTGAAATGGAGGAAGGGGGACATGCAGGAAGGGGGACATGCCTCTATTTCATCAGAAGATACATGCGAATCTCCCGTCAGAAAAACTGACAGTGAGCTTCAATGAATCCTCCACAGTCTTTGATGAAACAGGACTATATTTTGGCATTGGACTTTCAGGGGTAAGAATAAACAACAAGAA
Organism: Phataginus tricuspis; assembly: GCA_029783875.1. Classification (NCBI taxonomy): domain Eukaryota; kingdom Metazoa; phylum Chordata; class Mammalia; order Pholidota; family Manidae; genus Phataginus; species Phataginus tricuspis. The sequence goes on along the minus strand of JAQQAC010009165.1, from coordinate 28,467,682 downwards.
AATAAATGGAAAACTAAGGTTCTATTAAAAGGAGAAAAAATTACAGAATATGGTAAAATGGACAGAAAAATGTAATCTATGCTTTCTATAGCTACTGTTATTTACAATAAGAATGGTGACCCAGTCAATGGCGCCCAATAGGACTCATGTGATGATAGGTAAATCCTATTCTGTGCTGTCCAATGTAACAGTCATTAGCCACCACACAGGGCTAGTGAACTCCTAAAATGTAGCAAGGGCAATTTAGGAACTGAAAATTCAGCTGTATTTAATATAAATTTAAATAATACAACTAGGTCATCAATCCTTATTTTAAGACAAACATGTTATTGGGTATATTGTGCCAATAATCTAAAAATGGGAAAAGATACTGAAGCATTTCAGGAAGGACTTCAAAGGAAATGTTTGAAAAAAATCATACTTGACTCTAGAAATCATCTCATTTAAAGCCCATCCTGAATAACTGGGATGTAAAATATTCTTTCTTGTATTCATAAAGTTTATTCCAATTCATTCATATGTCATGTAATATTAGGGAATATAGTCCAAATGTTATAATCTTCATTCTAAGACATATTGTTAAAAGTATGTATATATGCAAACAAAATATATGCACATTCTCGGTTATCATGTGTGTGCGTTATTAAGATGGTTGCCACCATCTCTTAACACTGACAATTGTTAAGAGAGTTAACCTGTGATTTCAAATATCTTAAGCAAACCTTACAGAAAAACGATACATTGTTAATACAATTCATTGGGAAGTTAAGAGAGCTAGACTTGTCCAAGGAGGGAATCAAGCAGAAAAACAGGGTCTCATAAGAGAGAAAGTAAAGGCCAGATTCAACTAGAAAGGATGGACGCATCAGCTCCATGCACAACAGCTTAGGAAAATTAGCAAGCATCTAGTACAATTTAGTTTTCGAATAGCACAAGTACCTGTAAAGTGATGTTCTAAGTGTCTGGTACAGTTGAGCAGCTGTGAGCGAGCGTCTGTAAGTGCTGTGCTCTCTGCACTTGCTAAGTCTGAACATGCTCGTGTGCTGTTGCCTTTACTGAAACTGCTTCAACTAAGCACATGCAAGAAAATCACAAAATTTCTAGGAAAACTCAGAATGTGGCAGCAGAAAGGAATTTCACTCTTGATTACTAGTCTCCAAAGTAGAAGAGAGGTGGCTTCCGATTTTCCCAAAGTAAAGGCAGAGTTGGTATTAAGCAGGGTGTCATATTTAGAGACAAAATATTCATGGTGTACTGTCCTGAGGCCCCACTGCAGTGTTTCTGTTGCACTGCTGCATCTGTATGCTCTGGTATTGTGATGTCTGCACCAAAGGCTGTAGTATGAGGTGCCCTGTTCCGAGATCATTCTGTGATTCTGGTTCAGAGGATTAAAATGGCTCTTAGAAAGCTGTCGACAGCATTACTGTTTGGTTTAGCAAAAAAAAAACAAAAACCAAAAAAACTGAAAAGTATAATTTTAAACAGGTACTAACTTAGTTTACCTTTTATGTAAAATATATTTGAAATGGCATGCCTTAGTGTAACTACAAAATGTGTAAATTCCCTTTTTAATACCCAGTTCACGTACCATGGGAGGCCTGAGATATTCATTAAATCTTTGAACAATGCACATAAGTTCCTATTTATACGCTTCAAGAAGAGTTCAGATCTTATTACATTTCTATTTCTAAGCATCTATATAATATTTATTTTCTTAATGAGACATAAATAATGAATAGTGCAGCTATTTTGGAGTAAATTAAAGTGAAATAAATTTAGTGTTTGTGTCACTGCAAAAAAAGATTAGGGTATATGTGATATGTGATTTCTTTACAATAGAAGATGACAAAGGGGAGTAAGGGTAATAGGAGATGATGTATCTTCTGTTTATAATTCTTATTTGATACCATGATTTTTAATATCCTATTTACTCAACTGATTATAGTTCAATGCCATGGAGAAAATATTCTGTTAAATTAATTCAAGAAGTAAGACTGTTTCTTTACTTGAGAAGCATGAAAAACTACTTTAATTTAAGCCTTTTTGTATTCAATTCAATTTTCAATTGCTTTAATTTCAAATATTCATTTTCAAAAACAAACATTTTACAAAGTTTGAACACTAGAGGGCATTTTTGTTTCTTGAAATAAAGGTCTTGTTTATGATTTTTAAAAAAGGCTGAATAATGAAACACTTTTTGATTCACACTTTTCTGTGTGTTGTATGTTGGCACTGCAAGGTTTCCGAGGTGGTGATTTTTGTTTCTATGTTAATTAAATGGAAAAGCCCACGTGAAGTGACTAGGGTAGTGTCTGCTGCATAATAAGCACTCAGCAGATGTTTGTGCCCTTCGCAGGGCTGCTTCTGTGGTTTAACTTCAAGGTAAAGACTGACAAATCCTCAAAAGGATGACTGCTCAAAAATATGTGCATTTCAGAGTTATATGCATTAAAAAAGACTAGATTTTCATATTCACTCATTGGAAAATGTTTTCTTTCTGAATTCATTAAATAATTCTGCTTTTCCTTGATTATAGGAAAGCTAACTTGTTGGCGATACCTGGCCTATTCACTTCTTTAAAGCCTTAGTTTGTCAGCACTGAATCTCTTTTGTCTTCCTTTCCACTCTCATTTTTGAATCTTCTAAAAAGTTTGCAACAAAAGGGTGTGCTGATGTGATAGAGAAAGCCAGAGGGAACACCAGCTCACCCACCCTGTGCAGACCCCTCACCAGGCAGACAGAAGAGTGGGCAGCTAGGGCGGACTTGCAGGCTGCACACCCTCCAGGTGGTGGGGCAGTGCCTCAGCCACCGTCCAATTACCTTTCCGTTTGGGACTTTTCTGCGGGGGAGGGAAGAAGGGAAGAGGACAGAGGGCGGAACGAGAAGGGAGGGAGCTACTGTTTTCTGCTAACTGAACCGCCCCCTGGCATTCACAAGTCTTCCTGGCTTCAGGGGAGGTGAGGCTGGGCGGGAGCAGGGAGGAGGAAAGCCCTGCCCTAGCTGCCCTCCTTTCCGGGCACAGATTCACAGGAGGAGCTGCTGTTTTGGGTGGGCAGAGTCCAGTTCAGGTTAAAGGGTGAGGCTGGTGTCCATTCTGTGCAAAAAAGTTTTAAAAGTCCTATTATAGCTGATTCTCTGACCCTCACCAAAGAGGTTTTTGATGCCACCTCTGAAGTGGCACCCCTCTTTTGACTGGCAAACAAGGCAGTGGCCACCAGGGACAGATCTAGGAAAGAAGGACAGGGAGAGCTCTCCTCAAGTTACAGTCAACTGGAACCTTTCAGAAAAGTTTTCTTTCCTAATCCCAAACTAATTTCCTGTATGCTTAAAAAATACCTGGTTTATATCTATTATAGCACATATTAATCTGACATATAGTTTCATTAGTTTTATAAGAACATTCTTCCCATCCGATGGCATTCTTTGAGATTCAGAATGTGCTGTATTTTTCTCAAGAATACTTTGTCCTTAACCTAGTGCTTTGCATCTAAGAGGCTCCATAAGGGTGGGACTGAACTGAATTAATTATCGTGTACCTCACTGCATTATACCACTTTATTGCTGGAAGAATTAGCAGAAAAGGAAATTACTGTCTCTAGTTAGATGAAATGAACATTAGCCAACTAAAATTAACTAATTTTTCCATTTGAAGCAAACAAGTAAAGAAAGAGGATCATTCCCATAATCCTAAGCATTATGATCAACTACATAGCTTCTCATGTTTTTCCTCTTTCCTCATCACTGATGGGCTAATCTTTTGATGTTTTATATGATTTAAGAAAAGTTTTTAGTTTTAATTTGTATGTTTCTTTCTTCTCACTAACCATATATATCCTGTAAATACAACAGATAAACTAAAGATCAGCATAATTTTATTTCTAGTTTTAACATAAGTCTAAAACCAGGGGAAGTCTTATCCCATGCAGAGGTACAAGGTCAATAGCAAGCAGTAAAAAAGTGCACAGGACACTCAGTCTTGGGCTCCAGTTCAGGAAGCAGTCATTCTGTGCAGAAGCAGGCACGCTACTGGCCACTGCTTCAGACCCTGAATGTGTCACCTTCGGCAGAGGTTGAGTTTGGGCAAAGTGAGGGTGGCTCTCTCCTCCCATTCTATCTGTAGTCTGGTAGAACCTCAAGAACATAGTCTAATGATGGCAGTACATATGTGGGGGCACTGATCCTATGAAGATGAAATTAGTTTGGGTTTTGAAATCCTTTATGCTGTAGTCCAGTTCAATAGTTTTTTAGCAGACAATGTGTATGAGCATCACTAACAAAGCTTTTCCATCTCTAAGTACACCCAGCCTGGCTCCTGCAAATTCTGATTCACTAGGTGTAGGAGAGTTCTGGGAAACTGTATTTAAAAAAATTCTTAGGTGCTTCTAATGTGAAATACTAGTTTAAAAAAAAAATCATTGAATTATGTAATAACTCCTTGAGAAAAGACATCATTGTCTTTTTGGTCTCTCTGGTACCTAGCATATTGCTGTGGTCCATGGTCAGTGCTGCTAAATAATTGTTAATGAACAAATTAATATTATTGCTTCTCTTTTTGCTCCTGTTTACCTCTATAGCGCTATGGGAACATTATGATCACACCAAAAACTGCTTTGGATATCCAGTTCAGGTTCAATGTGAATAGCAGGTTAACAGACCACCGATACTGGCCGTCAGTCTAGTGCACAAAGGATGTCTTACAGATCATTCTCCGAGCCTTAAGGACAGCATTGAGAACAGACCTAAGCCATTTCGGTAATGTGAATACTTGCAACAACTATCAACTATACAAACTGTTTCCAGTATGTTCCTTTACAATAGATGTTCTCTGGAAGAATATTAGAATTAGTTCTTGTTTTTGGTAATGTACATAGAGTAGGAGTAAAAAAAAAGTTAATTTTTTCCATTTTTTCAAAGAAATTCCACTTACTTCTCTAACCTTTAAAGATCAACCTATTGATCTCTAGATAAACAGTCATAATAATGGCTTTATGCATTTATTCTAACATAAGAGCTTCAGAAATAAAATTTGGATATAATAATTCAGTCAAGGGAATACTTACACTCTCACTCTGAAAAGGATTTAAGAAATTTCCCCCCATTTCGCCATCATCCCTTGGAGTGCCCGGTTGATTACTCAGGCTCATGTTATTGGGAGAATTCTGTAAACAAGATTTAGAAAACAGCATTGTTGAAGATTTTAACTTCCCTCTTGCATCGTACTGTCTCAAAAATGGAATCTATAGCAGTATCTCTAAGGACAAAGCAGACTTATAATTCTAATCGTAGACTTCTACCACATATTCTAGTTCATTTTCTTCATTTTGCAAGCACTAATGCTTTCCCAAATGAAAATTTAAAAAACAAACAAAAGAACCCCAAACAGCCCACCACAGCTGTTTTTCTGGTCTTGGAATCAATATTTACTCTATTTTTCACCCTCAGCTTATAGAGTTCCTAGAACCCTGGAGCATATAGAAACCACTGCCAGCAGGGGCAGGATGAAGAGAGCCTACCCACCGACCAGGCATGATGGGAGAATGACTTCCCTTGGTGATTTTATTAATCAAACTTCAAAAGGTCACTGTTTAAACAACATTTCCCCTTAATTCTACATTACTACTTCAACTATTCTAAGGTCTGAATCATAAGGAAAAAACGGAGATAGTGACTATAGCTAAGAACAAGAGAAATACCTTAGGGCTTGAGAATTCAAAATGCACTTTTAGAGGAAAAGAGGGCTTAAAGTAAACTGCATTGGAACCTTTTCCCATTGTTGTGAGTACAATTATTTGAAACTTTCCTTTACGATAAAATGGCTGATATTAGCGATCTAATCTAACACTAAATTAGCTGTATATTGCTTCATATTCTATTTAAATTTGCCCGCCTCATTATTACTTTGCAGCTTCAGCCATGCGAGTCTGTGTGATACTCCACATCAATAGGAAGTACAGAGCGACTGCCGCCTAAAGCCTGTTCACGCAGTATTGCGACCAGGACTGAGGGGCGCGTCCGAGATCCAATTTATTGACTTGTAAACCTAAACTTCAAAGTTAAAAATTTTTGTTTGTTATTTCAAATGGAAGGAAAATTTTAGATTTTCTCCCCCTAAGCCATTTCCATTCTTTAGACTTTTTAAAGAATATTGTTCTAAGGATTTTAACTTATCTAAAGCCAAGCTATGTCACAAAAATTAAAATTTCATGAATGAGTTGTTCCCAGAAGAGCATGTGCTTTTTAATAATATGGTTAAACAGTAAAGCAGAGATAGGTTAGAAGAGCTGGTAGAAATCTTGTCCCGCTGTGCACCCCACAGGGAGGATCTGAGAACAAGGATCCTCTGAGACCCATAGGAGCTCGATTTGCCAATGAACCCCAAGGGCTGGTGAACCACAGCTTGATAGCATAAAGAGGATTCTATTTTTTGGATAAATTTCTCCTTGAAAACGTTAGTTTCCCAAAGTATACAGAAAAATGTCAGTGCTTTGAAATGAACACGGATAACTTAATTTCTTGAAAAAAAAATTTTAAGTGAATTTTAATGAAGTGTGTAATATTTTATAACTCACTGATTATAAAAGTTATTAAATAATCAACTGTGCTTTGAAAACAGGAATGATAATGCTTACTTAGTTCAAGAAGAAAATTAAATTTATAAAAATATTGTATCTTTTTGGTGGAGGTCATTTCTGTCATTTTTTATGTAATAGGGAAATTGGTAATCTCAGAATAAAAAAATCTAACATATATATATATATATACTGATATTTAAGGGTATACTTTGAAGCTTATGCATTCTATCAAATGTATGAATGAGCCCTCTCCATCCTTTGTAACATTTACGTGAGGTGCACTGCAGGGAGCTCATAGCTCTGATTCACCTGGGGTGTTCTCGGTCTCTGCTGCACTTTTGTCACATGTCCTTGCTTGATTTATTATTTGGAAAATTTAGCTAACCTCAAATCTAATTTTTGACTCAAACTGTTGATTTAAAAAGATTTCAAATTTGAAAGTAACATCGCATTAATATATTTAAATACTTACAAAACACCTCTAGTGTTTTTATTTCTGCTTTCCTTGCAATCTTTTCATAGCATGGCAGCTCTGCATTACATTCTTTCTTGTAGGGGGGGTTATATAAGAACATTGAAAGGAAGATTAAAAGAATACATTCATGACATAAACTGAGCTAATGTCAGATACCTGAAACTTTCTTCTCTCCAGCTCACTGGGCGTATTTGAAAATCTTCAAAGTGGGCAAGTTCAAAGGAAATTGTGCTATTCATGATCATTGAGTTATGTGATGAAGATATAGGTTAAGGACACACTCAATTTTGGCATCTGAGAAACAACTAAGACAGTGGTTCCTAATACCAGCCCAGGTTATGAGGGGGGGTTTGGTAATGAACCGTGTTTCATTTAACTGTAGCTATGTTTGTGTACAGTGTATCCGATAGATTTCATCATAAGGCAAGAATACAATGTACAAAAAGGGCTTAGATCCGTCAAAAAGGCACTTCAATTGCTTGAACACATAATTAGGGAGTGGAGCACAACAGAACACAAGTAAAGATCACTTTTAGCTACATTAGGTACTTTGGTTGCGTTTCTTACTTCAGTTAACGTGTACTTGATTCCCTGCTTATAATCTAAGAATTCAGCTTGAAAAAGTATTGTTAAGATTATACTGATCCAGTCTTTAAGGGATTTTAATACATTGTCATTTATCTTTTCTTTAAACAGGAATTTTTTTTCCCTTATACTTGAGCTACGACGCCATGTATGCAGTGTTATATATAAAAGCACACACACACACACATTTCCCCATCTGACACATTTAATTCTCTTAAGTTATCTGTTCTCTGATGTTATCTTGCAAGTATTATTCTAATATCATCTCTTAATTAGTAACTTATTGTCCCTTCTTCCACTCATCCTCAGAAGTTATTCCAAACCTTTTCACAATGCTATTGAAAAAGAGAGTACTTGTAGAAATTTTGAACCTGCCTATAATTGGAATAAAATAATATTGATATTATTCTAAGCCCTCTAGAAATGAATTTTGAATGGATCGCTCAGAGGCTGCCAATCATGCGTTTTAGAGAATGCTTTGACTCTGCCAGCCCCCCAAAAGAACAAACTGCCAGTCTAGCTCTTGCAGGGTGTACAGGTGAGCTAGAGCTCAGGCCCTGTACTTGAGAAGATGGCAGAGATCGGTAGTTGCCAATTAGCTCCCTTGTGAATGGTTTGGGATCTTTAACTGGAACTAAGTTTCTGAGGTCAGAAAGCTTCAGATGGGAAAGACTCCTCTGATAGTCTATTAAGCATGTCATGATCAGATCTTGCCTTCCAGAGGTACGGTTTTTCCAAATTCAAAAATATAAATGTTAAGTAGCTTAATGTGAACTGTGGAATTTACTTAGGTGATTTCCTTTTAAGAAAGCAAACCATGTGTACCTCTCCATCCTGAACAGCTTCAACAACTCTAAGGGAAAAATAGTTTTGTTCCATTGATAAATGGGTGACTTCTCCGTTGCAGAAGGGATAAAAAGAAGTTCACATTTCATTAAAAATAAGGCTTCCAAATTAAAAGAGAATCCTGTATTTTGAGAAAGATGCATCTGAGTTTTAGGTAATCCTCAACCGAGCAAGAAATAATTTTAAAAATTTGGAGCTTTGAGCTCGTTTTGCCAATGAAACAGTTCTACCAAAGTGCACTGACAGTTGAATTCCTAGCCTTGGCCACAGAGATAATATAAATAATGAGAAGGAAGATATTTAGTATCTGTGTAGTGCTTCATAGCCTTTAGCATATGTTCCCACTTGATTCTCAACAATTTTATGAAGTAGGCAGGGACTGAATTACAAGCTCTGTATTTTAGCTAAGGACACTAGGCCTAAGAGGAATGAACATGTAGCCACAACTTTTAAGTATAAAACCAGGCTATCTGATTCTCAGGCTATCTGGTTTTCTTTATTTACCTTGCATATAAAATGAATAAAATGGATATATTTACAATAAAAATGTATAAAAAGAATTGAAGTAGTACTAATAACATTTAAAAGTGGAGTAAGACATTTAAAAAATATGTAAATAGTGGTGCTTGACAAGATATAGGTTTAATTGGCGAACCAGAAAGATGTGGCTGGAGACCTTAGAGGATTTCCAACAAAACTGCTAAGCTGTAATGGTCAACATTACCTTTTGATTCACAACCAAGAATTACTAGAAAAATAATAGGATGGAAAGGAACAAACCTAGGAAACAAGAGAAAAAGGGGGGAGAGAGTTTCTTGAGATAGCTGGTCATGTGCTGGAGAAGGAAGAAGGGAAAAATGGAGTTAGGGACAATGTGTATAGCTTAGAGTAAAATGAAATAATTAGGCTGTCAGTGGAAAGAGGTAGGGAGAAAAATAATTGGGGGTGTGTGTGTGTGTGTACTATGCATGATGTGCTAATTAGAGAAAAGCAACTACAGTGGGACGGAGAGGCAACAGACACGCTGCACACCACTATCAGCCTGGCTGGAGCCTGCGGCCTACGAGCCTGGGGCAGAGCAGCAACAAGATGTTCCGGAGCTCATCTGAAGGCAGATGCAACTAGTCATTTCTAGTACACCGTTAAGCAGCATTTTATTACTTGGGGATAATTCTTATGTTAATTGAAATTTATTTGAACTTTGCAAATTTTCTTATTGCATCTGTTCAATCTCCTCAGTTATACTGAGCTTCTTGAGGGCAGAGACCATATCTTGTTTATCCTTGGATTGTCTGAGCCCATTCTAATGCCTTGGTGCATTAATGTTTACTGAATGAAGGAACTCCTGCCTAACTATAAACCACTCGAGGACACAAATTATGTTTTTATTTAAAGAAGTCTTTTGTATCTATCTCCCCACAGTGCACACACAGGTCAATACCCAATACACGGAAGCACACAATGGGTGGTCTATTAATGATTAAAGAATAAGAAATACATCATTAGGCAAGCGAATGTTATCAGAAGTAGGCTTAGGATGGCAAAAAACTTGTCATAGAGAATAGGAGTGGGAAAAGAAGCACAGAAGGAATTTAATGGATCTCATATGAGGACAGATTAGAAGATGGCATTTAATTTGTCAGTATGACTCTATTTAAAAATTTTAAGTCCTTTATAAATTACAAAATACTTTCCCATATTGAATTTTGTTTGCATCTAACATACAAGGTTATGGGTTGTTTCAGTGGGAATTTTAGGAAGATGGCCTTAATATGCAATTTGGATGATCGTATCTTTGTGTAACGAAGAATCATCTTTAGATACAAGAATATGCTTCTCAGATATGACATGAGAAATTTATTGGTGACCATAAAGCACAATTCAGCTATTATCAATTATTAGATAACCTCAGATACCCAATACAACCATGGTCACCTGGTTGTAAAGGTGCTTCCCAGGAAGACGGCTCTAATGGAATCATACAGTGAATCTTATTTTGAAAATAGGTTTTTGAAGGCTTACTGAATACAATTTCTCATAGAGGTAAGTTACTGCTTCTTATAAATATTTATCTATTTTGAGAAAAGAAAAAGACCTTCTTGATTGCTCCTAAACACAAACATCCAAAGTGCATATAGAACTTGTGAGGCGAAGCAGCCAGGGAATGAAGACACAATGGCAGAATGCCGATTAAACATTTTTTTTAGTTTGAAGTTTAATGTTAAAAGTTTTGTAGCTCAATCAATCTTATTTTACTTTCCCTGGCATCATAAATTTTACATTATTATACATGAATATAAACTAGAAGTCGAATTAAAAGTGAAGTCATCCTTTAATGAATTTCTGTATTTATTGATATAAAGCAGATTTCTAAGAGAGTCATTCCAGTGGTAGCTAATAATTAGTTCTTGTCAGCCATTCTAAATATATTTTTGACCCACAGAGAACTATTTAAAATTCACCATGACCTAAAAAGTATTTAGGTATTCTTAAAAAATACAAGCCATCTTAGCAAAGGATTAATTTTAGATAATCTATTTAAGTAGGAAAAGACACATGCTATTGTACGGTTCACTTTTCTACTTGTATTAATATAATTTTCCTCTAATCACTTTCTTATTCTATTTTGGAGAACTAGAATAATGACTGAGGACATCAGCATTGCCTAATGAAGGTTTGAAAGACACATGAGATGCCCTTATAACATATAACCACTTTTTCCAGTTTACTTCTTTGCATGTTGCTGTAGACTTCTTCACATTTTCAAAAGATCTAAACTGTCAGTTTGCTTTACAAATATGTAACATCATAATGTGATTAAATTGGTTATTACTTGGGTATCATGTAATTAATCATGTCTATTATGTCCTATAAATTAATCTTAGCATGTTTAGGAACATTCTTAGAAGACTCGTTTACCCTTTCCCACAGATCATATGCATTAAAAATTTTAACTTCCACTTAATCAGATCTGTACTTCTGCTTTCAAATTCTTGTTCTAGGACAACATTCATACAGTCACTCTAAACATCTTAATAAGGATTCCATGTGGAATAAAATACATATAAAAAACCCCACAGAGTATAAACAGGGTACTTACCTTGGAAATACTGTCCATATCTCCTGAGCCTAAAACAAAGTATGAAAAGAAGGCCTTTATTAGGTAATGACTTCATTTGTAAATTAAGTACTCCTTTAATATAAATAATTGCGGTACACTGCACATACTTTTCAGTGTATATCCCCTGAATTTCTTAATCTTAAAACATTCTTTTTCTCTTATACTGCATAGAGAGTAAGTACCATCTGATGGCAAATGCAAGGATAAGCTGTACCTCTAGTCAATCATGTTTTTTTAAATATAATGGCAGAATGAAGAACACTTGATATCATTAATTCCTGAAAGTAAAATATTAGAGATATCACTTGTAAATTACTCAATTCAAAATTTTAAAATGTATGTATGTGTATACACATACATATAAAATTAGAGTGCATGAGATATCTATTTTTTTCAACTATGCTTCTAAAACTGATAAAATATAAGTGGATATTTGTAACAACACCTAACAACATTCTGAACCATATTTTACTATAATAACTGAAAGCCAAGTATTTTTAATATTATTAAAAACTTGACAGAAATCAATATTCATGGCAACCTATCAAAAGTAAAAATGTCTTCAAATTATAATTGTAGTTTTGTTTTGACTCTTGGGAGAAATGAACAATCAATACTAATTTTCTTATTGAAGAAATGGAATTATACATTAGGTAACAAGGAACAAAAATCAGAGTTTTGCCACAATATTAGCTTGATTTTTTAGTATTTTAACAATTTTATTGACATAAAAATATTATACTGTTTTAATAGTACGGCATTCAGTGAATAATCACAAATAAAGTTAGGGTTTATTAACATGATTAATTTGTAAATAAACAAGCATTACAAATTATTAAATACTGAATGTATATATGTAATATGTATATAGAAATATGTACAATGTTCATCATAGAAAATAGTAAGCCATATGCCAAGCACATGTGAAACTCTCCTGCCAATTCTCTTCTAGTGAATAATACAACTGAAAATCTTCTATGACCAAATGTCATCTTTTTTTGAATGATTTTACAAATTAAAAGATCGGAAAGTGAATTATTTTGTAATACATTGGAAAATAAAATTCTAGAATGGTGCTGTCCAATAGAGCTTCGTGTGAAGTTGGAAATGCCTCTCCGTGCTCTCCATGAAGGTCACCATGAGCTACATGTAACTGCGCACACTCAGTATGTGGCAGTGCAACTGAGAAACTGAGCTTTAAATTTTATTGAATTTCAATTTAAAATTAAATAGTCACACATGGCTGGTGGCTACCGTAATTGGACAGTGCAAATGAAGACTCAGAAATCTAGGCAAAGTAAGTATGTGTCCTTAAAAGCACGAGTCTATCAATGTCTCGTAAATAATTTCTTGATTATTGAAGTTACATAACTTTTCAAAGTATCAGAAGGTGCTATTTCCTGACCTTGGGTGAGGTTGTGAAATGTGTTTATAATAACCTAAGTTACTCATGACACAGTTAACTTACTGCAACCTAAGAAGAAATGATCCCTTTTCAAAAGAAAAAAATTACCACAAACTCCCACCTCCATTGTCCACTTTTAAATTCGTTTATGATAATGTTACTTAAACATAAATTTTTGGGTTTTGCATTTGGCCTGCCTATACATATATGGTGCTGTGTGACCTGGTCAGTTTTATACCATTTGTCTCTAGTTCTCACTATTGTGAAACTTTCTATTTTCTTTTCAGAAATTTGGCTTTGTCTGATGAGAAGGCATTATTTATGTCTTCAACATATTAAGTATCTTTTCAACATTGGTCGCACTCAGTTTTATCACGAACACAGAAAATGTGGGCAATATTCTCTTTGAAGAGAATCATTCAGAATGTGATTACTAATTTTATTTAAAAAAGAGACAAACATAAAATACAAAAACCAAGTTAAGAAATTCTTGCACAGAAACTGATGTTCCTCTGATATTTCCTTTGGAAACAGAGAAACTAGTCGGGAAAATATTGTAGTCTTCCAGGTGAGGGATGCGTTATATGTGCCCACAGCTTTCAACATAAAACATTCAGATTTTGATAAAGTAAATACCTGTGAATATGAACTAGGTTAGAACAATTCTCACATTTCTGATTTTCAAATCATCTCCAGTCATTCATGTGGCAGAAGTTGAAGCACTTCAAAATGAGTTCCTATGTATGGAAGAACTTTGCAAATCATAATATTCACTATGAAGAATTAAGGTTATATTATGAATTTATTTCTAAATATCAAATTTAATATCCTTACCCAAAGAGCCATTCATGTGATGTGACTCCATTCCTCCTAATCCACCCATGGGACCATCTGACCCAGGGCCCATTGGAAACTATTTAAAAAATGAAGAAAATGACTATGATCACATTGAAAACAATTGTTTATCTCAATATTATAATATCTATCTTTAACACTACAGGACACTTCCACAACTTATTTTCAAGTTATGGAGATTATATTCCTAGTTTTTTTAGCCTTACAGGTTCTCTGACTGGACTGCCCTACTTCCCTTATATCATCTTCTCTGTGTGCTGGATCTTCAGACTAAACCTTCAGTCACATCCAGATTTTTCATCTTCAAATACCTTCAACTAGAAAGCACATACACTCCAGAGTCAATGAGAAGATAAGCATTCTCTTCTAGGCGATCGACAAATTTTGCTATTATAAAAACCAGGGGTGATTCAGAAGAAGCTACTAAAGACATAGGCTTATTAATAAGAATAATTCAACATTATTACGCCAACACCAACATTTTCCTTAGCAGACAATATATCTTTGTTCAAATGGATATAAAAAATAATTTCATCTTACAAATTAAATACATTTAGCTCCTTTGGGATAGCCGAATATAGCTAATTCTTCTTGACAGGCTCAACTATGTCAGTTCAATGACAATCAGACATTCTATAGTAGTTATATTTAACATTTTTTTTAAGTAGTGGGATTATCTGATTTTCAAGTGAAATCTTACATTGGAAGCCCAGTGTAAAACACATGAGAATAGGCGCACTGTGGTAGCATAGGCTGCTGGTGGCGGGTCCACAGCCTTCCTACTCAGTCTTTCCCTCATCGCCTTAGAATACTTCTGAGGCAACCCAGAACTCAGTTTGGAGACAAAATATCTATAATTATTATTAAAGACAGCCTACTGAAAACACTTGCTCTTAAAATTTCCCAGGCCAGTCCACAAAAGATTGAATGTGGTATGTGTGCATGTGTGTATTTATGTGTGCAGATGGGGTGGAGAGGTTACTAATCATACAAGATTTTGGAAGAAAGGTAATTGCCTTCAGCAGACAACCTGTAACTTATAAATGTATTTCTGTGTGGAAATAAGATGGCTTTCCATCACTGGGATCATATAAACCACGTGCTTACATATATTTCCCAGGATAATGCCATTTCTGTTGTGTAAAATTCTGTTGCTTTAAAGGACATGGATTGATTTTCAGTAAACAACCTGGAATATGTATGCCTCAAATGATAGGTTAAAGAAATTAACTTTGAATTTACTGTTGTTATCCTGCTTTTGTCAAAAGCATAGTTCAGATCTGGGCTGAGAAATTGGTGCTGGTGAGACCAGGAGCCTGTGAGTTTACTTGGTTTGTCCTGTAATCTGGGCTCCACGGTGAAGGCACTAAGACTACAGGTGGGTACGCTGGATGCACCTAAAGCCGCAGTCCTGGCCCTCAGCAGACATTGGCTTGTACTACCTTTGGCTGAGATGAATGACATTTGGAAAAGTGATATGTTCATCTACTTTTCTTGGATCCCTTTCCTTTGTATAGACTAAGTCAGGAAACAAGAATGGAACATAGTGGGATATCAGCTCAGCTGCCCACAGAAATGCCTTCAATACCATTTGCTCTTGGTTTCCTCCCTTTCAAATTATCAAGTTTTAAGATATGAAACTTCAGAATGAAAAGCTTTCCTGTATTTTTGCTGCATTTCGAAAATGAACATTGTTCATTATCATATTCAGTGTTCTTTAAGATCTCTATAAAAACATCTTTTAGATATTACTGATAGGAAATGTTTTCTTTTTCTTGAAAAGCAATTTATTGGGTTGTATAAAGAGAGTAGTGATAACTGAAGGCACTGATAACTGCTTAACAGAAGTAAAATGCAAGGCACAAACACGAACTTACTAAGTACAGTTAGATTTACTAGCAACCATGATTAAAAAGTAAAAAGAAACAGGTGAAGTTAATATTAATAATATATTTTATTTACCCTATTATCAAAATATAGACAATATAAAAATCTTAATGAGATATTTTACATCATTTTTTTTGTACTAACTCCTCAAAGTGTGTATTTTATACTTACAGCTTATCTCAATTTGAACTAGTCATAGTTCAAGTATCAACCATGTTGGAAAGATTTAAAGTTTCTTTTTGTTGTCTCCACTGCTAGGAAACTTAATTATAATAATTATTTCATTCCTGTTTTTTGGTATACTTACGGCATTCTTTTATGTCTTCTAATTTTTCTTTAATTTGAAATGCTCTGTATTTAAATATATCTCTGTATTAATTATATTTTGTTATAAATTTTTTTGCATGTAGATCTTATATAATAGATGAATAAAATATTTTCCTGTAAGCTTTTGTGGAAAAAAAGCAACCATATGATTTAAGAACATCTAAATTCTTATATAGAATTTCCTCTGTTCCATATTTAAGCTCCAGATTTTCAAAAATTTAAAGAAAAACAAGCATACCCAGCTTCTTGATTTATTTTCAAGTTTATCAGGATAAAAAAAACCAAAACAACCACAGTGAAGAAATTAGTGATGCTAAAAAATGAGGTTAACATAAATTATACATTGCTGTCATTTTCAAATAGTATTAATTATTAAGTATTTGAGATGAAATAAAACTACTCACCAACATTTTATAATTGATTAGTTTCAGATTTACATTTAAATTATATTGATATGAAATGTTTTGTTATAATGTTATGTATTATATTTTCTTCAATCCAATACATAGAAAGAATTTGATTCTTTTGCTAACCAGTAAGCTCCTGGATAATAGGATATAAAGTTTAACTAGTATGCAGGAAATGGAATGCACTTTGAGTCCTTAAATATCTTCCAAAATTTTAAAAAATTCATATTTACATTAGGCCTGTTAGGTCCAGGAGGTACTGCATTCATTAAAGTATACATGTTGTCTCCAGAGTTGGTTGAATCTGAAACAAAATATTACTTAATTAATACATTTTTTTATAATCTACACTCAAGTCATCAGAAAGTAATAATCAATGATCTGGAACATACACATATTAGTAGGGGCAGTCCTTGAAATAGTCATTACTAATGTTCAGAAAAAAATATCTGTAAGTCATTTTCTATTCCAGAAATGGTCACTCTGCAGTCTTAAATTAGGAAAATTTACTTCATATATTAAGAGTAATCACTTGAATGATTCAGGCCAAAAGGAACATTACTTTAAAAATCTAAAATATTCACAGTAAAGCTTTCCTTTTTTAAAGAACATGGATTTTTTTTTATCTCTCTAAGCAATTTATATATTTATATACATATAACAAAAATCTCTAAAAATTCAGATTCAGTAGTTTTTCAGTTTTCATTTTTTCCTTAGGCTTCTTATACATTAATTTAAAGAGGAGTTTACTTATTTAGTAATTAGTAATAGCTGGTGGAATATCCCGGGTTATTCCAACAGAAAGAGGTTAGAACAAGACTGTGCAATTAGAATGAAAGATTCTCTTGGTCAAAGTAAAAGCCAGCTTCTTCCAGTATAACTTCTGATAAAAAATTTTTTCACTCATTTTATACTTGACTCATTATAATAAAAATATAGTGTATATCTATATAAGTATATGTAATGTTTCATTGTATGTTTAAAAATTTACACCTCATGTCTTACATGTTTTTATAACATATAACCTAGAATGAAAGGCTAAATATTTTACATTTAGGAAATATCATTTATGAAATGTTCTTCCATCTTTTCACAGTTATATAGTTTTCTTAAATATAGCTTTGTAGACCTTCCTATGCTGAAAATAAAATATGTTTCAAATTTTTTGAACTGATTCAAGGCAGAAGATAAAAAATCATTTTCTTTCTCTTATGGCAATAACCATAGAGCGGGAAATAGGCGATTACCTTGCCTTTTATTTTATAGTTACTGATTAAACATTAATAAGTTTATTATTTTAGTGTGTATCACTTACAGAGTATGTTAGATGTCATTTATTGGTTGTTTGTAAACAGTGATCCATATATCTAAATATAATTTCTCACATCTAGATTAATATATCACATTGTTGACAAAGTTGAAATGTCCACTTGAGACTGACCACTACTGGTTTACATTAGGCAAGGTCCCAGTCCACTTTTGTGGCCTTAACTACTTTTACAGCCTCATGTATGCTATACTCCTGTCAACCCACACTATTTGTTTTTTCCTGTACATGATCAACCTTTTCCATCTCCATATTTTTGGTCTTTCTTCTTCCAAGTATCTTCTCCCCAGTCTCCATCTACTGAAATTCTACTCACTATTCCAGGCTCTTCCATGAAGTTTTTTCCCATGATACTTCCAAGTGTGTGAGTGCTCCCCCATCACTGAATTCTGCTTTCCATTATAGTTAATATCTTATTTGTCTTATTCTTCTCTCCTGCTTCCAAGTAGGTTATGATAAGTTCACTGAGTGAAGGAAAGGGACCTTGCCTTACTCACAGTGTGTGCTATAGGCAATAAATATCTGCTAACTTAGATTTAACTAGTGGAATAAACTCTATCCTGAACAATGTATCTTCTAGAAAATCTTGGATTGCTTTTTAAATACAGGTACACTTCAAATGGTTTTTCACCTTTATTAGCCTTACTGGTTTTATTTAACTAATTTTAGTAATTAATTTGAAAGGAAAATGGGCTCTTTAAATATGTAGATTTCAAACACATTTTAAATATGTAGAAAGACAAAAGTTTGCTTTTAAGATCAATCAAAAATATAATTTCATCTGAAAAACAAAAAAATGAGAGGAATAAGGTTGGTATTTTCTAGGAAATGTTTGACTTCTTTTCATATACAGAAAAACTTTACAATAAAGTAGACCTTCTGGCATTTATTTTTTGTAGGTAAGGTATTGACTCACCTTAGAGGAATGACTGTCATAAAGGATGAGTACATAATAGAGTATACACAAGGCCAGGAAGATACACGGGGGGCAATTTCCAGTTTGAAAGGAAGGGGTAATGATCAGATTATTTATCGCCTGCAAAAATTAGGTGTTTCTCCAAATAATTTCTTTTAGTATTGTAGTGTTTTTTAATCACATACTTCATAAATTAAATATTAACTGTATGCCATACAGGAATGCAAAAGTTGGAAGATGTTCAGTTCATATAATTCTATCTTTAATGAATTGTTTCACTTCAGTGAAGATGCTCTGAGGACAGAGATCCATGAAATGTTTATGATATATTCCAAAGAGTTGGTGAAGTGCAGTAAAATTTGTCTTAGTTATCAATTTATGCTTTTTTTAAATTAAAAAAACAGAACTAAAAAGTTATTGTTTATGGGTATGATTAATGACATATACTTTCAAGCTTCTGCATGTCTTTGGTTTCAACAAACCAGCCAAGAACATATGAATTTAACAGTGTAACATAAATTAATATTTTCCCTAATTATGTTTCCCATCTATTTTTTTTACCCGGAAGCTATCACTGTAAAGTCTTAGCCTATTTCTTTGTTTTCTACTTTCTAGATTTCTGTTATATGTATTTTAAAATAAAATTGTGATCATGTTTTATTGAATGATGAACAATTCATTCTCCATGCTGTTGAAAAATATTTGATAAAAATTTTAATGGCTATAAAAATTAATTTATTAATTTCACTAAATTTAGATTATGTCTTGTCTGAGGGTTGTGTCTATTACTTCACTATTGATTATAACAAATGGGCATCCTGCTACATAAATCATGGATAGTGTCTCTAATTATTTCTAGTGGTAGTATTATAGAGTCAAGTGGTATGAGCTTTTCATGGCTTTTGATACGTGTTGCCAGAACAGCTTCTAGGAGAGCTATGCCAAGGTAAAGTTCCATCATCAGAGTCCTCAAGACACAACACATTTTATAGTCTGTATTAAAGTCTCAAAAAGAAAGGAAAAGATAGAGCTATTTAAAGTAATTTATATTAAATGATTATAGAAATATCAAGGCATTCTGGTTTAGAAGATAGAAAAAAAAAACTTTCCCCACTACATAGTGGATTTACTAGTTAACTAATAAATATCTACAGATGCATAGGGTAAATAATATTGCAAGCACATCTACATCTGTCTTAGTAAGGTAATACAGTGCATCTAATTTGCTCTATTAAATTTAATGGGTCCATGTATCTCATGTGTTTCTTATGTGGAATATTTCTAAGTTAGAGAGTTGGATTTTTCCACAGTCTCAAGGAATCTTTTTAGTCAGATAAATTATTGGGAAATTTATACAGATCAACACAATTTTCATTCTGATTATATTGTTACCCATTATACAGAATTTTCTAAATGCTTAAGGTAATTAGACAAGAGTTATTAAGAATGCTATTGCTTCCTACTTGCTATCTCTACTCTACTTCTGTAACCATCCATGAGATAATACTACTAACTTGCTTTCATAACAGTTTTTGTATTTTGTGATTTTATTCTATTACTCAAATGCCTGTTGACTAGTTTGATTACAATACCTGCAGGACTAGGCATGATGGGTGTTCCTGGTGGCCCTCCACCTCCTGGAGGACCCTAAATAATTATACAAAATTTCAGTAAAAATAAGGCATTTCATTAAACAATACAAGAAAAAACAGAAGAAAAGTTAGACTTATCTCTACAGTAATCCAATTTGAAAATGAGGAGATATATTTTCTTCATAATTTATTTTCTTGAATGCACAATTATTTCAATATTATGCAAAACATAATTTAGCTTAAATATACTGAGATGTTTTGACAAGTTTCCAAAAACAATGAGACTTTAACACTGACTTATTATTCATGACTTAATCACATCAGATATAATGAGATTAAAGAGAATCCATTTAGTGGGGCCTTTACTAATCCGTGGGATAGAAATAATTCATGTATATTTGTAATTTAGTTTACTATAATTTTCTTATATTTTGTATCACTGGTTTTTATAGGAAACTAAAAACCAAAACACATTCATATGTTAAAAAAAATACATTAGTGCTATTTTTTTCTATCAGTTATGAATTATAACACTTCCAGAGCATGACACCTTTAGCCATCCCATCAATTAGAAATGAGAGGCAATGTTCCCTAATGCTGTGGGTTACTAAGGCTGCAGTTACACCACCAGTCTGAAATGGAGGTTAGGTGATTCTGAAGTCAATTCAGTTATTTCAGACAACCTAAGTGGGTAACTGAGGCAAACGGTTTTAGAATTTTTCAGATGTACAATAATCAAATTAACTACTAAGTGGTTAAATTTTCACTTCGTTCTGAGTGTGCACATACAGCACATTAATCATTTCAAATGTGTATGCACTTGCTATGTAATCAACAGCTTAAATTTCTCTTCTAATAAAAGTCTATAATTTCATAAAACTGTATTTTAGGCTTATTCTTAAGTGACTTCAAGAAAAAAACCCAGATTTTCTTACTTTTATTTTTGTTTCATAGAAAATGTGAAGTAGACTTTCTTAGTTTGTATATCTTATGGGAACAACGGGGTACTAAGTTCACAAGTCCACAAAAATAGCGTGGGCATAAAACACTCTTTCCACAGACAGTAAAATGCTCATTGATCTTCTCAAGCATTCCTTTCTTCCTCTTCCAGTTAGCCACCACTTCCAGAAATTTCCTTAGGAATGATGATCTTCCTTTTGACCGTTTATCCTTGCTTTACTGTTAGACACTTCCCCTTAAATATTATAACAAATTATCCCCAATGGTGGCCTTGAGAATAGGAAAGATTATAATGTGATGATGGTTAAAAGGTCGTTTGTAAATTCGAGAGCTCATGTAAAACTTGCTAATTTGACTCAGGTGCATATGACTTATTGGAAAATTTTAATATGTACTAAATAATAACAGGGAGAAAACAGTGTTTTCAATTTCTAAAAATGAAAAAAATCTAAAAAGGCACCCCAAATGACTAGTCATTGTTCTGCTACCTGATTCTCTTTGTGACTGGGAGAAAGTTGAATGTCTTCTTAGATTTTGTGTGTGGTGAGTGGAATGGGGAGGGGGTGTCGATTTATTCTCCTGGAGAACTGCAAATTCAAGCATATCATTGAGTAACCGGGAATGATTTTCTTCATGATTGGACAGAGTGTATTGTATTGGCTTACAGAAACATATGCTGAAGTAAAACACAGCACTCAGGGAAATTTTGGCCAGATTGATAACTGTTTCACTAATGAACATCAACATATGTACTGAAGTTGGCAGATGAAAAACTCAATACAAATCAGATGTTCACTTCCTGGCCAATACACAGGGGCCTTTCTTAACATCTGGACAGCTATTTCATTGCCCAAATAAAATGTAACATCAATTCTTATGAGCAAACAAACCCAAATGTACTTACTACATAATTCCCAGGAGATGCTGAGGAGTATGGTATCTGGAACATGAACAGTACAAAAAAATATATATATATGTATTTGATTCACATGGCAGTATGGAGACTGATCTAAAAGGAATTGATTTTATGACTTTCATCAAGTTTTAAAATTTATCAGAAGGGACAGCAAAGGATAAAGGCATTTATATCTGTCTGAGTGCTGGTAAGCTAAATAAATGCAGTATTATCTTGAATTTACAAGAAAAGAGTGCATGTTAGTCAAGAAGAATTTCGACAGAATTACAACTTCAAGTTATATTGGTTTCAGAACAGTTGTACTCACTACTTGATGCCAATGACACTTATTCTGTAGTTAGAAAGATATATATTTATGTAGCTAAAACCCCAAAACCAACCAAACTTATTCAAATTAATAGCTTTTAGAGATGACACTTAGAATTTATGTGCATTGTGGGATTTTCTCTTTTACACACAGGTTTCAGGATACTACACTCATGCAGTATGGTTCAATACTTGGTGTACAGATCTCCCCTTTCCCCCTTTCCTTTCTAATTAGCTATTAGAAAATAATATAATAAATGCAAAATATTTTAATACAAATCTCCAAAGACTATTAAATTGTGGGGATTGGATATGGGTAACAAATTCCCTTTTTCCCTTCAAATCAAGCTCTTAACCAAGCTCTTTTCTAGAGATTAGAGGGTATTAATACAACATCTCCATGACAGTTTAAGAAAAGAAAGCTGAAAAATAGACATTTAAAAATAAAATAAGCCCTTTAGTGGGGCTATTAATACAGAAAGTTAAATACATATAAATTATTTTTTTACACAAGCTCACCAGCTCACTTGCATGAGTATTATGAGATATTTTTGCCTTATTCTGGAAAAAACCAATAAATTACTACTTTCTCAGAGTCAGATAGCCAGTCCCAGACTAGAAACCTTAGAGTTGTGAAAAGATGATAGTGCCTGAAACCTAAACCCTCTCTCCACCCCAACACCTTCCATATAATTAAACATAAAAATGATATGAAACCCATAAAGCAGAAGGAAGTATAACAAAGTTATGATTTTCCTTTGGTGAATAATTCTATAACTTGGGGGAGGAATATTTAATATTATTTGAAGATTCCTTCATTGTTCGGTGTCCTTGTTTTGCATTTAGCACAGACCATGTGTCTTGGAGGCCCCTGCTTGGTCTACCTATGGGTAATTCAGAACTGCAGATGGTCATTACCAGGGTGCCCAGCCTCGCTAATGATGAGGATAACTTCCATGAAGAGTACGGAGATCCTGATGGCCAGCAAACGTTTATTCAACTTGAACACTACTTTCTTTCTTGGGCCCCTTTCAGTTCATGACCTACCGTCCATCTTCTGCTTCTTATTATTTGTCACATGTGCACCTACTTTCTCCAAATCACCAGTGCATCTATCGGCGCCAACTGCCATATTCCTGTAATTTCAGCACCTGACTCATGTTCTTCTGCCTCTTAATACTGTCTACCATTATTCTTAAGCAAAGTCAAGATACAATATAACCATCCTTTATCTTTGGAATTTACACTTCACTGCTTTCCTTTCCTTTAAAATATACTTCCCTCTCTTCCATTTACAAGTATGACCTCATACTAGAACTCTTTGCACAGAGATCTAAACAACTCTCTTGACTTTCTTATTCCTCATGACACTCACAAATATTATTCTATATTCCAACCAGAATCTTCTCCCATTACATTCCTCCATGTTTACCGAGTCCATTATTTCCCAATTGTTTCCTACTGAATTGCTTCTGTATGCCCTTCTCCCTGCCACTGTTGGCATTTTGTTTCTCTCTCCAATTTCTTAAATTTATTACCCTGAAGTCTTTTCTATTTATTTTCATCTCTTTGATTACCCCTAGCCATCTTTTCTGTTTTACAGTAGAGATTTGCTGGAGAGAAACACAAAACAAGGTTGACAGGGTCCAAAATATAATCATGTTCTCTAACTTCAACCTAGTCTTCACTAATATCTGGAAGCATTTGGGCTCAGCCTTTATGGGAACCTGGAAGCATTCCAGTGCTATACCAGTAAACCTAGTAAACTTGGAGGGGTGGGAAATCCCCGTTTGTAGCATCTGCTAATTGATGTGGTGTAAAGACTTTACTAATTCTCTTACTTAGTAGGGCTTGGTGACAAAGGGTGTGGTAGACAAAGAAGAAGATTATTTCTAGGTTTCCTACTCACTTGGATGATGGTGCTATATTAGGGAATTTGGGAAAGGGAAACATTTGGAGAAAAGTCTGACATGTTGAATTTGAAGGCACTGGTAGACATTGAGATAGATCTGATCAAGAGATATTCAGAAATATAGGCCTGAAACTTTTTAGAGATTAGGACTAGGGATAAAGCTTCAATTAAATACATTTCTGTTTGGTGCTGAGCATAATATGTGGTCTAGGATTCTATTAGATTTAGTGATAGTTTGAACCACACGAAAATTTTAAAATGAGAAAAAGGAGGCCTAGGATTGGAATTACAGAACATTACCAAGTCAGTAAGAGTGGCTCATGTGACAGGATGAAAATCAGGAGAAAATATCTCCTAAAAAGTCAAACAAGTTAGAGTTTTAAGAAGCAGCTAGTAGGTACAGCATGGCTAGTAAATGCTTAAACTAGGCTTATTTTTTAGCCTGTCAGGCTCAAGCATTTCATACTTTTTGTAACACAATAATGAATAAATAATAAAAAGGGATATGTTAATAAGAATATGGAAAAAAATAAACATTATTAAAGTTAAGAAAAGAAATTTATAGACATTTAAAACAAAACAAGACAGTAAGTCATTATGTTTGGTTGGTATGTAGGTCACTAGCAACCTTCAGGATTTTCATGGAGATTGAAATGGGGTGAAAAGTCAATTCAATCTATCTTTATACATCATCTGCTCTGTTTCAGGCATTGCATTACTATGTGTAGTAATGAAAAAGACAGGAAGGTCAAGGAATTCATTCATTGTCCAGTAGAATGGTGGTAAGGGAGGCAATGTGTGAGAAACATGGGTTGGTGTTTTGAAATTGAGGAAGGGTTGAAAGAAGTCTTCTATCAGCTACCCCTTCCAGATCCGGAGAATGGAAGATGAGGGGTGCAAGGCTGTCTTGGGATTTTGTTCACTGGCATAGGGTTGGGGAAAGTGCCAGCCAATGGAAAGAGATAGATTAAAGACTTCTTTAGAAGAATGAATGAGCAAGATGTACAAAGAGGCAGGAGAGGAAGAATTAAAGAGAACAGATAGAAGGGTAAGCACTGAAAAGAAAGAGCATTTTTCATTCTGATACAAGAGGAAAGAAAGATGACTAAAAGTCTGACAATACTGGAGATGAAGACTAGGATCTGAAAAAAATTTATGTTTAAAATCATGAGATCTTTTTTTTTTCTCTGTAAAATATGTAAGAATTTTAGCTGATAGAGAAGGCATCAAAGATAAGGAGAAAATAAAAGGTAGCTAAGGAAAAGTAGAAACAATTGTAGTCAAGCATCAGCAAGGACTCAGCTGAGACTGAAAATTATAAATTTAAATTATAATATATTGTGTTAAGTACAACATAGAAATAAGCATTAGGCATTGTAGAAGAATTGAAGGTGGTATTCTATAAATACGTCAAATTCGACATGTGAAAATCAAAGCTGTCTACCTTTAAACCTATTCTTCTCCTATGTGTCCAGCTCAGTTTTTGTTATTCCCATTCTCCCTGATACCTGGATTCAAAGACTTGAAATCACTTTCAACTTTTTCCTTCTCTTTATCCCCAAATTCAATTCTATGTGTGAAATGTACTTCTCTCACCCCTTTTATCATCTGCTTTAAAAGGCCTATTATAATCTCTTATTTCATTTCCCTACTGCATACATTTATATACTATCTTCTTAAAACACAGCTCCCTTCCACACAGATGATAAACTCCAGATTTATCAGCATTCAAAGCCCTGTACACATCATGATCCCCGCTTTCTTTTATCAGCTTTGTCATCCTCTCTGCCTTCCCAAACAATCTAGGCTTTCAGCTACTAATAGTCTAAAAAGTTTTCCTCAAAAATTTCCTGCATTTACTCTTTTCTTTATTTTTCCTCCAAGCTTTTCTCTACCTCTAAGTGTCCACATTCTCCCAATGTAATTAACCTCCTCCTTTCTCCCCTCCCCCAGATTCCATACCAAATATCCACTAACATGAAAAGAAAGATGAAAATGCAGATGTGGAAGATAAGCAAGATCAGAGAGCTAGAAGATCAGAATCATAGAAATAGAAGAATCTTTCATTTGACAGACCAGAAAATTGAGGGCCATGTAATTGTCTGGTTAAGCTAGACAGATAATTCAGGAGGTGTAATGAAAATCTAAATATTCCCATTCCTAATATCCATGACTGTGGTGCTGTGGTAGGGAAAGAGGGAAGTAAATATAAGATTTTGGGTTTGCTTCTTTAAAATAATTAGTAACATTGGGTAGCTTCAACTGTGAAGTTTAGAATCACCTTATAAGCACAGGTTCACTAGAAATCAGGGAGGGCAACATCAAGATATTATCTGTATCTGTGTCAAGGTGAAAATATTCTATTTTTTAGTGTCCTTTAAAAAAATGAACATTTATTTGTACAGAGCAGAGCCTGTTTGGAGAAGATATTTCTATTTCCCTTAGGCTTAATCACTATAATAGCTCCTCATTTTTTCCCTTAAAGGAATTTCCTCTGTCCTCTTCTTGTCAGGTTAGTGAATACAATGCTATCCTGAACATTTGTTGTTTTTGCCTATCCCTTCTTCTGCTAACAATTCCTTGAGTTTTCTTTGGTGAACCACACCTCTCTTACTTTCCCAAGCGGTTCCAGTGGGGCTCAGGGGGCGGGCCTGTGGCCCTGGCCTGGCTGAGAGAGCACTGTACCCTGTGTTCCTGGCGGCTTCACGAATGGGCATATGACCCAGGCTAAGCAAATCCATCTCATTAGTTATTCCAGTACCTGTGCTGAACTGATAACAAGCTATGCTCTTTTGTGCACCACTAGGAGCTGGAGGATAAGATATTCAGCACCTCACACAGCCTTCCTGCCATGACAAGGAGAACAAAGGTAAGTGACAAATAGAGACGGCGTCCTGATGCCAGTATTTGAACCCTTAGAGCTGAATGTGCCCCAGAGCAAATTTATATCTGGACTCTTCAGATACATGATCCACTAAAATCCTCTTTCAATAAGAGCTTAGTTTGGTGGTTTTTCTGTATCTTGTAATCAAAAGTGTCTTCAGACAAAGACAGTTAAGATGTTTTCAATAAAATTGATTATTACTTAATGATTGGAACTTGTGTACAGCTAAATCCAAGTGCATAGCTCCTTGGGAAAATATAAAAAAGAAGAAATAGTGGATTTGTAAATAAACTTCCAAATAACAATCTGAGACCAATAATGTAGAGCTCATATTGAAAGAAGTTAAAAGTAAAACCCATACTTCCATTCTGAACTAAAAATATGAATTTGTCTCTAAAACTGTTTCTCCTACTGCCATGTAAAAGGGTGCCCAGAACATTTTTGATCAAAGCATTTTTACATGAAAGAACTGTGGATAAAGATTAAGGAAATAAATACACTATGGATGATGGTAGGCAGATTACTCACTTTCAGAGAAGTGAGTTTATAAACATGGAAGCAGAAAGTCTAGAATGAATCCTGTTGTGTTGGATTGAAACTAAAGCCTGTGTTGGATTGAAACTAACTCCTGACTTAATGCAGACAGGCAGATACAGGAAGATATAGATGTGTGCGGATGTGTGTGTACGTGCCCCCTATGTCATAGTTTTATTGGCTGGGAGGGTCTACAAGCTTTCACTGGATGCGTTCTACCACTTCCCACTAAAAGGGGCCAGGGAAGAAATGGCTACTTTCAGGGCTCAGGCTAGGAAAATAGGAGATGTGTGTCAAAGTGCCCAAAGACTAAGGGATACATGGCAAAAGGACAAATGATCCAACTTGAATGATTTTAGCATCAAAAAAACGCTATGGAAGAAAATATGAAAACACAAGTTCATATGACATATATGAGTGAATGAGAGGAGAAGAAAGAAAATTTTTTGTTATAGCAGAAATTTAATCAATCAATGGAGAAGGAAAGACAGAATTAGAAAATAGGCATTTGGCAACCAACATAGTAAAAAAAATGATTCAGGCAAGAATTAAATTAACAATGGATGCCAAAAGTAGCAGATGAAAGTACGAGGAGGGAAAGAATAGGTACTGTAGTTTCAAAGTATGTCTCCTACCAATTAATAATTACAAAGGGGAAAACAGTAATTTCACAGTAGAGAAATCTGACAAGCACCTCCTTAACTAAATGATCAAAGCTAACATTCCAAGCTTTGGGATAAATCATCATCATATGCCTCCTAAATTAACATGCCAAGCAAAACATAAAATTACTTCTGTGGCATTCCTGCCAAATGTATAACCTGCACCTAATCATGAGGAAACATCAGATGAAACCAAATTATGGGAAATTCTACAAAATAACTGACTTGCATTTTTTTTAAAAACTGCAAGGTTAAGAAAGACAAAGAAAGGCTGAGGAACTTCTCCAGAGTAATGAAGACAAAGATACATAGGTATGAATGCAACAAGTGAAGTGTAATTTTCTTTTGTAACAAAGGACACTGTTGGGACAATTGGTGAAATCTGAATAAGGTCTTCAGATTAGAAAATGGTATTCCATCAGTGTTGATTTTCTTATTTTCATCCTTATACTGTGGTTCTGAAAGATTATTTCTGTTTTTAGGAAACAAACATGAAGCATTTGGGGATAAAGGGTTATTATGTCAGCAACTTAAATACAACTCAAATGGTTCAGGAAAAAATGTGTCTATGCAGAGAGAGGAAATCACAAAGCAAACGTGGCAAAGCTTTAACACTTGGAATTTGGGTGACGGTTGTACAGGAATTCGTTGTACTATCTTTGCAATTTTTCTATGGTATAAAATTCAATATAAACATTTAAAAGAAAATATACAAAACATATTTGAAAACAGCAAAAACAAAACAACCATTTCAATATGCTGCCCTGAGGTGCCAGAGACTTGCTACATAGACAGAAAATGAAAAGTGTTTGTAATTCTAAATATGGACAAGAAGTCTAAGGAACTTGGAATTCAAAATGATACAGATAAGTTGTCACTATAATATGATCAATGGTAATGATATTTAGGGGAAAAATCATTCTTTAATACTCTGCCTTGTTTCACATAAACCTTATCTTTTTGCTACAAAGTTACCGGTTTTCTAGGATTTATTTTTCTTGTTCTTATACTAAGTTATTTTCAGAAGAATGGCTTTCCTTTCTGTGCTCAGGGTGATGACCTCTTTCTCTTTTTGAGGACAAAACTGTAGGACTTTCCCTACTTTTTTTCCCTATTCACATTGAGTGAGGGCAGATGTGGTAAATTAAGAGAAGAGATTGCTTTCAACTCTATTACTTGCCCACATGTGCGCTAGTCGAATACCCATTGCAGACTGACCATTAGACAGAGGTTTGATGTGCATAGCTTCTACCCTTGTTCCTCGTCTTCTACAGGATGTGAAACAATGCGGAGACTCTAGCCTGATGCAGTACATTCTCCTATCCCTAGTGCTCAGCTCCATGAATTCCTGAAGAAATAGTGAACCTAAAAACTAAAAATCACCAGAATGCAAACCTCTCTTCTCATTTCTGCTTCTATTTAATACTTTACTTGGATAATACACCTGCTAGGTACCATACACCATGTTCAATAACAAATCCTGCCCACATTCCTAAGCGGCTGAGTATATAAAAGGAGGTAGTGTAGGAGCTGGGCAGTGGTGGCTGGGAATCGCACTCTGGCTGCCTGCAGTGCAGTAGAGGGAAGGCTGGCTGAGCTGACAGTGAGGAAGGAGAAAAGGGTCTTCTTGCTGCTAGGTAGGAAGGCTCATATAGTTAAGGTAGGTTACTGATTGTGCTTTTCTATCTGGTTTCATTAGACATGTAGAAAATAGAAATTCTTTCCAGATTCTGGCAGTAGGAAGGTTGTCAGAGTTTTCAGTGTTATAAAAAAAGTTTTGTTCTGATCTTTATGGTATTTTAATATGGAGTTGAAAGAACTGTATCTTGAGCTGTTAGCCAGATGCCATTTTAAAGTGAAATCTTGAATGCATTTGAAAGGCAAACAATAGGAAACATGCAAAAGAATTTTGGAGGAGGAAAGATAATCACATTATAACATAATCCGGCAAAACAGTATCTCAGGAAGATGTGTTGAGATAAAATATGTAATTGCATTCATATAATATGTAATATATACAATTTCCTCTCTCTGCCTATACACATTTTATCTCACACATATACACTGAAGACCCAAATAGAAGCAACATCATCATTCTCTCCATCCCAAATAATTTTATGTCATAGCTATTGAAACTAAGAGAGAGGCAGGTAATATAAATTAATTTTAATTTATAATTAATATAAATTTAATTTTTTCTTTAGAAATATAATTGTTTGAGAAGAGAGTGATTTCTTCTTTACAAGAGAAATGGATTTAGGATGATTCTATACTATATAAGCCTTACATTAAATTTTCTTCAACTTTAAAATAACCCTCAACATTGGATCAATATCATGTTTATTTAGCATTAAGGCCACTCCTAGCCAATGACTGTACTTCTATGCATATTGGCCAGAGGCATCCTTTCTGGGCAGATACTCCTAGTCTTCACAAGTTTAACACAGCTGTCTTTCAGCGCCCTACTGACATCCTTGACTCAGGTACCTTTATGCAGTGCACACACTACATAAAAAGTATACAACAAACCTCCTAACATATTGAAGAACTCAAGGCTTCAAAGTCAAGAAAGACGAATATCTCCAGGATCATTAAATTAAAATCATATTAATTTTAATATTGAAAGCCTAATTTCCAACGTGTGTATATATTTATGTGTTATTATTAAGAGAGAAAAATACTTGTGCAGTCAAACCACTGCCACAAAACAGGTAAGGAAAATTCCCAGTATGTCAGATAAATAGATAGATGCGTAAGGATGGCAGTTTAGCCAGCGTGGTCCAGGGCAAATGCACCCTTGCTTCCTGGGACAGGGAGAGAGCAAACCTGAGTGCAACTAGTATAGCAAATACAGTCCTAACAACTCTGATAGAGACTGAGTTTACCTGGTAACTTTGTGATTATTGCAGTTATTTTAGAAGATCAAATCCTTTTATGATAAATATGTTTTATCATAAATATAGGCTACTTCAATCACATTTTACATTTCTATTTTTTAAAGTCTGTTAATCAACGTAGAATGAAGGTTTACAGCAGACCATGAAGTGAAAAAGTTGCCTAATTTCAAAAATTATCCATGCTTAAATATTTATCACAAAAATTACATTTTTGAATTACTTTTTAGAAGAAGGTTAATATAACCAATTGCAGGGATTTTAAAAGCAACAGATTGTTATTGTTGTTAAAAGCTACAAAATGGAAATAAAATTAAAAAACATATATACTCACCGAGTTGGCATTTGTTGGGTTTGGCCAAGGTCTACCACCACCTGGACCCCTACAAGACAATATGATAAATGAAATTTTAACCTATGCTCTGAATGTTAACAAAAAGCAATAACAAATCATAAAATAGAACATTTGCAATTCAGTTACCACAAAGTTCTAGTTCAGCACTGAAACTACTTTCACAGGTTTTTTATTTCTTAAATCAAAAATTTTGATCATTCCACAAAACAGTTTTCTTTCCAAATCAAACTACTTTTAGGAAGCCTAGTTTTTGAGTTGAGTTATTGTAATAACCATTATAAGTGGTAATCACCTATAACAGCAAATACACACATACATCTAAATTATTATAAAAACATACTTTTAGAGTAAAAAGCACTAAATATGAAATTAATATAATCTTGTGACATCAAAGTAAATGCCACCTGTATCTTACTCAAAATGAAAATGAAATTATTTCAACATTATTTCACTTTAAGGTGGAGGACAATGTTTAGCTAATTAACTAAGCTAAAGGGCCTCTTGTCCTCATGCTTTAGTATTAAGTGTACCTAAGTAAGTACTGACTGATAAAGAAGTAGACTACTGCCAGCTGGTCATCTGTAATTAGGGTCCCTTAAAACTCCCTTTTCCTCTACTTGAAGTGAAAAGTTTTAGTTAAAAAAAAGCATGTCCCTTGATTCTACTCCA
The DNA here is from genome assembly GCA_029783875.1 of Phataginus tricuspis. Lineage (NCBI taxonomy): Eukaryota > Metazoa > Chordata > Mammalia > Pholidota > Manidae > Phataginus > Phataginus tricuspis. The sequence continues at coordinate 28,435,274 of JAQQAC010009165.1, read as the reverse complement.
GGGACCTTAAACCTGCAGTTCTAAGTACTGGACAGAGGCTGTCCGAGTTAGCTATATTACCCTGTGTTTGCTTGGAGTATTTAGAAATGCTTTTAGTTTTGTTTTGGGATTCCCCAGGGATGTGAACATGAGGGAAGGGCATGAAAATTCTGTCCCTGAGCCCTATTAGGGAGTCCCAATACAGTTTCACCCAATTTCCTAAGGAACAGAAGGGGAAACTAAGATGCCTGAGGGGACTTGGCCACAGAACTGTGTGCAGGGAGAAGGTGAGGCACCTGTGTTGTCACTGGGGATTGTTGCCTCTCTTAGATGCTGCTGCTGATTTTACAGTTAACTGCTGGGACACTTTAGGAGGGTGATCTTACATATAGGAGTCAATATTCTAGTGATAGAAACTGAGGTAAAACATAGGATATGTCCATCAAGTAAAACATTTGTTTGACGTTAATCCACATGATTGATGTTAAATAAAACACAGTAAAGAAATTGGGAAATATTTGTCTTAAAACAACATGAAAATATTATATTCCAATCATGGCAAAAAATTGTATACAATGATTTTATGCAGATAGTGTTCTCATAATTTTGATATTATGTTTAAAGAAGGACTGTGTGAATAAGATTAAAACAATAAAATATTTGCTTTTTAAAATGTGTTTAGTGTTAAATTAACATGCCAAATTATATGTTAAAATAAACATTTTACCATTATTAAATAAATAAGTAATATTAAATGTGTTTGTTATAAGTAATACAAAATACCTTTTATGCATTTCAATTATTTGACAAATTCTAGTCTCAGTACATTAAATATTTCCTATATGATTGCACTTTAAAATATAATAGGTTCCGTATTAATACTTTGTATGGAGGAGCAAAACTGTTTGAAAACATTTTAAGTTTCACAAGTAGGTTAAATGGAGTGGGGGTTATAGTAGTGGATGGTTCTAGAACAACAACCTAAGCTCAGTAATGATTCCTACTCTTCTTGAGGACCATCAGTGTTATCAAGAAAGTAATCTGCAAACTACAACATAGGCATTATTGTGAATGGAAATTTCTATGTAAGTATAGTTTGAGGTAGAATCAGGTTAGCCTCATTAAAAAAGAAAAGTCGTATTTTAAAAAAGTCTGTATTTTTTGGCAAGGGTATTTATATATGATGAAATCAAAGGAACCATGATTACCATAGAGAAAAGTCTCTTTTCTTCTGTAATTCAGTCATTTTACTTCAAGATACTAACTCTACAAACTTTACAATTCTATAGGATGTGATTTAGAACAAGGTCTAGATTCTTTGAAATCTTATGTCTTCTTAGTTTTTATAAGATATCAAGGAACACAGAATAGAATTAGAAATATTTAAATGCTGATTCCTAAATTCTTTGGAAGTTTGTAAAAATGTAGTTAGAAATATAGCTTCCTTTAAAAAATAACCTTAATGCAGTTGAAAACATTTACATTTTGACTGTAGTTTGTGTATTCTACTTTAAATTACTGGAATTGATAATAAGATTTTACCTCTAAAGATATAATACTAGTTACAGAAACATTAAAAGTATATTCTATTTTTAGATGACATTATGTATAATTTATACTTAGTTTAGAGCATGGAAATACAACAAAAATTATATGAGAATAGCCATTTTCTTTGGAGGTGACCAGTGTTTTTTAACAACAATATTGTGAAAATTTTGTTCCAAATGGTTTATTCTTCAGTACAAATAAAAGATGCCAATTAGAATACAGTATTTAATTACTTTAGAGACAAGAATTGGGTATTTTTCATTGTCATTACACTTTGGTGGCAAACAAGAAAAAATGACAAGCTAAAAAATCCTCATCCAGATATGATTCTCCAGAAGATGTCTCCTGAGCCCACACATAAGTATCTTAAACTGTTAAAAATACAGGTTAAAGTAACACTATTCTAATGTCTTTTCCTTACATTTTTAAGTTTCCCAACACTTAAAAAAATGACATGAAGAAAGCCAAAAATACCAGTTAGACATACTTAACTGCCATACCATAGTAAGATTTACTTTGTGTTAAAGATAATAAGTTATGAAGTGAATTTCAATAAAGTTTATTCTACTGAGTACAGTGGAGATGATAATGTTTTATTTTTTTATGTCTCCTTAAATGCACTTCTGCATTGTTGGGGCCAATTCAATACAAAATTACTCTCTCTGGTCAGTTCTTCCATATTTCAGATCTTTTCCTATTAGATGGAAATATTTTCATTGTCCTTGAAAGATACCCTACTTTGTAGAAAACTGAAAATTATATAAGACACCAAATGGAAGTTAATAGTAACAGTAATGGGAATCTCAGTCTTTATGGCTTGAAGTTTCTATAAAAATCAGAAATTATATAAATAGTAAAACATTATGTAATAAAAATATTTTAAAGTATCTGGGTATATTTAAATGAGAAACCCAAATCCAAATATCAACAAAAGTAATGATATTAAAATTTTTAGTTGTATGTTTACTATTCATAGCCTAGGGAATTAAATGTGCCCATATGTATCTATTTAAGTTATATGCGAGAAAGAAACTAGATAATCTTAAGCAGCTATTTGAATCTCTTAATGGTCACATGAAAATAACTTTTTTCTCTGTACAGACAAAAAAACAAGGTTAATCTAAAATTAATCACATGGCTAATTATAATGAAGAGTAATATACAAAATGATATTAGATACATTTTTAATATTTGATAATTCTGGGTTGAACATAGTATTCAGAATGTATGCCCCTCATATCTATACATAGTATTCAAAATTATATTCCTTAAAAGTATTGCCTTTGAAAGTCAGAATCTCTTAAAATTTACATATATTTAAATCTTATTGGTAAGAGTTTCAGCTTTTGATATAAGCACAAAATATCATTTACTTTTTTTTATGGCTACCATTCATAAAAGCTAAGCCTCTAATAAATTTGAGAAAAGTCAGACTTCATGTCTACTCATTTTTACTTTAAAAGTGAAAAGATGTGATAGGAAAATCTGACCTACTTTTTTCTCTTTTCCTGCTAGTTTTGAGTCTGGTTGGTACCCACCTATTAACCTATTTTCTATTTTAGGCAAAACTGCTTTCCATGAAAATGGTTTCAGAAACTTAAAAAAATCGCTATGTACATCAAAAGGGCTTATCTCAGTATACTTTCAATGCTATTAATGATGGCTGAGTTGTCTGGTATGTAAGTAACCAAAAAATTGGACTAATGGGAAATACATTAGAGGAGACTACCCACAACCCTATTTGGAACTCTTTCATTATTCCCGGTAGGCTTGCTTTAGGCCACATCATAAAACTGACCCTCAGGCGCATTGAGGAATGCCACTAACAAGCAACTGATGCATGTGGAACTCTGAGGGCAAGCTAGATAATGAAAAATAAATAAAAATTCCTTCATATACTACATTATTTTGGCTGATAGAAACAATTACTCCCTTTGGACTTGGAAGGCCTTTCCAGTTAAAAACAAAAACCAAAAAAACTTTGTTTACTCCTTAAATCAATACATGTTGAATTTTCAAAAGAAAATTCACCTGATACTATGGGAGGTTCTTTAATGCAGAAAGATACTACCAGAAAGAATTCTCTCTGGGTTAAGAGTGGTCCCAATAAAGCAAGAGACACATATATATTTATAAGAGTTAAAACCTTTTAGAAATTACTAGGTATCTGTTAAAATGAAGTTAACAATCTTCAATTGTCTACTTCCATTGAGTTAAGTTGTGGTCCAGGTGTCAGCATGTCTTCATACTTTTGTACAGACTATATGGAGTTTATATGCTTATTTACAAAAGACTCATTTTTTATAATTAAGTAAAACATGAAAATCAGGCTAAAAGTTGGCATCTATGGCATTTGAAAATGGAAAAAAAGTTAAAGGTTGCAAGGAATAAAACCAGAGAACATATTGTGAAAAAGAAGCAAATACTACAGCTTTCACTTTATACTACACAGGTATTGAGAAGCTCAAATTGTGCTACAAAACCTTTAGAAGACAGAAAATAGAAGACTTTACTAAACAGGATAATATAGCATTTTGCTTACATGTTCATTCCAGGCATTCCAGGGCCACCTAAAGCATTCAGTGGGGGTCTCATTGCACCTCCATAGTTCTGTAATGATAACCAAGGGTCAGACTACCACAAAACAAAAAAACAAAACCAAAGAGGAGGGGGAAAAGAAAGGAGAGCAGGTTAATGATTTCCCTACATAACTCCTGATTGGATAAGGCCTGTGCAATTCATTCTCTGAAGGGTCCACTCTTGTACTTTTGCTTCTATTTTAACAATTACTTCGGTTTGTGTTTTTTAAAAACCACACGAATATGTAAGATCACTGGAGCATGTTGCAGGATTAAGGAATAGTTGCAATTACAATATTCCACATATCTTTATTAATTTCCTAATATCTGTACAACAGTGAACTTTTTCAAATAAAACATTTCATAAATCCAAAACTCTGTTTTTAAAGAAATGATTTAGTCAACATTTTTGAACTTGTCAGACCCAGATTACAGGAAGTACGGAAAAAACAAACATGCGAATGAACTCCAACATAAGAAAGTTGAATGCAAACTTCTGTCCAATAGAGAAATGTACTAATATACAAATACACAAAAATACATGAAAACTGAAGTATGCATGAATTATATGACACAATAGGCTTCTGTCAATATCTATTACAAGCATTCAAAGGATAACGATGTTTTAATGTTTCAACATGCATATCATATTAGCTTACTTTAGTTTCCAAAAGATTAATTTTGTAATGTCAATACACTTTGACACTATCAATTAATTTTATGCTTGGTTTTCTGATACCACTATTTTTCCAACTTTTCTGACTACTCATCAGAACTACATAATTGTCTGTTAGGAATTCTAAATATTTTATCTTTTGGCATGAAATCTCGCCTAAGATCCCAGATAACTAGTATGTTGAAATTCATATGGGTTTCCACCTGGACACAATTTCATGCTCAACATGTCTAAAAGGAAACTCAATATTATCTTCTCATAACTGTGTTCTTTATTAAAAAAAAACTTTTTTAAATTCAAGAATAGTTGACATACAGTATTATATGTTTCAGGTGAAGAACATAGTGATTCAACAGTGATATACATTATGAAATGCTCACAGTAAGTGTAGTTACCATCTGTCACCATACAAAGTTAGAACAATATTATTAGCTATATTTCCTTTACTTTCATCACTGCGACTTACTTGTTTTATGATTACAAGTTTGTACCTCTTTATCCCCTTCACCTATTTTGCCCATCCTTCCACTCCCTCCCCTATTGCAACCACCAATTTGTTCTCTGTATTTATGAGTCTATTTCTGTTTTGGTCTTTTTTGTTGATTTGTTTTGTGTTTCAGATTCCACATATAAGTGAAATCTTACAATGTTTTTTTTTTTTTTGAGTGTGTTTTTCATACTGTCTTCCTCAGTCAGTTTTGTGGCATCACTTTGCGTATAACAGTCCAGTCTCAGAACCTCCAGGAGCTCTTTGACGTCTCTTCTTTTTATTTCAATTCTGTATCCAATCAGTTACCAAATTGGAAAATAGCTCTTGAAATAGTTCTTGCCTTTGTATCACTGATCTTTGTCATTTACTAAGACTACTGAACTGTCTTAATTGGTCTCTCTGATTTAGCCTCTCCACCTCCCAATCTATGGTACATATTGCCTCCAGAACTATGCTACTAAAGCTCAGTCCTATTGATGTCACTTAAAAGCCACGGTGACCTATACTAACTACTCCTCAGCACAATGACCCACACTAACTACTCCTCAGCACGGCTCTATGATGTTATTCACAGATTAGCCCCGGCCAATCCTTCCTATCATCACTTAATATAATTCTCACCTTCCTCACCTACTCCCAACTGTACGCTCCAGCCTACTGGATTTCTTCTGGTTCAGAAACACACCATATACTTTCACACTCATGTTTAACTCATCTGCTGTGCCCTTCTGTGTAGTAGGTGATAGATGATAAGGAAATATTTGATGAGAGAAAGTCTGCTGCCAGAGAGTAAGCCAGTTTATAAATAAATTACCTAGTTACATGGTTTTCTCATTGTTTATATATTTTTAGTTTCTGGATGTCTTATTTAAATATCCTAATTGTACGTGCTATGGGATGGTAGAATGGTTTCTATTCACACTTGAGCCACTCGTTAAAAGGATAGCTATTTTCCTTGACCCCTGCCTCACGCCTGGTGGTGGCAGCAGTTACCAGCAAGGAGCCTGAGAAGAAAGTTAGTCGGTGGAACAAAATCCGAGCGGTGAAGTATAACAGAAATGCTTCACAAGAAAGTTGTCCCTCATTTTTGGTCTTAGGAGATCTGTGATTTTTTTTTTTTTTAAATCAAGGAACACATTAGTTTTCCTTATAGCTCTGGGCATAGAAAGACATTGGTTTGAATCTCTGCTTCCACTGCCCATTTCCTCTGCCCCTCTTTCTGTGAGTGTGATCGTGGGCCAGTGATTTTCACAATGATTCACTCAACCTTAATTTCCTTATTTGGAAAGTAATAATATCTCCCTCATAAGCCTGATGGAGGATAAAATGAAGTCATAAAAAACACCTATCATAATGCCTGGTGCATTAATGGCATAATATTTGATGCTCAAAAATTGTAGCTGGCAATTCCTTCTTATCATCGTTAATAGGGACCAACTTAAATGAGTCTTCTTCTCATCAGTTTCCCTTGAGCCCTTGACTTTAACAGCATTACATGCTTGTTTATGTAATGGCTTCCTGACAGAATATGCATATTTCTTTTCCAGACTTTTTCCCACTGCATAATAGTTTTTCTTTATGTATCTGAGTCTCCTGCTAAACAGTAAGTACTTTGAAGGTCGAGTGTGTTTTACTCATCTTTGTATATCCAGTGCTTAGGTATCACAGGAAATCAGTGAGAAATTATCCAATACCTGATTTGATAGATTTACAAAATATTTTCATTCTGTGAATAACCTGAAGCAAAAAGAAAACAGGAAGATAAGAAAGAATAACAACTGGCTTTCCAAGTGCCGTCAACAAAAGCAGAATGGGAGGAGCTAATTTAGAATCACTGAATTTTAAAGCTGACGGCGGACATAGGATTCCATCCGGTTTAACCTCCCTCCCGATGCAGTGTTCCTGACAAAATGGCTGCTCAGACTCTACTCAGAAAGTTTATAAAGAGCTTTTCATGATTGGGCAGTTTAATTTCTAGAAAGTTCTTTCTTACACTGAGTTGAATTCTATCTCCTATCTTAGATTTGAAAATACATAATCAGTTTACTCTCTTTTTTTTTATTAAGGTATCATTGATATAAACTCTTATGAAGGTTTCACATGAAAAACATTGTGGTTACTACAGTCACCTATTTAATCAAGTCCCCCCCCACCCCATTGCAGTCACTGTCCATCAGTGTGGTGAGATGCCAGAGTCACTACTGTCTTCTCTGTGCTACACTGCCTTCCCCGTGACCCCTCCTACACCGTGTACACAATAATACAGTTTACTCTTTCTTTACATGAAAGTCTATCATATTCTTCCATCTCACCATTTCTCTACCCCAAGTATTTGATTGAAATCATGCTGTGTTCCTACTTGTATAGATCTCATTTATCCTTCAGGTTTCTGGAGGAACTTGAACAAATTAGATAGTCTTGGTGAATTTTTCTACTAGTCATATGATACTGAGCACAAAAACACAAAGTATATCTTATTACAAAAAGAAGTAGAAAAATGACTTCAAATATGATATTAGGGAAGACATTTTTCTTGATTAAATAGATAACTTTGATTTTCTATGGAAAGGATAGTGATATCGTTTTAAAAATCATGCATTATCACTGAACTTATATTTAAAATAGATAAAGGAGTGGGAAAAATGTGCCAGGATTTGAAACAAACTTCTACTTCTTCATTCATGCAATAAGTATTAATCATGTTCTAAGTGTGCACTTTGCTTGAATCAGTATCATCTAAAAATCACTAGATTATATGTATTTTTTTGTTCTAGGAATTCAATTCTTCCAAAAGATAACTTCTATCACTCTTTACTACATTGGTCTTAAGTTTAAAAAACTATGGAAATAATACCTATGATAAAAAAGAGATGCATATTTTGTTTGTACATAAAGCTAAAAACAATATTCCAGAGACTGTTTCTATAATTTAACTACAATGAAACAGATGCATTATGTTCTTGGGAGCACATGCCTCATTACATGGCTATTATGATAGTTGTTTTCTACTATCTTTCAAGAAAAACAGTTAACCGTTATTACAAATCTCACAGTTTATAATACATATGTTTTATGTATCAGGTGTTAGGAGTAAATGTCTCACAAGAATCCTCCATTCCAAATGATTTTACCTCACTTTTTATCTATTGTATCATTCATATGAATATGATTCCTCTTTTCATTTAAGTACATGGTATGCTATAAATAATTTATTTTAACCTTTTATACTTTGTACACTGTCATTTAAAAAAGTTATTGTAGGTTATTTCTAGTTTCTGAAGTAAATTCATACCAAAACACTTTATTTTCTCCAAATTATAAAGAAATAGATAGCAAGGATATTAGTCCAAATGGAAGAAATAAACTATTCTCTTTGGGTTTGAAAATGCAAAGAAAGAATTCACACTTACATGATACACTTAGTTATTAAAGCTCATTAATAATAAGAGATTACTAACAAACTAAAAACTAATCAGTAATAAGAGATTATTCACCAGAAATTTACTTAAACACAAAACACATAAACATATAGCTAGATATGCTTTCCATTTCTGTATTTTCAAATGAGATCTATGTGTTCTTAAAACTTCAGTAAGCCCTGTTATATCTTTCAAACACTGCAAACCTGACTCTTAAGTCAGACTCCAGTTTTTAAAAGTATTGAAAATATTGGTCTGGGGTGACACTTGCTTAAAGAGCAGCTAGCTGAAAAATAAGTGAACTGAATGAAGAATGATAACTACATTCTAGGCATGAAGTTTTGCATGTGTATTCAAAAATGTATCTATTATGAAAATCTTTTGGGAAAAAGACTCATTCAAGTTCTATATAGCCAAATTGGTTGGCTTAGTTTATTAGAGACTAAAAGTATATTCAATCAATGAAATATTCTATAGATCTTATAAATTCTAATTGCTATTAATAGCTTAATGATAACTGATAACATAGATCATCCCTAATATGATTAAAAATAGGGAAAAATAATTTAAGTATCTAAATCAGTTTTATAGGATCTTAAGAAAATACATAGGAAATAACTGAGCCTAAATAAAATAAATGGCATTTTTTCTGACTTTGAGGATGTGACATATATTTTATATAGTGGGGTTTTTTTTCATGTAGTATGGTTATCTCTGAAAATTTTGGTTTTATGCATTTCATGTTTCAAAATACTTACACATGTATTACTGTCTGTTGGTTAGATGCTCCTAGGTCTAAATCACATTACCTGGGTGTTAAATTCTTAATTCTCTCACTACTTTGGCCACACCACAAAATGTTAATTTATAAAATATAGATGCATGAAAAAACTCCTAAAACTGTCACTTACAGAGCTATTCTTGAAAAACATGAAGAAAATAAATTAAGTCCTTTTTTTAACCAACATTGTGACACACTAATCTCTGACCCATGAGGTAGAAATCTAAAATTCTGGATTAGTTTCTTTGAAATACAACATTATATAATTAGTTTCTATCCCATGCAGTTTTCCTAACGGAGACAAGAGGATGCTTTAGCTAAAATAAATGGTATCTTGAAACGCCATACTTAAAAAATGTCACCAGTAGCTAGGAAATGGTCAGCCTCAGTGTTTCTTTTGGACATTTTGGTGGAGAAATAGGAAAACATTTGATGTATACTGATAGCATTTTGTTTGATCAGTAAGATGTATTTTAATGTTTATTTCTAAATGGTTCTCTGTTGTTTTTATATTCTATAAAGAAATGTGATTATATATAACAAATTGTTAATGGTATTCTTTAAAAGACTTACAGAAACATATTTTATGTTGTTTGTTCTATTTAACATTTTAATCTTTTTTTTAACATTTAAATTACATGGTTATCTTTTATAATAATTGCAAAATTTTTTTAATTTCCTCAATGTAATTAACCAAAAGGTAATAGTTATCTTTTTATAATCATTATTATAATAATATATTTCTATTCAATGTATTTTCTCAAACATACTAAATGCATATGTGATAGCACCTGTTAAAATATGGTCTGTTACATCAGTTTGGACATGTCACAGGTATGCGCTCCAAAGCCTGGCACCCATATTACATGAAGCCTTTAGTGCAAATACTGTAGTTTGTTTATTTAAGATGAAGGCAAAAAACTCAGAGTCCAGCGTTCTGCACTAATTATTTACCTGTGGTCCTAAGGGCACCATTCCTCTTGGAGGAGTCATTCTCTGCATTGGCCCACCCATATTTGGATGCCCTAAAAAAAAAAACATGTATGAAAATGTCAGCAATGTAGTGAGTCTGAGTGTTAAACTGGAGGCTAGTAGCCTCCTCTCTGCTTGGTGGTATGGTATTTATTTCCTAAGGGACTGAGTTACTGACATCATCTGGTCTTGGCTTCCCTGGCCAGTTTTCTAATGTTTTGAGATTGAAACTTTCTTTCTATTCTATATCAAATTACATCTCTCACATGTTTGGCTCCTCTCTCCTTGGAACAGTGTTAGAGAGCCGTGTGTATCTGTGGTACCTAAACATCTGTGTGGAAGGACCCGGTCACACTGAGTTGGTTACACCAATCAAGTCACTTGTTGCTTAGCATCCTCTTTTCCTTCTGCTCGTCTTTCCAGTGGACTAACCTCTCTATCTGAAAAAGGCAGATCGAATCATAAGTGATACAATCACTTTGATTCCCACTTGTTAGAAGCTATATAAAAGGTTTTAAAAGTTACAGGTTAAACTATGCACTTTGGGTATTTAATTACTCTGTTTCTTATGTTATCACCACCCTCACTATAATGCATAATTAAGAGTTAGCTCAAAACATAAGTCACTTGGCCACGTTACTTGCAAAAAAGCAATTGGTATCACTATGGAAGACTTATAGAAATGAGATTTTCCTTAAGAAATAAAGGGTTTCCTTTGTGATTCTGCACATCAAATTCACTTTTATTTTAAGGTAGTCACCTTGTTGTCGAGTTGGGTCCATTCCACTGGGAAGTAATGGCTGACTTCCTGGGACACCTCCAAGTGCCTAGCATATTTAGTAAAACAAAATAAAAAGCAATATTGTATAAATATTTATCAAATAAATGCCTTAACAGTTCTCTTTTAAAATTCCTATAATTAAAATAATACATTGGAATATTTCCCAAGATTTCTTATATTTCACATTTATTTATAAATTTTATAGGTGTATATAAACCAATATAATTCTTAGTTCTAAAAACACTCTACTTTGCTCTATTTTGTGGCAAACAAAATAAATACATTTTGGGGAAAAAAATCTAGGCAACCAATAATTGTCCTATTTCTTCCTAAGTATAATGCCTTTCCCCAAAATTAATTTACTAAGGGTACTGAAATAACTAATTTGCTTCTGAAATGTACACTCTTATTTCTATAGATTATTTTATTCATTTGAGATTACAATAGGAGAACTAAACGCCACAGGGCCAATGAAAAATGAAGTCATATTTTTCCTAATAAACTATTTAAAAAAATAATACTCCAATTAAGTACAATTTGGCAGAATGGAAAAAAAAAAAAGAACCACAACCGAAAAAGATGGAGATTAGAAGACAGGGTTTATTTTATGCAGGATGTGATACTGGATATATACTGAGTCATAAGTTTCTAACTGAGCAGCAGTTAGAGGTGGCCCAAGCGATAAGGAAACCTGCTGATCCTAGGAAACATATATAATACATATATACACATAGTCCTGACAACTGTCAAGAATTTTTTTAAAGCAGGATTAATCTTGTCTAATTAGTTAAGATGTTCAAACTTGAAAAGAAATTTGATATGAAAGAATTTATACAATCAGCTCAGAACTGTTTTCTTAACTGTTACCACTTTAGATACAGTACAGAACTGCCATTTCTCAAACCATTTTTCTTTTGCTTACAAGGACACTGAATACCTACTCATTGATTTCTCATTATATGATCTGTTCACTGCTTATCATTCCGGACTAATTTCTTGGTGCTGCCACACTGACATTCTAACTTCTAGCCATACCAAACTTATTTCAGTTTTTTTCAATTCATGAATTCAGTCAACAATATCTAAATGCCAACCATTAAAAACAAAACATAATTAAACTCTCTCTCCTCCTAAGGATTTCACAGACCATTAAGTGCCTATTGCTGTCACATTTTAGATCTCAATGTAGAGATTCTTTCCTAACAAAATTCTTCAATATAACCCTGGTCTGAGGTAAGTTCTCCTTCTATTTGCTTTAAAATATGTATATATTTTTAATTTTTTTTAACTTACAGGAAAATTGCACAAACAGTATAAAGGATTCCCATGTAGCCTAACACTGATTGTGCAACTGTTAACATCTGATCACTGTGCCCCATTACGCCTTCTCCTTCTCTGTATGTACACTTGCTATCAGTCTTTTTCAGAATCACGTGCAGACAGGGCTCCTCCTCACCTCTGAGCACTGCACAGGATAGCTCCTTCAACAAGAATACTGCCCTCTACAACCACAACACAACTTTTCAGGTCAGGAAGTCAGCACTGATACAACACAATGCCATCCAAGCCACAGACCTCATTCAGATTTTGCTGTCTGGTCAACAATATTTCTTCTTACTTTCTGGACTAGGATCTCATGGAATACATGGTGCATTTAGTTGTCACATCTTTTCATGCTCTTTCAGGTAGGAATAATCCCTTAGTCTTCCCTATCTATCAGGTCCCTGACAGCGTTAGAGAACAGGTCTTAAGTTTTACTAGATGATCTTCTGAGGCCTCTTCATGACCTGGACTCAGGTCACATTTTTAGAAGGAATACCACAGAAATGATGTTATGCCCTTCTCAGTGTATCACACCAGAGGGCATTACTACTGGTGATGTTAATGTTTGTCATCTGCTTGTTGGTGTCTGCTAGATTTCTACACCATATGATTACTATTTTTCGCCTTTGTAATTGATTGCTTTTAGTATTAGAACTACTCCAAGATTGTCAATATCCCATTCTTCATCAGTCCTTTATCTACCAGCATTAGCATGCACTGACAACTCCTAAGCACTGAGAGTTGCCAAATGGAAATATTCCATGGCTATCATTCTATTCATATTAGTTGACATTCCACGGTGAGAACAGATTACCTTTACTTATTTATTTACTTATGGATTTCTATTTCAATCAATAGATTGTAATCTATTGCTACTACAATTTAACATTAATTATGCAAAATCTGGCCAGTGGAAGGCTCTTCAAGCTGACTCTTGTGTCCTTTTGACATGTGCCCATCAGATTTTGAGCATTTCCTTAATGGCACAAGATGTTCCAGGTTCATCTCATGCTTTTTCTGGCCTAGCTCTGGAATGAGACCATGTTCCAAAAGGCCCTGATTCCTTCTAGTGGAGGACAGCATTTAGGCATCAACATCTGGGTTCTCAGTGTTCATAGTCAGTGGGGTACCTTCCTTTCTGGCCCCTTTAGTAGACACTTGAAAAATCTATGTATATGTACACACATATTACTGCACATACAAATACATCTATAACTAATTACGTACCTTTCTGTGTTTGCATACGACATATACATTCCACAAATTCACTCTCCAACACTAATTCAGTATCTCCAATTCCAACTCAAAACTTTAGGATCACCATTCTTCCTTCCTATGCTTGTAAATATTTTCATTGAAAAACCTGGATTGTATCATCTTCAATATCTTTTACTTACTTGCTCAATCAATGTAGTTATTTGCTCAATATAACCACAATGGCTATTTCTTCTTTCTTCCACCTCTGTGTGACTCCTGCCTCCCTAAGTGTCTTAGCATGCAGGGGATATAAGGGCTATTTATGTGTTTGTACTAGATCTTACACCTCACTCTCATAGAACTTAAACATGATCATGGCTTATTTTCCTCTACGTATCTCCAAGAGAGTGTGAGCTCTGATAGAGTGTGGAACCTATCTGTGCCTATTGGCTCAGAATAATATATATTGAAGGAATAAAAGAAATAAGGTTTAGATTGGACAGTTTTAGGAATTACCAGTAAAAAGTCATAAAAATGAAATAGATTTTAAAGAGTGAAAAGAAAAAGATCAGAGAAATAATTCTTTAAAAATACCAAGAAAAAAAGGTAGGAAAGGAAACTGAAACTGAACAGGTATGGAATTAGAAAGGGCACCAGGACCAACATTTCAGAATTCCTGAGGATCGTTTCAAGAGGAAGAAGTGGTCAACACTGTCAAAAGTTGTAATGAAGTGAATTAGGAGTCGAACTGAAAATACATGACTAGTCAACATTATCTTCAGTTGTGAATTTGAAGTTCTCGCTGTTTTAAGTTTCTAAGTGGTTAGGATTTTATCCTCTAGACTTTGATTCTGAATTTCTAAATTTCATTGGAGACATGATGTTTTATCACTGGAAACCATTTTCTTCAAAATTTTATTTTTTCTTATTTATCTTGGAATGTCAGAACAATTGATAAGGCTTTCTGTTTCTACTCATCAGTTAAAAATACAGCATAATTCTATAAAATTCTTGATCAATGTCAAATTGTCTTTCAAAATGAGTGTCTTATCTAAATTTAACTCCTTAGTCATCAGTGTTTGTCTTTTAGTATGTTAAATCTCTAACTTTTAAAACATTTTTATCAGTCCTGGGATGACCAGATGATGGTTCTGCGTATCAACGAGGGCGTAATCATTACAAGGTTTAGACCTTTAATATCAGGTGAAATGAACAACTGTATATACATCTTGTGGGTTGATGTTATTTTCACATTTTTAAAAATGGCAAATGTTTGCCATTCAGATTTGTTTAACTAGTCACAAATGTTGGCACACTGTCTTTATTCTATAGTGGATCTTCACTCTGACAGAGAAAATAACACTATCGATGAGGGTGCTTGATAATAAGAAACGTATCAACAATAATACACACTTGTGAGCCAGTACATCTGTGCCAGGAACTGTGCTAAGCTCTTTGGATTTATTATTTTACTCAATGCTTACAACAATCCCACGAGATGATTACTATGAATCCTTTCTGATGATGAGAAACTGAGGATTAATACAGTAGCTCCTCCTCCTCCAGAGTTTTAATTTCCAAGGTTTCAGTTGCTCGTGGTCAACCGCAGTCTGGAAGGAGATGATCCTCCTTCTGACTTATTGTCAGAAGGTCAGCAGTAGCCTCACGCTAGGTCACAATGCCTACGTCATTCACCTCACTCCGCCTCATCATACAGGCATTTTATTATCTCACATCATCACATGAAGAAGTCGTTGCTGGGCACTACTGGCATTTGGACCTAAGATGCTTGACACAATAGAGGCCGTTTTAACAACACCACTTTCATGGGTTTTTCTTCTCTAAAAAAGCAATATCAGTAAAAGAGGTATTAAAATACAGAAATGTTACATTACGTTAGGATTTTTGTCTCCAAAGCACAACTATTTGACACATGTTATTTATTTATTTTTCTATATTTCAACCACTGTAACTGCACTATCCAATATAGTGGCCCTTTGTCCCATGTAACTAGTTAAATTAAAATTCAGATTAATAAAGTTAAAAATTAGGTTCCACAATCACTCTAGCTACATTTCAAATGTTCAGGGGTGCTCAAAATATTACAGCTACTCATATGACAGTACAAATACAGAACATGTCTATCATCCCAGAAAATCCTACTGGGTAGTGTGACATTAGAATGCCAATTCCACAGGAAGAGGACGTCATTAGTTTGATTACTGACATATCTCCACATCCAGAATGATGCCCGACACATAGTAAAACTAAAAAAATTATTTGTTGAATAACAGAATACTTCCGAGAGAGACTTTATATGGTCCTATGGAGTTTCCAGTGAAATATTTGGCAATGCGTTTTTTGTATTGGCTTCTGTCCAAAAAAGGCACACTGGTGACCAAATGGCTAAAAGACAATGAGCTATGTTTTGGCAAGAGACGTAAATATTGTATTAAAAGGCTCTGTACCCATAACTTAAATTGAGTAAGATTGCACAGCATTCACTTAAACTTTTCTGGGTTTGGGAAGAGAATGAATGTCTTTTTTGCCATTTTGAATTTGTTAGTTTCCTATGTTTTTCAAAGGTAGAAAATAATTGGAAAGGATATGTATCTGAGCATATGCTCACAGTTAAAAGTCATAAGGAAATATGTTTTAAACTGTTTCATTACATTACAAATAATAATTTAAATACATCCAAAGTGTAATTATCATAGTAACAAAGAAATAAAGAGATCCCAATGTTACAAAGGGATATTTTGATTTGGCCATAAAAGCTACTTTATGCATTCAGTATTAACCACTAACTTATTTGAATAGGTGCAACATTTAATTTTCTTTTTTATAATTTATTTTGGTATCATCAATCTACAATTAAATGTGCAATATTATGGTTATTAAACTACCCCCTTCACCAGGTCCGCCCCACCAACCCCATTACAGTCACTGTCTCAGTGTAGTGAGATGCTATACAATCACTACTTGTTTTCTCTGAGTTGTACAGCCCTCCCCATGCCGCTCCAACATTACATCTGCTAATCGTAATGCCCCTTTTTTCCTGTTGTCCCTCCCTTCCCACCCATCTTCCCCAGTCCCTTTCCCTTTGATAACTATTAGTCCATTCTTGCGTTCTGTGAGTCTGCTGCTGTTTTGTTCCTTCAGTTTTTTCTTTGTTCTTATACTCCACATATGAGTGAAATCATTTGATACTTGTCTTTTTCGGCTTGGCTTATTTCACTGAGCATAATACCCTCTAGCTCCATCCATGTTGTTGCAAATAGTAGGATTTCTTTTCTTCTTATGGCTGAATAATATTCCATTGTATACATGTACCACATCTTCTTAATCCATTCATCTACTGATGGACACTTAGGCTGCTTCCATTTCTTGGCTATTGTAAATAGTGCTGCAATAAACATAGGGGTGCATCTGTCTTTCTCAAACTGGGCTGCTGCATTCTTAAGGTAAATTCCTAGGAGGATTCCTGGTCGAATGGTATTTCTATTTTGAGTTTTTTGAGGAACCTCCATACTGCTTTCCACAATGGTTGAACTAATTTGCATTTCCACCAGCAGTGTAGGAGGGTTCCCTTTTCTCCACATCCTCGCCAACATTTGTTGTTTGTGTTTTGAATGTTGGCCATCCTCACTGGTGTTAGGTAATATCTCATTGTGGTTTTAATCTGCATTTCTCTGATGTTCAGCGATGTGGAGCATCTTTTCATGTGCCTGTTGGCCATCTGAATTTCTTCTTTGGAGAAGTGTCTATTCATGTCCTCTGCCCATTTCTTAATTGGATTATTTGCTTTTTGTTTGTTAAGGTGCGTGAGTTCTTTATATATTTTGGATGTCAACCCCTTATCAGATACGCCATTTTTGAATATATTCTCCCATACTGTAGGATGTCTTTTTGTTCTACTGATGGTGTCCTTTGCTGTACAGGTTTTCAGCTTGATAAAGTCCCCCTTGTTCATTTTGGCTTTTGTTTCTCTTGCCCAGGGAGATATGTTCATGAAGAAGTCACTCATGTTTATGTCCAAGACATTTTTGCCTATGTTTTTTTCTAAGAGTTTTATGGTTTCATGACTTATATTCAGGTCTTTGATCCACCTTGAGTTTACCTTTGTGTATGGGGCTAGACAGTAGTCCAGTTTCATTCTCTTACATGTAGCTGTCTAGTTTTTCCAACACCAGCTGCTGAAGAGGCTGTCATCTCCCCATTGTATATCCAAGGCTCCTTTATCAAATATTAATTGACTGTATATGTTTGGGTTAATGTTTGGATTTTCTATTCTGTTCCACTGGTCTGTGGGTCTGTTTTTGTGCCAATACCAAATTGTCTTGATTACTGTGGCTTTGTAGTAGAGCTTGAAGTCAGGAAGCATAATTCCCCCTGTTTTATTCCTCCTTCTCAGGATTGCTTTGACTGTTCATGGTCTTTTGTGGTTCCATATGAATTTTAGAATTATTTGTTCCAGTTAATTGAAGGAAGCTGTTGGTATTTTGATAGGGATTGCATTGAATCTGTAGATTGCGTTAGGTAGTATAGCCATTTTGACAATATTTATTCTTCCTAGCCAAGAGCATGGGATGCATTTCCATTTGTTAGTGTCCTCTTTAATTTCTATTAGGAGTGTCTTGTAGTTTTCAGAGTACAGGTCTTTCACTTCCTTGGTTAGGTTTACTCCTAGGTATTTTATTCTTTTTGATGCAATTGTGAATGGAATTGTTTTTCTGATTTTGCTTTCTGTTAGCTCATCGTTAGTGTATAGGAAAGCAACAGATTTCTGTGTGTTAATTTTGTATCCGGCAACTTTGCTCAATTCAGATATTAGTTCTAGTAGTTTTGGAGTGGAGTCTTTAGGGCTTTTTATGTACAGTATCATGTCATCTGCAAATAGTGACAATTTGACTTCTTCTTTACCAATCTGGATGCCTTGTATTTCTTTGTTTTGTCTGATTGCCATGGCTAGGACTTCCGGTACTATGTTGAATAACAGTGGCGAGAGTGGGTATCCCTGTCTTGTTCCCAATCTTAGATGAAAAGCTTTCAGCTTCTCGCTGTTAAGTATGATGTTAACTGTGGGTTTATCATATATGGCCTTTATGATTTTGAGGTACTTGCCCTCTATACCCATTTTGTTGAGAGTTTTAATCATGAATGGATGCTGAAGTTTGTCAAATGCTTTTTCAGCCTCTATGGAGATGATCATGTGGTTTTTGTTCTTCTTTTTGTTGATGTGGTGGATGATGTTGATGGATTTTCGAATGCTGTACGATCCTTGCATCCCTGGGATGAATCCCACTTGATCATGGTGTATGATCCTCTTGATGCATTTTTGAATCGGTTTGCTAATATCTTGTTGAGTATTTTTGCATCTACGTTCATCAGGGATATTGGTCTGTAATTTTCTTTTTTGGTGAGGTCTTTGCCCGGTTTTGGTATTAGAGTGATGCTGGCTTCATAGAATGAGTTTGGAAGTATTCCCTCCTCTTCTATTTTTTGAAAAACTTTAAGGAGAATGGGTGTTATATCTTCTCTGTATGTCTGGTAGAATTCAGAGGTGAATCAATCGGGTCCGCGGGTTTTGTTTTTGGGTAGTATTTTGATTACAGCTCCAATTTCGTTGCTGGTGATTGGTCTGTTTAGTTTTTCTGTTTCTTGCTTAGTCAGTCTTGGAAGGTTTTATTTTTCTAAGAAGTTGTCCATTTCTTCTAGGTTTTCCAGCTTGTTAGCATACAGATTCTCATAATATTCTCTTATAATTCTTTGTATTTCTGTGTGATCCATCGTTTTTCCTTTCTCATTTCTGATTCTGTTTATATGTGTAGATTCTCTTTTTCTCTTAGTGAGTCTGGCTAGAGTTTTATCTATTTTGTTTATTTTTTCAAAGAACCAGCTCTTGGTTTCATTGATTTTTTTTTCTATTGTTTTATTCTTCTCAATTTTATTTATTTCTTCTCTGATCTTTATTATGTCCCTCCTTCTGGTGACTTTGGGCCTCATTTGTTCTTCTTTTTCCAATTTCAGTAATTATGTCTTTAGACTATTCATTTGGGAATGTTCTTCCTTCTTTAAATAGGCCTGGATTGCAATATACTTTCCTCTTAGAACCGCCTTTGCTGCGTCCCACAGAAGTTGTGGCTTTGTGTTGTTGTTGTCATTAATCTCCATATATTCTTTGATTTCTGTTTTGATTTGGTCGTTAACCCATTGATTAATTAAGAGAATGTTGTTAAGTCTCCATGTATTTGAGAGCCTTTTTGATTTATTTCTAAAATTTATTTCTAGTTTTATACCTTTGTGATCTGAGAAGTTGGTTGGTAGCATTTCAATATTTTTAAATTTATTGAGGTTCTTTTTGTGGCCTAGTATGTGGTCTATTCTGGAAAATGTTCCATGTGCACTGGAGAAGAAATTGTATCCTGCTGCTTTTGGGTGTAGAGTTCTGTAGATATCTGTTAGGTCCATCTGTTCTAGCGTGTTGTTCAGTGCCTCTGTGTCTTTACTTATTCTCTGTCTGGTTGATCTGTCCTTTGGAGTGAGTGGTGTGTTGAAGTCTCCTAAAATGAATGCATTGCTGTCTATTTCCTCCTTCAATTCTGTTAGTATTTGTTTCACATATGCTGGTGCTCCTGTGTTGGGTGCATATATATTTATAATGGTTATATCTTCCTGTTGGGCTGACCCCTTTATCATTATGTAATGTCCTTCTTTATCTCTTGCTACTTTCTTCGTTTTGAAGTCTATTTTGTCTGATACAAGTACTGCAACACCTGCTTTTTTCTCTTTGTTGTTTGCATGAAATATCTTTTTCCATCTCTTCACTTTTAGTCTGTGTATATCTTTGGGTTTGAGGCAAGTCTCTTGCAAGCAGCATATAGATGGGTCTTGCTTTTTTATCCATTCTGTTACTCTGTGTCTTTTGATTGGTGCATTCAGTCATTTACATTTAGGGTGATTATCGATAGATATGTACTTATTGCCATTGCTGGCTTTAGATTCGTGGTTACCAAAGGTTTAAGTGTTGCTTCTTTACAATCTAACAATCTATCTTAACTTTCTTGTTAAGTTATTGTGAACACCGTCTCATGTTTCTTTATCTCTCCCTTCTTATTCTTCCTCCTCCATTCTTTATATGTTCGGTGTTTTATTCTTTGCCTTTAGTTAGTATTTGGATGGCCTGCTTTCTTTGCTATGATTTTATTTTCTCTGGTGACATCTTTTAGCCTTAGGGGTGCTTCCCTCTAGAGCAGTCCATTTAAGATATCCTGTAGTGGTGGTTTATGGGAGGCAAACTCTCTCAACTTTCGCATGTCTGGAAATTGTTTAATCCCTCCGTCATATTTAAATGATAACTGTGCTGGATACAATATTCTGGGTTCGAGGCCCTTCTGCTTCATTATGTTAAATATATCATGCCTTTCTCTTCTGGCCTGTAAGGTTTCTGTTGAGAAGTCTGATGACAGTCTGATGGGTTTTCCTTTGTAGGTGATCTTTTTTCTCTCTAGCTGCCTTTAATACTCTCCATTTATCTTTGATCTTTGCCATTTTTATTATTATGTGTCTTGGTGTTGTCTTCCTTGGTCCCTTGTGTTGGGAGATCTGTGGGCTTCTGTGGACTGCGAGACTATTTCCTTCCCCAGCATGGGAAAGTTTTCAGCAATTATTTCTTCAAAGACACTTTCTATCCCTTTTTCTCTCTCTTCTTCCTCTGGTACTCCTATAATGCAAATATTGTTCTGTTTGGATTGGTCACACAGTTCTCTTAATATTCTTTCATTCTTAGAGATCCTTTTATCTCTCTCTGCCTCAGCTTCTCTGTATTCCTGTTCTCTTTTTTATATTCCATTAACAAGCTCTTGCATCTCATCAGTCTGCTGTTAAGCCCGTCGATCGCTTGTCTGATTTCTGCATTTTCTTTCCTGACTTCTCTCACTTCCTCCCTCAGCTCTTGCACATTTCTCTGTAGATTTGTCAGCATGGTTATGACTTTTATTCTGAATTCTTTTTCAGGAAGACTGTGCATTTCCATCCCTTTAGGCTCCCTCTCTGGGGTTGTCTGGTTGATGTTAGTCTGTACCATATTCCTCTGTCTTTTCATGGCTATAGAGGTGGTCGCTGGTAGTTGCCACGTATGTCAGCTGGGCTCTTTAAGGCTTTAAAAAGAGAGAAAAAAAAAGGAGAAAAAAAAGAAAGAAAGAAAGAAAAAAAAAGAAAATAAAGAAGAAAGAGAAGAAAGAACAAAAAACAAAAAAAAAGAAACGCCCACTGGGAGTGGATTCTGTGGGGATGCTATACGTGGCGCTGTTGCCCCACTGTTCCGCAGCCGAGGCTGCACTGCTCCTCAGGGCCCTTTATCGCTCTGGCTGGGGTGGGAATGAATGGGAGGCTGCTGATCTCTGTGGGAAGTCTAAGTGTGGCCACCCTTTCCCAGTTGCCAGATAAGGGGTCCAAAACTCCCCAGGACTCCCGGCCTGCTGGGCTGAGTGTACCGGGGCGATCTGTCTCCTCCACTGGGCCCCTGTCTCTTTAAGACCACTGAAAAGAGCGTGCGCTTTTCTTCTTTTTTTTCTCCTTCCCGGGAGCCGGCTGCAAGCACCCTGCGCGTTCCCCACTCAGACCCTGCACCCTCTGTCTCTCCAGTCTCCACTACACCACGCGATGTGTGTCAGCACTCCCCGTGCAGATCACCGGGACTGGTTATTTCGCGGGCCTGTACTTCCACTCCCTCCTGGCTCTGAATCCTCTCCTCCCGCCAGTGCCCTGGGGTGGGGAAGTGCTCAGTCCTGCCGGGTCGCAGCTCCATATCTTACCCGCCTTGCAGGGTGCTGAGTCCTCTCAGGTGTAGCTGCATGCGGTGCACTTTCCTGTGTATTCTGGTCTCTCTTTTAGGAATAGTTGTATTTGCTGTATTTCCATAGATATATATAGTGTTGGGAGGAGATTTCTGCCGTCCTGCTTATGCCACCATCTTCCCAGAAGTCCTCAACATTTAATTTTTTAAAATTTATTTTGGTATCATTAATCTACAATTACATGTGCAATATTATGGTTATTAAACTACCCACTTCATAAGGTCCCCCCCACCAACCCCATTACAGTCACTGTCCATAAGCGTAGTGAGATACTATAGAATCACTACTTGTCTTCTCTGAATTGTACAGCCCTGCAACATTTAATTTTTAGTTAGAGACTTACTATAGTCACATCCTTCTTACAATTTCAGTGGCAAAGCTCTTATCCACTCAATGCAAAATCAATTTCTTTTTATGCAGTTGAAGTCTTTCTCTTATGTTCTCATACTGATATCATTAAATAAAAGTCAAATTCTATGAAAAAATTTTACAAAGAAACTTATTGGGAATCCAAGCAATGGAGTCATCTTGTTGCTTAGCATCCTGTCCCTGTTCTTATCACTGTCATGGAGTGTTACATATGTTCTTGTGCGAAGGGATCAAAGACTTGAAACTTCATTTGCACAAAATATAGAGTATTCTAGAGTGAATACAGTACGGTGCTGGTAAATTAGCCTTACAAACAAACAAGCAAAAAATCCCCAAAACCGAAAGAAAATCATAGCACACATATAAAAACCCAAAACTCTCCCCAACCAAAAAAGAAAATTACTGGGAAAGGACATGCTAAATATCTTTAAAAAGACAACTCCTAAGGAAAAATAAATGTTATTTGTTTAAATTATAGGTATCTTGGTTATATTGGGATATAGTAAATTTATTTTTAGTATATGAGTAAATGTCCCAACAATGTTTTTTATATCCAAATGCCTGGTGATTTTTACCCTAACTGAAAAGTGATGAAGAAAAGTTTTTTAAAGGTTTGTCTATCCTTAGCATCCATTATGTTTTTACTATCACGTAAGAACTATACATTAAATATTATAAAGGGTAATCTTATATATTGCATTATCAGAATGAAATGTGTACTTGTATTCATCTATGTGCATAATTAACTATAATATCTTTTTTCTAACCACAAATGAAATACCTGTCCAATGCAAACTTTAAAAATACAGAAATAAAAAAATCACTGGTAATACTCATATTCTTCATAATCCTACTACCCAAGTAAATATAAATATTTCACTTTTATTTTCACATGCCTGTTTATATAGTTTCAGGAATGGTAGGAAATAAGAGTATACATTCTCAAAAATCTATAGGATCAGTAAATCAATAATTTATTCTTGTTGTCACTTATTAACAGTCGTATTTCTGGCTGCTCTGGTTTCCTCAGCATAGTGTTGACTAAAATTGTGAATTTTTCTGATTAAAACATTTTATCCATGAGAATTATAAAGACCTGTTCTATGTATCAGACAAAATAGACTTCAAAACAAAGAAAGTCACAAAAGACAAAGAAGGACATTACATAATGATAAAGTGTTCGCTTCAACAAGACGATATAACCATTATAAATATCTATGCAACCAACACAGGAGCATCTACATATGTGAAACAAATACTAACAGAATTAAAGGAGGAAATAGAATGTATTGCATTCATTTTAGGAGACTTCAACACACCACTCACTCCAAAGGACAGATCAACCAGACAGAAAATAAGTAAGGACGCAGAAGCACTGAACAACACATTAGAACACATGGACCTAACAGACATCTACAGAATTCTACACCCAAAAGCAGCAGGATACACATTCTTCTCAAATGCATATGGAACATTTTCCAGAACAGACCACATACGAGGCCACAAAAAGAGCCCTCAGTAAATTAAAAAAGATCGAAATTCTACCAACCAACTTCTTAGATCACAAAGGTGTAAAACTAGAAATAAATTGTTCAAAGAAAACAAAAAGGCTCACAAACACATGGAGGCTTAGCAACATACTCCTAAATAATCAATGGATCAATGACCAAATTGAGACAGAGATCAAGCAATATATGGAGACAAATGAAAACAACAGCACAATGCCCCAACTTCTGTGGAACACAGCAAAGGCCATTCTAAGAGGAGAGTATATAGCAATCCAGGCCTATTTAAAGAAGAAAGAACTATTCCAAATGAATAGTTGAAATTCACAATTATTGAAACTGGAAAAAGAAGAACAAGTGAGGCCCAAAGTCAGCAGAAGAAGGGACATAATAAAGATCACAGAAGACATAAATAAAATTGAGAAGATTAAAACAAAAGAAAAAAATTAATGAAACCAAGAGCTGGTTCTCTGAGAAAATAAACAAAATACATAAACCCCTAGCCAGACTTATTAAGAAAAAAAGGGAATCTACACACATAAACAGAATCAGATATGAGAAATGAAAAATCATGACAGACACCACAGAAATACAAAGAATATTAGAGAATACTATGAAAATCTATATGCTAACAAACTGGATAACCTAGAAGAAATGGACAACTTTCTAGAAAAATACAACATTCCAAGTCTGACCAAGGAAGAAACATAAAATCTAAACAGACCAATTACCAGCAGTGAAATTGAATGGGTAATCAAAAAATGACCCAAGAACAAAACTCCCAGACTAGATGGATTCACCACTGAATTTTATCAGACATTTAGAGAAGACATAATACCCATTCCCCTTAAAGTTTTCCAAAAAATAGAAGGGAAGGGAGTACTTCCAAACTCATTCTATGAAGCCAGCATCACCCTTATACCAAAACCAGGCAAAGACACCACAAAAAAAGAAAACTACCTGATCCCTGATGAACATAGATGCAAAAATACTCAACAAAATATTAGCAAACCAAGAAAACTACCAATATCCCTGATGAACATAGATGCAAAAATACTCAACAAAATATTAGCAAACCAAATTCAAAAATACATAAAGAGGATCATCCATCATGATCAAGTGGGATTCATCTCAGGGATGCAAGGATGGTACAACATTCGAAAATCCATCAACATCATCCACCACATCAACAAAAAGAAGGACAAAAACCACATGATCATCTCCATAGATGCTGAAAAAGAATTCGACAAAATTCAACATTCATTCATGATAAAAACTCTCAACAAAATGGGTATAGAGGGCAAGTACCTCAACATAATAAAGGCCATATATAACAAACCCACAGCCAACATCATACTTAACAGCGAGAAGCTGAAAGCTTTTCCTCTAAGATCAGGAACAAGAGAAGGATACCCACTCTCTCCACTTTTATTCAACATAGTACGAGAGGTCCTAGCCATGGCAATCAGACAACACAGAGAAATAAAAAGCATTCAGATTGGTAGGGAAGAAGTCAAACTGTCACGTTTGCAGATGACATGATATTGTACATAAAAAACTCTAAAGAATCCACTCCAAAACTACTAGAACTAATATCAGGATTCAGCAAAGTTGCAGGATACAAAATTAATATGCAGAAATCTGTTGCTTTCCTATACACTAATGATGAACTAGCAGAAAGAGAAATAAGGAAAATAATTCCATTCACAACTGCATCTAAAAGAATAAAATACCTAGGAATAAACCTAACCAAGGAAGTGAAATACCTATACCCTGAAAACTACAAGACACTACTAAGAGAAATTAAAGAGGATACTAACAAATGGAAATTCCTCCCATGCTCTTGTATAGGAAGAATTAATATTATCAAAATGGCCATCCTGCCTAAAGCAATCTACAGATTCAATGCAATCCCTATCAAAATACCGACAGCATTCTTCAACGAACTGGAACAAATAGTTCTAAAATTCATATGGAACCACAAAAGACTCCGAATAGCCAAATCAATCCTGAGAGGGAAGAATAAAGCAGGGGAGAATCTCTCTTCCCAACTTCAAGCCGTACTACAAAGCCACAGTAATCAAAACAATTTGGTATTGGCACAAGAACAGATCCATAGACCAGTGGAACAGAATAGAGTCCAGATATTAACCCAAGCATATATGGTCAATTAATATATGATAAAGGAGCCATGGATATACAATGGGGAAATGACAGCCTCTTCAACAGCTGATGTTGGCAAAACTGGACAGCTACATGTAAGAGAATGAAACTGGATTACAGTTTAACTCCATACAGAAAAGTAAACTCAAAATGGATCAAAGACCTGAATGTAAGTCATGAAACCATAAAACTGTTAGAACAAAACATAGGCAAAATTCTCTTGAATATAAACACGAACAACTTCTTCATGAACATATGTCCATGGGCAAGGGAAACAAAAGCAAAAATGAACAAGTGGGACTATATCAAACTAAAGCTTCTGTACAGCAAAGGGCACCATCAGTAGAACAAAAAGGCATCCTACAGTATGGGAGAATATATTCATAAATGACATATCCGATAAGGGGTTGACATCCAAAATATACAAAGAGCTCACGCACCTCAACAAACAAAAAGCAAATAATCCAATTAAAAAATGGGTAGAGGATCTGAACAGACACTTCTCCAAAGAAGAAATTCAGATGGCCAACAGGCACATGAAAAGATGCTCCATATCACTAATCACCAGAGAAATGCAAATTAAAACCACATTGAGATATCACCTCACACCTGTTAGGATGGCCACCATCTAAAAGACAAACAACAAACAAATGTTGGCGAGGATGTGGAGAAAAGGGAACCCTTCTACACTGCTGGTGGAAATGTAAATTAGTTCAACCATTATGGAAAGCAGTATGGAGGTTCCTCAAAAAACTAAAAATAGAAATGCTCTTTGACCCAGGAATTCTACTCCTAGGAATTTACCCTAAGAATGCAGCAGCCCAGTTTCAAAAAGACATACACACCCCTGTATTTATCGCAGCACCATTTACAATAGCCAAGTAATGGAAGCAACCTAAGTGTCCATCAGTAGATGAATGGTTAAAGAAGATGTGGTACATATACACAGTGGAATATTATTCAGCCATAAGAAGAAAATAAATCCTACCATTTGCAACAACATGGATGGAGCTGGAGGGTATTATGCTCAGTGAAATAAGCCAGGCAGAGAAAGACAAGTATCAAATGATTTCACTCCTCTGTGGAGTATAAAAACAAAGCAAAAACTGAAGGAACAAAACAGCAGCAGACTCACAGAACCCAAGAATGGACAGTTACCAAAGGGAAAGGGACTGGAGAGGATGGGTGGGAAAGGAGGGATAAGGGAAAAAAGGGGCATTATGATGAACACACATAATGTAGGGGGGGCGCAGGGCATGGTGAAGGCAGTATAGCACAGAGAAGACAAGTAGTGACCCTATAGTATCTTACTACACCGATGGACAGTGACTGGATGGGTTATGTAGTGGGGACTTGATAATGCGGGGAATCTAGTAACCACAATGTTGCTCATGTAATTGTATATTAATGATACTCCCCAAAAAAGACCTGTTCTACTCCAAGTTATGGATACTTCAACACTAATGACCTATTCCAAAAGTTGAACCAGTTCCAGTTTAAAATTGCAGAGTCAAATATATTTTTTGGACTTGATTTCTTCATATGTCCTTAACTGCTTCATAAGTTCTCTTATATGTATTTCCTCTTTGCCATATTGCATACTTTCATAATTTTATTTTCCTTTTATCATTTTAGAGACTATTACCCCTTCCTGTATTTTTTTGGTATAGAGATATACCATGTGCCAATACCCCAGTCTCATAAATATGTAATAGTGTAAGCCATTGTGGATTTAGTCCAGAGTGATGAAAATCATCTCAAGAGAACTTAAATTAAAATTTATAGTGTAATCACTAGTAATTATAAATTCTGAAGGTTCTGTTTATTAAGGCAATGTCTTTTACATATTCAAAATAACTAGTCAACACATTGGAGAGGTTAATATTTTACTTTTTATTTTCTTAGGTACAGTCTATCAATAAAACAAAAATTTCATTAGTCTGTGATCATTTTAAATGACAACTACACCAAAAAATATTTAACATATTTGTGTTTTCTTATACATTATTCCAATTAATCACCAAAAATAGTTTTGCCAATTCTATTTTACATAATTAAACTGAAATGCCATTTTGTTGCTTGAAAAGGTCATGCTAAGTTAAACATTTCCTAAAACACTGTTTACACTATTAGTACAACTAATTTGCTCAAAAATTTCTTTTGATAAATAATATAAATTATTATGTTTGAAAAATAGATGTCTGAATTAATGAAGTTTAACTATATATGTGGGGAGGGGGTCACAAAAAAGAGCCGCTCAGAGAAAGTTGTTTTAACATATCCTTAGGTCAGACTGCTTAAAATATTTGAGGAAAAAGACCCTGTATCACAACTCTTTATTACCTTTAATTTTTTATTGTTTCTTTTAAAAATTCAAAGGTTATTATATACCTATTCTTGAAAATAATTTCAAACAGTCTAGATATAATACCATATCCCCCACTCTAACCCATTCCTCTTATAAAAAGTATGTCTTTCATTTTGCTAGTCTTTATAGATATGGAACCTAGCCCAGCATGTTACACATACCAGGCGTTTCAACAATGTCAAATGGACGTAATTCTAATAATTCCATCAGATTTTCATCATTGACACGGAATATATGGAGTCAATAATATTCTAACAACATACTTGTACACGACATTCACATTTTCATAATTCAGAGTTTTCAGGAATCTCTTAGATCTATGAAATATGTAAAGTTATGGATGGGATGTCCAAACCATGCAGACTCCACTGAAAGATGCAAGTTTCTGTACTTAAAATTTAAAAGACTCAGGCACCTATGTAAGTAGATCTGAATCTCAATATATACAGATCCACCCACAGAGAAAATAAGATTCCCACACTCTGGGACATTTGGTATCTGTGCACTGCCTGTCCCATTTCCTGCCATCTCCTTGGTTGTATGCACCGAATACAGATTCAGTCTGAAGGAAAAAAACTCCAGCTCCTAATGTGAGGCCTCCCAGTGGTGTAACCAGGAGCTGAGCTTGCACTGGCCTCCTGGCACTGTAACCCGGAGCTGAGCCCGTGCTGCCTCCCAGCACCGTAACTGGGAGCTGAGCCCATGCTGGCCTCCCAGCAGTGTAACCCAGAGCTGAGCCCGTGCTGGCCTCCCAGCGGTGTAACCAGGAGCTGAGCCCTGCTGGCCTCCCAGCGGTGTAACCCAGAGCTGAGTCCGTGCTGGCCTCCCAGCAGTGTAACCCAGAGCTGAGCCCTGCTGGCCTCCCAGCAGTGTAACCCAGAGCTGAGCCCGTGCTGGCCTCCCAGTGGTGTAACCCAGAGCTGAGCCTGCACTGGCCTCCCAGCAGTGTAACCCAGAGCTGAGCCCGTGCTGGCCTCCCAGCGGTGTAACCAGGAGCTGAGCCCTGCTGGCCTCCCAGCAGTGTAACCCAGAGCTGAGCCCGTGCTGGCCTCCCAGCGGTGTAACCAGGAGCTGAGCCCTGCTGGCCTCCCAGCAGTGTAACCCAGAGCTGAGCCAGTGCTGGCCTCCCAGCGGTGTAACCCAGAGCTGAGTCCGTGCTGGCCCCCCAGCGGTGTAACCAGGAGCTGAGCCAGTGCTGGCCTCCCAGCGGTGTAACCCAGAGCTGAGCCCGTGCTGGCCTCCCAGCAGTGTAACCCAGAGCTGAGCCCGTGCTGGCCTCCCAGCGGTGTAACCAGGAGCTGAGCCCTGCTGGCCTCCCAGCAGTGTAACCCAGAGCTGAGCCCGTGCTGGCCTCCCAGCGGTGTAACCCAGAGCTGAGCCTGCACTGGCCTCCCAGCGGTGTAACCCAGAGCTGAGCCCGTGCTGGCCTCCCAGTGGTGTAACCATGAGCTGAGCCCACACTGGCCTCCTGGCACTGTAACCCGGAGCTGAGCCCGTGCTGAACTCCCAGCACCGTAACTGGGAGCTGAGCCCATGCTGCCTCCCAGCATCGTAACCGGGAGCTGAGCCCGTGCTGCCTCCCAGCATCGTAACCGGGAGCTGAACCTGCAGTGCTGCCTGCCTACAGTTCTCCCCGGGGGTGAACATGGGTGCCCACGCTGCTTGCTGCGCACTAGCAGAGAACACCAGCAAACTGGAACAACTCAAGAACGCTGCCTAATTTCAGTAAGAGTTAGGGCAGAAGCAGCAGAACCCCGTTGCTACCAAATGTGTTAGTAATACAGCTTCTCGTTCCATTTTTGATCCGGGAGGTAGTGGGAACAGAAAAAGAATAAGAATGAAAAGATGATTTATTGTGGTAACAGGGTTTACTTTAGACCTCAGAACACACCCACTAAATAACGGAATTTTAGAAAGTGACAATAATGATCTTGACATTAATATTCTGTAAAGTCAAGCATTTAATTTCTTCTCCTGCTATATACATGCACACTGTATCCTAAACCTAAACTATAAACTCCTTGCAAGTAAAAATTGTACTTTTTTTTTTCTTTAGCAAATAAATATTTATGACATTGATAAAAAAACGACTTGAGGATAAAAATTCATGAGAACTTGAAGCTCCTGAAGGTAAAAAAAGTTGCAAGATGTATTGTTAATGATTTATTAACAGATCTAAAACTTCTAGAAGCAGCTAATTACATTCCATTATAATTGGGCAAAATGGATATGAATGTTACAGCCATGGTATTGGAACTATATTATATAAAAGTAAACCAAATATGTTCATAGAAAATTTTATTGTCATCCTTTAAATGATCAGTTATTTACCAAAAAAAGTATATATATTTTAAAAATTAGGTTCAAAGTTTATGGCAGACTCCAAGAGTCAGCAAACTTTGTTTCTGTAAAGATCCAAATAGTAAAAAGTTCTGAGATTCACAGGCCACATATGGTCTTCAACACGACCTCTCAATCTGCTACTGTGGTGTACATAAATGAATGAGTGTGGCTGTGTTCCAAGAAAACTTTATTTCCCGTAACAGTCAGCCAACCTATGGGTTCTAGTCTGCCAATGCTTGAAGTAGATTATGTGTTACTAGAAGTAGCATTAGGTGGGACAAAGGATAATTTAACATTTCTATACATAAGGAATATTTATGACATTTTCAAGATATTTATTGATTCTTAAAAAACAAAAACAAAAACAAAAAAACAAGTAAACTTAAGTAGCACATAAATCTTACCTGGTTAGGTATCCTCAGTGGGGGCCTTGGACCTCCAGGGTACCGAGGTGACATAAAAGGCTATTGAAGTAAAACAAACAAAAAGAAAACAAAACAAAGAAACAGCACAATGTAAAAATACAGGTCTGAAAATAAACTGCTTCAAAGAAAATTAGAATTATACAAAACATAAATCAATTTATATCCCTACACTACGTGGTTGCTCTCAGTAAAATAAATACATTAGAGAAGAATTACCATCCTATCTTTTACTTTGTAGAATACCTGAAAAGTTTTCCAAAGAAAATGTAAAAATGTCAAAGATGACAAAAGTAACTATAGCAAAAATTTTTTTAAATGTGAATTATTATTAAGATAATTATGTCTAATTGGCAAAAAATAAGAGTAAGAAATTTAGGCAATTG
Source organism: Phataginus tricuspis (assembly GCA_029783875.1). Taxonomy (NCBI): domain Eukaryota; kingdom Metazoa; phylum Chordata; class Mammalia; order Pholidota; family Manidae; genus Phataginus; species Phataginus tricuspis. Next base: position 28,403,115 of record JAQQAC010009165.1, on the reverse strand, counting down.
AATCTCAGGAAAGACTATTGGCTATAAAATTATACAAACTGGGTTCTGAATTATGCAGTTTGGTTATCAATTTTCTTTAATAATTTTAAAGTTGCCAAGTTTCTTCACCTTTTCTTTTGTAGCTCTGTTGAAAATGATACAGAAATTTCTTTTCCAAGGGTCATCTGTGGTTAGAGGAGATTTGGTTTCCCTTTATCAAGGGTTTTGTTATAATTCAAAATTGATCATAAATTTGAAAGTTGAAATTCCTTTGTATATTTTGAGCCAAACAGATTGCAAGGTGTTAAAAAAAAAAAAAGAAAAAAATGATCTTAGTCTTAAAACTCAAGTCAATTTATCTTGTGAGATGACTCAAAAGCTGCTAAGGTGTGGTGGCCTTGTCAGTCCAAAAATTGTGTGAAAAACATCTTAAAAGAATCTTTTGGTGATTGCCCAGTGTTGAGTGGAAGGAAAATATTTTTGATCACTCAGATTTGGGCATCAAGTTTTTCAGTTTATCCCTAAAATTATTCAAAATTCTATTTTTATAGAAAAATTATATAATTCCATTTAATTATATCATGATATGTAACTTACTTAAACGGAAGATTATTTCTTACATGTAATATACACAAATTATCAACTCTAAAGGGTTGAATATTATCAAGTAAAATATTGAGAATGAATTAATGTGAATTAAGAATCAATTTAACAAAGGCTTGAACAAGCCAAATCTGTAGTATGTTTCTTAATTAAATTCCACATTTATAATGCATTTTCTACAGACATTTTTAGAAACCAGGTCTGCAGTTCATAGCTACACATATTTTTCAGGGCTACTTTAAAAGCAATATCTGAAAAATAAAATCCAAACATATTTATGCTGTATAGACTTTCTAAATAGTATCTTTTGGAAGATCTGACAAACAGAAACTTTAGAATTAAGCAAGCAATTTGGCTTTTTGCTCACTGTGTTCTTATATGTTAGTCATATCATTATATGTTCTTGTATGTTAATCTTATATGTTAATCAGAAGATAATTTTAAATGGATTCACATGTCAACTCATGTGAAATTTCCAATTTTTAACATTTAAAAAACGTTTTAGTTTACACGTATTTGATCAAAGTTGTCTCTCATCATTTCTGAAACTCTAAATTGGATTAATTAGTTAGTGTACTGCCAACTAGAAGCTTATCCCAATATTCCTATTTTCTCTGCTACTTTCCTAATCACCTGATTTCATTTATGAAACTGCCTTTTACATTCTGGACTCATTTAAAAAACGTAATAATTAAACACTGTGTCACTGATTTTGGAATGGTTGCCTTCTTTCACATATCCACTAATCCACAGTATAATATTAATTTAATTTTTGAAACATGGAGAAATAAAAATGGGTTACTAGTAATTCCTGTCTATAGAGAAATAAAAATAGGTTACTAATAATTCCTGTTTATAATAAATTCACTTAGAAATGGAATACTAGGTAGACATTATGTTAAAAATATTACTAAATACCACAAGCTGAGATAAACAATGAGATGTACCATGTTTGAGACAGTGTTAGAGATATGCGTGTTTCTCTGAATGTAAATGATGTTAGTGTTAATTTAATGGATTATTTGATAAGATAAATTTAATCTCTAATCAATGGGCTTGGGAATAAATGAATGTATTTTAATGGTGTGTCACACTCTCCTATATGACTATGAGGCCCCATCAAGGGGTAGTACCTGCATGTGGTAGCTGGGAACCTGCAAGTCCTACAGAATACGACTGGGAGGGAAAGATTCTCTCTTTGGATACTTTATTTCCTCTTGTATGCCCTACTCCAAGAAATTGAAACTTATTTTTGTTTGGCTAAAGCAAATAATGACAATCGACTTCATTTAGATAAAAATCTACTACTTTTACCTAAAATATAAAGATTGCTATAGGGAAAGGATTTTTACTATCAAATTAGTGCAGTTATAACATAAACTCTTAATACTCAGCTTGACCCTTACCATAAGGCATCTAGTTAAGTCAGTCACCTAGGTCCTAAAGGGCCCGCTTGTGCAGTTTCCGACACAGCAATGGAATCCAAGAGTTTGCATACTAGCAAGTGAGAATATTCTACTAATATTAACACTTCCCTATTCGGAAGTCAATTTTCATTTCAATTATAATTTAAGATATTAAAGCCAATTTAAATTATTTTAGAGAAAAGTACTAATCTAAGAGATCACCCACTGATAATATAGAGTACATCTATTAACAGCCATGTCCATACTTTCTGCATTAATAACCTGGGAAGGACAGGTTCTTCAAAGGAATCCTTAAGCTATGAAAATGCTCTTATTCTTTTACATTTCGGGAAATTATTTTTAATAGTTTGGGCATCAAAGTATTTGCCTGATGGTGTCATAATGGTGAAACAATGTTTTAACTGGAAAAAGCCTTCCCCTTGAAAAAGTTATTTATAATGTATATGGAAAAAATATTTGACTGAAAGTCAAAGGTCTGGATTCTAATTTTTGTACCACTGCTAATTAACAGAGGGGCCCTGAGCTAAGAAGTTTTCAGGGCTTTTTTTCCCCCTCAACCTTAAAATGCAGAATTAGAATAGATGATCGCTAAAGCCCCCATAGAAACACAAAAACAAAAATGAAAACAAAATTCATGATTCTGTGTTATTTCTAGCATTACCCTTAAGTATAAAGGCTAGATTATTATAAATAGCAATAAATATTTGAAGTGTGTCAGGAGAGGGATATAAGCCTGTCCTTCTAAGGCACAAACCACCTTTATTGAAGAATAGGAGAAACTTACTGATAATCACGCTTTCCAGAGAAAAAGGAAAAGTTAGTTAAAGGTAAAAATACTCCATCAAACAATGATGCTCTTTGTTCAGATCAAAGGTCAACAGGGATAATAAAAAAGCTGCATTTATTGATTAAAAGGTATGCTAGAGATTTGTTCATTCAACAAGTATTTATTAAACAGTGGTTGAATATATCAGTGAACAGAGCAGATAAAGATCATTGCCCTTTGCTTAGGATTTTTCAAGCTTCTCATACTTGTAATTAATAGGAGAAACAATTTTCTGGAAAAATTGTTTTCCACATCACTGCACTAATCTGGAAGAAATAGAATGTTTTCATCACCAAATGGAAGTATCAATGAAAACTCAAAGAAAATAATGTTCCAATCTGGTGCCTTCCCTCAGAAGTCATATTATATCATCCCTGTTTCATAGAACATATAATGTTATAATGAAAATCAAGACTTTGCATAATTTATTTATTTATATTGGAGTATAGTTGATATGCAATCTTATATTGGTTTCAAGTGTACAATACAGTGATTCCACAATTACCCACATTATTAAATCCTCACCCCGACTAGTGCAGTTACTATCTGTCAGCATAGGAAGATGTTATCAAGGCTTTGCTTTTAAGCATTTTCTCCAAATATAACACAAGATAAACTGAGTGGTACAGCTAGTACTATGACATATGGAAACTACATTTTTAGGCATAAATTCTCACTTCTACGTGTTTCACTTATCTGCCTACAATGAATGGTGTAACCCAAAGTGGAAGGAATAAAAATATATACAAAGCCAGAAAATCAAAATTTGGTGATTATGTGAATGGAAAAAAAAAAACCCTCTAATAGAAATATAACCCAAGTGTCCAGCTCATTTCTTCCAAGTAGTCTTTTATAGAAAAGATCACATCATTTAGAAGCATAATATATTTTAGAATGAATGTCATTCGATCTTAAAGGATTTTATTTTTCACTACGTCAATAACTATTCATGGAATTTTAAACTTCATCCTTTCTAAAAGACAGATTGTGCTTTACTCTTCGCCCTTTCTGCTCTCGGAAAGTTGCAGTCTCCCTCTTTTTATGTGATCTTTCAAAAACCCATAGTGCTTTATCTCAGCTCTCTAAGAATTAGAAGGAACCAACTCTTTTTCTTTCTTTACGCTAGTTGAAAGGAGTTTGCTCAGTCCTATATTTTCCTTCTCTGAAAGTCCCAGATCCCTGCAATGGGATTGTTTTATGAATAATTTACTCATCCTGAAACTGCAGGTGATAAAAACCATTTTAAGCTATAACTTCTTTTAAAATATATAATTAAACTGTACATCTTAAATGACACATTGCTGAAATGTTTATTATTTTCTAACATTTTAAATAATTTCTAGAAAACATATAAATGTGATTTATCAACAACAGAATATTCTCTATTTCTTGAGATTATTCTGTACTCTCCTTTCTCTGCCAAGCAATTTTTACTAACCCTCCAAGGGCCAGTTTAAATGTCACTTCCTCTTTAAAGAATCTCTATAGGCTCCTTTCCCTAGATTTCCTTAGCACTTTGTTCATACCATTATAGAGGATTCAGTTACTGCAGCATAACGTGTGCCTTGATAGGAAGGAAACCCATCTCAGAGGAAAGAACACAAAACCATATCAAAGCAAGTAATTACCTTCACATCAAGGTAACTAATCCATAAAATAAAACTGGCATTTCTAATAATCCTTAAAATTGATATAGCAATGTATAAATCATCTAATATCTTATTTTAAATATTTCAGCATGGCTTCAGAAACTCTTTAAATCTTAGTCTTTAAGAGCAAATTGGTAATAAAGAAAATTTAAAATTATTTAAAAATAAAAGTCTCTTTAAATTGCCAATCACTTAAGCATTTTCTATATGCTACATTTTATGAGCACAATTTAGAACAAGTCAATGATGAAGAGAATAATAGTACTAGCTTCTTTAGAATGGACAAATGAAACATTAGGACATTTCACACTTCTGACAAGTTAGAAGTCTCAGGTATGGTCTAAAACATACAATTATACAGGATTTACCTAATTTAAAGTAACTGAACGTTCTTAAGGGCAAAATATTCATGTGAAATTTGCTTTGAATTTGGAAAATATAATATCTTTTTAGATAATTGAGAGAAATACATAATTACCAAGTTTAAGAAAATATGAACTTACAAAACAATTTAAAAAGAGGAACACTCTCTTAAAAAATGAGCTCTTACTTCACAGACACTTGTTTAACAAGTTCTGTATTGTAAAATTTTAATAAAATATGACTCATAGAATTTTATTTGAATACGCCTTTTTGACACATTTTATAGCAGGAAGTTTTACATTTTTAGAGATTACTAGGTCAACTTCCTGATTTTATGTCAAAAACAGCCACAGATCAAATATCTTAACTGCCATTTTAGTTTCTTACAGCCATAATAACATCCGCCTACACTAATATCTTCTAGAGTAAAGGCAGGTACACATACTTTATTCTTACGACCAACTGACCATAAACAAATTGCCCAGTGTAGCACTTCTTCTTTGCCCCCCCACCCTCTGCACCTGTGCAACCACTCACTTAATGTAGAATTCTTTACCCCTGCTACCACTCAACCATGAAAAGTTGGAAAGGCAGTGGTATTTCAGGTAAGCAAGTTAATTTGCATTTAAAGCACTAATTAGCATGTGCTCTTGAGTCACTGGACTAAAAGAAATGAGACAACAGAAATAAAATTAATTCAGTAAGCTCTCTCCTTTCTTGAACAGAGAGTTTTGATAATATATGTTGTCTTGAGTCCATTTATCTGTGTTTTTAAGTCAAATGCTGAAAGGCTATAGAAGATGGGTGAGGAATGGTAGCAAATGGATGTGGAATTATTAGAAGAATATCATCATTATAATAAGACTGCTCCTTATAATGTGAAAACTTAGAATGAGGCTCCTGAGGAAGCGAAAGGAGGAGTTAGCACATTCTAAGAGAGCATGGAGAGTCGCAGCCAAACAGAGCTGACTCACTGACTGAGTGAATGCACAACATTGGTGGAAAACTCTGAAAACTAGCAACAGATGTAATTAAGTTTGGTTCTTGTGCATAAAATCTCACCTGACCAAGCTGTACGTTTTGTGAGAATTAAGTAGTACCTATTGATATTGTAAACAGTAAGCCACAGTAATGCCACAGTATATCTGGTTGTCTAGTGAGAAAATGGTTTTGAAATATGTACAGAGAGGAAAATTATTGCTTAAATAGGATAAATTATATCTTCCAGAGGACCTAATAGGAGTAGGTAAGGGACAAAGTGTTGGATATTCCAAGAAGATACTGAGGTATAATTACAACGTCCATATCAGCATATAAGATAATTTTAATTCAGATGACTAATAAAGCCTTTTACTCTCTCCTACTGTTTTCAGGATTCTCTTACTATTTCTGGGGTAAGAGTTGAAATAATTTCTCAGGCAGTTTTAGAGAGCAGCAGTAGTTAGTAACCACTGTGGTATAAAAGGATGCCAGATTAATTTACGTATGATACAGCAAAAAAAAAGTGTGATAATTTACTGATCGTTCCTGGAAGCACAGCCTGGGCCACAGGAACTGCCAAAAGCTCCACACAGCAGCTCACTTCCCATGGAGTGTCCGTCCTGTATAGTGCTGGGTTTAGACATGGGACCCCAGTGTTTTTAGGCTGAAATATATCCAAAAAGCTATAACTTTCAGGTCTTAGAAACAACACGTTTTAGCTTACATGTTGTTTTTTTCCCACTACACAGTTTTTTTTGTGGATTAAAGATGGCGGCGTGAGAGGTGAGACAGAGGCTTCCTCCTAAAACCGCATATAATATGAAAATATAACTAATACAACTACTCTTGAAAGAGCAACAGGAAAGAGGACTGCAACAAACTGCATACACCTGGAGACAAGAGCGGACCTCACAGAAATGGGTAATGTACTAAAGCTGTGGTCCTGCAGGATGCAAGCCCTTCCCCCACCCCAGCTCACTGGCAGGAGGAACAGGAATGGAGCAGGGAGGGAGTAGAGATCTGGGACTGCTGAATACCTAACTCTGGAAATCTGCTCTTGGAGCACAAACCTACATTTCATGGTGCTTGCATGATACTCTCAAAATTAGGGGGTTGGAAAGCTAAGACAGGCAGAATTCCTGGAGAAACTAAGATTCCAGCTGCTTGTGGAAAGCAGGGATCCATATCCAGCTGCTCTGGGACGCACGGGGGGGACTGTACAGCTCAGAGAAGACAAGTAGTGATTCTCATCTCACTACGCTGATGGACAGGAACTGTAATAGGGTTGGTGGGGGGGACCTGATGAAGGGGGTAGTTTAATCATCACAATATTGCTCATGTAATTGTAGGTTAATGATAATAAAATAAAATAAATTGTAAAAAAATAAGAAAGGCGGACAGTCTGAGAGATGTCCTAACAAAGAAGCCCTTAGCAAGAGGGCTAATAAAGGGGCAAGGATTGCACAGACCTTACTGCTCAGGAGAAAGGACAGATAGACAAAACTGTCTGGGTGCACTCTGCCCAGAAGATTGGGGGCTTTCACGATCTTCAGGTGCTCCAGTTCCCTGGCTGCCTACACAGCTCCAAGAACCCCATTCCATGACAGGCAGACTACTGCACCTTTCTCCTGGCCAGCCCCGCCAGGCTTGCAAACCAGGAAATCCTACCCTGGCGATAGGCCAATCAGAGGGAAGATCTGTCTACAGCAACTAAAAATGCAAAGCACAGAGGCTTATACCTGTGTGCTCTGACCACTGGTTCAGGCAGTGGAGACAGGCATAGCAGCCGGAAAGCAGAAAACTGCTCTTTCCCCTCACCAGGCACCAATACCACTCCCCTGCAATCCCCGACATTGCTTCAAGGGCTGAGCAGCTCCAGAGAGTAGAGCTGCTGAGCACTAGAGGGCGCCATACACAACTATAAAACACCAAAGGAACCTGGTCCAGAGTAAAATTATGAATACAACTCCTGAGAAAGATTTAAATGATATTGACCTCATGACTCTCCCTGAAAGGGAGTACAAAATAAAAATCATTAACATGCTCATGGAGGTATGTAAAGATATTCAAGAACTCAGGAATGAATTACTGTTGGAGATCCAATCATTGAAGAGCACAATGGATGGTATTAAAAGCAGATTGGATACAGTGGGGGAGATGATAAATGAAATAGAAACTAGAGAAGAGGAATACAAAGAAGCTGAGGCACAGAGAGAAAAAAGGATCTCTAAGAATGAAAGAATATTGAGAGAACTGTGTAACCAATCCAAAAGGAACAATATTCGCATTATAGGGGTACCAGAAGAAGAAGAGAGGGAAAAAGGGATAGAAAGTGTCTTTGAGGAGGTGATTGCTGAAAACTTCCCCAATATGGGGAAGGAGATAGTCTCTCAGGCCATGGAAGTGCACAGATCTTCCAACACAAGGGACACAAGGAAGACAACATCAAGACATATAGTAATTAAAATGGCAAAGATCAAGGATAAGGACAGACTATTAAAAGCAGCCAGAGAGAGAAATAAGATCACATACAAAGGAAAGCCCTTGAGGCTATCATCAGATTTCTCAGCAGAAACCTTACAGGCCAGAAGGGAGTGGCATAATGTATTTATTGCAATGAAGCAGAAGGGCCTTGAACCAAGATTACTTTATCTGGCAAGATTATCATTTAAATTTGAAGGAGGGATTAAACAATTCCCAGATAAGCAAAAGCTAAGAGAATTTACCTCCCACAAACCATCTCTACAGTGTATTTTGGAGGGACTGCTATAAATGGAAGTGTTCCTATGGTTTAATAGCTGTCACCAGAGGTAATAAAACCACAGTAAAGAAAGTAGAACAGCTAATTACTATGAAAATGCAAAATTAAATTAACTATCCCCAAAGTCAATCAAGGAATAGACAAGCAGTACAGAATATGATACCTAATATGTAAAGATTGGAGGAAGAAGAAAAAGGAGGAGGAAAAAAAAACCACCTTTAGATTGTGTTTGAAATAGCATATTAAGTGAGTTAAGTTAGACTCTTAGATAGTAAGGAAGTTAACCCTGAATCTTTGGTAACCACGAATCTGAAGACTGCAATGCCAGTAAGTACATACCTATCCATAATCACCCTAAATGTAAATGGACTGAATGCACCAATCAAAAGACATAGAGTCACTGAATGGATAAAAAAACAAAACCCATCTATATGCTGCCTTCAAGAGACTCACTTTAAACCCAAAGACATACACAGACTAAAAGTGAAGGGATGGAAAAAGATATTTCATGCAACTAATAGGGAGAAAAAAGTAGGAGTTGCAGTACTTATATCAGACAAAATAGACTTCAAAACAAAGAAACTCATAAGAGACAAAGAAGGACATTACATAATGATAAAAGGGTCAATCCAACAAGAACATATACCAATTATAAATATCTATGCAACCAACACAGGAGCTCCTGCATATGTGAAACAAATACTAACAAAATTAAAGAGGGAAGTAGAATGCAATGCAATCATTCTAAGAGACTTCAACACACCACTCACTCTTAAGGAGAGATCAACCAGACAGAAAATAAGTAAGGAGACAGAGGTACTGAACAACTCATTAGAACAGATGGACCTAACAGACATCTACAGAACTCTACACCCAAAAGCAGCAGAATACACATTCTTCTCAAGTGCACATGGAACATTTTCAAGAATAGATCATATACTAGGCCACAGAAAGAGCCTCGGTAAATTTAAAAAGATTGAAATTGTACAAACCAGCTTCTCAGACCACAAAGGAATGAAACTAGAAATGAATTACGCAAAGAAAATGAAAAATCCACAAATACATGGAGGCTTAATAACATGCTCATAAATAATCAATGGATCAATGACCAAATAAAAACAGAGATCAAGCAATATATGGAGACAAATGACAACAATAATTCAACACCGCAAAATCTGTAGGACTCAGCAAAGGCCATGCTAAGAGGAAAGTACATTGCAAGACAGGCCTACCTCAGGAAAGAAGAACATTCCCATATGAGCAGTCTAAACTCATAATTAATGAAACTAGGAAAAGAAGAACAAACGAGACCCAAAGGCAGTAGAAGGAGGGACATAATAAAGATTAGAGCGGAAATAAATGAAATCGAGAAGAATAAAACAATAGAAAGGATCAACGAAAGCAAGAGTTGGTTCTTCGAGAAAATAAACAAAGTAGATAAACCCCTAGCCAGACTTATCAAGAAAAAAAGAGAGTCTACTCACATAAACAGAATCAGACATGAGAAAGGAAAAATCACTACGGACAGCACAGAAATACAAAGAACTATTAGAGAATACTATGAAAAATTATATGCTAACAAACTGGATAACCTAGAAGAAATGGAAAACTTTCTAGAAAAATACAACCTTCCAAGACTGACCCAAAAAGAAACAGAAAATCTCAACAGACCAATTACCAGCAATGAAATTGAACTGGTAATCAAAAACCTACCTAAGAACAAAACACCTGAACCATATGACTTCACCACTGAATTTTATCAAACATTTAGTGAAGACCTAATACCCATCATCCTTAAAGTTTTCCAATGAGTAGAAGAAGAGGGAATACTTCCAAACTCATTCTATGAGGCCAGCATCACCCTAATACCAAAACCAGGCAAAGACACCACAAAAAAAGAAAACTACAGACCAATATCCCTGATGAACATAGATGCAAAAATACTCAACAAAATATTAGCAAACCTATTCAAAAATACATCAAAAGGATCATCCATCATGATCAAGTAGGATTTATTCCAGGGATGCAAGGATGGTTCAACATTCGAAAATCCATCAACATCATCTACCACATCAACAAAAAGAAGGACAAAAACCACATGATCATCTCCATAGATGCTGAAAAAGCATTTGACAGAATTCAGCATCCATTCATGATAAAAACTCTCAACAAAATGGGTATAGAGGGCAAGTACCTCAACATAATAAAGGCCATATATGACAAACCCATAGCCAACATTATACTTAACAGTGAGAAGCTGAAAGCTTTTCCTTTAAGATCGGACACAAGACAAGGATGCTCACTCTCACCACTTCTATTCAACATAGTATTGGAGGTCCTAGCCACGGCAATCAGACAAGACAAAGAAATAAAAGGCATCCAGATTGGCAAGGAAGAAGTCAAACTGTCACGTTTGCAGATGACATGATATTATACATAAAAAACCCTAAAGAATCTACTCCAAAACTACTAGATCTAATATCTGAATTCAGCAAAGTTGCAGGATACAAAATTAATACGCAGAAATCTGTGGCATTCCTATACACTAACAATGACCTAGCAGAGAGAGAAATCAGGAAAACAATTCCATTCAAAGTTGCATCAAAAAGAATAAAATACCTAGGAATAAACCTAACCAAGGAAGTGAAAGACTTATACTCTGAAAACTACAAGACGCTCATGAGAGAAATTAAAGAAGATACCAATAAATGGAAACACATCCTGTGCTCATGGATAGGAAGAATTAATATTGTCAAAATGGCCATTCTGCCTAAAGCAATCTACAGATTCAGTGCAATTCCTATCAAAATACCAACACCATTTTTCAACAAACTAGAGAAAATCATTCTAAAATTCATATGGAACCACAAAAGACCCCGAATAGCTAAAGCAATCCTGAGAAGGAAGAATAAAGCTGGGGGGATTATGCTCCCCAACTTCAAGCTTTACTACAAAGCCACAGTACTCAAGACAATTTGGTACTGGCACAAGAACAGACCCATAGACCAACGGAACAGACTAGAGAGCCCTGATATAAACCCAACCATATATGGTCAATTAGTATATGATAAAGGAGCCATGGACATACAATGGGGAAATGACAGCCTCTTCAACAGTTGGTGTTGGCAAAACTGGACAGCTACATGCAAGAGAATGAAACTGGATTATTGTTTAACCCTATACACAAAAGTAAACTCAAAATGGATCAAGGACCTGAATGTAAGTCATGAAACCATAAAACTCTTAGAAGAGAACATAGGCAAAAATCTCCTGAATATAAGCATGAGTGACTTCTTCCTGACGCATCTCCTTGAGCAAGGGAAACAAAAGCAAAAATGAACTCATGGGACTACATCAAACTAAAAAGTTTCTGTATGGCAAAGGACACCATCAACAAACCAAAAAGCCATCCTGCAGTATGGGAGAATATATTTGTAAATGATATATCTGACAAAGAGTTAACATCCAAAATATATAAAGAACTTACACACCTCTACACCAAAAAAGCAAATAATCCGATTAAAAAATGGGCAGAGGATATGAAGAGACAGTTCTCCAAAGAAGAAGAAATTCAGATGGCCAACAGACACATGAAAAGACACTCCACATCACTAATCATCAGGGAAATGCAAATTAAAACCACAATGAGATATCACCTCACACCAGTAAGGATGGCCAACCTCCAAAAGACTAAGAACAACAAATGCTAGTGAGGATGCAGAGAAAGGGGAACCCTCCTACACTGCTGGTGGGAATGTAAGCTAGCTTAACCATTGTGGGAAGCAATATGGAGGTTCCTCAAAAAACTAAAAATAGAAATACCATTTGACCTGGGAATCCCACTCCTAGGAATTTACCCAAAGAACACAACTTCTCAGATTCAAAAAGACATATGCACCCCTATGTTTATTGCAGCACTTTTTACAATAGCCAAGAAATGGAAGCAACCTAAGTGTCCCTCAGTAGATGAATGGATAAAGAAGAAGTGGTACATATACACAATGGAATACTATTCAGCCATAAGAAGGAAACAAATCCTGCCATTTGCAACAACATGGATGGAGCTGGAGAATATTATGCTCAGTGAAATAAGCCAGGTGGAGAAAGACAAGTGCCAAATGATTTCCCTCATTTGTGGAGTATAACAACAAAGCAAAACTGACAGAACAAAATAGTAGCAGACTCAGAGACTCCAAGAAGGAACTTGTGGTAACCAAAGGGGAGGGGTATGGGAGGGTGGGTGGGGAGGGTGGGAGAAAGGGATTGTGGGATATTATTTTTAATACACATGGTGCAGGGAATCATGGGGAAAACAGTGTAGTACAGAGAAGGCAAACAGTGAATCTGTGTCACTTACTACACTGATGGACAGTGACTGAATTGGGGTACGAGTGGGGACTTGATAATATGGGTAAATGTAGTAACCACTTTGTTTATCATGTGAAACTTTCATAAGAGTGTATATCAATAATACCTTAATAGAAAAAAGTAAAAAACAAAAAACACTAAGCATTAGTAAGAACATTAAACATTCTGCTTTCTTACTATCATATTGTCTTCAGCACATTAACTATCGTTAGTCCAAAAATCTAAGGAAATGGTTATTTGCCAAAAAGTGATGTGATTCCTCAACATTTAGTCTATAACACAAGATATAAAATGATGTATAGCCAGGAAAAATACTGATTATCTTTAGAAATTATATTAATTACATAAATATCAAACATCTACCTTATTTGGTCTCATGCAGATGTGGCTTTAGATGATTTAATCTTTGTTTTGATGTTTTTGATGCACTGTTTTGAGCAGACACGGGGAATAAGACACAGTTCTATGACATAAAAATTATTCTAGACTCTTTTAAGGGAAAACTTCTCCCCGAATTTTAGAAAATGATAAATATGGCAGGTTATAATTATTTATTTATAGTTCCGGAAAGGTAATAAAAATATGTTCACTGTATGATTTTACCCAAAGCACACAAATTTTTTTTAAACTAAATATTTCTTTTTACTCATTCTGTGGCCCTGTTTAAGTTAATTCAATTCTCTTTACTATACATGATTTTCCTATATAGATTTCTATTCTCTATTTTGCTATTCTATATTCACTTAGAAGTAAGCCTATTTTCTTAATTAATTTTCATGTAGTCATGTGCTATCAATAATAAATAATACTGAGGATATTATTTTGAAAAATCATTACAGAGTATTGTGACTTCTATACTTCATTTCAGCCATCTTTCATATAGGAAGAATGTTCACATATTTTACTTTTTATAGTTCCATAAGCTGCTTCATGAATTTTCTGTAGAAAAGTAATGAAGCATAAATTATGTATCAAATGAATTTTGTCAAAGTTAGTTTACAATTCACATATCTTAATTTGTTTAGTTTCTTCTTTGTTTTTCATTAAAATCTTCATCAGGCATTACTGACACCCCAGTGGATAAGAAACTCTGGATTAACACATTTTAATTCCAACTAGTATCAAACTAATTTAGCTCACAAAATGACATACTTGTTCTGGCATATTCTGTTGATAAGCATAAATATGTAGTTTATCTCCCATACATCATAGCTATCCTACCATCATCACGTAATTAAAATAAGTCATATAAAATAACTGTAAAGTATTAACAGATCCAGTTTCCTATGTTATTTTGGCAAAGCTAATCTAATTGAGCAGAGAGTAGAAGCAGTTTGATTCTTTTGATATGGATTTCGTTTAAGCATCAAAATTGCTCACTTACATTATGGGCCTTTTCAAGAAGAGAAGACTATTTCAAACCTTCATAACCATATATTAGATATTGGTATTGTGCAATGGACATGTAAATTGTGAATGGGCACAATACTGTCTGCTGGTCTAACAAACTACAAACATTCAGATAACATTATATAAAAAACTTTAATAATTTGTTTTAGATCAATACATATTCATAAATACAAACAGACACATTTTGTTTTGTTTTGGTGTCTGTGAGATAAGCAGCTAGAACCCAGCTCTGTGCTGCCTCCTCCTGCTCACTGAAGTCACAAGGACAGATTAACCCACTGAGTGCATTAAAAAAACAGTATGGATATGAAAAAAACCACTATGGGTATGAAAATAAATATTTGAGATTTATAATTTAGGATAAAGTATCAGACTCACTCAACCAAAGAAGCTATAACAATACTTTTTAAAACCTATTTTTTATTTTTTCATTAAAGAATGCAAAAGAATTCTACTCTTCTCCTTTTCTCTATTTCATATTCACACTTCCATGTAAACTTGTTCCAGATGAGAGTGTGGGAGACAGGTACTTTAATTTGCCTAAATGTACCATTGCAAAAAAGCATGCTACTTTGTTCCTACACTTCTGATAGCTTCATATGTTAAGTTTCTACTGATCAAGTAGTGGCCTTTTCAAGTTCACATGCAGCCATAACATTTGTTAAAGAAAATCTTTGATACAAGTAGCAGATTATATATTTTTTTACTTTCCTTAGAAATGAAATGGTACTCTCGTATTCACTTGGTTACTTACCTGTAAACACATGAAGTCTATATTTAAAGTTACTCATGTCTGAACAGTCTTTCTACAGAACAGATGTTTACAGAAATTATTAATGCATCGAAAAGTCTGTTTTAAAACAAGAGCTTACAAAATAAATAAATAAATAAATAAAACAAGAGCCTGCTAATTTGATTAATGCTGAAAAGTTTAAGATATAGATTATAACAATGACAGACAACAGGTAGTATTCATACTTGCAGGTATTCTAAGTAATTAATTATATTTTACTCCTTCTTGATAAGCATCCTACCATGCACAAGGAGTCCCTGATTACTTGATTCCCTGGCATCTTATCTGACACTCAAGATCAGAGCTGTCTGCTGGGTACAGTGGATGGTACCCGGCAATAGCCTATACTCTTTTCTTACAGGTGCCAGCAGAGCTGTGTTCTCTGTCCCTCAGTAGAGCTGAACAGTTTCTAATAGTCAACACTTGACTCTTGGGAGCATTTCTTTGACCTCTCCTACTTCTCCCTCCAGCTACTGCCTCATCTCTCTTTCCCTTTAGAGCAAAACTCTTTGAAAGAGTTGGACATACTCTTTGCCTCCAATTTTTCTCTGGTTTATCCTGAATCCACTTTTATCCCCCTCACTCCATTGGAACTGGCCTTATCAGGGCCATCAGTGACCTCCTTGCTAAATCCAGCAGTTAACTGTCAGTCCTCAACTAATAGGAACTGTCAGCAACATTTGGCACAGCTGATCATTCCTCTTCTCCTTGAAACATTTTTTTCAGTCTTCCAGGATCCCACATAGAGGTTTTCTTCCTCTATCATGGGCTGATCCTTATTCTTCTTTGCCGGTTCCTCCTCATCTGCCTGACTTGGTAACACTGGAGTGTCCTGGAATCATTCCTGTCTCTACCTACACTCACTATCTTGTAGATGTCATCTAGGCTCACAGCTTTAAATGTTACCCATATGCTAATAACCTACATGACTTTAACCCAAGCTTCAACCATAAAACTCCAAATTCTGTTTTCGTGTTTCTTACTCAACATCTCTTGAATATCTAATAGCCATCTCAATCTTAACAAGTTCAAAATTAAGCTGCTGACATTTTCCCTCATATATCCTCTTGAAGTTTTACTTACATCAGTGAATGTCAACTCCATTCTTCCAGTAAACACACCAAAAGCCACGAAGAAAACAAACCCTTGATTTATTTTTCTCTTATAGCACATACCCAAACCATTGCCAAAATCTGTTGACTCTAGCTTCAAAATAGATCTAGAGTCCAGTCACTTCTCATCACTATTAACATCTTAGTTCAGGACATAATAACCTCTTGTCAAAATCTGTAATGATATCCAAACTGGTGTCCCTGTTTCTACCTTCTGTTGTATAGACTACTCTCAACATAGTAGCCAGAAAGACCTGTTAAAAACCTCCACTAAGAGGAAAACCCCAAATCCCTAACATAACCAAGAAAGTTCTACTTGATATGGCTTTCTATCATATACACTTCCTACCTATTTTCCCCGGCTGACACTCTCCTTTAGCAGTGCAGACCTTCTTGTTGTTCCTGGAAAAAGCAAGTCATGCTTTGACCTCAGGGGCTTTACACCTGCTTGTCCCTCAGCCTCGAACACTTTCCCCAGATATCAGCTGCTTATTCCATCACTTCCTTCAGGTCTTCACTCAAATAGCATCTTTTCAATGAGTCCTTCTCTGGCCACTCAATCCCAAACTTCTATTAACACTGCTGTTTTCCTTTTCTATTTTATTTTTCTCCCCAGTCCTTACCATGGCCTAACATATTATATATTTAAAAAAATAATTATTTATTTTTTTACTGTTTCCCTTAATAGACTCTATGTTCTATGTGGCAAAGATTTCTATTTGTCTTGTGCACCACAGTAAATCTAGCACAGTGGGGATTAATAAATATTTGTTACTAAATGTCATCAGCATGCCTAGCCAGTAGTTCTCAGATTTTAGCTTGTCAGACTCATCTGTTAAAAACAAAACAAACAATAACAACAGCCACAACAAAACACAAAGATTTCCAGATTTCCCCGCTCCCAGGACTTCTGATATACTTGGACTCTCATGTTAGCAGGGCACAGAACACACTTGGAGAAACATTGTTCTTGGTCCTCACCCTCCAGATTTCTTAAAGGCTGTTTAGTGGTGACCATTTTCATAAGGGGTGGGAGTAGGTAAATAATGGTGTACAGCTAAATGTGGCCCACCACTTGTTTTGTAAATAAAGTTTTACTAGAACAGCCATGCGCATTAGTTTACATAGTGTTTATGGCTGCTTTTATACTACAACAACAAAGTTGAATAGTTGTGACTCCAAAGGCTTCAAAGGTTAAAATTTTTAACATCTGGCTTTTTACAGAAAAAGTTTGTCAACCCCTGATATAGATATAAGATCAATTATTCTAGGACACCGCCTAGTGATCAGCTATTTTTAATAAAGCTGAAGGTATACTAACATATACTTAAGACAAACCTACCCCACCTATAGAGAAAATTTGTAATACATTTCATATACCATCCCAAAGGATGGGGACTGTTTTGTTTCCGCAACCAACATTAAATAAAAAATGAAAATTGTGTTATAAATTGCCTTTGCATATTTGCAATTTGCTATACATTTTTATTCTAAGGGGCTATAATAAAAACTGAAGCACCCTAGGAAGAATTTTCAATAAGATATTTTCAAAAGAAAAACTACAATTTCAAATTAGCTGAAAAATAGATAAGCTCTTATCACAGATATAATTTTAAAATCTGATTCTTTTATTGCTTCACACTAAATATCTTGACACCTTTGGCTTGCAGAAGCAGCATGAAAGTAAAGGGGAAAACAATATTGGTCTAAGATGGCCAAAACTTTTTCCTAAATGCTCACTGTGATAGATAAATGAAAAAAATTAAGAGTTTCCAATAGGGAAACTGTTTCATTTCACCTAATCGGAAAACCCATTTAAGACTCTGAACCCCTGATACCAAATTCTCTGCTCTGTGTCCATCTAGTCACCTCTGTAGGGTCTTCATTTATTTGAAACTGCAATTTTTTAAAAAGCTTACTTAGTTGCTCAAGCTGAGCAGTTTTAATTTGTTCTAATAGTTGAGGCCAGAAAAACTATTACCACAACTGCAGGAAAGCATTATCAAAGCCAGCAGCGGTCAGCCACCTTTAGTTTTTAGGCTGCTTTTATCTTTTTTCCAGAGAAAGACTTGTTCTATTTTTGATACTTAGAATCTCTGTTCTTCAAAGATTCAAAATTACATTTCAAAAAATATTAAACTTAATTTCTTATTACTTGAATTTTGATAAGTAAGAAACCTTCCCCACCTCTACTCTCCAAATCCTGGTATATTTAATTCTGAGAAATACTGTTTTTAATGTCTGAATTTTTTTAACTAAATATATATCTTGATAATGCTAGATGCTGTAATTCAGAAAGTCAATTCTACTTGAGGTTTTCAGTACCCTACTTGTAAGACTAAGACCTACTAATATTTTGGTTCATTATCTAAGATCAAAGATATTATCTACAACTTCTGAGGAGATAGAAAAGGAGTTTCTCCTTATTTTCTAAGACTAATTTCTGAGACAGCTGTGGTCTGGAAGGATAAGAGGACAGGCAAACCGCTGGGAGTGAAGACAATACAACGATTAACAGCAGAAGGAAACGGAGGAGGTGTGCGGATTATTTAACTATATGTATCAATAAAAGGTAAAATAGGTGCTACTGATAATAGAAGCTTGTATTCTGAAAGTCTGTATAGGAATAGCAGAGCTGATAAGTATACTAAGTTATAAAGGTATCTTCAAAATGTAAGACATATTTCTAGAAATAAGTTAAATAAATAGCTACCTCCAGAAATATTTAACCAGGGCTTATAAAAACATTTTTCATTTTCCTTTTCCACTTCAAATGTTAGATTAAATAATTATTTTTCTTACTTTTGATTCTTTTTCTTTTAAAATATCAAGAATATTGTATTACTCTGAGCTTAGTTTTTGTGTTCATTGTTTTATTTATGTCATTTATATCGAGCCTTTTCTAGTCAGTAACAACATCATGAGGAAAAAGGAAGGTTTTCTTTCTATTTTTTGTTCTTATTGCGTTATTACTATGTCAAAACATTAGGTCAGCTTGCTACAGTGCAGTCCTGCCTAAAATAGAACCTTGGAAAATATATCCTGAACAAGCAAAGACACCTGCAAACCACCACTAGATGGCAAAGCAGCTTTATCACTGCTAACACCACACTTGCGAAACAAATGGGACTTAACAAACCTCCTGCAACCTAGTTTCTACCAGATCAGTTTTGATAAATTCAGATTTTAAAATATGGGTGACCATCACAGCCTGAAAGTAAATTACTTGGTATACTTTATCTTCAGCATGTTCTTATAATCTCATTCATGCCAAAGCTTTAAATTTACAACCTAATATCAATATATTATTAGTTTTCAATAGTTTCAGTTACAAAAACTGAAGATCCAGTGACAAGAATACAGCATGTGTATCAAGATAAAAATCAAAACAAAGCTTAATACATGGTAAAAATGAACGTGAGGCTATGAGACTTCAAAATCAAATATTTACTAGTATGTCTCAAATTAATTACACATTCAAAGGTGTCTACATTAGCCCCTATTAAAAGATTATATTGTTATTATATTAGAGATATGAATGGTTTAGTTAGAGTGATAAGAAACTAGATATAATCTTCTTCTTAAAAGTTTTCTTATGGTAAAGAGCAGGAAGCAGGAAAAAATATTTTCACCACCCCCAAAATTTTTTGAATAAGAAAATATACATTACTTTAATGTACTATAACTTACAGTAAATTTATAGAGAAGCATTCCTGTCACTCAAAGCTATAATATTATAGGCTTTCATAAAGGGACAGTTAATAGTCTTAATTTTTTTTTTAATTCAAAAGCTTGAGGAGAAACAGGCCTTAGAGAACTTTGTTTTATTTTATGCATTTTACTAAACTATTTTGATTATTATACATATGCGAGAAGAAAATCTAATTGGTTCAAGGAATTCGGTCGCCTACTCAATAAAATGCAGCCACCAAACTTTGCCTGCCTTTTGGTAAGAACACGATGAGAATGAATGAATAGCTTTTAACACATAATTTAAATTTCTTGGTACACAATAAAAGTTTTGAATAAGCCTCTAGCGCAAGGACAGGAGGGTCAGAGGACAGACGCAGTTCTGACCGCCTTCCTGTCTACTCCTTCGGCACCTCAGTACTGTATTTTGTTCCACACCAACTGCCGAACTCTTGTTAGATCAATGGCCACTTCTACTGTCTTCCCTTGGACCCTACTTGAAAGACTTTCCAATTTAAGAAGGTTGCTCTTAAGCCATTTGCCAGTCCCATGGTAGGTCACTTTGTGAATTTGTAGGGTTTCATATACAGATTATCCTTTGATAAAAGACTCCAAGTAAATAAACATATGTGTCTTACTTTAAGTGGCTTTATTTTGCTAAATTGATACCTCCCTTTGATTGTCCAACTCTTCCTATTCATGTCACCCCCTGGTCTTCTACTTGACAACAGAAGCTCTCCCATTTCAATAAAAACAACAAAGTTTAAATATGAATGATGTTAATATCGGTCACAAATAGACACTAACCTAAAGACCGCCTTCCAGGATGGATTTACTAAGTGTATGCGATAGTAACCATAATGATTTATTTTAGTTAATTGTTATTATTTAAATGCAGTTGTTATGAATTCACAAATTTAGAATTTGTGATAATTCCATTTGGTCTATACTTATGGTGTATATTGTCTATACTTAAAATGGAAAAGAGGGACTATAAAGAGGAATAAAAGTATATTTGCTACTTAGGACAGTTGTTTCAATGCCCTTTTAAGAGTATGATCACATAGTGAGTAGAGCTCAGAACTATTAAAGCTGGAGCTTTATGGGCTAAGTATAATTTTTTTTTTTACTTTCATTTATTCATAAAACTGTAATAGGCAAAATCCTCTCCTGGTCCAGTACCATTCCAACTGTCCCCAAATAAGCTTTGCATTTCCTCCTAAAAATGGGGATTCAAAACTATTCCCATACTCTGGAAAATTTTTGGAGGTCATTATCTCTTTGGAAGTGGATTAGAAACTTGAATTATGACTGTCTGCTGCTGTTGCTACTCATAGAAGGCAGCTATTCTTTATTAGCAACAGGCACTATGACCAGAATCATGCTGAAGTACAGCCCAATCACCACAGGAAACCAATGCTGAGATTCAGAAAATACTGACTTATATGCTCCCATCACTGTATGGACCGAATTATAGTAACATCCTATTTCTTTTTTAAGAAAATTGATAGTTTGAGTTTTTCCATATTTTAGAGAGGCTTTTCTAGGGGACACTGAACTTATTTAAGCCTGTTGAATAGGAGAAAAAGAGTATTTGGGATTAGCTGGAATGGTCTCTTGGATAAAGAGGGCTGACATGTATCAAATGCAAACATATCTAAAACTTTTTCTACTTTTTGTCTTTTCTAACTCAGATAAAGGCATTAGAATTTTCCAGAAGTAGGAACCTTAGAATCATCCTTGATTCCTCCAACTCTTTCCCTCTACCTGTGATTTAATCAATCCACTCAGCCCTATCAAACATAAACTAGTTACTTCTTTCTTTCTAATTTTACTGCCACGGTACTTCAGTACGTCCACAAAATCTCTTCGCTGGGCTAATAAAATAGCCAGCCAGCTGATACCCCTGAATCCAGTCTCTTTAATGGGTTCTGTTACCTGTGTTCTTCTTTCAAGTGTTAGTGGGTTTTTAGAATTTGGTTATGTACCCTCTGGCTCTTTCATCCTGTACTTCTCCCTGGACAGTTAATCTACATTTGTGGATTCAAGTGCTGTTAATGTGATGATGACACTGTAAAATTTATCTCTAGCCTAGATCACTGTCTTAGGTTTAAGCCTGTACATTCATTGGCCTAAGGGATATTTCCAATTGGAGGTGTGACAGGATCCTCAACTGTGCCACCTCAAAATTACTCCTCAGTTTTTGTGGTCTCTCTCTCAGAAAATGAAACCTCCATCTATCTGCCCAGGTTAGAACCAGAAACCAGGATATTATTCTTTAATTCTTCTACTCATACCCCCCACCCCAGTTATTTGTCTCTCAGATCTGTTCATCTCCTTCCATACTCACTGCCACTTTGTTAGTTCAGGCCATCATTAAATCCCACCTGGATTACTATACCAGCCTCCTAAATAGTCTCCCCACCTTCAGACTTGTCCCTCTACAATCTTGGCTACACACGGTAATGGGAGTGATTTTTAAAATGCAAGTATTAACACCTCACTCCTGCTCATCACTGCCCTTAAAATCAAGTCCAACTATTACTAACCTACAAGGCTTCTCCTAGTTCCTCTGGAGTCTCATCTCTAGCCACTCTCCCTTTAGGAATTAAGTTCGGTTTTTAAAAAAATATTTGGTCTCTCTCCTTTCCCTTTGGGTCTTTGCAAAATTTTTTCCCTTCTTTCTGTAATATTCTTTCCCTCTCTCCCTGCCTCTTTTGCCTGACTCATCTTTAGATGCCAAATTGGATTTCATTTACTATTGTGACAATATTTCCCTGACAATGATGCCCCCAAGATTGGGTTTGGTGCCCTTCTGATTTGTTTTAAAAGGACACTCCACTCATTCAATATAGCCGTTTTCTTTTTGTACTGTAATTGCCTTTTCTCTGTCTCATTCACCAAAGTGTAAGTTTTTTGAGGGCAGGATTTTGTATACTGCTGTTAGTATAGGTGCCTAACAAAGCCTGAATCCACTCTATAGTTTCAGTTCAGGTCTCTGCCCTTCTTAAAGATCTCTGAGAGCCTCTACATGCCCACTGAAAAAAGACACATTTTTAACATGGCATATAAGGCCTCTCTCAATCTGCTAGAGTTTATCCTTCCAATTTCATTTCCAGGAACTCCTGCCTGCCCACCCTCTACTTTCTGTTCAGATTACTCTGAACCCCTCTGCACAGGTAATTCTGATGCCTTCACCTTTTTGTTCATCCTGTTCGCACTTTCTGGAATATCATTCTCCTGCTCGTTTTCCAAACTACTCTTAGCTCCAATTTAGGCAGACTTACTAGTTCTTTCTTCTAGGTCATCAAGAACTTTATGCTTTTCTCCGTTACAGCACATATCTTAATGTATTAGTTATTTTATTTTTAATAATGTCTCACTGTCTAAACAAGGAATTTCAGGAAGGTACATATTACACATACTCACTTTAGATGCCCATCACAGTGCCTGGCATGTAGCAGTACTCAAATATTTATCACATTGGACTAATAAAAACAACATTAACTATTTCAACTACTCTTATCAAGCCTCAGGAAGAAGACAGGAAAGGAGAGAATTATTCATTTTATAAAATGTGAAAATGAAAATGTATGGATTTCTACATCTTTGCTTAACCCTAGAAAGAATCTGGCTTCCTTCCCAACTTACCCCTTCTTTTTAAAAATGCCACTTAGAGAGTGTCTACGAACGTTTGTAAGTAAATAAACTCTTATGATTTACTACCTAAGACCAATCTATCCTTAGCAACAGAAATAAGAGCATGAGGGGAAAAAAAACCTAGAAATATTTTATGAATAATGAGTAAATATAAACTTTAAAAGATAAATTCAATGGCGGAAGTCCAGGAAGCCTTGATTTGAATCTCAGCCCTGTCGCTTTCTGACTTTGTGCAAATGGCTTATCTATCAAGCCTTGGTTTTTCCATCTGTGCAATGGGAATATTAATAATATGTACTTCCACTTAGGATTACTGTAAGAATTAAGAGCTTATATATATATATAACCTTTGGATTAAAGTATGGCATACATTAAGCAGTTGGCTATTGTTATCTTAAAGGATGATGATGATTATTCGATTAATAATCATAGTTATAAATTCCTAGATTATAAGAAAGGGCTCTCAAGACAGAATGTGAGCTCTAAAAGACTTTGAATATTTTAGACCACTTGGTTATTAATACACAGTAGGCAGATAAATAAGCATGTCCTAAAGGACTTTACATTTCAGAATTGGTGCTAGGTTCTGATTAAGACCTTTTTATTCAATTGCTGTACTACGGAAAGTTACGTCTAATGTTTTCTCCATTTTCACATCTGTAAGTAAATCAATCTACCCTGTAATGATGATATTGTTTAAGTAACAAATGATTATTAAGGACTTTGAAAATATAAAACAATGAAGTGATAAATTAGTTTAAAAGTACCTTATGTAATTCACTAACAAAATAGAATATTACAATTAACTCCTGTAATGCCTTCCAACTTCAGTTCTTAACTCCTAAATTCTGCCAAATTTTTTCAAACAGTGTTATAAAAGAATTAGTATTATAAAATAACTATGTAGTAAAAAATAAACTTCAGAATCTATGTTGGTTTGGATTAGAAAACTCAGACTTAAAAGTGGATGTCATAAAATTAAAAAGTTCTATATTGCAATTCTAAAATCATTATCATTGATAAAACAAATGGTCTTGCTGAAAATTTAAAATACTAATGTTATTTTAAAATGTTATGTAATATAATGATATTAATAAAAAATACAGCTTAAAAGCCACAAAGATGATTTTTCCAACATTTTGATATTGCCTTTAAGCTTGATAAATGAATACGTTATGATTTAGCCATATTTTGGAAGTACAGCCATATCTTGATTATCTTTAGTTTGTAGAGATATGGATAACTTGGATAGTTAAAATCCATACTTCATTCCAGAACCCCATCTTCAGCTTCTTTTCCCACAAAATCTTTACCACAGTTAACTTAACAGGCTAATTTGCATTTCAACTCCTTTTCTTTCTTACTTGAACAATGAAATGGCAAAATAAGTAAGTGAATAAACATTTAACAACAAATAAAACCAGGAAGGAAGAGCTCATCTAGCCACTAGGTAACCAGTCTCTGCATAATCAAGAGTTGGCTGCACAGCATTATGTTTACCTTCAGAATTCAAATAGCCTCTTTCTCCTTCACATCTTTAAATAAAATCAAACAGGAGTTCCTACGCCTTAAGAGTCCTCGTCAGAGTTTCTCTGAGTACCTGAAAGAACCCTGGCGGCACAGGACCTACTGGCATGCCATCTCCTGGGGGAATGTTTCCTAGCACTGGGCTGGGAGCTGCTGCAGCACTCTGCAAAGAATAAAGGAGAAACAAACCTTTATCATTACAGAGAAGGCACAAAACCAAAGACTAACGATAACAGATTGTAGGAAGGGAAGTTTTTGATTCCTGGGAACAGATGTTGGTAATGTCCTCCCCCACACCTCCAGAGGTAAACTAAGGTATGGCAGTTAACTTAGTATATGACTGTTATTTGGTTTAAACAGGTCTCTTAAAACTTTTTGAAGTTACAGAACTTCAACAAGATGGTATATTTGAATAAAACACAAAAGGAAATAATAATATGACAAAATGATAAAAGTTTAAATACTTTAAGGCAGAAGTGTCTGAAATGGCAATATCAACTGATAAATATGTAGGTAATAAGTCTGAAAATGGTGGTTGTAGCATCAGAGAAAGAACTCCCTTTTTTTAGATGATGCTTTTTCTATGTGTCCTAAACAAGTGTAATTAATTTTCTGCCTGTAGATGGCAATAATCACATTATTCAGTTTTTGACATACTATAATCAGTAGCCAAAATATAATTGATAGTAAAAAATAGGGTGGCAAGGATTAAAAAGTCACTAGGAGACTGAGTAAGAAAAAAAGAATTAGATTTGAAGAGATTAGTCTCACATAAGCAGATTATGAAAAATCGGGTTGAAAAATTCAAAGTCTACTTGCAAATTATTTCATAGAATCCTAGAACTTCATGAAATAGGAGTATGAACAACTTTGGGTTTGACTTTCTGTAACTAAATCAAAGTTTTAAACTTAATTCTTACATAGAGCAGTAGTCACATACGGTATTCTATAACCATGCATTTCATCCCTCAGCCTGGTGTGATATATTACGGGTACAAAAGAACGGTCAAGAAGGGACCAGAAACACGTGAAGAGGCCTCAGGATGAATCCGACCCTTCTATGAAAAGAACTCAAAAATAATCCTGCATCTAGTGTATCTGTTGCACGGTCCTCACCTATGTATCGGTGCATTCATTCATGCATTAATGTTCCATTAGAGCATGTAATATCTCAGTATATTTGTAGCATACATTTCCCTGTATATAGAGTGATAAAAATACTAAAACATGTTTAATCTATAGTACTGGCAGTTATTAATAATGAAGATCAATGATTTTGATATTTCCAGGGGAAATCTAGATTTAAATCTAGTTATCTAAAATGTAACTTACCTATAAATGCCAAAATTCTCAACTTTTGATAAAGCATACACATATAAAATGTGAAATAATATTTCTTAAACATTAAGATAAACACTAATCTGTTATTTTATCTTAAGCAAAAACATGCAATTTCATTATTGTACAGTAATTGAATGCTTACCATTCACCAGGTATTTTTCTATATTGTTTTATATATCAGCACTCATGTTTTAAAAAAAATGAAAGGCAAATTGCTTTTTCGTTTTAACTCTGCTTGTATAAAATTTTAAAACACAATATTAGAGTAAGAGGAAAATTTACCACCAAACATTTATCCTCTTTTAATTTAAATATATACAATTACAGCCAGTTGTACAGAGAAAGATTTGGTCTACATCCTTTGACAATCAATCACTACCATGGGGAAGTTGCTTTTAGTACTAAATCTAGACATAGGATGTCACTATTGCTCTAATGAATTGTAGAATAGAAACTTGTTTTTTCAATTTTAAAAAAGGCTTACATAAAAAAGAGACAAGTTTGCAAACCATACTCAACTAATACTTTTATAGATATGTATACCATAATGAGCATGTTTACAAAAACAAAACAGGATTCCGTGAATTACTGCAACTTCTTAGTGTAATTCAAAGATGCTATTTCTCCCTCAATTCTAGTTGCCTAGAAAGAAAAGAAGATTTTGCCTACCCGAAGGAAAAAGAAAGTTTGTCTGCATCTAAAACTAAAATTCAACAAACAAAGATGCTGGGCTATCACTGGCTCCTTAATTTTTTCCTTTTTTGGGGGACTACATTGTTTAATGGCATACAATATATTAGCTTTCTTTTCTTCAAAGTTCTTCATTGTATGTGTTTCCTATGGGTTTCCTTCAGCTACATTTAGAAGTATAACAAAAGAAGTGATTCAGGTGAAGATTTAAGTGAGTTAAATCTTCAAAATGCCTTCCAAGTTTTTATTTTATGACTTCAAAATTATTTAATAAATTCAATTAAAATATATATCACCAACGACTCTTTGAAGCTCTGCAATATAGTAGTTAACACAATAGGAAAAAAAATCCTTGCCTTTTTGAAGTTCATGTTCTAGTGATGGAAGAAAGACAATAATAAGTGCTATGGAGAAAAAAAGCAGGGATAGAAAATTCCCCATCAAGGGGGTGGGATTTTAATTTTAAATAGGATAGTCAGGGATGAATGAATGAATCAAACAAACTAATGCACCGGGTTATGGTGACTGATTTAAACATGCCTTTCACCCTGTTGTTGAGATTGTCTTCCTACATTTCAAGATGTAACAAATTTTTACAGTTTGCATCTCTTCCCTCACAGTGATACAAGACTTTGTGGAAATACTTCTTTCTTAATAATCATACTTTGGGCATAACAATAGAAGCATCTTGAAAATAAATAATTTTATAGCTAGAAGATTTATAGTACAGAGCATGATGATTCAGTTTTCTGGTATGATAGTAACAGTAACTTCTAGCCTTGGTGTAAGGGCACAAAGTGAAGTGATTAATTACCCAGTCTGCTTACCCAGTAAGAAAGAACTAGTCCAGAGCATTTCAGCCCAAACTTCACTTTGTGGACCACGTTTTTGAGCTAAATTATCCATCCATCCTTCCGGGATTTATTGCCAAGGAATAATTCCCTCCTCTATTGTACTGTGTGGAGTCAAGTTTATGGTACCCTTGTGTATTCCGCGCTGATCATTAACAAATCTAGTCTGATAATCAGGACTACAGAGGTACTCTAAGCATTGTAAAAGAATGCCTAACTTGCTCATTTATATACAGTAGCAATATAAATAACACATGCTTTGAAACTGTACTAAGTTTTGGGGATTAGGGCTTTATGTAGAAAGAAGTACCAAATTTCTTGGGTTTCATTACTGGAATTTCTGCGACTTGGCTCAAGTTTAATCTCAACTCATGAGAAATTTGTCTCATGACTTGAGGATCCACAGAAAGTTGTTGGCTCTAACTCAAAATGAGTATTATTCTGGAGGGCTGTGACTATATCACAAAAGGAGATAAAATAGTTTAATTACATCAAGAACTACTCCAAAGCATTAGTTTCACTGGATTTGTGTGAATTCTCATTACAATACCATGGAAAATCCTTTATTATGTAATATATCCACAATTATTTAGGGTTGACCTCTAAATAGGTTTTACCTCTCTCGTAAGAAACAAAAATGTACAAATAATAAAGTTTTACCATGTTTCTTCTAACCACATTTTATACATAAGACTTCAGGGCAAATGTAAAAATATTAATTATCATTAAAAGTGTTCTGTCTCTTTACTGGATTAATTTACATGTTTGTAATATATACTTTCAGATATGTATTTTCTAACTGCTCTTAAATCACTTACTTTGTCATGTCACTTAAATTTCAAGGCTTTTTTTGAGAGTGACTATACTTTTCATTTCCCGTGTATTTTCCCAAATCACTAATATACTTTTTATAAATCCAATGTATTAAATTTGGTGTTTTCAAATCAACTAAACTATGGAACAAGTATTTGCTTACCCAAGGATATATTAAGATGAACTTTCAAGAGTCGCCATGAAATCTTTCTTCATGTTGCTATATATATCTTTGTTTAAGTCTCTGGGCATTTTCCTCTCTTGGACTTTTATAATTCCACCCTCTAAGAAGGTGTAAGTCAATTTGTGCCCCTTCTTATTTTTGTGTTATTTATTTTTCCCTTGTATATATGTCCAGCACCATTGCTTATTTCCCTTTTCTCATAATTCTATCATATAATTCAATTTTATAATCATTTTTATTCTCTAATTCCCTATTTCTTAATTTAAGGAACAGAGAAGTACACTATTATTTTATATTTTCTCATCTTAAAAGTCTGAAATAAAAGCTAAAAGGGTTCTTATTTTAACCTTATTTATTATCACTAGTGGCCACTGGTGGAAAAAATTTGTATATACTTCTGTGTGGAGGTTTCAAAACAACAGACATACAATAAAATTTTGCTTAAAAATAAAATTAGGGTGCAATTGATTAATAAACATAATTAGCTAGCATTTTTCAAAATTTTACCCATTAAATAACTAACAGTTTTATTTACTAAGTATGTTAGAGAACCAGTTGCCTAGTTATACATCAGGGAATCAAGATATAAAGTCTATATTTGGTGGAGTAGAAAAAATATTGTAAGATACATGTAAAATTGTGAAGGTAATAATAGAGGAACTAAAATACTAAGACAATTATGAGAAATTGTTAGGAGGATTAAAGAGAAAGGTAAGTAGGAAGAGACTGGACAGTGAATTGCTGATTTTCATTATTAAATTCTCTGTACTATTTTTATGCCATATGCAGGTGTTTTTTGAGAAATATTTAAAACGGTGATAGTAGGCATAATGTTTTCACAATTTTAATGCAAAGCATAAACATTTTTACTATTGGATGGACATTTTCTTTATGATACTAAGAAATTTTTCTGTGCCTTATACTCTAAAAACAATTTGCAAAGAATTCAGGAATAAAAAAAGATGCTTTTGCCTTTTCATATTCTATTTGTATTATGGGTTTTTCTTTTGCAAAGCATGTAATAAGTAATCATATACTGATAGTTAAGTTCTTAAACTTAAATCATCATTGTATTTCACCCATGACCATGATGGGTGATCTTTTAATAGGCTAATGAATTATATTTGCTAATATTTTCTTCAGGACCTTTACATCTATATTCTCAATGAGATAGGTTTAGAATGTTGCTTGCTGTATTATATTCTTCAAACTTGAGCATCAGGATTATTCTACCCTCTCACAAAGAACTGGACTGCAAACTCTCCAAAATAAATGCTCTGAAGCAGATTACATAATATGTGTTTATCTGCTTTTTGAAAGTTAAAAAATACACAGCAGGAAAACTGCCCAAATACAAAGGCAATTTTGGAAATAATTATGGTCATTATTCTTTTTATATTTTCTACTAATATTGCTTCAATTCTGCTCATTTACATGTTTCCCAGAATACTTCATTTCATTGGGATTTTGTTTCATCCATATACACACCACTTTCACATGCTTTAAAAATGTCCTCTGCAGCAGCCGTGAGAGGCTGCTATTAGACCACAAAACATCTGTTTTTCCCTTCTTCCAACTGTAGCGAGCCAGGCATATGGTAGCAGCTACATTATATTTCTCAGTATCCCTTATTGTCACCAAAAATTAAGTTCTTATGAATGGAATGTGAGCAGAAGAGGTATGCACCACTTTCAAGTTTTGGTCTTAAGCACTTGGAATGCCTCCTTCTTATTTATGAGTAGATATCTAATTTCTATTAGGCCTACCAAAACAATGCCCTGGATGACTTTGTGGAGCAGAACCTGACCACCTGACCTGGACTGCCTTACAGAACTGTTGCCCTAGGATAGATGATGATTTGTTTTCTCCTAAGCTGAATTAATGTTGTCATCATTATTTTTGCCAGGAATTGTTCTATTAGTTTACTTTTTCCAGTTTAATTAATATGTTTGCATCTTTTTTTTAAATTACCTCTATTCTCCTTTTTCATTGAAGGTTTTCTTGTTTATTTTCAAACTTAATTAAATTAGTAACTAATTTATATCCTCTTTTTTTTAATACACAGAATATAAAGCTATCAATTTGGCTCTGAATTTACCTTTGATCACATCTGCAAGGTTTGATACTGGTGTTCAAGACTTTTTTCCTAAATCATCTAATCTGTAATGTTCATTTTCCAAACAATTATTGGATATAACTGGAAACCAACATTCTACTGATTAGATAGATGACTTACAAAAAATGAGAACACCAATATCAAAACTTGTAGCTGTAACCAAAGATATGCCTTAATATAAAAATATTTGGAGATTTTATTTTTGTTTTTAATTTCTGGCTTTCCCAATTGTGTCCAGGTAAGATGTACAGTATAATTTCTGTATTTAGGAATTTTTTGAATAATTATTTTGTGCTCAATGTTCATAATTTCCCTTTGATACTTAATAAGATATCCATGTTCTAAGTCTACATTTTTATCCATTTGCCTAAAATCTTTATATTATCTCTGATTTTTGTTCCCTTGCTATTTCAAATATATATAATACCCTACAACTGTTTGCCCATTTCTTCCTTATTTTCCATGTTTTATAATCACTGCTGGATCTATTTTGTCCAAAAATAATACTGCAAGCTCAGCTTTCTTTTTGTGTGTTTTCAAATACTATATCATCTCCCATCCATTATTTTAAAACTTTATGCTATATTTTAACTATTTCACTTATTAGAGAAAAGTCCTCTAACATGCATCTAATGAAATGTCCTTTAAAGTTAGATAGAAGAAACAACTTTTGGGACTCTCCTGTCCCCTCCTGGCGTGAGCCGGGAGCTCTGTCCCATCACTTTATTTCTAAATAAAAGCCTGTACCTTGCTCTCCTACCTTGCCTGTTTGCTAAGCTCATTCTTCGGCTTTGTGAACAAGAACCCCGGCATCATCTTTGGGGGCTTGTCTGGGATAACTTCGGAGAAGCCATAAGACTGCAAATGGTGATGGAAATAGAACCCAAGATGGAAATGCCCATCTTCCGAGGCCCTCTTGACAGACCACTGATGGAGACCTAGCTGCACCCTTTGTTGCGCCCCTTCTCAGCATGAAGCAGCCAGAGCGGTCGTCGCCCCCTTTCCCTAGCAGCAGCTAGGGTTTCCATCTGTAGAGGGGGGAATGAGACAGGGACCATGGGTGTAGTCAGAGTAGGGTGAGGGCCTCCCGGAAAAAGCAGGGTGGGATATTTACAGTCAGCAATATAACAGTGGGCAAAGAAGTCCCTTTTGAAACTCTGTGTTAAGCATTATGCAAAGTCAAGGTCACACTAATCCTCTAAGAACAAGATACCAGACTAAGAATATAGACATCTTCAGTAAGGTCAGTTAAAAGTCAAAAGGCCAGGAGCAACTTGGCCTAGAATGATCGAGTGGTTTTACAAATAGGGAAGGGTATCACAGCATAACCCGTGACTTTACTGTAAACAATCCTAGCAAGAACAACCCAGCCCACCTGGAGGGCAGGGCAGGTGGTACAAGTCTACACCCCTAAACCTTTTTTCATGTTCTCGAAAAATCCTAATTTGCCTATAAAACCCCCTAGACAACGCAGCACACCGGACTCTCCTGTCCCCTCCTGGCGTGAGCCGAGAGCTCTGTCCCATCACTTTATTTCTAAATAAAAGCCTGTACCTTGCTCTCAAAAAAAAAAAAAAAAAAAAGAAACAACTTTTCTTTATTCTAGGTTTTAAAGGTGTTAAAGTTAAAACAGTATTATTTACCTTTCCCTATGAAAAATGAAGTTAGCTTCCTCTTCCTATTCTGCATCTCCCTCTACCACTTCCTAATCCATATTACAAATACCGGGAGTTTTGGGTATAATCTTTTTGTTTTCATCATCTCTTCTTTCATTAATAACTTTAAACATCTACATTCCTTTTTGTAACCATACTTCCAACATTAAAAATAAAGAATATTTCAATTTTATCTTAATTTTATTTTATCAGATTTTTTATTAAGGTTATCATTGATATACACTCTTATGAAGGCTTCACAAGAAAAACAATGTGGTTATTACATTCACCCTTATTATCGAGTCACCCCCCCACCCCATTGCAGTCACTGTCCATCAGTGTAGTAAGATGCTACGGAGTCCCTATTTGTCTTCTCTGAGCTACACTGTCTTCCCTGTGATCTCATACACACCATGTGCACCAATCATGATACCCCACAACCTCCTTCTCCCTCCCTCCTCCCCCACCCTCCCCCACTCTTCCTATCAGTTTTTTAAAAAATAACATAACTTTGTTATTCATGAGCCTAATTTTTATACACTTCTTAGTTGGCTAGAGGATATGTGAATATCATTTTCCAAATCTATGTATTATCCAAATATCTTTGTTGACTCTCATCAAAATTATAGATACCGCTGTTGTCTGGTATTTAGTGTTGCAGAGACATAGATACCATCTTGATTTTTATTCCTTAGAATATAATCTCTCTTTCTCTTCCAGAGATTTGAAGAATGTTTTCTTGATATTTTTAATCCCCAATGTTTTAATTCCATATGTAGGTACTGATCTCTAAATTCATGCCTAGAATGATATGAACTTTTTCAATGATCATGTCTGGGTTATATTTTTTCTAATGCTAGAAAGTTGGGAGACTTTTTTTCATAATAGGTATAAAGGAAAGATCTGACAAACCCCAAATGGTTATCCTTTGCAAATGGTATTAGCAACTATGTAAACAGTTATGACATTATTGGTAACTGGGGAACCATGGTTAGGAACCTTGCTAGGCTAGGATTTTCATAGGTTACTGGTGGTGTTGGAAATTGGTACACTTGTAGAAGGCACTTTACATGTATATATCATGCTCTATAAAAAAATTAATGAATGTTGATTTAAGTAGCCTTCTTTTCAGATACTATCCAAATATAAATTCTGAACTATGAGAAAAATAGTACATATAAAATATGTTCACTGTCATATATTTATAGTAAGATATATTCGAAGTAACCCAAAAATTCAGTAATCATGTAATGTTTAAATAAATTGTAGTTCATCTAAGTGATATAACATGATTCACTTATTAAAAAATAATGGTTACAAATAGAATTATGTGGGAATAGGAATTTGCTTATGATATAACACTATGTGAAACATGCCAAATATAGAATTGATTGTAACATGATTATAATTATGTAAATGGTAAAAACAACCTATAATAGATAATAGGTAACTACATAAGATTACCTGTTGAAATGATATAACTGATTTTTAAATAAAATGCTCACAAACTTTCTGAAATGTTGGATTGTTCTATTTATAAATGAAAAATTATTGTAGGTTAAATATACATACAGACAATTTTGTAAATAGCTATAAAATATGACCAAGCTTATTTAAAATAATCTAATCCCTAAGGTTAAGTAAAATGCAGATATTTCTAACTTCAATAAAAAAAAAGACATGAAATATTTCAGTTTTCAGACTATGAAGAACCAGTTTTTGTTTCAAAAAGGTAGATCCTAGAAATAATCTAAAAATCAGTTACATTATTCCTGGACATTTGCTTGCACTGATACACAAGCTCATTTTTAGCACCACATGCTCTCCCCAGCCCACCCCACTCAAATCATTTTCTTAGAGTTTGGAGAACCAGCATCATTGACTATTTTACTTTTTAGGCCTGTTTTTAAATCACAAAAATATTTTATATGTTGCTTTCACAAAACCTTAATGATCAACCCCTTAGGTTTCCAAAAGAAAGAAAGACCCAGAAACAGCATTATAAACACAATCAAATAAAAACAAAGCATCAGTGAAGAAGTAGGCTTGACACCTAAAAACAAGTAAATGGTGACAAATTGGTTATCTAAATATTACAGCTGATCTTAGCCATGCAGAAGAAAAAGAGTACTTTGATTGGCTGGCAATTTCTACAAATGCTAACTTTTTCATATGAAGGCCACAGAGCATGGAAAATATGATAGGAAACAAGTGAAGCACTAACTGGTGCTATAAGATGTTTTCAGTGCGAGAGAAATGCAAAAGGATACTAATAAACACAGGGATGGTTCATTCCTAAAGAATACTGTAGGAGGCAGCCTTTGATTTAGCTGTTAGTTTTCAGTACAGCAGCCATGTTTCTAGGTTCAGAAATCAGATTCCTTGAATTCTGTATTCAGCATTAATCAGAAAAGGCAAATTATAAGTAAAAGGGCTGACATAGAAATTTGTTTTGAGATAATTAAATTCTATGTAGTGTCTTCACACCTGTACATGCATCCCAAATATTAACTGCCTGCTGGGCGCCGGGGCTGCTCTGAGATGCACAGACTCATTCTCAACAGATGAAATTTTTAACTTGGTGTGATTACTCCTCAAAATGATGATTATGAGTTATTAAAAAAACTCTTACAAATAGCATATAACATTTTCCATTTAAAAATGAAATGGGGATATTTATGACACTACTTTTATCATTCATATATTTGTAAGTTCAGTCCTCAAGAAGCATTTATTGTCTTCATATGAACTTCAGAGGTTAGGTGAATTATTTCTAGAACAATAAGCCTGCATTATGGCCACATGGTCAAACAATATAGTTCTCTTTATGAGCTTTTCTATTAAATAGCCCAATACCCTTTTCACAAACTAACATTTTAGTCAACACTTAATAAAATAACATTCAATAGAATTTCAGGATACTATAGTTTAAAGAGAAACACAAAGAAAAGGTGTTAGAAATATTACTGTTTTCCCCTCTTTCACAAGTTTTTAACCACCACAGATTCTGGCCATAACCTTACTTCTTCCTTTTGACCTCAAAGATGAAAGCCTTTATATCTTTTTTATACTACTGATTCGGTATAAAAATCCCTGGGCTTCTACTTCTTTGACAGCGTAGGTATATTAACTATTCTTACTCCTTTCTAGTA
The DNA here is from genome assembly GCA_029783875.1 of Phataginus tricuspis. Taxonomy (NCBI): domain Eukaryota; kingdom Metazoa; phylum Chordata; class Mammalia; order Pholidota; family Manidae; genus Phataginus; species Phataginus tricuspis. The sequence continues at coordinate 28,367,164 of JAQQAC010009165.1, read as the reverse complement.
AGAGAAACCGGATAATCACAGTCACCCCTTAGAAAAAGTTTCCCTCTGTGGTTGGCTGCATGGTCCCTGCAATGATATCCATGACCTAATCCCTAGGGCCTGTGAATGTGGAGACTTCTAGAAGCTGAGAGTAGCCCTTGGCTATCCTACAAACACAAGGACCTAAATGCTACCAACAACCTGCATGAGCTTGAAAGTGAATTCTTCCCCAGAGAATCTTCTGATAGAACCCAGTGGGTGCACAGCTTGATTTCAGCCTTCTGAAACATGGAGCAGAGAAACTAAGCTGGCTCAGTCAACCCAGACTTCTGATCCACAGAAATGTGAAATAATAAACTTTAGTTTTAAGCTGCTAAATTTGTGGCGACTTATTACATCAGCATAGAAACTCACAGAAAACTCATACGCCCCTCCCAACATGACTGTCACTTTGAAGAATATTTTTCACGTGGCTTCTAGAAACCAGGGAGCTCTACGGATCTTTAGAGGTTATTATTCTTGACCTTTGCACAGTATGTATTTGTTAACACTATCATTTGATTAAATCAACTGACCTAAGTAAAAGTAAACAAACAAAAATATCTCTAAGGTTTAATAAAGCTTATTTTGTGGATTTCCGGGAGTCATGGTTCTTTCATTGGCTTTGAATCATGCCCATGTGAATCAGTTCTTTTACTCTTCCACAGTTAAGGGTGTTCTAGAAGCATAGCAAGGAGAAGAAAGGTAATGCAGCTTCTCTTCTTCAGCTATAACTAACTACCTGCCAGCCTCTAACTCTTCCTTCCTCTTACCCACAAAGGAATGGATCCTTCCCTATTGATTGAAGGTTCCACCAATCCCATCTAGACTCTAGCCAAGCTGGCTTCTAGGGTAGGGAAAATACAGGAACCGTGGTTTTAGGGTTCACCATCATGTCAGCTTGGCTAGTGGTCTCTGTTCTGTCCCTGCACCCTGATTCAAAGTAACTAGGACTGAGCCTCAATCACAGCGCCAAAAGAAGGTCCATTTCTCACTTTCATTGGCTGGGCTTCTAGCCTCATTTCTCATCTAACTAGCATCTCGTTATTTTAGAGACTAGAGCACAACATTCTGTTGAGTTCTTTTTTTCATATTAATTCTGAGGGAGTATGTTCTGCCGCTGAGCTTCCATTTCCACAGCTGAGTCCTCACTGCCAGGGGAGTCCCTTAATGCCGATTGTTCACTTACCTAGATCTCCACCTATTATTTCTTACCATGACTCCACAGCGTGTAGCATTTTCGACCTCCAGAGCCTTTCTATTACTCATTCTTCGTACCACCTTAATGACGACCACATACACATACCTCCACGCCTGCCCTCTGCCGCCTGTCTTCAAGCTCGCCACAGCAGATCTACTAACCTGCCTGGACCTCCTCTCAGCGGTCTGCTGTAGGACTTCTCTCAACTGCTTACTCTATCATCCTAGAATGCCCTTGTTTTAGAATCCAAGGCACACTGGTTCTGATTACATAATCATAGAAACTCTGTTTAAAAAGTTCTGTTTTAAATTCTTTGTCACAGAACAATTACAGTCATGGAGGAACAACTCTGTATCAATAGCATGAATCACTAATTTTTGTTTGTATGCTTGGTTTTCCCAGGAAGAAGGTATTACATCTCATATTTTTATACACTCATCATTTTAAGTCATAGTCCTTATGAGTCAGTTAAAAAGTTTATGCAAAAAGGTATATCTTCTCTGAAAAAATTTTTTTTGAAACTTAAAGCTTTTTTCTTCAAATTTATAGCTTTTGTAGGAAGAAATTTAAAGCCAATAATTCTGAGTCTTTTCCTTTAACAGCATTATTAGCATATATCTGAAGCAATATGCATCTAATAAAACAAATTTCTGAAAACTTTTTACCTAGAATACCCTTAAACAAAAATGCTAACAGGTTCAAAAAAGAAAATTTTTAATTATTTCACTACATCACAATATTTTAGGATGATTTCCATACTGAGATTAGTTTTCACAGTTTCAACATTTAATCATTTTTAGTTATTTAAAATATTTCATATCCCCCAAAGATTATTATGGATAAAAAGAGAACTTAAAAGTAACTTAACCAGAAATACTATTGTTTAGTTTTAAAACATGTTAATTACTGTTTTCTTAAAAGTGGCATTACAGGTGGATTATATAAGGTATTAAATGAAAATAATAAGACCATAAATGAAAATACTTGCATACATTGGCTTTAAACTGGAAACAGGGGCTAAGACACTGGAACCAGCTTTAAACCTTCTTTATTAGTATAGAGTATAACTACGCTTAATTCTGCCACTGGGTTTGAAACCTTAATTGCTGCCACAAGCAAAACAAAACAAAACGTTACTATATATGTTAGCACATATAAACATACAGAAAAAGGGAAACCTGCAAAGGATGCTTTTATCTCTGTAATGCTTGGATGGAAAGATAATCTAAAAAAATGCCTTATCAAAGATCCTAAAAATACCTATAAAAAAAAGTGAGAAATCCAGCAAATAATTGGTATTCTGTTAGAACAGAGAAACAAAAGTAAGTAAAATCATGCTATTTTAAAGATTAGCTTTAAAATTAAAAAAAATAAATGTTATGGGATAGTGGTTGAGACACATCTGGTCAAACGTCATCCACCATTTATTTCTTATACTTCAACCACAGTGTTCTGTAGTGGTCACTGATGCTCCCTGAAATGAAACCTGCAGTATATTTAGTCATCAGAGAAAGCTGGTTAACTACAATTTCAACATAAAAACTAATGTTATTGTTTTTTAAAAAACAAATACACCAAATCTTCTATTACAAAGGAGCAACGGGCTCTAGAGTATTGTCATTATTCCTCAAAATGCCTGGACTTCCTCTTCCGGAGCTATACGCCTTTAGACACTATACCACATTCTTTTGGATAGTCTCAAGGTCTTCATCCTTATACCATAAATTTGCTTTTTGGAAGCAGGCAAAATTCATACTGTTTTTTAAATAGTGGATAATCAGGAAAAATAAAAGATTCTGAATTTAAAAATTTTATAATGACAACTTTTTCAAATAAAATGTCTTTGAATTCAATTGCAAAACTTTGAAGTTTTTGAAGTGACAACATGATTGAGATGTTTTAGGTTTTTAGATCTTTTGACTTACACCTTACGAAGTCAATCTTTTGGGTTCATAATTTTCATTGTCATTAGTGAATTTTTTTATCCAACAAATATTTGTGCTTGCTATGTTTCTGATACTACACCAAGCAGACCATATCCTTGTTCTCAGGATCTTATAATCTCAGAGGGGAAAACAGATAATTGCATACATATTTATTTACCATTGTGATAAATACTAGAAGAAGAAAGAGGAAGATATAATTTGGTGGGTTAAAGAACATTTCCCAAAAGTAACACTTAGGCTGAAAGCTGAAGAAAGAGTTAGTGATAAAGGGGCAAAAAAGAATTAAAAACTGAGGCATCAGAATTAATGTATTATGAACTAAAAGAATATAACAGTAAGGACCCTAGGGTGGGCAGGAAAGTGATAGAGTAGGAGAAATATTAGGGAAGGTCAGTGTGGCCCAATCACAGTGATTCCAATGTGTGGCATGAGATCACTTTGACTTTATCATAGGATCAGCATGAAGTCATCAAAGGTTTTGAGAAAGAAGCACATGATCATTAGAACGACTGTCTTAAACAGATGACTCTGATAGCTCCCTTGAGAAAACGAAATTACTTCCGAAGTGGCACGGTGATAGTTGAGCTGCTTGGGCAACAGTGAAGAAATGTGGATGGATTCAAAATACGTTTCAAAGTTTAAGGATTGACGTAGGCCATGAAAAACATGGTAAGGAAGGCCATGTCATGGGTGACTCCCAGATTTCTGGCAGAAACATTACAGTGATGTCATGAGATAGGTAACTGGCTGTTCATCAAGTTTGGAGGAAGGAGAGCAAAGGGGCAGGGGAGAAGCAAAGGTTCAATTTAGAGTGTGTGGAACATTCAGCCAGGACATTTACTAACAATTCTGTTCTTACAGAGTATTTCCAGAAAGGAAATTACACATTCTTCCTAACTTGTTTAACAATTTTATTGACTTTGTATTTTAAAAAACAGTTGACCATTGCCTTAGGTATGTTATTATAGCAATATATACCTTTATCAGCAAACAATGAATAGTAATTTATGGTTTCTGTAACTTCTGCATAAATTCAATTGTAGTACCAACCAAATTATGTTGAGATTTTTTCTGTTCAGTCTGAAAATACTTAGCTTTAAAGGGCCAGGCTTATTTTCCACCTTTGAATATACAGTGCTTAGCAGTGCCTGGTCAGTAAAAATTGGCTGAACTGAATCCATTCTACTATGATGACATGTTTTGTTTCTGGCTAAAATAAATGTTATGTTATTTATAGAATTAATAAGTATCTTAAATCTTAAGTAGCCCATGCTATTTTATGTCAAGTAGGCATACCAAGCTCCCGGAAAATAAATTTAACAGAAGTCAATGTAGCTGATATTTGCTTTGCTATTTTCCACATAGGCTTGGGTAGTGTTAAAGGATGTGAAAGTGGAAATAATTATACAATCTTGATGTTAGCATTCACTGTAGGTGATGAACATGAATCAATGGTGCTATTACACAGGAAATGTCAACTTATTTTTAGTATCATTTCATCTGAATAGTAATTTGACTACTATAAGATGACCACATAATTCATTTTCAAGATCAAGTTTTAATATATGGTTGCCAATCACATATAGCCATTAAGTTAACTTCATTTTAGATATCATTTTGAAAATGGAGCCATAAAATAATAATTTATTTTATTGAAAAATCACTATCGGTGATATTATTCAACCAGATAAGACTTGATGTTTTGTCTATCAAAATAAAACTTAAGTCAAAAAGTATTAGTAGATACAAAGAGGGTCTTTACTTAATAATAAGAGGAACAATTTATAAGCAAGTTATAACAATCCTTAATGCACTAACAGTATAAATTTAAAATATGTATAGCAAAACTGACAAAATTACGAACAGAAATCAACAAATCCACAAGCACAGTGTGAGATTAAGAGATTTATCAGACACTGACATATTAAACAGACTGAAAATCAGATTTGACAACTAACAAGCTTGATTTAATGGACTCTTACATGACCCACCACGTAGAAATAGAAAATATTCTTTTCAAGCACTCTCATATTCATAAAAAACTGATCACAACTAAAATTTTTTAATTTAATAATTTTTATTCCACAAAAAGGTATAAAAAAAGCCAACAATATATATGATATAAATTATATTCTTTGAAAACATAATGAATAAAATTAGTAATTAATAAAACATTTCAAAATGCTATAGTTTTAGAAACTAAAACATGTATTTCTAAGTATATAAAATCACAATAGGAAACTAACTGCAAAATCCCTATGTATAAAAACTTGTAAGATATAGCTAAAGTAGTATTTAGAGAAAGTGCATAGCTTAAATGCATATATAAAGTGATGGGAAAGGCTAAATATATTAGATGTTTTGGATTTATTCTACACAGTAATAAATATAGGGAGCTTATCATTTGTGCTCCATTTAAAATTTACAAACATATTTATTACATATCTATCTACCCTGGACTTGGCACTTGCCAGATACAGCTGAATTAAGTGGAATGTAAGATTGTATTGTAAAGTTTATTGTTGAAGAAAAAAAGAGAGAAGTGATTATTTAACATTGTAGTGTAATATATAAAATCAAGTATAAGAGAGAGTGGTAGAAACATAGCTATGAGGTAAAACCAGCTGTACTGTGTTACTGTGTGTTTTCTAATCCTTGAAATTGCATTGAAGTGGAGAGTACAGAGAAATATCACAGAAGGAAGCAAACAGCATTCAAATTGGGAGAGAAGTTATCATAAACTGTAGTGCATTTCATTGCATCAGTAAAAATGTTACATACTCTTTGTATGTTTGTGAGAAGCTTGGGTATTATGCTTAAGTCAAGGCATTGTCACCTATCCTCCATGTACTAACTCCCTGACACAGCTCAGGTAAGGTGATCCCCAGTGGAGTTTCACCCCTCTCTGCAATACTTAGGAAACTAGCACGCCACCAAAGGCAAAGGTGATTAGAACACAGTTTGATAGGTGCTATAGGAACTCACATTAAGGTGAAAACAACAAAATACTGGGGTTAACCTCATAGAAAATATTCTTGGTTAAGCTGCATTTTGAAAAAAAATTAGTGTGATGTAAAGGAATAATAATAAAAAAAATTCAGACCAGAGTAAAAACATGGAAGAATGCACAAAGGAAGCAATGAATTACAAATGAAATACAGAAGACAAGAAACTATTTTCTCCCTGATTACTGGGGAAAAGAGTTGTATAGTGCAAAGTGGGAACTAGACACACAAACTGGTAAGAAAGGGATGTATTAACAAGGAGTCCATTCCTGAGAGTTTAGAGAAGTCTTCTTGGAAATGATTATTCTGGAGCTTAATATTGAAGTAAGTAAGAATTAACCAGGCAAAGAAATATAATTAAGTGACGTTGTCATATGGAATCAAGACTATGAGGTGTGAAGGAGGAATTAGGTTGCCAGGAAGTAGAGGTAGCAGTACAGACTACTCATTTAACAAAGAAAGACAGCACAGAAATCAAATGGTAGTTAAAAAGAACATTATAGTCAAGTGGGGTTTGGTTCAGATGGGGAAAGAATGTAAGAAGATGATAAATTAGGAGAGCAAAGAAATTAAATTCAGAGCACAATTAAGGAACAGAAGAAGGACATCACTTCTAAGACAGCAAGGAAAGGAGATTATCATTCCCTACTGGTAAACAAAGTAGAAATTAGTTGAAGTAAAAGTAGCATATCATGCAGTTCATTCCAGATGGCCTTTTCTGTCATAAAGGATATAAAGTTATTACCTATAACTGAGAGGAGATGAAATTGAGAGCATTTGGAAAGCAGATATTTGAAACGATTGCTATGAAGAGTAAACTATCAACTAATGAGTGAAGAGTAGTACTCCCAGGAGTATACAGGGCCAAATTCATGTTGGGAATGTATACCTGAAAGGACAAAGTCTATTTGATTAAAGTAATATATCTTAATAAAAGGGAAGAAATGATGATACAATCAAAAACAAATCTGAGAGATTAATAGGGAACTCTATAAAATAGTATGCATTAATTTTGCATTAAAACTATCACCTTCAAACTACAACCTCCTTGGTTTAAAATTCTGATAATTGATTAATCATTGATATACACAGCCTACATCATAATTTTCTGACTTTGAACTTTTTTTCCTAAGGAAAAGTCTATTGCAGATAAAGTAACCTTCACAGAATCACTAAAAAAAAATAAAGAAGTGCACCTAATGGTGGAGATAAAGTGGAATATCAGATGTTAAATACTAAAAAACAAAAATCAGAAAAAAATCAAATGAAAAGGAAAAGAGGAACTGAGATTAGATGGGACAAGCAGAAAATAGTAGACAACTGAAAACTACAATTATTACACTAAATATAAGCAGCTGAACACTGAAATAAAAAGGCATATGTTTCAGATAATAAAACAAGACAAAGCACATACTGCTCCAAGAAACATACTTTATATATAAAGACATATATAAAGTAAGTTAAAAGTAAAGGCATAAAAAAGGATATATCTGTAAATGTTATGATAAAAAAAGCTTTAGTACCTATATACATATCAGATAAATTAGACTTCAGGACAAGGAAGATATAGAGGGATAGTTTTATAAAAACAAAAGGATCAATGAATCAAAAAGACAAAACAATCCTAAATGTGTATGAACTTAATTAATGAGCTTCAAGTGCATGAAACAAAGATGATCAGAACTGAAAAGTGAAATTGACAAGGTCACAATTACAGGTATAGATTTTAACACTTCTCTTCCAATAATCAATAGACTGAGTACACAGAAAATCAGTGTACTCACTGGTTTTACACATGGCTGTAAAAGACTAGAATAAGTTTATGAATTTAATAGGTCTAACTGAATTCATAGAACACTACACTCACAATAGCAGAGTACACATTCCTTTAAAATGTGAACTCTTGGAGCACTCACCAAAACAGACCATATGCTGGGCCATAAAACAACTCTCAATAAATTTAAAAAGATAACATACACCTTATGTTATCTGACCACAGTGAAATTAAATTAGTAATTAAAAACAAAAATATATTTTAAAATCTTCATATAGTTGGAAACTGAACAATATTCTAGGTAACATATGGGTTAAAAGAAATTGTATGAGAAATTAGAAAATATTTTATCCTGAATGATAATGAAAATACAATATATAAAAATTTACAGAATGTAGCTAAAGCAGTGCCATTAAATTTTATGTATAAAAAGAAGATTTAAAATCAGTGGCCAAAATTTCTGTTAAAAATCTAGGAAAAGAAGAGCAAATTGATACCAAATTAATACTGTTAATACCAGAGGAAAGGAAAGATAAAGATAAAAGCAGAAATCAATAAAGTAGAAATAGAAAAAAGAGAAAATTAACAGAACTAAAAAGTGAATATTCAATAAAAGTGCAAACCAGACTCAAGGAAAGAGAGATGATATAAATCATTTTTATCACTGGACAGCAATAGTTATCCTGACATGAAAAGTGAATATTATGAATAACTCTATACCAATAAAAGAAATGGACAAATAGCTTGAGAGAAAACACAATAACCATTAAAAGAGATAAAAAATATAAATATCTCTATATTTAATAAATAAATTGAATTCTTACTCCCACCATCAGAATTCAAGTCTTGAATAAAAATTAGCAACTCATTTTATAAGAACAGTATTATTTTGACACTAAAATCAAAGAAAATACCAGAAAAGAAAAGACAGGCTAATATCTCTCATAAATGTATACAAAAATATCTAACAGAGTATCAGGAAAATCAGGACAAAACAACATATAAAAAGGATAATACATCATGGCCAAGCGAGACTCCCCTCCGACCCCCAGAAATTCAAGGTTGGTGTAAATAATCAAAAATAAATATTAACAGAATACAGGTGCAAAACAATATATTGATTCAATAGGTACAGAAAAAGCATTTGCATTAGATAAACTTCTAGGCCTACCCATGATCAAAAAAACTATCAGCAAAATAAAAAAGGAATTTCTTTAATATGATAAATTTCTATCTATGAAAACCCTATTTTTAATAGTTTTTAGTTAATTAATAGTCATATTTAATGATGAAAGCCTGAATACTTTCCTCTTAAGGTCAGAAACAAAGGGAATATATCCATTGTCATCATTTCTTTTTGGTATTTTACTGGAAATCATAGCCAGTGCAAAAAGGCAAGAAAAATAAAGCCATAGAAATCAGAAAGGAAAAGGAAAAATGTCTTTATTCACAAATAACATGGTCATGTTCATAGGAGTCCTCAAAAAGTGCGTGAAATTACTAAGTGAATGTAGCATGATTAAGTGATACAAGGTCAATACATAAAAATTGATTTAATATACAATGAGTAATTGTAATAAAATTCAAATAATACTATTACCACATCAAAAAACAGAACACTTAGGAGAAACTTAGCAAAATGTATTTAAGACCTGTAAGCAAAAACAAAATATTGCTAAGAGAAACTGAAGATGACTTGTAATAGAGGGATATAATATATTCATGGAACATAAGTCTAAGCATGATCAAGATGTCAATTTACCCCAAACTGAGCTACAGATGCAACATAATCCCACATAAACCACAGTACATTTTTTTAAATGTAGAAATTGATGGGAGGGGAAAGGATTGAAGATGGTGGAGTGAGAAGTGAGACAGAGTTCTCCTCCTAAAACTGCATATAATACGAAAATATAACTAATACAACTAATACTGTTAGAGCAATAGGAAAGAAGGCTGTGCCAGACTGCATACACCTGGAGAAAAGAATCGACCTGACAGAACAGGGTAACATACCAAAGCTGTGGCCCAGGGGACCAAAGCCCTTCCCCAACCCAGTTCACCAGAGGGAGGAAGAGAAACAGAGTGGGGAGGGAGTGGAGGCCTGGGACTGCTGAACACCTAGCTCTGAAGATCTGCTCTGGGAGCACAAACCTACACTGCATGGTGCTCTGGTGATTAGGACAGTTGGAAAGCTAAAACAGGCAGAATACCTGGAAAGACAAGATTCCAGCTGCTGTGAAAACAGGGATCCATATACAGTTGCTTGGCCCACTGGTTCTAGCAATGGAGACAGGCACAGCAGCGGGGAAGCAGGAGCCAGCTCTTTCCTCCCCCCAGGCACCAACACCGCTTCCCTGCGACCCCCAATATTGCTCCAGGGGCTGAGCAGCTCCAGAGAGAAGAGCTTCTGGGTGTAAGAGGGCAGCACATACAAATATGAAACATCAAAGGAAACTGGTTCAAAGCAAAATTACGAATACAACACCAGAGAAAGGTGAAAATGAAATCATCCTCATGAATATTCCTGAAAGAGAGTTCAAAATAAAAATCATTAACGTGCTCATGGAGGTACATAAAAAAGCTCAAGAACTCAGGAATGAATTCTGGTTGGAGATCAAATCATTACAGAACATAGTATCAGATATGAAACATACAATGGAAGGATATAAAAGCAGATTAGATAGGGTGGAGGAGATGATAAATGAAATAGAAATTAGAGAAGAGGAATACAAAGAAGCTGAGGCACAAAAATAAAAAAGGATCTCTAAGAATGAAACAATATTGAGAGAATTGTGTGACCAATCCAAATGGAAGAATATTCACCTGCTAGGGGTACCAGAAGAAGAAGAGAGAGAAAAAGAGGTAGGAAGTGTCTTTGAGGAGGTAATTGCTGAAAACGTCCCCAGTCTGGGGGAGGATATAGTCTCTCAGGCCATGGAGATGCACATATCTTCTGACACAAGGGACTCAAGAAAGACAACACCAAGACATACAGTAATCAAAATGGCAAAGATCAAGGATAAGGACAAACTATTAAAAGCAGCCTGAGAGAGAAATAAGATCACATACAAAAGAAAGCCCATCAGGCTATCATCAGACTTCTCAAGAGAAACCTTACAGGCCAGAAGGGAATGGCATGATGTATTTAATGCAATGAAGCAGAAGGGCCTTGAACCAAGAATACTTTATCCAGTAAGATTATCATTTAAATTTGAAGGAGGGATTAAACAATTTACAGATAAGCAAAAGCTGAGAGAATTTACCTCTCACAAACCATCTCTACAGTGTATTTTGGAGGGACTGCTATAGATGGAAGTGTTCCTAAGGTTTAATTGCTGTCACCAGAGGGAATAAAACCACAGTAAAGAAAGTAAAACAGTTAATTACTAAGCAAATGCAAAATTAAATCAACTATTTCCAAAGTCAATCAAGGGACAAAGAGTACAGAATATGAAACCTAATATATAAAGAATGGAAGAGGGAGAAAAAGGAGGAGAAAAAAAGAAGCTTTAGATTGTGTGTGTAATAGCATACTAAGTGAGTTAAATTGGACTCTTAGATAGTAAGGAAGTTAACCTTGAACCTTTGGTAACCACGAATCTGAAGCCTGCAATGCCAATAAATACATACCTATCCATAATCACCCTAAATGTAAATGGACTGAATGGACCAGTCAGAAGACACAGAGTCACTGAATGGATTAAGAAACAAGGCCCATCTATAGACTGCCTGCAAGAGACTCACATTAAACCCAAAGACATACACAGACTGAAAGTGAAGGGATGGAAAAAGATATTTCATGCAATTAATAGGGAAAAAAGCAGGAGTTGCAGCACTTGTATCAGACAAAATAGTCTTCAAAACAAAGAAAGTCACAAGAGACAAAGAAGGACAATACATAATGATAAAGGGGTCAATCCAACAAGAAGATATAACCATTATAAATATCTATGCACCCAACACAGGAGCACCTACATATGTGAAACAAATACTAACAGAATTAAAAGGGGAAATGGAATGAAAGGCATTCATTCTACAAGACTTCAACACTTCACTCACTCCAAAGGACAGATCAACCAGGCAGAAAATAAGTAAGGAGACAGAGGCACTGAACAACACATAAGAACAGATGGAACTAACAGACATCTACAGAACTCTATACCCAAAAGCAGCAGAATACACATTCTTCTCAAGTGCACATGGAACATTTTCAAGAATACATCATATCCTAGGCCACAAAAACAGCCTCAGTAAATTCAAAAAGACTGAAATTGTACCAACCAGTTTCTCAGACCACAAAGGTATGAAACTAGAAATAACTTAGGCAAAGAAATTGAAAAATCCTAGAAACCCATGAAGGCTTCACAAAATTCTCCTAAATAACCAATGGATCAATGACCAAATAAAAACAGAGATCAAGCAATATATGGATACAAATGACAACAATAATTGAACACTGCAAAGTCTGTGGGATGCAGCAAAAGCTGTGCTAAGAGGAAAGCATATTGCAATACAAGCCTACCTCAGGAAAGAAGAACAATCCCAAATAAACAGTCTAAACTCACAATTTACCACAACAAAATTCAACTGGTAATCAAAAAACTATCTAGGAACAAAAAATCCTGGACCAGATGACTTCTCCGCTGAATTTTATCAAACATTTATTGAAGACCTAATACCCATCCTCCTTAACGTTTTACAAAAAGTAGAAGAAAACGGAATACTTCCAAACTCATTCTATGAGGCCAGCATCACTCTAATACCAAAACCATAAAAAAGGAAAATTACTGACCGAAAGCCCTGATGAATATAGATGCAAAAATACTCAACAAAGTATTAGCAAACCGAATTCAAAAATGTATCAAAAAGATGATCAACCATGATCAAGTAGGATTTATTCCAGGGATGCAAGGATGGTACAACATTCAAAAATCCATCAACATCATCGAGCACATTAACAAAAAGAAGGACAAAAACCACACGATCATCTCCATAAATGCCGAAAAAGCATTTGACAAAATTCAACATCCATTCATGATAAAAACTCTCAACAAAATGGGTATAGAGGGCAAGTACCTCAACATAATAAAGGCCATATATGACAAACCCACAGCCAACATCATACATAACAGCGAGAAGCTGAAAGCCTTTCTTTTAAGATCGGGAACAAGACAAGGATGCCCACTCTCTCCACTTTTATTCAACATAGTTCTGGAGGTCCTCGCCAGGGTCATTAGACAAAAGAAAGAAATAAAGGGCATCCAGACTGGTAAGCAAGAATTTAAACTGTCACTGTTTGCAGATGACGTGATATATTGTACATAAAAAACTGTAAAGAATCCACTCCAAAACTACTAGATCTAATATCTGAATTCAGCAATGTTGCAGGATACAAAATTAATACACAGAAATCTGTGGCATTCCTATACACTAATGATGAATTAGCAGATGGCCAACAGACACATGAAAAGGTGCTCCACATCACTAATCACCAGGGAAATGCAAATTAAAACCACAATGAGGTATCACCTCACACCAGTAAGGATGGCCACCATCCAAAAGACTAAGAACAACAAATGATGGCGATGATGCAGAGAAAGGGGAACCCTCCTACACTGCTGGTGGGAATGTAAGCTAGCTCAACCATGGTGGAGAGCAATATGGAGGTTCCTCAAAAAACTAAAAATAGAAATACCATTTGACCTGGGAATCCCACTCCTAGGAATTTACCCAAAGAATACAACTTCTCAGATTCAAAAAGACATATGCACCCCTATGTTTATTGCAGCACTTTTTACAATAGCCAAGATATGGAAGCAACCTAAGTGTCCGTCAGTAGATGAATGGATAAAGAAGAGGTGGTACATATACACAATGGAATACTATTCAGCCATAAGAAGGAAACAAATCCTGCCATTTACAACAACATGGATGGAGCTGGAGGATATTATGCTCAGTGAAATAAGCCAGGCGGAGAAAGACAAGTGCCAAATGATTTCCCTCATTTGTGGAGTATAACAACGAAGCAAAACTGAAGGAACAAAACAGTAGCAGACTCAGAGACTCCAAGAAGGAACTAGTGGTTACCAAAGGGGAGGGGTTTCGGAGGGTGGGTGGGGAGCAGGCAGAAGGAGATTGAGGGGTATTATGTTTAGTACACATGGTGTGAAGGGTCACGAGGAAGACGGTGTAGCACAGAGAGGGCAAATAGTGAATGTGTGGCATCTTACCACACTGAACAACTGTGACTGCAATGGTGTGTGGGTGGGGACTTGATAATATGGTTAAATGTAGTAACTGCATTTTTTTTTCACATGAAACCTTCATTAGAATGTATATCAATAATACCTTAATAAAAAAAAATCAATGGGCTAACTCTAAAATTCATATGGAAATATAAAGAACTTAGAATAGCTAAAGAAATCTTTAAAAAAATGTAAGGCTCACACTTAAAAGTTATTTCAGGACTTTCTCTATAGCTGCACTAATCTCGATGTTATGGCAATAGCTTAAAAACAGGTACTTAGATCAATGGAACAAAATTAAGCCCAGAAATAGGCTCATACTTGAATGTCATTTGATTCTAAACAAAGGTGTTGGGGCAACTCAATAGGGAAAGGATAGTCTTCAACACATTTTGAGTAATTAATCTTAAACTCTCTTTCCTCAGTATCCTCATTAGAAAAATGGGATTATCTACCTCAGGTTGGTTGCTATGACAATTAAATGAGTTAACACACGAAAAGTACTTGGGCCAGCACATACTGAATGTTCAGCTACTTAATAACTTCATGTCTTTAAGCAAAAAGTAACTGGGAAAACTAGAGAAATTGTTTAGAAAAATAGTCTAAGATGAAGTTTTTACCTGAAAAAAATTAAGGTAAATACAAGGTTTTGTTTCCTTATTAAATTTAGAAAATTTTCTTAATTTTTAAAACTTTACCTATGTGCCTGCTTCTAACACAGGATGGGAAAAGTTACTTTATTTTCACAAACTGTGGTATTATTGTAGTACTTGACATCTATTCTAAGAAAAATGAGATCCATTTTTTGAAAGAAATTTTGAAATATTTAAAAATTTAATTGGTTAACTTTCTCTAAGAAATGATAGGTCTTGACTAATATCCTTAACATGTCCTGATATTACTGAGCTTTTTTTCTAACTTTATTAATAAATAAATCAAAATTATATTATGGAATGTCTGTGATCAATACCCTAAAAGTTAATTTACCTAAAAATATTCTTAACTATCAGTGTATTTCTCTTTTCACTGGGGGGTTGGTTAGTTGGATAGAAGACAATGCTGATGAGACCCAAGAGCCAATCCTCTCTTCTGCAACTAGGTCACAAATGACATGATTAACTCTAGATAGATAAGTCTTGAGATGTCAGTGACCACCATGAGAATCAGAAAGTAGTCTATTTGGGGACTAAAATAAAACCATAATCACTAATTACATGACTCAAAGAGCATGACACTGGGTGTGAATCCTTTCAATATCCAGGGTTATGTGTGATAATTCTTTTCACAGTGATTATGGATACTAGGTATAGCTTCAATTATACACGCTCTATCCTGCAAATACTAGGCATTCAATTTTTGTCTTAAAGTCTATTTTGTTTGACATAGGTATATGTACCCCTGTTTTCTTTTGGTTTCCACTTGCATATTCTATCCTTAGCCTATGTGTATTCTTAAAGGTGAAGTGAGTCTCTTATAGGCAGTAAATAGTCTTGTTTTTTCACCCACCAGCCACTCTGTCCTTTTGACTGGAGAATTCAACCCATTCATATTTAGATAAATTACTGTATGTAAGGACATCTTGTTGCCATCTTATTATTTTATGGCTGTTGTATATTCCTTTATTCCTTTTCTATTATCTTACTGTGTCCTTCTGTGAATTGGTGATTTTCTGTGTGGTATGCTCTGATGCCTGATTTTAGCTTTTGATTATACTATAGTTTTGCTTTTGTGGTTACCAAATGACTTATATAATACATCTTATAGATATAAGAATCTATTTTATGCTGATATGTTTGATTGCATATAAAAACTTTTATTTTACCCTTTTACTCCACCCTTTATATTTTTAATGTCACAATTTGCCTCTTTTCATACTGTGTATTCATTAAGTAATTATAGTAGCTATAATTATTTTTGGTCCTCTATCCTTTAACCTATATTAGAGTCATATGGTTAACATATCATTATTTTTCTGAATTTGTCTATATATTCGCCTTTATCAGTGTGTGTATATTTTCATGTTACTAGTTAATGTCCTCTCATTTCAGCTTAAAGCACTCCTTTCAGCATTTATTGTAAGGCAGGTTTAGTGAGAATGGATTCCCTCAGTGTTTGTCTGGGAAAGTCTTTATGCTTCATTTCTGAGGGATAACTTTGCTGGATACACAGTTCTAGGTTGACAATTTTTTCTTTCAGTACTTTAACTATGACATTGCACTCTCTCTTGGCCTGTAAGGTTTCTGCTGAGACATCTGCTATAGCCTAATGAGGGCTCCTTTGGAGGTCATGAACTTCTGATTCTCTCTCTTTGTTTTTGACAGTTTTATTATAACATCTTGGAGAAGGTCATTTTGCATTGAAATAATAATCCATAAGCTTCATGAATTGGACGTTTAACTCTTTCTCCAAGATTGAGAATTTCACAGCCATTATTTCTTTAGTTAAGCCATCTGTCCCCTTCTCCCTCTCTTCTTCTTCTGGAACTCCAGTGAGACAGGCATTGTTTTTTTTAATAGTATCCTATAGCTTATGTAGGCTTTTTTCACTTTTTTTCTTTAGCCTAAATTATTTCAAAGTTCCTATCCTCTAGCTCACTGATTCTGTCTTCTATTTGGTCTACTATGACATTGACGCTCTGTGTTATATTTTTCATTTCATTCACTAAATTGTTCAGCAACAGAATTTCTGTTTTTTTAATTTATTTCTATCTCTGTTAAATTTGTCATTTTGATCATGTATTGTTTTCCTGATTTTGTTGAGTTATCTGTTTCTTGTAGCTCACTGAGCTTCCTTAAAACAGTATTTTGAATTCTTTATCAGGTAAGTTGTACATCTCCATGTGTTTGGGTTTGGTTACTGAAAGATTATTGTGCTCTTTTTGGTGATGTAATTTTTCCTTGATTTTTTTCACATTCCTTGGAGTTTTGCACTGCTGTTTTTACATGTGAAATAGCAGTCACCTTCTCTAATTTTATTAATTGTCTTCAGGGTAAAAACACTTTTATGTCAGCCTGCTATACATTCTGAAGCATTCTATGACCTTGTATAGACGCAACTGCTTCATACTTCTTGCTCCCTTTTGTAATGGAATTCTTAAGCTTGCATGTTTTTCTTGATACTACAATTTACCAGGCCAGCTGCAGATACACTCTCTTTTGTTTTCCTAATGGTGGCACTGCAGCTCAAATTTGTGGTTTCTTTCTTGTCCATAGACCCTGGCCTGCTTTCTGCACATGCTTTTGCCTGCTAGAGTTTGCTCTCACCACAGAGCTGGGAGATGCACAAGGAACCAGTTGGCTGCCAAGGGGGAGAGGTGTGGTTTTGGCGTGCCGTATATTGCGGGTGAGTGTGGGTCAGTTGGGATGATCCATGGGTGAAGTTTTTCCCTTGGCTTAAGCTTCCTGATGTACTGCAGATAGTTAGCAGGAACCTCCTCCTTTATGCCTTCTGAGAATCTTATATGCTACTCTCCTGAACTGCTTCCCTCCCTAGTAATGGAGCTACCTTTTTAATGCTCTGGATGCTGTCACAGAGCAATGAGTCTCTTCAGCAGAGTTCCAAAGAGCTGGGAAAGCCAGGACTTTACTCACTGAATCTCCCTTTCCCCAGAGAAGAAACCACAGGCTATCCAGTTTAGCCCAAATTGTGCCACCTTTGGCGAGGGGTGATAACAATAAAGACAAGCTGCTCCTCTTACCCACTTCAATATGTCCAAACTCTTTTGTTTTATTTTGTTTTCCTCTAAAGGAGTGCTGGAACTTCTCTTCTGGAAAACAACTTCCACAAAGGCTATCTCATTGGATGGTGACTACCTAAGTCACTGTTCTGCAGGCACTCCCAGACCACAGCTGAGAGGGGCCAGAGTCAGTTCATAGTCTCCTGTACCTAAATCTGTCTGCCTATTTCCTGATGCACTGGTGGTTGAGGCTCCTCCCAGGTACTTTGGCATATAATACCAGGTCCCACAACTCCTACAAGGGCACTTTTGTTAATGGATGGATGCAAAATTGTTGTTGAAGTGGGGAGACAAAATGAAGGCTCTGTTATGCTGCCATGATGCTAAGAACACTCCTCCTGGCCATTCTATTTTATGTGATAATCCTATCCACACTAGACAGATGTAAGCAAGAAGTAAACTTTTATTTTATTAAGGCACTGAGGTTTTGGATTTTTTGTTACAAACACTTGCTGACTTACCTTGGTATACATAAATATATATATGTTTATAAAAATCATAACATATAAAACATTAAAATATATAGTATATACTATATATTTACATATTAAAATATATAAAATACATAATACAAAACAAAAACATTTTAAGGAATAATAATAGAAATAATTTGGTAATAATACTAATAATACTCATAGAAATAATTAGGCTTGTGAATGAAGTCTGAAAATATGACCGCATAGTTTAGTGTGATTCAGCTGATGAAGAACCAGTATACCTCTAACTCCCAGGCACAGTATATGAACTAAGATTCGAGGAATTCATCTATTATACCTGTTGAGTATGTATTAGGTGTGAAGTACTCTGGGATATATAACAATGAATAGGACACATTTTGTCCTTTCAGGGACACAGCATGGCAGCTTATACAAGGGTTAAAATAACTCTTATATAATGCAAAAAGCAATACATGCCAAATTAGGAGGGAAAACAGAGTTAATGCAAAATCTTTAATTCTGACCATAAAAGGTGATACCAAAGTGGCATGAAGAAAAGAATTGACTTGTAACAAGTCAGAGAGAGTATTTTACTTTTAATTTCTTTGTCAAGAACCTATGCTCCCAAAATCTAATGTCCTCTCCATTCTTGGTGAGCTTTCCTTCCTTTAGCCTTTCATAGTTTTAGAGGGAATGTTGTTTATGTATAAGCCTGGTTGATCTCATTAAAACAAGAAAAATGGATACTATTTATGGGGCCCCTACTGTGTATTAGATATTTACCTAGTGCTTTATGTGATCTCATTTAATTATTATAGTAGCCATGAATAACAATCAATATCTTTTTCACCTTACAAATAAGGAAGCTATGGCACAAAATATTAACCAGTTTGTCCAGGTAATATGTTACTACATAGCAAAATCACAATTTTAAATTCAGTTGATTTCAAAGCTTGTGTTCTTTATTGCTAAGCTACCCTGCATAATGATCCCTTTCAGACTGGTTACTCTATACCTCAACCCAATCAAGTCTTTAATCCATGTTATACAGTGTTATAGTAGTATAAAAGTTAAAATTTAGGTGAAATTTGAAAAAAAAAATATTTTTTCTCTATGTAAGAGCACCAACTTGAAAAAGAATGCTTTCTCAGTGTTGTGAACACTAACTTTGAAAACCTTTAGGCCTGTTTAAGCTTATGTTACATTTATAATAATAGGTCTTTGAGGTCTAAGGGATAAAATTCTTTCATATATGTCCAAAGATAAAACTGCAAGTCTTTGTTAAAAAGGCCCAGATTTTATTGTAATAAATGCCATTTCTATTTCTCTTCTCCATTAACTTTAGTAAAGTATTATTAATCCATGGTAACTATACCTGTTGGGCAAGCTACTGGGAAATAGAAAAATCAGTGGATTTATTGATCAACTATTTTTATAACAAATGACTCTCTGTATTTTCCTGCTAACACAATGCCAATTTTACGAACGAGATTTTAAATGTCACAGTACATCCTATAGAGTCTGAATATGTATTTTCTCAAAAATCATTCACAAGGAATTCTCCTGGAATTTACTGGAATAATGATTGGTAGCTTTCAGCCAGACTAACCATAACTTATAGTTGTGGGCTTTTAGAGTAAAGAGCAAATCTTGACCAAAAAAAGAAAGAGAGTCTATAAAGAAATACGTGTTCAGACAGTACTACATCTGGCATAGAGTTCTTAAAGAAAATGTTTTAACTATTGATCTAATGTATAATACTTCTGCCCAAACACTACGTCATGACACTTGCATGAATTAAAAGGTAATTAGTAAAAAAAACGGTCCTTCCCGTCTCTTCTTTCATTGGATTTACTAATGTGGGGCTGAAATGTTTTAAAATATATAATATTACAAAAGTGGCTTAGTATCATAAGAATTTATTTTTCTCTAAGAAAGACCAACCTAAATGCTTAAAAAGCAAGGCATATCATATTTTTTAAATTATCAAAGTAAATTTTTAATTGATGATCTAGTATCTCACTTAAAATCTTAAAATTTATAAATTTCCAAATTTTTCAAGATCATCTATCTCCTTTACATCTATAATAATTAAGCCCTAGTTCAGTCATTACCATACCTTAACTGTACCATTGAAATAAAATATCATTTAATCTTTCTGTTTTTCTCTCTCCATCAATCCCTCATTTTGCTCTGACAATGTCAGATTACACTGTTGAATATCCCTGCTCTGATGAGGTCACTGATACATTCAAATATCTTCCATGAGTCCCGTCTACCTAAATTAATTCTACATATCTTAACTTTATAATGAGGCCCTACATACTCTAAATCTGAGCTGGGGTTTCCAGGCTTTGTTTCTACTACCTTCCTACATGTAATTATATTACATCCTGTTACAGTTGTGTGTACTTACATGCATCTGTTCCACCAAGCTAAAACTGTAAGCATCTTGGAAAGAAGAACAATGTTTACCTCAATATTCTGCATATACAATGGGGTTTGATACTATCTTCTGAAAGAATAAATGGATGAGTGATACAAAAATTATTTCAATTAAAAAGTTCTTATTATGACAGTGATTTTACTAAACATTTATTGATTGCCTGTTAATATGGCATTATGATTTTTTAAAGTACTATAAGAAGTTGTAATCTCAAGGTCAGTTGGATTTTGGTATGTCTGTCCTCTCTTTTTTGGGCTTTCTTGCTAGATAGCAAATATTCTCTCAAGAGGTAACATATACTCTCTCCTTTTTTGTGTTACACTTCCTCATATTCTCCCTCTAACCCCCATCTTAAAGACACATATCCAGATTCATAGGATCAAAGAAATAAAAGGGAATCTCTGATGTATTTATTCCTGCTTATTAATTAAACTTCAGAGTAAATGAATTTTACCCTATATTGCTCTACTTGAACATTAATTAGTAGTACTACCTACATTTTATACTCCAAGTCCACTTTCTAATACTTAGAATGTGTAACCGTGCTTCTGATACTATTTTTATCTCTGATAATTGTCTAACATTAAATTTGTTTAAATTTTCATATGTTTGTGTTTTGACTCTGTCTAAATTGCAAATTCCTTGAAGAACACAATATTATGTTATAGTCTCTTATCTAATGAAACCTCACTCAGCTCCTTAGACTTAATAGCTAGGTATTCAATAAATAGTGTTATGAAAACATCATATTAAATTACCCCATTTTTTAACCAAAATAATTTTATTGACGAAAATATGAAAAGCAACAGTTTGAAGATTTTAAAAAGAGGGATGAAAAAAATCATGACACATTATTTAACCTTTATTTTGAATTTGCACAAATGGTCTAAAACTTTAAAATAAACCTTAGTTGATTTTAACTGAGCTGAATAGGACAATTTGATTCTCTATATAAATCTCACATGTTCAACAAATCTCTACTTGACTTAACCATGTAGATATAATTTCAGGATTTGGCTTCTTGTTTATATTCCATGGAATCATGGATGAGGACTTATTGAGCTAGTTCTGAGCTCCCCAAACACAGGCATATTTTACTGTAAGAGAAATACATACTAATAGGGGAAAAAAAGCTTATGTTTTATTATAATTAACTAGGAATCAATTTCTTCTTACTATTAAAACAGCTAATTAACTAGCCTCTAAGATTGTTCTCCTTCTGTAACTATCTCATTACAGTATGAAATATATTTGGTTTCAGGAATTAGAAAAACGACCTTTTATGTATCTGCTTCATAATAAATTTGATGATTCTATATTCAGAAGATATTTAACACATGCATAAGCACAGGTTTCCTAGTTAATGATATTTCAAGTGAAGTACCTTATGCATCCATTTTTGGAATTTTATTATATGCATAATTTTAAAACTTTTAGAAATACAAACGCTGGCTTTATATAGAATTTACCTATAAAATTCTACAAGTCTGGAATCAACACTTCCTCATTGGGAAGGCTTGAACAACAAATGATTCTCTACGGCAAATTTTCTACCAATACTCTATTTATTAAAAGTTTTTTTTTTTTTTTTTTACATACATGAATGTAACTGAATTTATTCCAGTTAAGCACTCGGCTTAAATTTTGTTCAAATTTTTTTGATGGTCACCTGTCATGTAAAGAATTTAGAAATTACATTTCAGTACTCAAAACAGTATAAAATAAGTTTTTCAGAAGTTAAAAATGTTTTTGGGGGAGAAAGACAAACACCATATGATTTCACTTATTTGTGGACTATAAAAACAAAGCAAACAGAAGGAACAAAATAGCAGTAGACACACAGACACTGAGAAGTGACTAGTGGTTACCAAGGGGGAGGGATTGGGGAGGTATCTGGGTTGGGGGGCGGTTGATCACAGGGACTGTTGAACTACAAATGTGATGTACATTTGAAACCAACATGAGATCATATATTAATGATACTTAAATTAAAAAAAAAGTTTACTTAATCAAATTTAGAAACAATTCAAATTTATGCTTATGTTTATGTCATTGTCCCTTTTGATGTCAGATGTATTCTTTTAAAACCTGCAACACTATTCTTTTAAAATGTTGACACCTATTAAGTATTCCTAAGGCAATTATACTTTGTTTTTATTGAAGTATCATTGATATATAATCTTACATTGGTTTCAAATGTACAACACAGTGGTTCAACAGTTACCCATATTATTAAATCCTCACCTCCTCTAGTGCATTTCTACTATCAACGTAGAAAGATGTTACAAAAATCATTAGTCAATGATTATCTCCATGTTGTACTACTGTCCCTCTGATGAACTTATATTGTGAAGCAGTTATACTTTTTATGCTAGCTATACATTTCAGAGAATTTCCAAGAAATTAGAGCAGGCTATTTAAAGAAAGTAATTAATTGAATATTAAAAGATATGAGTGTGCCAACTCAGATATTACTAACCACTTACTATAAATATTTGTGATTGCTCTTACATTCTTTTTCTAGTTATACTCATTTGGGATGAGGAAAAAAATGGGTACAAATTTATTTTGTTTTGTAGCATGAAGCTAATAACGTTAGCTGGGTAAATCCTTGAATGTGTGAAGATTTGTTAACTCTTGTATTGAGAGATATATAAGCAAACAAGAGTTTATATAGTATTTTTAGCACTAGTGTGTCATTCAGAGGACTCAATTGATTTCACATAGTATATATTTAGAATAAATATCTATATTCATGGAGCAAATAAACCACATTTTTAATTATAGTCTGAAACTCTACGAAGAAACCAGAGATTTACATAGTCAAAACGAAGTAAAACAAGATTTACAGAAAATAATGTAAAGGTGTGCATGTGGGAAAGGAGGTAATAGAACAAAATAGTTTGGGATAATTTTTCAGTTAATTTATGACTCAAATGGTGATAGACTTTTAGTAATTATAAAGAGCATGAAAATGCCAAGTATGTCCAGAATTTATAAATTTTTCTTCATCTATTTTTCACAGTAATGTATAAAACACAGCATGCAATATTATCTCTTCACTTGAAAAGGCAACATTAAAAATAGGTCACAGCTTCTGATGGAGGATACAAACTGCCAGGAGGAAGAAAGTGAGCTCAGTAGGAGTTTAAGAAATAATGACAATAATGAGGCTGCATTACTGCTGAAAAATCAGACAAGAAGGTTGCAAATCTCACTAAAGCCCAATTACGCATTTTTTGTGTGGCCTTGGGTGAGTCACTTACAGTGATTTGATTAACAGCAATACTTTCCTCACAGACGTAGTTTATGTTATGAGTAGTACAGTAGCCTAGTTTCCCCACAAAGGTACTGTGAGGTCAAACAGGGCCATGATACAATGTACATGAAATACATTTATCTTTAGTTATTGTCCTAGTCTTTGTAACTGTCTCTTATGTTTTATTTCTCTAAGACAACTTGCAGATTTACATAAGTCACAAAGGCTAAGAGATTAACTTTAAAAATATGACAATCTTTAGGAAAAGGACTTATTTTAGAAGGGAAATAATATTAGTTCCATTTCCAAAATATTAGTTTTATTTTTTCCAAACTTAATGTGGAACAAAATTTGAAAGTCATGAAAATGGACTTGACACTGGATCTCTGACTAGCAGAGAATGGAATGCAATCTAGTACTCATACATTATAATAATTTGGAAAGACTACTCAAATAGTTTCAAAACTATTTAAGAATGACTTAGGAAGTAGCACTCTCATACCTCTGGGTAGCGTTTATCAGCCTTTTCAAATCTACCTCCTACAGGACCATCACTCTATCTTTTGTATATCCATATCATCTAAGCTTTCATTGAGTTTTACCTTCTACAGCTTTTAATATAAATATAGTTATATCAAATACATATTTTCAACTGCCTAACCTCTCTTTCCCCAACAAAATTTTGATGAATCCCCCCCGCACCTTTCCATTAACAACCCTACTAGCCATCCCCTAAATCCCAGATTTCAGCAGGATATTTTCTTTACTCATAACACTAATAAATATCATTTTTGAAGTAAACTTATAAAGCTGTATGACATATCTAATTTCCAGTAGTCATATGAAAATTCAGAAAAAAGTATGATTAGAACAATTTTCCTTTATGTTTCAATTACTTGTAAATTCAGTAACAGCAGTATCATTACCAAAAATATACATATTGCTTCAATTATTTACATGTGAATAAAATGGTATCATCAAGGCAGCAGGGAGAACCAATGAGACAATGGCAGGACCTTTCTGTTTTACAGAACATTTCATAAATCTTATTTATTTTTATGCCAGTATAACTCAATGTTTGTACAGTTTGCTTTCTTGTTTTCCTTTTTTTCTGCTTCTTTTCTTTCTATCCTTCCTCCTTTCCTCCTTCCCTTCCTCCTTTATGCCTTTCCTTACTCCTTCCTTCTGTTCAACATTGGCCTTTGGCTGAGACCACAATTTCAAGAAGAAATAAAAACTGCATTACTCAGGAAGGAAGCTAGGAAGCTCCCCCTCCCCCAAATACCATTAGAGACTTCCTGAATAAATGAGAAACACATTAATTAAAAAGAAAAAAAAAGGGTGCTTACATAAGCAACAAAAACAGATTCCGGTCTACATTATGATTAAAATCAACTTGAATAATAAATGTCAGATATGGATAAGATCTAATAGGATGTCCTGCACTTTTCTGGCCAATGAAGTTTGCTCCCAACTTAAGTGGATTTTTTTCAGGGCATTGTTAAATAACAAACAGTGGGACTCCTACAACTTCCCTTTAAGGTTATTCCATAACATAATGGATTTCATTAATAGGAAATTTTCTTTTAAATATAGTTATTACTGAAATTTTTCATTCAGTCATTCTCTTATTCACTGTTTAATTAGTCAGTGAAATGGATGGATATAATTATACACATACACATAAATAAATAGGTAGTCACATACACACCCATCTGTGTATGTATATTTAATTACAAGTATATGATTAAATTCAATTTTACACAATTATTTATATATTTAATTGATACATGGGCTTAAAATTTACATTTCACACAAAAAATGCAATATATATATATATGTATGTATAGCATATACAGATACATATATATATATCTCCACAGATATTCTTGTTCTATGGCTCATTTCTCTTATTGATTTAATCCTTTTTTAAACAAGGTTACATAAAAATGCCTCTTACAAGTTATATTTTATAGTTAATGAATCAGCCTACTTGGCTCACATTTAAAAGACAAACAGCACAAGAGTTTTTGGCTTGTTTTTTGCTTTGGTTGTCTGTTGTTTGTTTTGCATGGCAATTTATCGGCAAGTCAGTAATTTGTACCCCAGTTTCAATCTTGAGATTCCTCTTAGCAACTGATTTGCTCATTATAGAGATAATAAATATTATTTATAGTTATAATTTAAATAAAAAATGTTGACTTGAGAGATAGATTTGGTAAAAACTGGTTTCTCTTCTGTTTCAATGACTCCTGATACGGTACAGTCACTGAAATCAACTTAATGCTAGTCAAGACCCATTGAACTCGACAGTGAGCATCTGCATGGTGCCACAGCGCAGGTGCTGGAAGAGAAGACCACAGCAGAGCTACTTCTAGTCTCATCTGGTTAATAACAGTACTTCATTTAAAAGATTACTTTCTGTAATTTCTGACTTCTCTTTATCCAAATAAAAGCTGTTACCTTTTTTTTAAAGGCACAATTTTCTCAGAAAACAAAGCCTGCAACTTCTAAAACAAAGAATTGGTTTTATTTATAGCTAATTAACTGAATATAGGTTTTTTAATTAAAAATAAATCACTAATATAAAACATTACCTACAAGTCACAAAAATCAAGAATCTCTCTATAAACTAATCTTAAAAAATCTGTCTCTTTGGAAATGAGGAATAAAGCCTAAATGTAATTTACAATTTATATAACTCTTTTCTTTGTGTTTTTTTTGTGGGAAACTATGATCTATGAGAGTGCTCATAGCAGATGCTCGTTACATGTAAAGAATTAAAGAACCTGAAAGTGTTCTTCGTGGCATCATCGAAAAATCTCCCCAACTTTTTTGGTAATCAACAAGAAACACTTCCTTTATTTTCCAGGATGTCGCATCTTTGGGCAACCCTCCCATTCTTCATGTTCTAATTTGTTTTGGCTTCTGTGTTCTCATCCTAGTCTATTAGTTGGTTTTATAATGACACAGTAAACACATGTTCATTGTAGAAAAATTGAAAACATGTAAGGACAAGCAAGAAAACAAAAATTAAGTGTAATCTCTTAATCTCACCATTCAGAAACAACTATCATTAACATTTTTATAAAAAATTTAAAAATCAAATGAGATTAAGGTATGATCTACATCAGTTTGTAAAGTGATATTTTCATTTAGTAATAGATTCTAAGTATCTTTTATTTTTCTAATTCCCTTCACATTTTTAGTATCTTAATTTCTGTCTTTCTCAAAATTTTTTTCCAAGTCTTTATTGCTTTATTGTTTGAGAAAAGAGGTCAGCAAACTTTCTGAAAAGGACCAAACAGTAAATATTTTAGGCTTGGCAGAACAAGTATTCTCTGCTGCCACCCTTTAACTCTGATACTGTAGTCAAAAGTAGCCACAAACATATATCAAGAATTGATGTGGCTGTGCACCAGTAAAATTCCAAATAAAACTTTATTTACAAAAACAGAAATGGGCTGTGGTTTGCTAACTCCATATTCTAGAAAACTGCTTATAAAGAAATAGGGCATATCATGGATACTATTGCTGGTAGCTGAGCATTTACAGATTATCTTTTCTATCAACACAGATTTACCCCAGCACAGAATATCAAGGAGTGTGTTCATTTCCTGTGGTAATTGCAAATGTGATTCTTCAAAAGTGGTAGAAAATCCTCCATGCTGGAATGGTACAGAAAGACTTCCCCAGCTCAGTCTGTGTCTTAGAAACCTGAATTTCAATAGCAAAGTAGAAGGATGCTCTTCCCTCTCCCCTTTAGCCAACAGAAGTCCAACTTAAATGGGCAGTAACTTGCTGACACTGAGAATTTTCATCCCTGTTTCAAATCTATGAAAGAGAGAGAAATTGATATTGAAGAAGTTGGAATAGCAGGAAACCTACAAGTTTATATGAATCCCATCCATGCTTTCCTCCTTCCCCACTGTGACAATAAGAGGTCTTTCCCTTGAAGCCCCTTTGTTTTTCTTTGCTGTGAATCCTATTCCCCACTGCCTTTCATCAGGGTCCAGGAGTTCTCTCGTCATTCCCTCTCTCTCTCTTTCTCTTATGTTTCTTCAACCTCTCTTCACTTGCTGGCTCTTATCGGCATTTATTTAAACTTATTTACAATTCGCCTGCCTTAAGAAAACCCTTCCTAAATGTCAAATAGAACTCTCCAACCTTTCTTACTCTTCCTTTTCACATCCAAGTTTTAAGAAAGAATTATCTACACTTCCCTTTTCTCATTTATTCCTCATTTCACTGCAGTCAGGTTTTTACCAAGCTGATTCACTAAAACTGGCTAAAGTTATCAGTGAAACCCTTAGTGTTAAAATTATATAGTCAAGTTATATAGTCAAACTGCATGAGTTCAAATTTTGATTTTGTCACTTACTAGCTATGTATGCATTTGCTTGGGCAAGCCACTTTACCTCTCTGGGCCTCACTCTCTTATCTGCAAAATTGGAATATCATAATACCTAGGCTCAGAGGACTGTTGTAAAAATTAAATTAATTAACATATGCGAAACTGCTTACTGTATGTAGTGCTTGGTAGGTATATAGTCACCTCTCTATAAATGTTACTTACGACTGACCTCTCAGCAGCATTTAACACAATTACTCTTTTCTTTCCTTTCTGAAAGCATCTCTTTCCATAACACATTCTCTAGTTTTTTTTTTTCTTTTGATTCACTCTTCCTAATCTTACTTTCATGTTCCTCTTCCTTTATTAGTCGGTGTCTCTCCCTACCCACTTTCCTACTCATATTACAGCTTCTCCCTAGGCAATCTCTTCCATTCCCATGGTTCTATTACCATCTGGTGTCTTCCAATTTATGATTACCCATTAAAACTTTTTTCCTTATCAAGACATTTGTATAAAGGGGCTCCAGGACATCATTACTTACCTATCAAAAAGAATCTTACACTACCTATATCTAAAACTCATCTTCCCACCTGCTACCCCCAACCTTATTGTTTTTTCCATGTTACCTATCACAGTGAATAGTATCACTACCCATCCAATTTGCCAAGCCTGAAACATGTGAGTTGTCCTGGATTCCTCATTATACTCCATCTTCCACATATAGTGAAGGTCCTGTCAACTCCATCTTTTAACAGGTATCAAATCTGTTCATCTCCCATTCCTACTGTTACTACCATGGCCTAGGCAATTATAATCTTTCATCTACATTATTTCTATGGACTTCTACCTGAAGTCTCTGTTTTGAGTCTTATCGCCCTCTTCATTACATGCTCTACAATGCAATCAAAGTACACAAATTGCAAATCTTATCAATGCAAAAACAAATTTTAATGGTTATGCATTGCTCTTATGAAACTCTGGCACTCCTTACTGTGGATTTAAAAAGCCTGCATGGCCTGCCTTTATTTACCTTTTGAGCTTTGTGTCACATCATTACTCCCCACCCACCTCATGTTTTCTACGTAGGTAATCATATCGTCTGCAAATAATGTTAATTTTACGTTTTCTTTCTCTTTGCCCTTTTCCCCTTTTTCTTGTGTGAGTCCACTGCCTAGGACCTCCTGTATGATGCTGAATAAAAGTAGTAGAAGTTGACACCCTTGCTTTATTGTTGATCACAGAAGGAAAACGTTCATTATTTTACCAAGAAATAGAATGTTATTTGCAGGATTTTATCAAATTGAGGAAGTTCCTTTCTATTCCCAGTTTGCTGTGAATTATAAAGAATGAATATTGGATTTTGTCAAGTGCTTTTCCTGTGTTTACTAAGATGACACATTGCATTGACTGATTTTCAAATGTTAAACCAACTTTACATTCCTGGGATAAACCCACTTGCTTACAGTGTACATCCTTTTTATATACTGTTGGGTTCTGTTTACTTAATTTTTGTTAAGAATTTTTGAATCTACATTCATGTGGAATACTGGTCCTTGGTTTTCTTTACTGGAATGTCTTTGTATCATTTGGTGGCAGGATAATGCTGGCCTCATAGAATAAACTCGGAAGTATTCTCTCTTCTTTATTTTCTAGAAGAATTTATGCAGAATTGGTACTATTTCTTCCAGAAATGTTTGATGGGTTTCAAAGTAAAGCCATTTGGGTCTAGATTTTGATTTGTGGGAAAGTTTTACATATAAGTTCAGTTTCTTTAAGAAATAAAGAGCTCTTAGAATTATCAATTCTAACTGAGTGGGCTTTGGTAATTTGGTCTTTCAAGGAATTTGTCCTTTTCATCCAAGTTTTAGAATTTATTGGTGTGAAGTTATTATCTTTTTAATATATACAGAATCAGTAATGATGCCACCTCTCTCATCCCTGATACTGGTTATCGTGTCTTTTTTTGTGACCAGTATAGCTATATATTTATCAACTTCACTGATCCTCTCAAAGAATCAACTTCTGGTTTCATTAATTTCTCTATTTTTTTTATTTCATTAATTTCCATTCTGATCTTTATTATTTCCTTTTTCCCTATTACTTTGGTCTTATTTCCTCTCTTTTTTCTACTTCTTGAGGCTGAAGCTCATTGATCTGAGACCTTCTTTTCTAATACAAGTGTTTAAAACTGCTGTAAACTTCCCTTTAAGTATCACTTTAGTGGCAACTCACAAATTTTTATATGTAATTTTTCATTTTCATGTAGTTCAAAATACTTCCAAATACTTGAAAAAATTTCAAATATCTTCCTCTTATTGGTTTCTAAATTAATTCCATTTGGTCAGAGAACATAGGTTGTATGATTAGAATCCTTTAAAATTGTGAGGCTTGATTTGTGGCCAGGAATACTCCTTATCTTGGTAAATATTTAACACACACTTGAAAAGAATGTATATTCTGTTGTTGTGGATGTTCCATAAATGTTCAGTAGGCCAAGTTATATATTATATGTATATTTAAATTATACATGTCTAAGGTGTATGTGATTTGCTGTATATACATTGTGACATGATTACTACAGTCAAGCTAATGAACACATCTTCTTCCATAGTACAACCTTTTTGTATGTGTGATGAAAGCATCTAATATCTACTCTCGGATAATTTCTAGTATGCAATCCAGTATTAACTATAGTCATCATGTTGTACATTAGATCCCTAGATTTATACATCTTAATATAACTGTAACATTGTACCCCTGACCAACAATCTCCCCATTTCCTCCACCTCCTCACCCCCAATAACTACTGTTCTCTACTCTTTGCTTCTATATATATGACTTTTTAAGATTCCACATAGATGTGAGATTATGTAGTTTTTTTTCTTTCTGTGTCTAGCTTATTTCATTTAGCATAATGTCCTCCATGTTTATCCATGCTTTTGCAAATGACAGATCTCCTTTTTTAAGAATGAATAATGTCCCCAAATTTCCTTGACCCCTTTACTATTATGATATGAACTTCTATATCTCTGGTTATATTTCTTCACTCTGAAATATTTTTCTGACACTAATAGAGCTACTCCAACTTTATTTTTATTTGTATTTTCTATTCTTTTTACTTTTAATCTATTTGTTTCTTTACATTTAATGTAGGTTTCTTGTAGGCAGCATATAGTTGGATCTTGCTCTTTCATCCAATCTGACAAACTCTGCTTTTAAAATGGGGTGTTTAGATCCATTTATATTTAACGTGATTCTTGATATGGTTAAGCTTAACTGTGCCAGCTTTCTTTCTTCTTTTGTCGCATTTATTCTTTGCTCCCTTTTTCCTCTTTTCTGCATAGCCATAACTCTGTTTTCTTATTTTAGTGTTTGCTCTAGGGTTTATAGCATACATATTTACATATCTTTCTTGGGAGTATTGGGGTTCTTTGAAATTCTTGAATCTCTAAGTTTATAGTTTTCATCAAATTTGGAAAGCTTTTGGCAATGATTCCCATAAATTATCGTTTTTGTTTTCCTTCTTTCTATTCTGCTGTGGTGATTCCAACTCCAAGCATCTTAGGTCCCTTGAGGTTGTCCCACAGCTCGCTGCTCCTCTTCTTCCTTTAGTTTTTTTTTCTCTCTCCAGTTCATTTTGGATAATTTCTACTGCTGTGTCTTCAAATTTACTAATTTTTTTGTCTGAAATGTCTAATCAGCCATTAATTCCACCCAGTGCATTTTTATCCTAGAATTTTGATTTAGTTCTTTTTATATATTCCATATTTATACCTCACATGTTCAATCTTTCCTCTAACTTTTGAAGATTCAGAGAATTATAGTAACTGCTAATGTTGTTTGTTAATTCTAACACCCATGTTGGTTCTGGATAGGTTTTGATTGCTTTTCCTCCTCTTTACAGGTTAGATTTACTTCTTTGTATTGCCTGATGATATCTGATTGAAAGCCACAAATTATTAATTTACTTCATTGGGTGTTGGATATTTTTATACTCCTATTGTTCTGGGATACAGTTAAGTTACTTGAACATTGCTTGATCCTTTTGGTCCTTGCTTTCAAGATGTTATAGGTGAGACTAGAGTGGCAGTCTAGGAATAATTATTTTCCACTGCTGAAGCAAGGCCCTTCTGAGTAGGCTACCAAGTGGCCTGTGAATTATAAGGTTTTACATTCTGTTGGCCATGTACGTCTAAAGCACCCATGCTTTTCCCTAAATAAAGCATCTCTTATACTTCATTGGAATTGTTTATCTGGTTGTCTTCTCATTATGTCATTCTTTCTCCATACTGTTGCTATATTGTTATATTTAAGCAATGCATATTCCTAATACCTGGTACAGTCCTGGAATAATAGACACTAGTTGAATAAATAAGAACTCATACATGTAAGTTGACAAAATACAAAATTTTGCATGTTAAAACCAAATTTGTATCAGAAATCCATGGTTTAAGATTGAACTATCTTTTTTCTAACTCACATGGCTTTCTGAACATAATAGTACACTTTTATCCTTAGGAAATCATAACCACTTGAATATTTGAATGCAAAATCTTGGCTCAACTTGCTTAGTTTCTATCTTTTTCAAGATACCTTTTACTTCCCATCCTCTCTCTTTGAAATAAGGCTCTAAACCAAATTAATGGTCAAAGCAAAGAGTTATTCTCTAGAGGAGTAGTATTGTCTGTATTTACTATGGCTTGTCAGACCTGGACATCTGCTCAAGAACAGTGTAATGATGCCTGGAATCCTTAGGAAGGTGTTTTAAAAATGTATTTGTAATGTTATAAGAAGTAATGGAAATGAACTGCAAACTAGTAATGTTCTGCCTTAAATTCTTAAATAATCAATTTGCTTCTTATCAAAGTAACACTTAACCACACCTTTAAAATTGGTCCTTCATTTTAGTACATATAACCATAGTAACAATTAAATCTTTTTATATTCAAGCCTGTACATCAGTAAAAATATCTTTATATAAGCAATTATCAAAATCTTAAGGTTTCCTCAAACAAAAGGCCGTAAACACACTTGACTTCATGAAAGTAAACACCCTATTCTGATAGAGTATTGTGCAGGGTATCAGAAGCCTAGTTTCATTTATTCACAACTAACCTAAAGTTTTAAAATAAGCTTTTAATTTGCTTATGAGAGAAAGCAAAATAACCTTGAATAAATTAATGTTCAATTTCTTTCAGTTATTTTGTGATTTCAACATATTCCCACAATCAGTACTGAAAAAAGACATGTGTCCCCTGAAAAATAAAACTTCAGTAAAACTTACTGTATAAAGATAACAGAGTACTATATGCCATGGTTAATTGTATACTTTCTATTTAATTAGAAAATAAAGTCATGTGGCTATTAGATTATTACATCATTTCTAATTTTCTTTTTAAAAAGCTTGTGCTTAAATTTCACAAGTCTGTATAACTTTCCTGGGTTTTAAAACATCAAGCTCCCAGATCAACAATGAGAAAACCTTTATATTTCACTGCCCTGCTCTCTGTTTAGATAGGAACAGAGATGTGATTATAAACTCTTTACTGCCAAAGGGTTGCAGGGGAAAAAAAAAAAAAAAAGCAGCCAGAGCATAAGCCTTTCCTGGCAAAACAAAGGAAAATGATTCTTTGGAAGAACTTCAGAATCAATTTATAGAGAAAGCAGTGTTACAGCAACGCAGGTAGCAAAAGTCTTATTCTAGCTAGATCTGAATACAGATATAGAAAGCTACCACAGTGCATATTTTTCCACCCCTAGGTTCCCCTATCCCCTACTCCTGTCACATTCTATCCCAAGAGAAGCAGCATTAGAAAGCCTAAAAAGTAGATTTCATAGGAATACATTTTAACAGACATGATTATGAAGTTATGTTTCATAAGTAAGTTCTGTTTTCATTATGTATTCAATAGGTAACAAGATTTAGAGTAGAAGAATGTGTTAAAGAAATTATAGGACTTTTTAGCAACATTACAATTGCTACAGGACTCAAAAAAAAAAAATTAACTCTTCGTGTCCCACTCCTCAGATTTCACCACTGTTCCCTAATCAGAATTTCTCCTATTCCCAGAATTTTTTCTACAATTAATGTTTTCATAAACTAGTTTTCTCACTTTCTTGAATAAACTTCTAAAAGTTCTAGAGCAAAATATCAAACCAAATAATATAATCACTTGTTAAGTCCTTTCCCAAGAATGTTTCTTTTCTGCTTTATTATGGGAACATCCTAGGACACTGGAAAAGGAAAGTAACAGTTGAAGAGACTGAGTATAGAAAAAGGAAAGCAGAAATTCTGCTAATAATCTCTTAAAAACTAGAAAACAATGATTATTATCTCTAAAACATGGTTGCGAATATCTTCAAAAATATTTTCTTATTCATGGAAGTAGGAGGTGGCAACGTGGTGTCTGAAAAAAATGGTCCATGCTTTTCCATTTACCAATCCTAAAAAAAATAATTCTACTTAATAACTACTAGTTCAGAACAGTAGTATTAGGATATATGCCCACAAATATTGGCAAATAAAGTAGATAAGTAAAAATTATTAGATAAAACTCTTCTACTAAACATAAGACATTTTTTGGATTGATGGGTAAAAAAGTAGCAATTAACTGCATCTTGTTTTCAATGAACCTGGTATTACTGAGAAGAAATCCTGAGCTGTGGCAGTGCAGAAAGAAAGAAATCAATAAAGCACTACAGAGTAGAATTGCATCTAGAGAGCCACTGTACACTGTAAATGCCTCGCATTCATCATCATCTGTTCAAATTAAAGATTAATTTTTAAGGTCTTGAGAACTCACTAGAGCAATGCCACAACTCCTTTTTAAAAATCACATAAAGTATGAAGACAGTCTTGAACATGATCCAAATACTTAGACCTTTTTATACTTATATAACAATGATGACTAAGCAGTACAAAAAGAAGTACAACTTTAGCAAAAAGGTATTTTCCATTTTTATTGTTTATCTTAGTTGCCTGTAGCAAGTAAGATACACATTCTTTTAGACCCCATTAACAGAGAGGACTATAAGAAACATTCACTCCCCCATATGTTGTTTTTCATGGAAACATATTGGAAGTATAAAGGAATATCACCTTTTATATAAGATAATTGATTAGATTGGTTCCTGATACCAAATTATTGATACTAAAAATAAGCAAACAAAAAAAGCAAATTAAAACGTAAGAATTATCTGAACATATGTATATGAACATCCAATGTCCTAAAGATCTCATGAATAAAACCAAACAAAATATACTCCTCTCCTGAATCTTAAATAGATATCACTACTTACATACAAACTCCAAAAGAAACTACAAAGAAAGATACTAAAACTAAAATTTAGTAGCTTAACAAGGTAGAAAATCAATATTCTACATACAGGCTTTGAACAATTAGCTGTTGATTTTAAAGTACTATTTATTATATCACAAAAGTCATAAAAATTTTGCTATAAATTTAACCAAAATAAGTACACTGAAAACTACAAACCACTAATAAAAGAAATTTGAGACTTAAATAAATGAAGAGATATACTGTGTTCAAGAATAGGAAAATCAATACCATTTCAATACTCCTCAAATTATCTATGAACTCACTATAATTCCAATCAGTATCCCAACAGTAGTATTTTATAGAAATCAAAAGCTGATTCTACAATTTATATAGAATAGAAAAGAACTAGAAGAGCCAAAAGAATTTGAAAATGGGGAGCAAAGTTAGAGGCTTACACTACCTGATTTGAAGACTTATTATAAAGCACAGCAATGAAGACAACATGGCGATGGAGAAAGGAAAGAGGATCCACACGTATATAGTGATTCTGACCAAGATGCAAGTGCAATTCAATGGAGAAAAGAGAGTCTTGTCAACAAATGGTGCTGGAATAATTGGATACCAATATATCACAAAACAAAATAAAATAAGAATCCTAATACAAACTTTGTAATATATAAAAATTAACTCAGAATGGATCATAGAACATGCAACTTCTAGTAGAAAACATAGGGAAAAAAATCTGTGACACTGGTTTAGACAAAGATTCATTCCTTAAATGTATCACCAAAAGAAAAAACTGATAAATTGAGACTTCATCAAAAGGAAGAACTGTTCTTTGAAGGACACTATTAAGGAAATGAAAAGACAAACCACAGAAGGGAGAAAATATACGCAAATCATATTTCTGATAAATGATTGCATCCTGACTATATAAAGAACTCTCAAAACTTAAGAAAACAAATAACCCAATTTTGAAAATGAGTAAGATCTTAACAGACACCTCACCAAAGATACAGAGATGGCAAATAAGCACATGAAAAGACAGAGGCTCAGTCAACATCATTAGTTAATAATGAAAGGCAAACAAAACCACAACGATAAACCACTCATTACACACCTATTAGAATGACTGAAAAAAAAAAAAAAAAGACAGTAACAAGTCCTGGTAAGGATATTCAACAACCGTAATGCTCATACATTCCTGGAGGGAATGCAAAATGGCACAGATACTTTAGAAACTATTTTTTTCTTGTGAAGTCAAATAGGGTACCATATGACACAATAGCCCCTCATAGCCCCACTCCTAGGTATTTATCAAATGAAAAGAAAAAAACAAACAACCACCCCCACCGAACAATCCTATGTTTTCATGAAAGCTTGTCTGAGGATATTTCTATTGGCTTAATTCAAAATTGCCCCAACCTGGAACATCTCAAATGCCTCTCAAGTGATGAATTGATAAACAAAGTGTGGTATAGTCATACAACAGAACACTACTCACAAAAAAAAGGAAAAACTACAATTCATGCAACACCATGTTTAATCCCAAATACATTAAGTGGTTGAAGCCACATACTGTATGGTTCAAACTGTATGACAATCTGGGAGGAAAATATCACAGGCACAGAAAATACATCAGGGGTTACTAGAGGCTGGGGGCAGGGAAGGGGCTAACTACAAAGGGCTGGAATTCTTTTAATGACAGAATTGTTCTATATCTTCATTGTGGTGGTGGTTGCATCCAACAAGTTTGTCAAAACTCACAGAACTGTACACCAAAAGGTGGAATTTTACTGTATCTAAATTATGCATTAATATAAAAGGTAGGGAAAAAAACACCATAACCAAGCAGTTTTATTTTTAACCAGAAATATTCAATACTAAGTTTATGTATTGAATGTAGGTTATGAACTATGATTAGCAATTATGAATTATAAGTTAAAAACGATCTCAAATTTCAACTAATTCTGTTGGTTTGCTAGTTGGGTTGTTCAAGATTTTAATACTACAAGGCAATATTCTATTATTTGGTAGGTGAAATAACATTAAAAAAACCCTGGGAAACAATTATATAACCAGATTATATGTAAGAATAAACTGGACATGCATGTCTGCTTTTCTCAAGACCATCTCATCTCATGTACTGAATACATATTAACTTAAAGTAAAAATATAAGGAAAGATATGTCACCAATGTATTATCACAGTAGTAAGACATTATCATATGCTTGGTGAAAAAAATCATGGACTCAGAACAGACAGATAAACAGGCCAAACTTCAAATCCTATTTATCCTATCACTTAAATTAGGAATGTCACTTAATTACCTTGGTTGATTACACAAGAAGTAACAGAAGAGCAACTCATTCTTCATTTGGCTTCTAAATACTCCATTAATATTCCCTCTCTCCTCCTTTCTCCTCCTTCCTGAAAGCCCAACTTTTTCCAAAAGTCCCATATCTGAGAAGGTCAAGCAACTGCTTCTCAAAAGAATAGTGTTCTTATTTAGAAAATCCACATGAATTAGCACCCCCCAGCTTCCCCTTCTCATTTACATCACCACAACCTCCAACTGGAGATGTACCACTGATCTATTATTATCAATGAGTGGTTAGTATCTCAGGGGCGGCCAATCACTACACTGAACAGTGATCTGTGAGGTAGGCAGGCTTACAGAGCTCTGCTTAGAAAAAGTGATAGTGACTTGTTGAGCTACACAGACTGAATATTCTCAGGTACAAACAAGAGAAAACTGGCTAATCAACAGCAAAAGGAAGAGCCTATACACAGAGACAGGTAGAGTGTGAATGACTGTGGGCATGCAAAAGACAGGTGGGGGGTATAAGAACATACCTGCAATGAGAGTACCTGCCTGAAATGGCTGGATGATGAGAGATAAAGAGGCTAGAACCTAGAACTGCCTTGATACTTAATAGTTTTCTAGTTTTAGTTCTTTATCCAGTTTATGAGTCCTTATAAGAAAATTCCTTTTTCTTAAAAAGTTATATTAAACATGTTTCAATGCTTGTTATATCTTATCCAGTATCAGAAAAAGTTTCTCCTGAGATTGTCATCCTGATAGGCTACATGCACCTGATTGGCCCAAAGGAAGTATTTGATCCAAAGCAACCTACTAAGAATCAAGTTACCTGTGTTCATATAGACAGTGGTTGATTCTCTAGCATAAAGTCATGCAGAGTCAGGGTTGTAGTCAGCATCTTAAAAAGGCAAGGTCCCATGCAAAATAAGGTTATGAGTTAACAAAAATCAAGAGAAAGTAGGACCAAAGAATGGGCCATTTACAAACTTTGGTATTCAAAAGCTCTTTCCTGGTTACCTGCTCCTTCTAATGCCAAACATCACCTTACCAGATCCTTTCATTTCAAGCAAAGTATGTCTAGAAACATACTGCTAATTGCTGTCAAAGAATCAAAATGCTATATACTTCCACTTTTGTGTTCCCTGTTTACTTAAAATTTTAAAAACAATACCATGGCACATGAAAAGAATGAATTCCTATGATTCCAACATATACCCCAATCAAAGTGAACTTTGCAAGATGATAAAGTATTATGTACAGTTTTCTGTGTATCTATTCTTCTCAACATCCCTTTCCATATGTGATGCATAATAATTCTTTACCATATAATGGGAGCAGTTTATTAACTTCTTCACTTTCTTCTAGGAATATATTTCTAAATAAAAAAGTTTGGGACTGGTTTTTTCAAATAGTTCAATTATGGAGCACATTATCTGAAATTGACCTTTTAATCAGAAGTTATTATCTGTTGATTACCATCCTATGATAGCAACTATTTTAAAAATTTTGTTACATATATTGAGCATAACAAAATGATTTTTAAAAGCTGTAATAAACTCATTTCCTCATATCACTAAAACATAAGACTACTGGCCTAAAATTTTGAAGTTCAAAAGATAATTTTTCAAAGGTCCCACAAGAATTTTCTGAAGTGCCAAAATATAAATAATTCTGCTGTAGTTTTTGAGTACTGTACTTGTGTTTCCCCCACTCTGTAATATAAACTTATACTAAATCACAAGTTTGTTCATGTTCCCTTAGCATTGTGTACATTCTTCTATTATAGATTTATCAAGTTACAGTGGTTGGAGTTTGTCTCTTCAAAGATCATAAGCTCATAGGGTCACAACTCATAAGATCACAAACTCATAGAGAAAGAACCAATCATATCCTTCACCTAGATGTCTTTAGCACTTATAATAGTGCTTACCTCACAGCAGGCACATTAAAAGGATTTGATAAACGGAGTCAATATAATCAATATCCATTTCATTAGAAATCTTAGTCAAATGATTAAGTAAATTTGGGCTACTGAGCCTTAAATGTGTAGCATCTCACACATTTAGAAAGAAAATGTTTCCAGTCAATATACTCAACTTTCTTAATCTAGCTAAAAAAGGAAGAGTGTATGTTCATTTTTCTCAACTTTCATTCTTAAAAATACTCAGTTCAGAATAATGTTTTCATTTCATCAATCACTTAGTAGTAAAAACTCAACAGAGAAAATATCAGGCTAAAGGGGACTATAATAAAGGCAAGTTTCTTGATTACTGAATACATGTGTTCAACAACTGAAAATAATAAGGAAAAATTTTGGATTATTTATTTGTAAAAGACAAGCTATGAGTAATATATATTCACTCAATTTTTTAATCTATTTAGACTCAGATAAATAACTGTGTTAAGCAGCATTGTTTTTATGATGTTAATGAAGTGTATATATAGAACTCAGACTATAAACTGAACCCTTATGAGAATAAGGTAACTTTACTCTGTTCCACAGTTTACTCCAAAAGTTTGTGCTGTTATTCAGAAAGAAGAAGGGAAATAATGTAGTGGTC
Organism: Phataginus tricuspis; assembly: GCA_029783875.1. Lineage (NCBI taxonomy): Eukaryota > Metazoa > Chordata > Mammalia > Pholidota > Manidae > Phataginus > Phataginus tricuspis. The sequence continues at coordinate 28,326,576 of JAQQAC010009165.1, read as the reverse complement.
TACGCACAAACATCACTACCATTATCAATATAATATAAAGCACAATTTTAAAAACAGTGAGTCATTAGCTTGTTTATATTTTTGTATTTAAAAAAAAATGCAACCATTTAAGAATTTTCCTTTTTTACATACATGCCAAAATTTTTCTCTATAAATAACAAGCAAATATTTGAAGTTGGCTATTTGTCTTATAAAAATGGTCTTAAGAGATCTAGCTGAGAGTTTACGTTAGCAACATAAACATGTATGAAAATATCATAAATAAACGTATGTAGAAAAATGTGGAATGAAAGAAGATAAAAAGAAAGGATGGATTCTATGAATGGAGATCTTTCAAAGTCTTGCTCAAATATCGAAGTCTTTTGAAGCTCATCTAAATTCGACAGGACTACCTGAGGATTCCAGTCAAATGTTACTAGGCTGGGTAACTAAGGCAAAAAAGAAAGGCAGAAGGTACACCAAGTTATCTTTAATTATATCAAATGAATTTTCTGGGGAAAGAAAGGATGGCTGTACTTTTATCTTCTTTTTCTTTTTACATCAAAAAATTAGAATACACTTTTTTGGTGCAAATTTCTGTGAATTTTGACAAAAGCATAGTATAACCACTACCACAGTCAAGATACAGTTCTATCACCCCCAAATCCCCTCATCCTTTCCTTTCGTTATCTGCTTGAATCTTATTCCAACAATTATCTTTAAGCTTAACTATTTTTTGTTTACTGAAACAAGGTCAGTGAAGTCAGCAGTATCCTAAAAACAATTTCATAACTAAAGCCAACCTCTACATATAGAAGCAGCAACTAATATAGTAATAATGTAAAAGGTATATCAAAATGCTTTTTGATGGCAGGTTTTTAAAGATCCTCTCATAGGTAGAGCAACAGCTGTTACTGAATAGTTCTAGTCACTAGAGGATTTCTTTTAGCACAGTTTGACACCATGGCCTAAATTCAAAGTGACACTAAATTAAAGCTTATTATGGTAATAATCATGGCAGTGTAAAGTGGTTTAAGAAAACCTTCTTAAGTTTGAGTCTTCAGATGCAATTTCAATTATATCACTGATGACTCTGGCTAGTTTCAAATCTTACTTTAAGATGAAATTATAATGACTTAAAAATGTTAAAAACTTTTATTTAAAAAATGATATCCCATAAACAGGCAATAAATTAACAATAAACCCTTCCATTTAAATTACATGCTACTTGTCTAAAGGAGAAATGGATAGGGTAGATGTCTTTTCAGAGATTTATTACCTGACTATAGATTTCTCAAATTTCAAACAGTTAAAAAATAATATACAGAGTGATGTCAGCAAGATGGAGAAATAGGAAGCCTCAGCCCTGTCCTCACACGGACACACTGATTTGACAATCACACACAGACCAGAATACCTTTAGGAGAACCCCAGAATCCAGTTAAAAAGAACAGCATCCTAAAAGAGCACAAAACCAAGAACTGCATCGAGAAGGGTAAGAAGAGCAGTTCCACTTTACCCGTGTCTCTCACCCTTTAAACCAACATAGATCAGTGCCAAAAAAGATCCCTTCAGTAATGATTTCTACCATGGGAAAAGGGAAAGCTAAGGGTGAGTCTAACATCCCTAGCTCCTCAGGGTACTGCCCAAGAGAACTACTCCTGTCTCGTCTTATCCAGAGTACTAAAGGATCCAGGGAAGTTGGAATGCTTCTGGGCATCTAGGAACAAGGAAGAGGTGGCTGAGCAAATGGCAAGGCCCCCAGTGAATGACAGCAGCATGGACATCAGCAGCCAGCTTGGCTCTGTGTGATTGGGAGGTGAACAATCCTGAGACCTCTCTCCTGAAGGGAGGGAGAGGAGAGCGAAGGGGAGCTAGCACCCAACATGCTAGCATCTCAGTGCACTGACCTCAGGTGAGGAAAGGTAGCTCTCAGTACCGAGAATGGCTCTACAGAATCGAGCAACGGTGCACAATCCTGAGAATTCTTCCCTCGGAGGAAGGAAGGGAAGTAGAATAAACACATCCATAAAAAAGGTTTGAGAGACTCCCAGAATTTCTAGCTGCATTGATTGGTGAAGGTTTCTCTCTGCTAAAATCAATCCATAAAGATCAGAAGAGGTGGCTGTTCTTCAAATGTAAAGATACCAAAGCAAAGCTTATAAGGAACACAAAGAATCAGGAAAATACAATGCTACTAAAGAAACAATAAATCTCCAATAACAGGCCCTAAAGAAATGGAGGTCTATGAATTGCCTGACAAAAAAACAAAATAATCATCTTAAAGAAGCCTCAGTGAACTAGGAAAAAGCAAACAAACAAACACAGACAACAAAATCAGGAAAATCACACATGATCCAAATGACAATATAAACAAAGAGAGAAACCATAAAAAAGAACCAAATGGAAATTCTGGAGCTGAAGTATAGAACAACCAAACTGAAAAATCTACCAAGAAACATCTTGTAGACACATGAAAGGAATCAAAGCATGCCACCACAAAAAAGAAATCAACAAGTCACAAAGGAAGATGACAAGAGAGGAAGAAAAGAACCAAGGAATGACAACACAGCTAGAAAGCAATGAATGAATGGCAATAGAAAGTCTTATTAATAATTACTTTAAATGTAAATGGATTAGATTCTCCAATCAAAAGACACAGAGTGGTGGGATGGATGAAATAAAAAAGATCTAACAATATGCTGCCTAGAAAAGACTCACTTTAAGAGAATAGACATAAGCTGAGAACAAAGGGATAGTAAAAAATATTTTGCTAATGGAACTGAAATCCAGCAAGATTGACAATACTTATACAGAATAGACTTTCAGTCATAATCAGTCACAAGAAACACAGGAGGTCACTATGTAATGATAAATGGGTTGATTCATCAATAGGACACAATAACTGTAAATGTGTATGCACCTAACATTGGAGCAAAAACATATAAAACAAATACTAATAGAATTGAAGAGAAAAATAGACAGCAATACAATATTAGCAATACAAAAATAGACAGCAATACCACATACGAAAATCAACTCAGTGTTCAATACCCCACTTTCATCAATGGATAGGCCATCCAGACAGAAAATCAATAAAGAAACAGAAGACATGAATAACATTATAGACCAAATGGACCTAATAGCCATATACAAAACAACTCATCTAACAACATCAGAATACACATTCTTCTCAAATACACATGGAACATTCTCCAGGATAGATCATACATTGGGCCATAAAACAGTCTTAACAAATTTAAAAAACTGAAATTCTATCACATATTGTTTCCATCCACAATAGTAGGAAACTAGAAATCAGTAACAGAAGGAAAAGTAGAAATTTAAGTATGTGGAAATTAAGCAACACATTCCTGAACAACCAAAGAATAATTCAAAAGGGAAATCAGAAAGCATCTTGAGAAAATAAAATGGAAATAAAACATACCAAAACTTACATGATGTATCAAAAGGTCTAAGAGGGAATTTTATAGTAATAAATGGATATATTAAGAAAAAAAGATCTCAAACAACCTAACATTACAATTCAAGTAACTAGGAAAAGAAGAATAACCCAAGTCCCAAATTAGCAGGAAAAAGGGAATAGTAAGGATTAGAGAAGAAATAAATGAAATAGAGATTAGAAATGTAGTAAAAAGATCAGGGTTGGTTTTACAAAAAGATAAAATTGACATTTACCTAGACTGAGGAAAAAAAAAAGACTCAAATAAAGTTAGAAATGAAAGAGGAGATATTTACAACAGATGCCACAGAAATAAAAGGATCAAAGAGCCTACTATGAACAATTATGTGACACCAAATTTCTAGAAGAAATTCTCCAAAGCATGCAATGTACCAAGATTGAATCATGAAGAAATAGAAAATCTGAATAGATCAATAGTGAGTAAAGGAGATTGAATCTCAATATTTAAAACCCTGTCAAAAAAGAAAAGTCTAAAAACAGAGGGCTTTATTAGTGAATTCTGCCAAACACTTAAAGAAGAATTAACACTAGTCCTTCTCACATTCTTCCAAAAAACTGAAGAGAAGGGAACACTTCCAAACTCATTTGACAGGGTCAGTATTACCCCGATAAAAACACCACAGGAAAAGAAAAGTACTTTTCAATATTCCTGATAAACATAGGTGCAAAAACCCTCAACAAACTACCAGCAAATGAAATTCAACATTACAGTTAAAGAATCATACTTTATGATTAAATGGGATTATTCCAAGGGGTAAAAGCATGGTTCAACATAAGCAAATCAACAAGTGTGATAGAGCATATTAACTGAGTGAAGGATAAAACTCACATGACCATCTCAATAGATACTGAAAGGCATTTAACAAAATTCAAGACTTTCACAATAAAAACAAGCTCAACAAACTAGGTAGAAAAGGAGTGTACCTCAATGTAATAAAGACCATTTACGACAAACCCACAGCTAACTAATATCATACCCAATGGTAAAAAATTGAAAGCTTTTCCTTGAAGGTTAGGTACAAGACAAAGACACCCACTCTTGTCACTTTTATGCAACACAGGCTGGATGTCCTAGCCAAAGCAATAAGGAAAGAAAAAGAAGAGTCACACAAATTGGAGAGAAACAAGTAAAACTATCTACTTGTAGATGGCTTGATCTTATATATAAATCATAAGGACTGCACCAAAAAAACTGTTAGAACTAATAAATTCAGTAAAGTTGCAGGATACAAAATCAACATTAAAAATCAATTACATTTCTATACACTAAAAATTAACTATCCTAAAAGGAAATTAGATAAAAATTCCATTTATAATAGCTTCATAAAGAATAAAATATTTAGAAATAAATTTAACCAAGGCGGTGAAAGATTCATACATCAAAACTACAATACATTGATGAAAGAAAGTAAAGAAGACACAAATGGAAAGATATCCCAAAGACTTAATATTGTTAAACTGTCCATAACTGCCCAAAGAGATTCACAGATTCAATTCTATTCCCATCAAAATCCCGTTGCTATTTCTTATAGAAAATGTGATCCTAAAGCTTATATGGGACCACAAAAGACCCCAAGAGAAAAGCAATCTTCAGAAGAAAAAATCTTTTAACACTTATTTCAAAATATATAATGTATTTCAAAATACAAAAGTAGAGTAATTAAAACAGTATAGTACTAACATAAAGACAGACATACAGACCAATGGAACAGAACAGAAAGCTCAGAAATAAACTCACTTATATGTGATCAACTGAACTTCAACAAGGATGCCAAGAATACACAATGGGGAAGTAACTGTCTCTTCAATAAATGACGCTGAGAAAACTACATACCCATATGCAAACAATGAAATTGAAACCCTACCTTATACCACATACAAAAATCAACTCAAAATGGATAAAGACATCAAGACCTAAACTATAAAAATCCTAGGAAAAAAAAACAGGAGAAAAGCTTCATGACATTGTCTTTGGCAATTTCATGGATATGACATCAAAAAACAGGCAACAAAAGCAAAAATTGGCAAATGGGACTACATCAAACTAAAAAGCTTCTGCACAGCAAAGGACACAATCAACAGTGAAAAGGTAACCTACAGAATGGGAGAAAATATTTGCCATATATCTGATCAAGGGTTAACTTCCAAAAAAATATAGAAATTCCTACAACTCAACAGCAAAAGAACTAAATAAACCAATTAAAAAATGGGCAAAGGACTCAATAGACGTTTCTCTGAAAAAGACAGACAAACAGTCCATGGATATATGAAAAGGTACTCAACATTACTAATCCTCAGGGAAATGCAAATCAAAACCACAATGAAGTATCATCTGACACTTTCGAGGATGGTTATTATCAAAAAAACCCAAAAGATAACAAATGTTGGAAATGTAGAGAAGTCCAAACCCTTTTACGCTGCTGGTGGGAATGTAAAATAGTGCAGCTGCTATGGAAAACAGTATAGCAGTTCCTAAAAATTTAAAAAATAGAACTAACATATGATGTGGCAATTCTACCTCTGGTGGAAAACATATCCAAAGAACTCAAATCAGGATATCAAAGAAATATGTGCACTCTTTCTTGTGTTCACTGCAGAATTTTTCAAAAGAGCCAAGATATGGAAACAACCCACATGTCCAGTGACAAATGAAGACTTAAAGAAAATATGGTATATATGTAAAATGGAATATTAATTAGCCTTAGGAAAGAAGTAAAACCTACCGTTTGCAACAAAATGGGTGGTGCTGAAGGAAATTATGCAAAGTGAAATAAGACAGTCATAGAAGGACAAATACTATATAATTCCACTTATATTAATATGTAAAATAGCCAAACTTAAAGAAGTAGAAAATAGAATAGTGGTTGCCAGATGAAGGGGAAGGGAGAAATGTGGAGTTCTTGTTCTATAAAGTTACCATCATAAAAGATGAGCAAGTTTTAGAAATCTGGCCCAGCATAGTGCCTGTATTTATTGATATGGTATTGTGAACATAGCAATTTAAGACTAAGTAGATCTCAAGTATTCTTACCAAGAAAGGGACACAAGGAAACTTGAGGTGATGGATATGTTTATTACCTAAATTGTGGTGACGGTATCACAAGTCCAAACTCATCAATTTCTATTTTGTAGGTATGAAATATGTGTAGTGTTTTTGTATATCAATTTTACATCAAGGAAACTGTAGATCTCAAAAAATGTTATTCACACCACATATACAAACATATAGAGAGGGGAGGGAAGTCCCTGCAGCTACATCTAATCCAATATTGTGGCTCAATTAATATTTTCTGGGTTTTAGTAACACGAATAGTGCCAGAGTTCTTTAAAATTAAATCTTCCAGTTATGTGAAATCAGGCAAATTTTAGAATTTTCTTAAAAGCAACTCTACTTCATTCAGAGGAAATGTTCTGAGTAATATTTATTTTTTTAACTACTCCAACAATGAGATAAGCAATCAGAAATACATAACAAGAGCACAGTACACTTGAAATCAGTCCAGAGAGACATGCTCTAAGTACACTGACAACAGGGATGCCGTATATGGTGGTACAGGTTATGCACATTTTTTCCCACATGGAGCCATCTGGCTAAAGAAACAGAGGAGCTTGGAATTGAGCCCACTTCACCAATTATGCTATGTTCCTGCTGAGCACCCCACAGAAAATGTGAAGTAAAATATTACAGGAAAATTTTCAAAATTACTACATTGCCCATCATTAAAGCAGCTCAATGTAGTATTACTGGAGGGAGATAAGCAGAATCTCAGAATCTTAAAAATCAGAATTAATCTTAGGTCATTCCATCTCCATTTCCTTCTATAGATATGAAACCCATCATATACCATGCTAATCTATATTTAAGTACTTCCACAGAAAGCTATGACCATTAGGCAGTTCTTTGTTATAAGCCAAATTGTATTTCCCTGAAACTTCGGCCCTTTACAATTATTGCTCTTATACATGATAGCCCTAAAGAATTTTTTAAGACAACTACCGCATCTGTTCTTTCTCCTCTTCATTGCAAATAAGTTCAGTTCCTTTAAATCATTATTGTATGATATATTTTCAGACAGTGGCTACTCCAGAGCTCCTATATAGGACAGGCTAGGGGCTTGTCTTGAAGTTTCTTTTGCAGGGAAGACATACAGCTTCTACTGAGATTTTATATAACACTATTTTTTGTCTCTGTAATAGTAATCCAGTAATTCCAAAGACAGATGATAGCATTTATTTGATTTCTGCCACTAACCAAGCTTTCACACATTGGTTAAGTTTTAAGCAAATTTTGTTGACTTTCTTTTTTCCTTTACCTTTTTTTGGGGGGATGACTTTAGCAATGTTTTGGGAGTAGGAGCGCAGTAGGCAAAAACATTTTGTAGCCCCCTAGTAGCATCTAAACTAGTCAACATTCTCCTTAAAATGTCATGTACATGAGGAAATCAAAACAAACAAAAGCAAATTAATGGGGAATGATTCCTTTTTACAATACTGAAGTATTATATTTAACTTATAATTATTGAAAACTTTGTTCCTAACCAGTTGCTATCTAGTCATGTCTCCAAATCTGAACATTTTATTTTTTAACTTTTAATTTTTATTTTTGACTTAAATAGAATTTGGTTAATGTTGGATTATATATTTTTAAAAAGTTCAAATACAGCTCAATTATGTATAGGAAAGACTGATTCATTTTTAGTTATTAAAAATTCTAAGAATAAATAAAGCTAACTAAAATATTCAATAATATTACCTGCCAATAAGTCCAATAGGCAGAATGTTTCCTATTCTTCTGGTTGCCTTTTCCTACTAGAGTTTAACAAACTAAAAGAAACTTAAATTTTAATGATACAAGTGAAAAAATGTTAACTTAGTTTTTAAATAACATGGTAATCCATCTAACTCAAAATAAACTTTTACGCTTTTCTGTGCTAGATCCAACTCAATGAATTAATTAGTTGCATAATAAAAAAACTGAGTAAATGTTTTCAATTTAAAATATTCCAAGAAATAGCAAATAATTGATTTGGGAAAATCAATTACAAATCTCTCCATAGTATCACACCAGAAATTTAATGGAAAGGGCATTCTATTTCTTATATCATTTTGATAGCCCAGGACATACATACTTCCTAAAGGATACGAATGAATAGGTTTCTAGGAAAACACTGAATAACCAATTACCTGAAAATAAATCTGGGTAACTAAAGGAATGTTCTAAGTTTATAGTAACACTTTAGAGCCTTAGGGAAAGTATTGAGGAATAAATCTGTTTTGGTTTCTAATGTCAGTAAATTCCTTTGTGGCAAATTTTAAACCACAGGAGTTATCCCATTTGGAGACTATAAAAGACTATATCTTTTATAAGATGTGCTTCTCAATTAAGGACTGCCTCACAGGAAGGCATGTCACTAAACATTATGGCTCCATGGATAAATCTAGAGGGAAGATTTAAATGGTCATTAAGAAGGTAGTTTATTTACATTAGATTTATAAATTTACAAATAAACTATAGCAGTAATGGAATGGTCTATTGGGGTAGAGAATATAGCAAAAGGTCTTGGTGAATCATAGGATCAATGTGTTTTGGAGCTGAAAGGAACTTTAGAGATCATATAAGAGGTATATAGGAAGACTTTCATTTTACAGAGCTCAAGCAACTTTTCCAAAAGAACAGCCACTGGAAATTTGACTTCTATACTTTTCCTCTTTTAACTTGCCTTATCTCTAGCAAATCTAAAACACCATCCTAACAAGACAATGTCATCCCCCATAGACTGTGTCACATAACTGGTTTTCAGAGTAAGAATGAAACATATGCACTTCTATCATCCTTGTTACCTCTATGAACTGGTAGCCCGAATCTATGTCCCCAGGCAAAGGGAATGACAAAAACAGCCATAGTGACGGTCTCTTTTCTCCGCTTCCCAACAAACCTGTGATGCCTACAAGGTCATTTAATTATTAAAATTTGTTTTTTAAAGCATAGTCTTGTTCTTTATGGACATCTACCTGACATACATACAACTGGCTGCTCTGAGTAGCCAAATTCCTTTGCTCATGTAAACAAATATATAAAAGGCTATTATTAAGATTACTAAGAGATTCTTTTCAAAAGTGTTCTTTTTAATGTCTTAACATTCAATTACCTTAATTTTTTTTAAAAAACCTATTTATATTGAACATTTTATCAATACTTGCAATGCCTGGATTCTTACCTGGAAAGTGAAGGCATACTCCCTGAGGAACCCCAGAATCTGGAGGCTAGCAGGCTTTTTCAAACTTACAGCCTCTAAACATAAAAATACTAATGCCACATTCCACAAACTTGCATCATGGGACATCTTAAATTTTCAAGGAAGACACAGAAGTACTCAACACATGTTGAATACATGTGAAATACTAGCTCAAGCTAGTTCACAGTTTTGGTATTAGATCTTATGAAAATTAACATGAAACAGGAAATGAGAGTAGCGGTGTCTAAGGTGATTCCAAGATTTGAAAAGTTGGGCAATGCCCAAAAGGTGCTCAGATTCTATTAGCAATTGTGATTGTTTAAAAAACAAATTAAAATATCTCTTTTTCTTTTAATTTATATGTTCTTTTAAAGGCTATTAAATTGTTAGATCATGGCTACTTAGTTGTTTGGACCTAACTGCTTAATTAACAGGCTGCTATGTTTTGTTTTGTTTTCTTGCTAAGGCCCCCATAATACTAAGAGCTCTGTGAGCTGAGACAGTTCAGAACCTTTGTGCTAAAAGTGAGGTACATATACACTGAATGGCTTAAAGGTTACATAAAAACTCAGTAATAAAATGAAAAGACTAGAATCCCTAGTCATAAACACAAATATATGCAAAATTATAAATCACAGACTCACATTATTATCATGGATTTATTTAGTTGTCATAAATACTTTACAGTAGAGCACTGGTTTAGACTGTGGATTCTAGAGTTAGACAGCCTTATGTTCAAAATTTAATTTTGCCACATATTAATTGTGCATCTCCACTCTTCAAATCTTAATTTTCTAATATGTAGTAATGGGAATAATAATAGTACTTACTTTATAGGAGGTACTGAAAGATTAAATGAAATGTATGAAAACTATACCTGGCATATAAGTATTCAGTAAAATACTAGTTATCATTATCACATTCATCATCACTATTAAAATATACTCTTTGGAGAGGAGTTTGACTTCCAGAATAACAAACAAGTGCTTTAGACCAATCCTATGGTATGTTGTAAACAGTTGGATAGAATATTAAGAAACCATTTTTTAAAGGCATAAGTGGCTACTGAAGTAGTAAAGAACTGCAGAGTCAGGCTTAGCAAAGGAAGTTAACTTAGAGAGGCATCTGAGGGCAATTTCATGCTCAAGGCTTTTGCCAATGTCAAAATCATTGCTGAGAGGCTGAAAAGTGAGAAGTTTTAAATTTATAGTGTTGAGGCATAAATATTAGCATTCAGAGCCCACCAAGGAGAATATGAAGTCTGGATTGGGTTGTGACCTCAAAAAGTTATACCCTTGGAGTAATTATGAATCCAGATATAGACCATCACTCACAGGAGATAAGTAAAGCATATTCAAAATTATCTCACTTCCTCGGTTGGACTATAATGATCTGGAATTGCTAGTGCCCCTAGACTTGCTGCCTGCCAGAGGCAAAAATAAATCCTCTTTGAAATGTCATTGAGATTCTCAAATTATCTCTATTATTTTTAATATACAACTGCTGGGACAGAATAAAAAATATCCAGGTATATGAAAAGACATTAATACCAAACATCAGAGACTAAGAGAAATAAATATAAACCACTGTGGATTCAGATAGTGGGTATATAGAGGTGGGCATAAAAACCATTATGGTTAATTTGACCAACATATTAAGAAACAATATTGAGACCATCAGTAAAAAGGTGGAATAAAAACATTTAAATGGAAATTCTAGAAGGAAAAAATACAATCACTAATATTAAGAAATTTAGTGTATGGACTTAACATCAAATTACATACAGCTGAAAAAAATCAGTGAACTAGAAGATAGATAAGAATTAAATATCCAAACTAAAATGTGCAAGAAAGAATAAATGGAAAATATAGAAAAGAGCAAAAATGATATGTAGATATGGTAAAATAGCATATAGGTATTTGGAATACCAGAATGAAAGGATTTAAAAAGAAAATAAGATGCACAGGCAGTATTTGAAGATACAATGGCTGAAAAATTTCCAAAACTAATTAAAGACATTAAGCCCCAGATTTAAAAAGCACTACAAACTCCAAAGTACAAAGAAAATACCTAGTTATATAACAGTAAAAAATGATGAAAAACAAAAGCAAATAAATAAATCCTTAAAAGCAGCCAGAAATAAAACAGTAAAGGTGCAAGTGTACTGACTGCTGAACTCTCAAAGAGAAACAACTGGAAACCAGAATATACTATAATGATATCTTTAATACACTGAAAGAAAACTGTCAACCTAGAATTCTATATCTAGCAAAAATGTCCTTAAAAAAGTCAACCTAGAATTCTATATCTAGCAAAAATGTCCTTAAAAAGGGTGAAATAGCCATTTTTCAAATAAACAAAAGCTGAGAGAATTTAATTTATCATCTTCAGATCCACACAAAGAATAATATATTAAAGTGTATTCTTCAGCAAAAAGAGAATGCTTCAAGAAGAGAGCTCAAAGATGCAGTAAGGAAGGTTTTCTGTAAAAACACTGATAATAATGATGTCTCCTGTAGTATAAAATACATACAAAATTAAAAAACACAGCAGCAGCATTTAACTTGGGGAGAGTGGGTTGTTATATGTATTAGAAGGAAGCTTCTTCACAACCCAGGAAGTGGTAATAATACTACTTTGTTTTATACAAATGAAAAATGGATAGTGTGGCCTCTTGAGTAACCATAAAAAGAAAAATAAAGACTTAATATAACAAGCAAATGATGGGAAGTAGGGAAGGAATGCCATTTGAAAAAATAATCAAACTGAAATAAAGCAAGAAAAAAAAACATCAGATGGAATGAATAGAAAATAGTAAAACAGAAGATTCAAACTCAAATATACCAGTAATTACATTAAACATAAAGAAAATGTTCTGACCAAAAGATAGGCAAGATTTTTTAAAAGTCCAATTACATGCCTATAGCAAGAAACAGGCTGTAAATATAAGGATGAGGAAAATTTGAAAGTAGAAGGACAGAAAAAAGATACCTTAGGTAGATATCAGCCAAAAGAAAGCTGGTGTAATACCACACAAAACAGACTTTAAAGCAAATATACTTGCTGGACTCTGGGATGGCGTTATATAGAGTTAATGGGACAAAAAACATTGGTAAAAGGAGAATTTGTGCAAGAATTCTCTCTCTTTGCATTCTTGTCAATTCAATACACATACCACATATCTTAATATCAGACCTGAGAAGCTAGAGATGTTTTAATTCCATTCTCCATACGTAAAAGAAGAGGAGACCGAAATTCCTTTTTTAAATCTCTCCAAAGAGATTATAATAATGCCCAGTTTCAGATTACATAGCTAATTTGTGGGAAGTTTAGTTCAGGTTGGCATAAACACTCCCGGGTGCCAAACTGCATGGTCTCTGTCCCTTTCTTCCTCTGTCATGCTTCTTTTGTCGCTGTTTTTGTTACTGTTGTTTTGGTTATTTCAGCCTTTTCTACCCCCAAAATGCAAAAAAATCTCATGTATTATCTTTCCTGGACTAATTTTATACTCAAGTGAAATATTTTTAAGGTTAAGCTGCTAAAATATCCACAAGTACAGTATATAACTCACATATAGCATTTACTATATGTTAGGCACTATTCTAATACATATTAACTCATTACATCTTCATAATCAGTATATGAGATATGTACCATTATTATCCCTATTTTATCAATGTAGAAACTGAAGCAGAGAGAAATTAAGCAACAAGATCATGTAACAAAGTATCACACAGACAATAAATTGGAACATAGGATTCAGAGTCTGTGCTCTTAACCAACTAAAGGAACACTTGACTGGGATTTAGGTGGGATCTACCACAAACTAGGTATCTGACCCTGGCAAAACATTTAACATTTCTACATCTCTTTCCAAATACACAGAAATGAGGGATTTTACCAAACATTATTTAAAGTCTATTTTAATTTTTAAAAATCTCATTTCCAATACTAAAGCTTTACTATGTAATTATACCAATAACCCTAGAAAAATAAACATCAGGCCTCTCCAGAAAGTTTAATTGTAAGTTTACTGATTTCTGAACAACATAAGTCAAACTAATACTACTCTAAGAGTAAAGGGGGAAAAAAAAACTATTGTTAAAATACAGGCATACTTTTTTGCAATATTTTTCTGGACAATCATTATAAAACCATTTGTATTTAACATTTAAAAGGTGATTTTTGTTTTTGGCTTCAATATATTTCTAACAGTGATTGCTTTTTTTCTCCCAGATCCCTTCTCCTCTTACAAAATGACATAAATTTTCAATTGAACACTACATTTAGTAAAGATGACCTTCCCAGCCTCTCTTGTAGCTAGATATGGCATATGACTAAGCTCTGGCCAATGATATTTGAGTATGTGATATGTACAACTTCTCAGTCATTCCTTTCAAAGGAAGGGGTGTGCCCTCTCCTTTCCCTTCTTCCCTCTTCCCAGTTGACTAGAATGTGAGTGGAGCTGGACCACTGGATGGAAACTGGGTTCAAACTGGCACAGCAACAAGAAGCTTGACTCTCTGATATTTGTGGAGTCATCATATCAGCCCAGACATTTATATGAGTGAAAAATAAACTACTCTATTATTGGGAGTCTCTTAATTTCAGACACTGACCATGAATCCTAACTAATTTTAAATGGAAAGTAAATAATTGTAAAGTAGATTGTGTTTTCATATAAAAAGCTACAATTAGTGACTAAGTTCCTACCTCTAGTCTTAACTTCAAAATAAGTATAATAAATACAATACAAATAAAAAGAGAAAAATTTAAAAATACCATTAAACTCCCCTATAATACAGTTATAATGTTACTAAATGCAGCAAAATAATGAATCATTCCATATATATTAAATGCTCATATGAAATGCATTAGGCATTGTGCTGGGCCCTGGAAGCTACAACTATAAAGTGGCAACACATTACACCAATAATGAAAACTTACTGAGGATGCATTAAGTTTAACAGGTAGCGAGCACGTTCAGCCATGAGAAGACGTCAGGGGAACATTCCCAAAGCCATGTGACTGAGAGAGGGATGGACTGGTTTAAAAGCAATTGGTTTGAGCATAGTTTTAATGCACATACACAGGAAAATATGCAGTCAAACTTTTAAGTAGATGGGAGTAGAAGTTTAATAATCAATAGAGAATAGAAGCAGATAATCATGAAACTGAATGTCAGGTAATGAAATCTGGATTTCTTGAAAGTACTAAGATATCGTGAAACATATCTGAGAGGAATTACCTGATAAAAGCAGTATATAGGAACTATTAATCTGTTATCAGGGAAGGTGGCAAGAAGCCAAAGAGTTTGAAGGATGTTGGCAGAGAAAGACAGAGGAGTCAAACATTAAAGTTTCAAATCATAGGAGAACTGGAGAAAAATGGTATCAGAAATAGAATTATGAAAGCTAGAAGCGGAAAACAAGATTCTTACTTTTCATAAAGTTTCTTGTTTAGGTTTGGCTGTGAGTGGGGTGATTTTAATTATTTTTAAAACACTGAATTTAAAGTGGCAGAATGACATACAAGTACAAATGTCCAATGGACCAACTGGAGAAGTAAGGCTAAAGCTTGAAGGTGACTGGAGAGTCAGCCTAATGAGGATCATAATATCAATTATGAGGGAAAAAGAGAAAAATTAGCATAGTAGCAGTTCTGAGTGTTAAGATGTAAGAAGGGGCTTAACAATGGAAAAAGAGATTACATTATAGTAAAATGTATAGACCTCATTAAGGATGATTGAAAGATGAGTTACTTCATTATGTTTCTTATTTTAATCATAGCTGTTTTTGTCTTCATCCACTGTAGAAATAGAAGTAGAAATAGTCTGGTTATAAAAGCCTTTGTTTCTACTCTATAGTTTCAAATAGCTGACAGTAAAAATAGCACCTGGCCGCTCAGTGTGCTACAGCACATACACATTATGTAATCAAATAAAGGATTTCATGATAAGGAAATAAAGCTGTCAAACAGCCCCCAGATACTACTTGGTGAATAGTTTTGTCAGTTCCTGCCCTGACCAACTCCCAGGAACAGTTTTTAAATTAATTAAAACATATGGTCTTTAAATTCACAAGGAAAAGAGAAATAAGTTGAAAACTCAACCAAAAGATACCCATTGTGAAATCAAAATAAATACTGGTTTTCTATGTTAGTTCCATTTCAGACTGTAATTTCTGGTTGGGAAAAGGACATCACTGTATCTAGCCTCCTAATTCTGTAAGTTCATACCCCTATATTTTATTGTATTGTTTTTTTCCTGCTTTGTATTAGAATTATCATGTAATCCGGGTAGATTGGATCTGGTTACAAGAGACTGATTAGAGAGAATGATGATGATGATAACAATGACAATGATAAGAATAATAATACGGATATCTTAGTAGAGTCTCAGGCCTAGCATACTACATCACTGTTAGATGTCAACGTGTTTTTGAGGCAAAACATTTTAGCTAGGATGCTCCTTAAAAAAGTCTCACATGTAGATAAGGAAAAAATGCTTTGTTAATAGAAACAAGGACATACAATGATACCATATGTTATCCCAAATGCTGGTTATAAAACCAGTACTCAGCTTATGGTTCCACTATAATCCCTTTACCCTATTTTTTAAGACATAAATGATTAAAAATAGTCTTCAATATAATTTTATGTTCCTAATGAAAGTCTTTAGACCACTTAATACCTTACATCTAAAAATGAAGGAAAAAATATAGACTAAATACAAAATATTCTGCTTTTCTACCTAGACCACCAAGTAATCCAGGAGAGAGTTAAGTAAAAGCTGAGTCCACTACTCTAGTTCTAGGAGGTACATTAATGGTCTAGGTACATTCAATCATAGCATTTATTGCCTAGGTCTATAAGAAACAGAGAAAAGGATTAATGGATCTCACTGCAAGCAAGATCAAGAGTCCCCAAGGGTCAGAAATTTGAAGCTGAAAGAACCATGAGCATATAATCCCTGAGGATATGCAGCAATACTAAAGAGGCCACAGGATGGATAGAAAGCTTGAGCTCACATCTGGGTTAAATGTAAACTGAAGGTGTTAGACTAGGTGATCTGAAAAGTCACTGTTACCTCTAAAAATCTACTACTTTATACCTTACAATTTTGCAGAGGCTGTACCATGTTAAAAGGAACCTTCAGAGTCAAAAGGAAAGATTCACTAAGAACAAGAGTAACTCTGCTAAGTTAAAAACTTAAATTTCAGCCTTTTAAAAACAGTAGAGAGAAAAAAATGATGACTCTTTCCCATAGAAGACAGAGGGAAATGTTTCCGCTGGGAGAACCTATCATTTACAGCTACTTGTTGCCTAAAATTGAGCACAGTAAATGATTTTTTAAAGTATATGAGTATAGGAGATAAAGTATATTTTATATTTTACAGAAAAAGCTATGAAGAATAGTCTTGTTCTCCTGTTGTGCCCTACCTCACCATTTCCCATTTGATTGGCTCCTTTTAAGTAATATAGGTACAGAAAAATTCAACCTAAGGCATGAGGTCATATAATTGCTTCAAAAACAAATACCTTGGACTTCCAGGAAGATGGTGACGTGAGCAGGATGGCAGAAATCTCCTCCCAACACTATATTTATCCACGAAAACACAGCAAATACAACTATTCCTAAAAGAGATGCCAGAATACACAGGAAAGCACACAGCGTGCAGCTACACCTGAGAGGACTCAGCACCCCAAGAGGCAGGTAAGATACAGAGGCACAACCTGGCGGGACCCGAGTGCTCACCCACCCCAGTGCACCAGTGGGAGGAGAGGATTCAGAACCAGGAGGGAGTGGAAGTACAGGCCCACGAAATAACCAGCCCCGGTGATCTGCGTGGGGAGCGCTGAAACACATCGCACAGTGTAGTGGAGATTGGAGAGACAGAGGGTGCAGGGTCTGAGCAGGGAACACGCCAGGGTACTTGCAGCCGGTTCCAGGAAGGAAAAAAAAAAAAGAAGAAGAAAAGCACGTGCTTTTTTCAGCGGTCTTAAAGAGACAGGAGCCCAGCAGAGGACCGGAACACCCCGGCACACTCAGCCCAGCAGGCTGGGAGTCCTGGGGAGCTTCGGACCCCTTAGCTGGCGACTGGGAAAGGGTGGCCACACTTAGACTTCCCACAGAGCTCAACAGCCTCCCATTCATTCCCACCCTGGCCAGAGATATAAAGGGCCCTGCAGAGCGGCACAACCACCGCTCTGGAATAGTGGAGCAACAGCGCCACCTACAGCATCCCCATAGAATCCACTCCCGGTGGGCATTTTTTTTTTTTATTGTTGTTGTTGCTGTTTTTTCTTCTGTTTCTTTTTTCTTTCTTTCTTTCTTTTTTTCTTTTTTCTTTTTTCTTTTTTTTTTTCCTTTCTAAAGTCATAAAGAGCACAGGTGACATAGGTGGCAACTACCAGCAACCACTTCTGTAGCCATGAAAAGACAGAGGAATATGGTACAGAAAAAGCTCCAGACCCAGACAACCCCAGAGAGAGAACCTGAAGGAATGGACATGCACAGTCTTCCTGAAAAAGAATTCAGAATAAAAGTCATAACCATGCTGATGGATCTACAGAGAAATGTGCAAGAGCTGAGGGAGGAAGTGAGGGAAGTGACGAAAGACGATGCAGAAATCAGACAAGCCACTGACGGGCTGAACAGCAGACTGGATGAGATGCAAGAGACTGTTAATGGAATAGAAATCAGAGAACAGGAATACAGAGAAGCTGAGGCAGAGACAGATAAAAGGATTTCTAGGAATGAAAGAATATTAAGAGAACTGTGTGACCAATCCAAACGGAACAATATTCGCATTATAGGAGTACCAGAGGAAGAAGAGAGAGAAAAAGGGATAGAAAGTGTCTTTGAAGAAATAATTGCTGAAAACTTTCCCACAATGGGGAAGGAAATAGTCTCAGAGTCCACGGAAGCCTACAGATCTCACAACACAAGGGACCCAAGTAAGACAACACCAAGACACATAATAATTAAGATGGCAAAGATTAAAGATAAAGACAGAGTATTAAAGGCAACTAGAGAGAGAAAAAAGATTACCTACAGAGTAAAACCCACCAGACTATCATCAGACTCCTCAACAGACACCTTACAGGCCAGAAGAGAATGGCATGATATATTTAATGTAATGAAACAGAAGGGCCTCGAACCAAGAATACTGTATCCAGCACGATTATCATTGAAATATGACAGAAGGATTAAACAATTTCCAGACAAACGAAAGTAGAGAGAGTTTGCCTTTCATAAACCACCACTACAGGATATCTTAAACGGACTGCTCTAGATGGAAGCACCCCTAAGGCTAAAAAGATGTCACCAGAGAAAACAAAATCATAGCAAAGAAAGCAGACCATCCAAATACTAGCTAAAGGCAAAGAATAAAACACCTAATATATAAATAAAAGAGGAGGAAGAATAGGAAGGGAGAGATAAAGAAACATCAGATGGTGTTCACAATATCTTAGAAAGAAAGTTAAGTTAGATTCTTAGATAGTAAAGAAGCAACCCTTGAACCTCTGGTAACCACGAATCTAAAGCCAGCAATGGCAATAAGTACATACCTATCAATAATCACCCTAAATGTAAATGGACTGAATGCACCAATCAAAAGACACAGAGTGGATACAAAAGCAAGACCCATCTATATGCTGCTTACAAGAGACTCACCTCAAACCCAAAGATATACACAGAGTAAAAGTGAAGGGATGGAAAAAGATATTTCATGCAAACAACAAAGAGAAAAAAGCAGGTGTTGCAGTACTTGTATCAGATAAAATAGACTTCAAAACGAAGAAAGTAGCAAGAGATAAAGAAGGACATTACATAATGATACAGGGGTCAGTCCAACAAGAAGATATAACCATTATAAATATATATGCACCCAACACAGGAGCATCAGCATACGTGAAACAAATACTAACAGAATTGAAGGAGGAAATAGAAAGCAATGCATTCATTTTAGGAGACTTCAACACACCACTCATTCCAAAGGACAGATCAACCAGACAGAGAATAAGTAAAGACACAGAGGCACTGAACAACACACTAGAACAGATAGACCTAACAGATATCTACAGAACTCTGCACCCAAAAGCAACAGGATACACAATCTTCTCAATTGCACATGGAACATTTTCCAGAATAGACCACATACTAGGCCACAAAAAGAACCTCAGTAATTTCAAAAATATTGAAGTCCTACCAACCAACTTCTCAGATCACAAAAGTATAAAACCAGAAATAAATTTTAGAAAGAAATCAAAAAGGCTCACAAATACATGGAGACTTAACAACATTCTCCTAATGAATCAATGGGTTAATGACCAAATCAAAACAGAAATCAAAGAATATATGGAGAGTAATGACAACAACACTAAGCCACAACTTCTGTGGGATGCAGCAAAGGCAGTTCTAAGAGGAAAGTATATTGCAATCCAGGCCTATTTAAAGAAGGAAGAACATTCCCAAATGAACAGTCTAAAGACACAATTACTGAAATTGGAAAAAGAAGAACAAATGAGGCCCAAAGTCAGCAGAAGGAGGGACATACTAAAGATCAGAGAAGAAATAAATAAAATTGAGAAGAATAAAACAATAGAAAAAATCAATGAAACCAAGAGCTGGTTCTTTGAAAAAATAAACAAAATAGATAAACTCCTAGCCAGACTCATTTAGAGAAAAGGAGAATCTACACACATAAACAGAATCAGAAATGAGAAAGGAAAAATAACAATGGACCCCACAGAAATACAAAGAATTATAAGAGAATATTATGAGAATCTACACGCTAACAAGCTGCAAAACATAGAAGAAATGGACAACTTTTAGAAAAATACAACCTTCCAAGACTGACCAAGCAAGAAGCAGAAAAACTAAACAGACCAATCACCAGCAACAAAATTGAAGCAGTAATCAAAAAAATACCCAAGAACAAAACCCCCGGACCTGATGGATTCACCTCTGAATTCTACCAGACATATACAGAAGAAATAATACCCATTCTCTTAAAGTTTTCCAAAAAATAGAAGAGGAGAGAATACTTCCAAACTCATTCTATGAAGCCAGCATCAGTCTAATACGAAAACTGGGCAAAGACCTCACCAAAAAAGAAAATTACAGACCAATATCCCCGATGAACGTAGATGCAAAAATACTCAACAAAATATTAGCAAACCGAATTCAAAAATACATCAAGAAAACCATACACCATGATCAAGTGGGATTCATCCCAGGGATGCAAGGATGGTACAACATTCGAAAATCTATCAACATCATCCACCACATAAACAAAAAGAGGAGCAAAAACCACATGATCATCTCCATAGATGCTGAAAAAGCATTTGACAAAATTCAGCATCCATTCATGATTAAAACTCTCAACAAAATAGGTATAGAGGGCAAGTACCTCAAAATCATAAAGGCTATATATGACAAACCCACAGCTAACATCATACTTAACAGCGAGAAGCTGAAAGTTTTTCATCTAAGATCAGGAAAAAGACAGGGATGCCCACTCTCTCCACAGTTATTCAACATAGTACTGGAGGTCCTAGCCACAACAATCAGACAAAACAAAGACATACAAGGTATCCAGATTGGTAAAGAAGAAGTCAAATTGTCACTATTTGCAGATGACATGATATCGTACATAAAAAACCCTAAACACTCCACTCCAAAACTACTAGAACTAATATCTGAATTCAGCAATGTTGCAGGATACAAAATTAACACACAGAAATCTGTTGCTTTCCTATACACTAACGATGAACTAACAGAAAGCAAAATCAGGAAAACAATCCCATTCACAATTGCATCAAAAAGAATAAAATACCTAGGAATAAACCTAAGCAAGGAAGTGAAAGACCTATACCCTGAGAACTACAAGACACTCCTAAGAGAAATTAAAGAGGACACTAACAAATGGAAATGCATCCCATGCGCTTGGCTAGGAAGAATAAATATTGTCAAAATGGCTATACTACCTAAAGCAATCTACAGATTCAATGCAATCCCTATCAAACTACCAACAGCTTTCTTCAATGAACTGGAACAAATAATTCTAAAATTCATATGGAACCAGAAAAGACCCTGAATAGCCAAAGCAATCCTGAGAAGGAGGAATCAAATGGGGAATTACTCTCCCTGACTTCAAGTTATACTACAAAGCCACAGTAATCAAAACAATTTGGTATTGGCACAAAAACAGACCCACAGACCAGTGAAACAGAATAGAAAATCCAAACATTAACCCAAACACATACAGTCAATTAATATATGATAAAGGAGCCTTGGATATACAATGGGGAGATGACAGCCTCTTCAGCAGCTGGTGTTGGAAAAACTGGACAGCTACATGTAAGAGAATGAAACTGGACTACTGTCTAGCCCCATACACAAAGGTAAACTCAAGGATCAAAGACCTGAATGTAAGTCATGAAACCATAAAACTCTTTGTAAAAAACATAGGCAAAAATCTCTTGGACATAAACATGAGCGACTTCTTCATGAACTTATCTCCCCAGGCAAGGGAAACAAAAGCAAAAATGAACAAATGGGACTATATCAAGCTGAAAAGCTTCTGTACAGCAAAGGACACCATCAGTAGAACAAAAAGACATCCTACAGTATGGGAAAATATATTCATAAACTATGTATCTGATAAGGAGCTGACATCCAAAATATACAAAGAACACATGCACCTTAACAAACAAAAAGCAAATAATCCAATTAAGAAATGGGCA
Source organism: Phataginus tricuspis (assembly GCA_029783875.1). NCBI lineage: Eukaryota > Metazoa > Chordata > Mammalia > Pholidota > Manidae > Phataginus > Phataginus tricuspis. Next base: position 28,304,124 of record JAQQAC010009165.1, on the reverse strand, counting down.
GAGGACATGAATAGACACTTCTCTAAAGAAGAAATTCAGATGGCCAACAGGCACATGAAAAGATGCTCCACATCGCTAATCATCAGAGAAATGCTGATTAAAACCACAATGAGATATCACCTCACACCAGTGAGGATGGCCAACATCCAAAACACAAACAACAACAAATGTTGGCAAGGATGTGGAGAAAAGGGAACCCTCCTACACTGCTGGTGGGAATGTAAATTAGTTCAACCATTGTGGAAAGCAGTATGGAGGTTCCTCAAAAAACTCAAAATAGAAATATCATTTGACCCAGGAATCTCACTCCTAGGAATTTACCCTAAGAATGCAGCAGCGCCATTTGAAAAAGACATATGCACCCCTATGTTTATTGCAGCACTATTTACAATAGCCAAGAAATGGAAGCAACCTAGGTGTCCATCAGCAGATGAATGGATTAAGAAGATGTGGTACATATACACAATGGAATATTATTCAGCCATAAGAAGAAAACAAATCCTACCATTTGCAACAACATGGATGGAGCTAGAGGGTATTATGCTCAGTGAAATAAGCCAAGCCAAAAAAGACAAGTATCAAATGATTTCACTCATATGTGGAATATAAGAACAAAGACAAAAAAAAAACTGAAGGCACAAAACAGCAGCAGACTCACAGAACCCAAGAACGGACTAATAGTTACCAAAGAGAACGGGACTGGGGAAGATGGGTGGGAAGTGAGGGATAAGAGGGAAGAAGGGGCATTACAATTAGCAGAAGTAATGTTGGGGGGGCATGGGGAGGGCTGTACCACTCAGAGAAGACAAGTAGTGATTCTCATCTCACTATGCTGATGGACAGTGACTGTAATAGGGCTGGTGGGGGGGACCTGATGAAGGGGGTAGTTTAATCACCATGGTATTGCACATGTAATTGTAGATTAATGATACCAAAATAAATTATAAAAAAAAAAAAAGAATACCCAGCTTCACCACATCGAATCTCCTAGTAATGTGCCATGCTAGAGCCAGACCCCTTCAGGTCTTCACACAGAGGGGACAGCTAAAGCTGTGGGTACTTTCCTAAAAAGAAAGTCTGGTAAATCAGTCTCTCTCTTAAAGACAGAACTCACTGTAGGATTTAAGCCTAAACTGTCCTGAAGGTAACTATAGCAATACCAACCTCAAACCCAATCCAACTACTAATTAGATCAACTGAACCCTTGCACTTAAGTCCCAGGGGAAGGAAAGCCATGCCTATTTCAAGGCGTAAATACGTATTTTCCACAGTTGCTATTCTCCCAAACAAGATGCTTGACTTTTAAATAAAAAAAAAAATTCATCATATAAGGCCAAATAAAAGGACACATGCCTAAGAGACAAATCATCAACACCAACTCAGTTATGAAAGAGATATTGGAATTTAAATGATTATTTATATGTTAAAGCCTTAATGGAAAAGGTGGGCCACATGAAAATCAGAGATTTCAGGAGAGAGAACGGAAGTGTAATAGTTAAGCGGAAATGATAGAAATGAAAAGGTAACAGAAAGAAATAAATGCTTTCCCCAGACTCATCAGCAGACTGACAGCAGAGAAAGTGTCAGTGAACATGAAAACAGGTCAATAGAAATTATCCAAACTGAAAAAAAAGAGAAAAAACAAATAAATAGAACAGACTAACCTAAAGCAGTGGACAATGTCAAACTACCTAACAGAAGTGTATACTTCACCCTTGAACACCATGGATTTGAACTGTGTTGGTCTACTTATACTTAGATTTAAAAAAATAAATACACAGTGCCTGCAAATAATTATGAATTATTTTTCACATTTTTATTTTTGATGTCTAGTGTTAGTAATATATATAACATCTACAGTGCTTTGTATCATATAAGACAATATTGATGTATTGACAGACAATTCATCTTGTAAAACAGATGACATAAACTTAAGATACCAATAAATACCGAATAGTATCTAAAAAAAAAAACAAAAACAAAAAACAAAAAACAAATACCTCAACTAAATTTTATTCTAGGTATGAATTCCAACTTAAGTTTTTTTTTTAATTCTGAAATTTAGATTGATTAAAAATACAGAAACATCCTTATCAGCAGTAAGCAAGTTCTATCTCAGCTAAGATCTTTTGCTTTTCCCCAGGTTTCTGAAGAGCTTCTTAAACTGAATCTCAAAGTAAACAGCTTTTCCCTTGGTATATAAGCACAGTTTGTTTAAGTATTAGGTTAAAGCTCGGTTTGTTTTGTCTAGGAAAAGCCATCTTCACAAAGACAAAACTATTCCTCTTTGGGGCTGAGGTCTATGAACTACTATTATTCTGGGCTTTTTACAAACTTTAAAAAAATACTAAAAAAACAAAAAACAAAATTAAATTTTATTTTGATCAAATTACACTTTTAAAAATGTATGCTACATAGGATAAGGCTTTTTCCATTTTATTCATTTAAAAAATTTAGTGCAATCTGGAAGGTTGATATTAAACCTTATGTATACTCAATTTCTGTATTAGACTTCTATTACACAGCGTAATTCCCTCTCTAACATGCATTTCTCGTTTATAGAAGATACATAAATGACACAAATGTCAATATTTCGTAATGACTAAGTTTGATAGCAAACATATATGATCATGGCTTACTATCCTCTTTTAACATATAGATATTTTAAAATATAAATAACAAAGGAACTCTTCTGAAAACTAACCACATCGAACACATAAATCGTTGCTACCAACATGTATGTTTCTCCTTCATTTTAAAAAGTAGACATTTTGACATTTTCCATCTGAAATGTGGCTTCTCATCACTGCCCAACTAGTTCTAGAATACATTAGATTACTGGTGGTAGATATAAAAACTATTACTAAGGAATAGCTTCTTGGCTTTTAAACAGAGCATGGCATTTTTGTTCATATTTACCTTCCTAATGCCCTTGACACTCCAGAAATTTCCACCCATAGTTATTTTTTAACTTTCCTTATTTCAGATCCAGCTTCATCAAATGCAGTTTTTCATCTGACTAGTGTTAATACACCAGATGGTAAACATAATATTTGCAATTCTCAAATTTTTAAATATAATAACTATAATATAGCAGTCCTTATGCTCAAAAACTAGTTTGTGTAAGACCAGAGGTATCAGAGGAAGGGACGGGTGTCACTGGAGGAACCCGACTGGAGCCCAATAAGGCTGTCCATACCCTCAGAGCTCTCCCAGCACCCTTGATAAGCCTGGCACCCCTCCCGCTGGGCGCGACTTCCCTGGCCTGTGGATACGCAGACCGGTGAACCTTGGCTCCTTTGTTGCCGCTTGCCTGGTCTGGTTTCGTCTACCTTACAGTTTGAAACAAGTAAATTATAGATTGTCAGTATAACACTGGTATGTGTTACTTAATCAACTTTAAGAGAGTTTCTTCTACATACAGCAAAAATCTGGAAAGAAGAGAATAAATCAGCCATGTTTGAACTATTCATTAATATTCAGGTGGACTTATTAGGAATCAGTGACATAATCAAATATTTGGCCTAAAATTTTTAATGCTTCATCTAGATGTTTACCAAGAGTTTTGTTGTGTTAGTAGACAAAAATTATGTAGCTTAATTGCTAGTTCTTGCAATATATCTTATCTTAGACTTAGAGAATATACTCATTTTTTCATATTAAGACAAATATTAACATATAATTATAATGTGTGAGGCAGCTTTAGACTAGGCACTAGGCCCTCATGAAATATTTTTCCACCTCTTGTTAGTATAAAGAAGGAACTTTTGAAATATAGCTGTGCTATCTTGGACTTGAGAACCATTTTAAATTTTATTTCAACTTTAAAAAATATTTTAAGGCAACGAAGTACAGATTTGTTCTTATAAAATGTACTCTCCAAATTGTTGAGTAATGTGCCAGAGGAAAACAGGAAACAAAGGCTAAATAAAGAACCTACACGATATGAGGAAGGAGGAAAACTAAACCACAACATATATAAATATTAGAAGTCTACACTATGAAACAGAAGAACTATAATGTTCAGAAGCAAGAACTTCTGGTATGAATACTCAGTCAAGGACTAGGAAAACAAGCAAGAGCAAACTGAGGATAGTACATAACACTGCTATGCACAGGAATTCGATACATAATAAAAATTGTATGTTAACTATATGCCTAATCTAACTCATTAGGATGAGACAGTTATAATTTTTTGAAATGATGGCCATGAACACTTTCACATAGTTTTTTAAAATATATTACCTTTCTGAATCTTCAAAGCAACCCTGTGAGTTAAGTAGTTTAAGATTAGGAAACATAACAAAATAAAAATATATAATACTTACACCTCATGTAAGTTATTAATAAGAAAAACAGGCCTTCCTATAAATAGTTTTTGAATCCACATGAGCAGAAAATACATTGATGAGGCATCTATGCCTCGGTAGCCCTGAGTAAAAAGTGACTGTGAGTTTACATTTGCTTCATGGTAATAATATGCAATCATCTCTCCCCTCCATGCCCCTAACCCTGAACCTTCCTTTAGGCTATTCTGTTTCCCTGACAATAGCCTTTGGCTTTTTTTCCCTCCTATCCTAACAGTAAATCTCTTTCTTAAAGCCTTCCCTGATTAATCCAATCTACTCTCATTTCTTCCTTCTCTGCATACAATATACAAGAAAATCCTAAATCTAGATTTAACTGTAAAAATGTATTTGCAAATCAGTTTGAAAAGTGGAATGTAATTTTATGTAAAAATACTGCTATAAAATTTCTGGGCTATCTCACAAAAACTTGTAATAGTAGAATACTATTTGAAGTGCAAAGTAATAGAAAATTATTTCATAGTATTATAACAGCTTATAACAATGCTAGTGTTTGTTTGATTAGCAACGAACATGAGGAAATACACCATAATCCCCTGTTGATTCTGAACAGAGCTTCTGGATGCTTTCTGGAAAGTCAAACTGTAGTATACAAAAAAGAGTTAACATTGCAGGCTTGAGGTTGCTGTCCCTAGAAAAGACTGTGTACAGGGCTGGACTTTGGAGGGCTTCTGGGAACTATGACTTCAGGAAGGATGTCACCATTCATAAAACGATGGTTCATTATGCTTAGACTGTTGTACAAACAACACGGTTTATACTAAACACCTGCTTTCCTTCTGGGTGTCTGGAATTTAGGCATAGGGTACCTATATGACCAGTCCCCCATGAAAACCTTAGACACTGAGTCTCAAATGAGCTTCCCTGGTGGACATTTCACATCTGTCATCACAAGTGGTTGCTGGAATAATTTAGTGCATCCTGTGTGACTCTACTGGCCGGGGACTCTTGCAAGTTTGCATCTGCTTTCTTCCAGACTTTCAGACTTTTCCCTTTTCATTCAACCTTCTGCTGACTTTTTTTTCTTTATAAACTCTTGCTGTAATAAACCACTGCAGTGAGTATGATTCTACGCTGAGTTCTGTTAATCCTTCTAGCAAAGCAGTGAATTTTGGCGGGGTCTTGGGGATCCCTGACACAGGCTACTATATTTTGCCTCATTTCCACTTATTGTATGAATATTTCCTCCTTTATACAACTAAACTAGTAATGGTATCTGATTCTTCTTATTTCTGATTAAATTCTTTCTTCTTATTTCTGTTTGAAGTTCTTTTTTTTTTTACAATTTATTTTATTTTAGTATCATTAACCTACAATTACATGAGCAATATTGTGATGATTAAACTACCCCCTTCATCAGGTCCCCCCCAACAACCCTATTACAGTCACTGTCCATCAGTGTAGTGAGATGAGAATCACTACTTGTCTTCTCTGAGTTGTACAGCCCTCCCCGTGCCCCCCCCATCTTATGTCTGCTAATCGTAAAACCCCTTTTATCCTCTTATCCCTCCCTTCCCGCCCTTCTTCCCCAGTCCCTTTCCCTTTGGTAACTATTAGTCTGTTCTTGGGTTCTGTGAGTCTGCTGCTGTTTGTTCCTTCAGTTTTTTTCTTTGTTCTTATACTCCACATATGAGTGAAATCATTTGATACTTGTCTTTTTCGGCTTGGCTTATTTCACTGAGCATAATACCCTCTAACTCCATCCATGTTGTTGCAAATGGTAGAATTTGTTTTTATATAAGAGGAAAATTGAGAAAGAAAATGTGTATATGAGCAAAAGAGAAAGGTGTTACCACAAGAACTAAACCATTTTTTAGAAAAGAATGTAAGTTAAATAATATGTTCAGTACATCCATATGAGGGGGGAAAAATACTGCTTGTAATAAAATAAACCGAGGCCCAGGGTAGAGGGAGAAAAGGCAGGAAACCTGGAACATCACATTTCTAGGAAGAAGTAAAAAGGTGGAAAATGGGGACACTGAAGCCACCACCTGTTGCACCCGCCACCGTACAGACGCAGAACACCTTGGATGCTAAGGCCTGGTGCAGGATCACTGCCACCCAAAATACAAGCTGATGAGTACTTAGTAAACACTTATGGATCAAGCTCAACTTTCTCATTAAAACAGCTATAGAACACCAAACTTCCAAATAATTATGAATAAATGAGATATTTGTTTCAGAAAAGTTTTTTAAAAACACTAATGACAAGATGACTGGAAACTTTACAACAAACTTATTAGAAATCAAACAGTAGCAAATACATTTTTACATGGGCAACTAACCAAATAAAAAAGATCTTTAAAGGTAAGAAAAAAACATATTTTGAGATAGGAAAATTCTGGCCACCAAAGAAAAACAGGGAAGTCTATGAAGTAGAGAGTAAGATGTTCAAATTAGAAGTTAGATAAATCAAAAAATTCAAGTCCTTACCAAGAACCTTTAAAACAGTAATAAAAAGTTCTTTAAATAAATCAAAAACAGGAAGTCAGATAGATTATAGCCAGTCCACTTAATCTTAGTAAAAATAAATGCACTCATAGATGAAAAGTATATAGGGAAAGGTAATAATAAAATCACAATTTGCATAGAGTTTTACATTTTTCAGAAATTATTTATATACAATATCTTATTTGAATCTTGTAACAACCCTGTAAGAGGAATGAAGGTTTCAATATCACCCTTTAAACATGAAAAAAAGAGATTCACCCAGTTAAGTGACTGATTCCAGATAAATCAACTAATAAAAGGAGAGGTAACATCAGAACCCAGATTTCTCTACTTCTTAAAAATGGGATTTTCTTTCTTGACCAATATATTTCAAAACGTGCCTCTCCTAAGCTGCCTTAGATATGTTTGGGATGGAGAGAAAAGTGTTGGAAAGAATTATCAGGCTCTAGCCAGAGATTTAAAAAGAAGCTATCATAAGGAAAATCAAAGTGAGAATTGTGGACCTTTCAGGTCAAATGTGTAACCCAATAAGTATCATAAGCAATATGGTTTAATAGTGTGGTTATATATTGAGGGACCTATTCATATGGTTCCCGTGTAAGATGTAGAAAGCTGGGAACAGCACCATTTCCAACCTTACAAAAAAAAAAGGCAGTTAATCCACAAAATTACAAATTTCTTAAACTTATCAGAGAGCTCATCTAAGTAAAGAAAGATACCTTCAAGAAGAGATAGGATGTGAGCACTTGATTACCTGAAATAGATGACAGATGGAATAAAAGCTGGTAAGAACTCAGCTAAAATTTCTAACAAAGTACTGAAGGCTGAGTGTGAACCAGCATGACACTACAGAATCCCTGGGAGCCAGAAACATCAGGGGAATTCTCTACTCACAGACTGTTCTCCACATGCCTCACAAGGTGCTCACAAACCTGGGGGAATGCAAGAGACTGGAGAGAGCCTCCCTCATGTAGCAGGCCTGGAGGAGAGGAAAAGCAGCTACTGTGAGAAAAGCACAAAGCTCCGCCCAGTCTCCTCTCCACTAAGAAAGGAATAACTTTAAATCACTGAATGAAGAACAAAAAGTCCTTTAGCCCTAAGGGCACAGGTGAAGGCCCATTAAACTGATGGAAAAGAAAAGAAAAAAGAAAACCTTGGAGGGGTAGGGAATAGGAAAACATCCTGAACCAAGACAGTGATCCCCTACCACTGAGACAGGACAGGATTACTCAGAATGTGACACTCTTGAGACTAAAGTTGAGGCTGAATCTGAACAATGGAGGATGTTACCCATGTTCTGTGTTACCAGGCCGGTGAGCATCAAGGAACAAGCAGTCCGCTCTCAGGGAGACGTCAGACAGTAAAAAAAGACTCAGAAGTGAACTGGAGACTTGCAGCCAAAGGCAGACCAAATCTTGAGTAAAACTCTAGCAAACTGGCCTCCATCCTAAACACAACGTCATGCTAGAGAAATCTGAAGCCTGTGGTGCCTTGACACAAAAGTAACAACAAAACCAAGCCCAGCAAACCACCTGAATAAATTGACTTAACTGTTCCCTCCACACATTAATGGACGAGAAAAAGAAGCAGCATGTCAATTTCTAGGCTAAACAAAACTTACCTCAGCTTCTATTGTCCTACACAAGATGTTTAGCTTTCAACCAAAAAGTACAAGACATAAAAAAAAAAAAAAAAAGCCACACTGTCAAGGAAATAATAAAGATTAACACCAATCTGACAAGGAGGAACTTTAAAGTATCTACGATAAGTATGTTAAAGGCTCTGGTGGAAAAGGTGGACCAGAAGCCTGAACAAATGGGGACATTTCAGTTGAGAGATGGAAACCGGGCAAGAGAATCAAACTGAAATGCCAGAAGTAAAAGACACAGTAACAGAGATGAAGACTGACTTTGACAAACTCATCAGGAAACTCAACCCAATGAGGAAAGCATCAGTGAACCTGAAAATAAGCCAATAAAACATACTCAAAATGAAATTCAAAGAGTAAAAAAAAAAAAAAAATTTGAAAAACCCACAAAGTAAGAATAAAACAGAGAACAGATCATTCAAGAGCTATGCCACAATATCAAATAGCCTAATATACCTGTAAGGAGAAGAGAAGGAAAAAAAGGACAGAAAAAATATTTGAAGATATAACTGAGAATTTTTCAAAGTAAATGAAAGATAACAAAACACAGGTCCAACCTACTCAGAAAACAGGATAAAAAAATCACACCTCGATATACAATATTTAAATCCCATGATAAAAAGAAAATATTGAGGCATTTAGAAAAAAAAAAGACATTACATACAGACGCAGGATGACAGGAATTACAACAAACTCTCACCTTGTTGCCACACAGAAGACAGGGGAGTGATACCTGTCACAGAGGTACCAAACATCACAAAGCAAAGATAAGCCATCCCCACTACCCACTATCTGAACTCCTCCACCGAGTAACCCATGAATATGACAAGGCAAAAATTCTGAAATGTCCTAAATTAAGTGACATAGGGCTGGAGAATGAGGGACCGAGAGACAAGGGAAGGTCATCTCAGTCTATACCCGCAGGCCATGACTAACCAGAAACTCCACATTCTTAAATGAAGTCATTTCAACCATCATCTAGAAGGACCCCAGAACCACCACATACGCTTGCACGTTTCTGATCCCAGTGTCTGACCATCATCAACAACCAATCGATGAGACTTCTCTATAGACTAACCACCTAACCCCAGGTTTTTCCCCACTTTGTGTTAGCCTGCCTTCCTTATCTGTAGCCAATGTGAATTTAACAAACTTTGTTTCCTTGAGATGCCTTATAAATGTGCCCTCTTTCTTGAGTGTGGTGGACAAGTTGTTTCTCTTAACTGGCCTTCCTGCAAGTGAAGCAGAAATTTCCTTTCCCAGGATTCAGTCCTTATCCGACTAGCATCTGTTATGGCTCAACAAATCCTTTTATCTTCTCTTAGTCTCTAGAGTTTCTGATTTGCCAAATATAATAAATGATTGTTTTAAACCATTACTTTTTGGGGTAATTCTGTTACACAGAAACAGAAAGTGCAATGATGGTCTACATATCCCTACTTCTAGTTTTGCTTTCTCCAACCCATCCTCTGTATTGGTAACTGAGTGGACTTTTAAAAACAGGAATCTGATCATGTTATTCACTCTGTAAAGTCAAAATCTTATCAGCTCCAATTTGCCCTGAGGGAAAATGAAAACTTCTGTAACAGAGTCTTCAAAATCCTCTGTGAATTGGTCCCTGCTTATTGATCTAATCTCATTTCTCAGCATTTCCCCTCATATCTTTTGTTCTAGCCATAACAAGATATAAGAAATCTCTTAAATATGCATGTTTAGTCTTACTTCTGTACAGGTTTATGATTTATCAAAATTAGAGATGCTTCCCTGTGGGCCAGCCCTACTTTGATTCTTAATCAAAAAAACTGTAACCCCTCCTCCATGAGAAATGCAAAGAAATCGGACTCTGTCTTTATTCTTCAGACATGTATGGTGCCAAGCAATAACCTGATATTATCACCACTGTTCTTATTCTTCTGAGGAAAGTATCCGTCTTAAGTCCTCTGAAAAGTCCAGAACCCTGCAATGGGACTGGCTTTTGGGAATGCACAGCAAAGCAAGTGCCAGATACCTGATACCTGAAGTCAAGCCTCTGCCCGTGGGACCACTCTAAGGAGGCACAGAAAGATGAATAATGCCCAACCTTTTTGCCCAGGCCAGAAATTCTAGGCTAATGATGTTAGCCAATCATAAGCCCCTTACATCATTAGTTAGAGGTTTGATGGTAAATCCAATTACATCATTTTTTACTTTCTTTAGGACTGAAAAGAACACGTTTCTATATTTTTCTCTTTTCTTCAATAAAAATATCTTTAACAAAAAACAAACAAGCATACTTTTTAGACCCAAAGGTCCTTTCAAAGGGATTTTGAAAATATTACATTCTTTATTGTTTAATCTCTGGGACATGTAACAGAGATTCTTGTGGCAATTTGCTTAGAAATAATAGACAGTAGTCACAGTCTGTTGATATTTTGGAGAGAGAGAGAGAGAAAGGGACACTGAATGAATTGATCGACCTTGAAAAAGTCTGAGGATCGCTGGCTCAGGAGAAGATATTACCAAAGACAAAAACTTGCACATGCTACTCCCTTGGTGTGAACAACCTTCTTTTAACTTTTCACTCAAGTCATTCCAAAACTCTCTTGTTCACCCAGACATCTCTGCTTTTCAACCATCATCAAATATGCATTGAAGGCCCACTATATTCTGGGCACTATGGTAGGTAGGAGGAAACATGGCCTCAATTTTTCTACACTCATGAAGTTTAACAAATTCTAGTCTCCTCCTAAGCTATCCCTAGAAGCCGTCTCTCAACTGTATAGGCTAAGTTTAAAGTCCATCTCTAAATGTTCCCATAATATGCTGTGTTATTTTTCTGTTAGACCACATTTTATTGCAATCAGCTATTGACTTCTCTGCCCTATTGCACAGAAGCTCCTTAAGCACTAGGGCTCTATCTCATTTCTATCTCTTCAGCACCCAGGCTTGTATTCAGCAAGGTCAATGAGTATATTTTTAATTAAAGAAGGAGCAAAATAAAAAAGAGGGTATTGAGATGATCTGTCTCTTTAAAGTAAAAGAAGATATAGATTAGATGCTAGAAATAAGATAAATCTCACATAATTTTTAGGTATTTCTATCTGTGGATCACAAACGATGCATATCATACACTAAGATACTACAAAGTTAAGAATCCTGCATGTATCTTAGTTAGAAAACAAAATTTCACCAGTGTTCCATAATAAATCTGGCATTGTTATAATTCATAATCACAGGAAAAGATCTTAAGAAATAGCTAGTACATGAGAGAAACAGGAAAAAGGGAGGGAGAAACGAGAAATAGTTTGGTAATCAAAAATTTAAAAAGGAAAAACACTAAATTCCTTTCCAATTATTTTGCTTATTTTTTCTTACTATAGCAACAAAATAGTACAGTAGAATAAATATTAAAGTAGTACAGAAAGTCAATTCTTTCCTTTAGGAATGCTCTCCTTAAAGCTTTTCATATTTGGTTGCCTTTGACTGAATATGCTGAATAAAGAATTAAAATACCATCATTTATGGTACACATTTTTTTAACACAAAAGCAAAGGCATTATATACTACACAGTCTGTCTGTACAACTGACCATGTGCAAATGAAGTTCTTATTTTAGTGTTTTAAACCATCTCTTGACAGCAGTGAAAAATAGCTAAATTAAAGTAGTCTTTATCAATGTAATAGTTGCTTATTTTCTTAACAGATGAATTCTGAATTTGGAAAAGTCAACCATTGTATCTCTAAATTGAAGACTTTGTTGGTAATTTCCATAGACTCAATTTAATAAAATAATTCTACATGTAATATATATTCAGTTTTTTCAAAGTATATTTGTATTTATAATGTAAGCTAATGCTGTAACAGAAATTAATCCAGCAGGAATTAGGAATAGGGTTGGGAGGAGGGTGTGACTACAAAAGAGCAACAGAACAAATTCTTGTGGTTCTGTACCTTGACCATGGTGGTGGATAAGTGAAGCTACACAGGCGACAAAAATCAACCAAAACTTGACACACACACACACATACACACAAATGAGTACAAGCAAAACTGGGGAACTCTGAATTAGATCAGTGGATTATATCAAGATGTTGGAACCAAAAGGCTAGAGGACTGCCCCTAGATTACAGAGACGTTCTCTCAACAAGTAGGATGGGGCCCTGACCAACTGTGTTCTACGAGATATCAGACTTAGTTATTGTACCAGAGTTTTGCAAGATGTTTCCATCAGGGAGGAACTAGGCAAAGGGTACATGGGATCTCCCTGTATTATTTCTTACAACTGCATGTGAATCTATAATAAAAAGAATCTCAAAATAAAAAGTTAAAAAACCCAATCAGGCACAATCTACCCTATGATCACAACAATTGTCACCCATCCCAGCACAAAATACACTCATGCCCAGACAACCCCAAACCCAAAGTCCTTCCTCATCACAGCATTCGTTCCAAGCCCAAGAACCAAACCTCTACATCAGGTCCAGGTACCAGCAAGATTTTTGGGTGCAGCACCTCAAATACAATTCTTCTCAATCTGAAGACCTATGAACTAAAGAGACAAGCCATCTACCTCCCACACACTCAAAATACCTTGTTTTCAGAGATAAGATAATCATGATAGATATCCCATTCAAAAACTGGGATTGGGGGGAGGGAGGATAGGAGGCATGTGAATGCCATAATAATTCTGATGTCCAGCAGGGCACGTAACTAGTACCCTGGTCGAGACGCATTCCTACTCAGTGAGAGTACTCTATGTGCTGGGCCTGTCCTCTAGCCTCTCGGCGCCACCGTCTGCGTCATGCTTCCTTTTCCATAAAAAAGAAGCCATGTTTTGAGAAATTTTCTCAGCTTTTCTCCTGCCTATAGAAGCTCAGAGATCCAAAAGTCTCTTTATTTAGTGTTGTTTTAATTCTTGTAAGTCCAGGCTGATAAAATTCTTTTGAAAATTTCGTAGGTTTCTATATTTCAATTTATAAATCCACTCATTCGGGTACTCACCCACATTCACAAATCTCTGAAATAAGTCCTCTACTTTGGATCCTCTGTGAGGCTACTATGGGACACAGTCCTGAAGGTTCTTTGAAGCTCTTTTGTTTAATAGAGAAAAACTAGGAGTTGTGAAATGAAAATATGTGGAAGGCTTTTTTGTGTGTCTGGAAGAGTCTATAAGGGCCTCCTCTCTTTCTGAGGTCTTAAAGGTTTTATAGTCACACCTTAGTTTCATTTTTACCTTGAGACTACATCTTCCTAACTCTGATCTGGATCTGATCTGTGTTCTGAGGCCCCTTTGAGAACCCTGAGGTTACTTTGAGAACACTTCACATGCTGGAAACTGTCCAGGGCCCTTTCCATCTCCTCCAAATTCTGCTTGAAAACAAGAAATCCTTTTTTTAGCTCATCTCTCTCCACACATATCTCATCAGATATAACTAAAAGAAACAGTTGATAACACTTTGGACATTCTACCTGGAGCTCTCATTTGCCAGATCCATCTGTTCATTAAGTACATTATCAATTATCCATGTTACACTGGGTGACAGTTTTGCTAAACTTTTTGCCACTAGATAACAAAGATCTTCTTATTTCCAGCTTCAAATAATATGTCATCACTTTCTTTCAAGCACTCACCAACAGTCTCCATGAATCTCTTTTAGTTTTCATGAACAGTCCTACCCACCAGCTGGTTCCGTACACTTTTAGGTTTTGTTATAGGAGCATCCCACTTCCAGATATTAAATTTTGTTCTGAGTATCTATTGCTGCATAATAAACCACCCCAAATTTAATAGCAGAAAAAATAACAACCCTTTTATTATGCTTATGTGTTCAGTTGTTCAGGGCTTTGGACAGTGAGAAGTGGAAATGGCTATCTCTGCAGACTCCATTATATCTGTACCTCAGTTGTGAGGACTCAGACAGCTCAGGGCTTCTTTACTACATGACTGGTGCCTGGGCTCTGATGACTGGAAGGCTGAGAGACTGTTACCTTGGGACTGGACTTCTCACAGGATTAGCTACTAGGCTTCAAGATGGAGCATCCTGAGAAGGAAAAGCCAGAGAGCAAGCATTCTGAGAGTTCAAGGCAGAAGCTGTAAGACTTCTAGCCTAGACCTAATCTCAGAAGTCACATAGCATTAGTTCTAGCACATTTTATTGATTATGAGTTAGTCATTAAGGTCAGTCTAGATTTAAGGGAAAGAAACTGGACTCCATCTCTTGATAGAAAAGTACCAAGGTCACATTGTAGAAGAACATGTGAGATGGGGGAGATACTCTCATCATCTGCGGAAAATGTAAAAAGCCACAATGGATGTTGAAAAAGACTGACCAGGCTCAAGAGGAAAACGTTAAGGCTTCAACTAATGACAACTCTACTGAAGTGATAATAATACGCACAATAAAATAATACTAAAATTATTACTAAAAATACTAAAATCAAAAAATTTAAAGACTAGAAAATTACAACAATTATTTGTTATTGGGTTCACCTTTTATGATGATAAAAACTATCAAAGTCCTTACTGTGCTTGTATTAGTTTAATTTTATAAAAATAGTTCTATGGCTCCTACCATATTATACTATCATTTTGAAAAAATATATATATAATGAGCATATACAAGTAAGGCTCTGAATGTCCTTTGGAATGGCTAAACGTTACCAATCAATCAAAATAATTTACCACGTTGAACATGAGGAAGTAGAGATGTTATATTAAACTCTATACAGCTGACATCACAAAAAGTATAACAGATGAGTAGATTACTTCAAAAATATAAACTACTATTTTCAAAGTCCAAAAAAACTGCTTATCCACCATAACCATAATTCATCAATAAGATGCCACTTACCTTAAAATACACAATTATTTTATGAATCATTAAAAAGAGGGAAAAGCATTGCTAAATAATTAGACCATGGCATGACTTAATTATTGAATACAAGATGCACATGAATTTTAGGAATGTTTAAAAATACATTTTTAAAAATGCTTCCTAGAATTCATGAAATGTGGTGCTCATTGATTTAATAGGAAGGATGCTATTATATAAAATCTTCACAATTCAACTGGTCAAGAGTATAAATATTGTGATATCTCTACTTGGTTTTGCAGGGTGTGCTGCTATACATCAAAAACCGAATTTTTCCTGGTAAATCACGTGACTCAACATGAGAAGAAATTCTTAAATGTTTAGATCCACTTTTATCACATCTCCAAATAAGTTAGCCAAAATGAGGTAGCTTTGTACTTACCTTATTAAAGTAATAGTAGGAAAACCCATTAGAAAAACAGCTTTAATACGAAAAGTGGGAGATGCTTTTTAGAATTATTAGAAATGACTGCTAGAAGACAGCAAGTTTCAGATTAACCTTTCTCATTCTGAAAAATGTTAGCTGGCCCAAGATCAAACTTTTTTCTATCTTTTTTCTTCTGGGGGCAGGGAATAAGTATAGTAAATTAAACTCTATTAGCTGACTGTCTGTCAAATGTAAACATGGTACATTAGCTTACATAGTCTTGTTTGTATTTTTAATAAGAAGAATACACTCAATTTGGCCACAAGGCTGCCATGATCTCAATTCCAGGTAAAGTGGCAGCAAAGACTTTAAAAATTAAATGTTTCAATTCATAATACAAAACAAAAAATCTTAACTGCTTTAAAATTTAAGTATTTCACATAGATAGGCACTGATGATTAGATCTTTTTATGACATCATAGAACATGTAATGTGTTTTAAGACATACTGTATTTTCCATTGAAAATGAAAATATTACCTGAGAAATCTAATATCAACTCTTCTAAGCTTTCAATATAAAATTTTACTTTTCCTTATCTTTTAATATATTGAACCAGTTAAATTAAACAGCATTTTTTCTGCACTTAAAATGAAGTAAAGAGGTACCAAGCACTCATGAGAAAAGAATTTAAAGTATTTTAAATAAATTTGATCAATATTTATCTATATATTTAAATTAAAGGGCTACATTTTTTTCTCAGAACACTAGTTTAATACATAAATTAATCTCTGACTTTTAGAACTCTCCTAAATAGCAAAGTCTTACCTCTGATTCCTACTCTTTTTCTAATTGTTCATTATATTTTTATATAGAATTCAATCTTTAAAAAATTATTTTATTGAGTATTTGCATTTCTTGTTCTTTATTTTAAAAGCCAATCCTCAGGATGATTCTTAAAAAAAAAACTCCCTCTTTTTAAATAGAAACTATAAAAATTAAAATCCTAAATTGAATTCCTGTTTACCCTTATTGAATTCGTTTTAACTTTGGTTCAATTCACTGACTCCCCCAACAGAGGTGGTTCTTATGTCCTCATTCTTGATGGCACCACTACAGTACACCAAGTATCTATATACTTATGCTTTACTCAAGAGAAATACATACAAATGTTTTTCTCTACAAAGATTTAATGACAAATTTATTATTCCTTCTTTGGATTTCTAATAACTACCATTATTGATTAAAAATTAATTAAAAGGGCTTTAGAGCAAATGGAGTTCAAGTTTTTAAAATCCTAAGTTTCTTTTTTTTAATCTAAATTAAATAAATCAACCCTAGTTCACTAAGAACCTCTCTTTATTGCTAGTCTAGTCTTTTGATATGAGTAAGGTAAGCAACAGCTATTGTTTGTTCCAGATAGATACTAATAGCCCATGAGAACTATTTAAACTGCAGAAATCTATAATTATCAACTTCTTAAACGTCCTAAAAGAGGAAAAACAAAATCCTACCGGCTCTTTTTTATTTCAAAGGAAATTACTGAGATAATTTTTTTTTGTTTTAATTGAGCCTTGCTCTAACTTGTAAAAGTTAAAAAAGAAGAAGAGAAGGGAAGGAGGAGGAGAATATTTTATGTTAAGAGTCTGAATGAAAAGCAAATCAGGCAGAGCACTGACAGTTCATCTCTTATTGTAACTCATAAGGTGGACAACTAACCAAGGTGAGAAAAGTTAGGGAAGTCCTCACTGAAGAGGTAGAATATAACTTGTTCCTTGAATTTAGGAGAGCTTGCAAAGGCAAAGCAGGGATATCAAAAGAAGAAAGCCTAGCTTCTCCCACTGGTGCAAATGGCCAAAGCTGATCACCGTTTAACAGGGTTTAAATTTGCAAAAGAAGGCTAACAGTTGATTCAGAGAATATGTGTATTTCTCTGCTGGGAAAATGATCCAAGCAGGTAGGTCCCTGAGCAAGGACAATCGTTTTTGTTCTGGGAAGGAGCTTCTCTCAGATAAGAAAGAGAAATTCAGTAGTTGATCCAATGGGGTGCACAACTTTGACACAGTAATATATCCATGGGAGAGAGCTAAGAGGAACTGAAGGAGCTCGTAATGAAAGGCAGAGAGCTTCCCTCTGTAACACCTGCCATTAAACCTCATTGGCACTGAAGAAATTAATCCCAACATTCATTAAGAACAAAAAAGCATTCTCTTAAGTGCAGAATTAGCCTGAAAGTCCCAGCAACTGAACAAGCTGATGGAAAACTAGGCAGTTAAAGGCAGCTAAAGAGCCAGGAGGAGAAACTCTGACCCTCAGCTAGGAAACTGCCCTCCTTACTCATCGTGCCCTCCTGGAGAGACCACTTAGCAAGTGAGAGGTTTCCAAGGACACTGCAAGTTCTAAAGGACCTAGCAGTGGTGCCAGCTCAATCCTATCTTGGTCTGAACCTGCAAAGCATGAGCTCTCACCCATTCAAGACAGGAGTTAGGAGAGCGCGATTCCCAAATAAGAGACTTAAAAGGTCCCACCCATTCCACTCTCCCCTACAACCCCTCAAGTACATAAATAAATAAATAAATAATCAGGAATGTGGACGTGGAGATAAAACCAGGAAACTTCAATATATATTTCAAATATAAAGCCTTGTTGAGATTCCTAATTCTCTGCAAACTTCCCAGTGTTTGTTTTGTTTTGTCCTATATATCTTTGTAATGAATGAAATTAAAATCTTAGACATAAAGAAAAGAGTAGGCCCGATGGAAGGGACAACTGACAAAGGAAAATGCAAAGAGCAGATCAGAAGTTATAGTCATGGTCTGGAAAAGAAGACAGGTGGCCTGTGATGGAACGGGTCCTACAGATTTAACCTACAACAAGCTCCCAGTGTTCTTTCACAGGGGTTTTCCAGGCTACAGCAAAATGGAAGGAAGTTAGTCTGGTATAGGTGGCGATGTGTCAATGAGATCTATGTATGGATAATATCCCCATAATTCCTAATACACATTAAATTAAGTGTACTATTATAAAGAATATAGAAGTCATTTTGTGGTATCTAAGTATTTCCTATTTCTTTCATCTGTTAGGACTTTCGTCCATAATAAAAGTCATAATATGATTTTAATCTAGGTCTGAAATATTTTCCTCCATTTTCTTTTTTCATATCTATCTTAGGCTTAGGCTGACAAAGGAAGGATAATGATGACAGCAGGGGTAAGGCAAGGTGATAAGAAGGATAAGGTAAAAATCAAACAAAAGCAAGAGCAAAGAGTAATGAATGGATCGCATAGAAGTAGTACAATGTTTGCACGGAAGTGGGGGCACCGTTTAGAAATAGAGTGCCTGAAGAATGTATATTCTTTCATCAAATATTAATTGTACCAATTAAGTACAAGCCAGTTGACTATTAAATTGAACCTGATAGATTTTTATAGTCTATACATGCTCACCTCCCTAAGGTATGAGAATTTTTACACTGCTCTTTACTTAACAGACAATTCAATACATGCTAAAGGAAAGCTGCAATGAGAAGAGGGCTAATACACTGAGATTTCCCTACCTATTAATCTAAGCTTCAAAAAGTTCTGAAAGAAGCCATGGATCATTTAAGTTCATTTAGTTTTCCTCCTAAATTTCAATCTACTTTCTCCCCTATACAATACATGACTGCTTTTTAAAATGAAATCGTGGCCTATAAAAATCATTCAGGCATTGACATAGCTTGAGTCTCAAGTCTTGCTTCAAAAACCATAAACAGTTTTTGAGTATCTTAGGAACTCAACATAGTATATTAACACCAAACAAATTTTATTAGTTGGCCTAGGAGGTACAGTTCAAGTTGGAAACATCCTGAAATAGTGATCAGATTCAGGAAATTTACTGCGTTAAAGAACACACTAGTCATGCTATCTATGTCGCTCCAGCTAGTGTGATACATAGTTACTTCTCATTGTGTTGTACATTCACCCCATTTTACTACTAACCCTTTTCTTCCTATCCCCCATAAATGTGAGTTTTTTCAAATTTCTATCCTCAGGCTTTAATTCTTATTTTAACTTTATTCCCTCAGTGATTTAACCTACTCTCTGTGTTCTTCCTTCCAATTTCATACTTGTTAATGGTAGCACAAGTCTCAGTTCATCAGACAGGTTAACTACAAATTATTTAAAATTTTTCTCTCTCTCTCAATCCTTACATCTAGATAATCACATTTTTTTATCTTTCATTTTCATTCTCTACTTTCAGTTTCAAATGCCACCTCCCTAATTCAAGGACTTTCAGTTCCTATCTAGACTATTAGGGTGGCCTCTTCACAGTCTCTACCTTGAGTCCTTTTTCTTCTCCAATGTTCCTCTCACACACTGCCCTCATATTAATTGTCCTAAATTTACTAATTTTTGAATATGCTAAAAAAATTATTCTCCATTGTAGACAGATCAAAACTCTCATTCAATGTAGTTGAAGAGTACTCACAAATTTGAAAAACCTGAGTTTTCCTGGATAAAAGTCACTCACACTTTTAAACAATGACATATCCTTTACTTGTTTGGGTACCAAGTTCCTTACTAGATTGGACTAAATAGCAGCTTTCAAACATTTATTTAAAGTTTTTAGAATGTTTTGGATTCTGATGCTGTAAATACGCAAGAGATTTTTTTCTTTAAATAGAGTTGCTTATTCAAGAGATTAACCAAGAACCCCGGAGACAGAGTTCTTGAACCCTGAGGGGATAAAAGGGAGACAGATGCAGAAAAAGTTGTAATGTTGTTGGAACGTGGCAGACTTGAACTAAAGCATCTGCAGTGAGGTTAGAGAGAAGACATGCATAAGAAACGTTTAGGCAATGAACTGGCTGGTTTTGATGAGTAGCTGGAGATAAAGGAGAACAACAATAAAGCTAACCAAAGATTCGTATACGACATGTTTAACAAGTTAAACGGAGATTCCATTTTATTAGAAAGAGAAAATAGAAGAAATTGAGAAAGGTAGAAAATTGAGCTGCTTAGGCTAAAAGAGAAGAAGGCCACAAGCCTTTCTGATAGGGTGTTTCCCCTTCTTTCTCACTCCTAGGCACCATCTATGGCCCTTCCACTGTATCCCAAGAGTCGAGAAAACTTAGCACGAACCACTGAAAAGGATTCACAGTGTCCTTAAAAATTCTACCATCTTTTAGCTAAGTGTTGATACTGTTTGATTTTCCTACTCTGGTCAATGGCTCTGCTTACCATTCTTTAAATACATCTTATATTTTTCCATCATCAGCTAGTTTCTCTGATATCCCTTCCCTCACACATCCTTTCTTACCCAAATCCCAATCATCAATTAAAAGTCAATGCACATAAACTCATACAACAGTTATCTATGTTATATTCATAGCAATTAACTCATAATACACAGTTCATATATCAATCTAGATTATGAACCCCTAGAGAGAAATATTTGTAAATCTTTGCCTCTCCCATAGCCTCAAAATGAGCTGTATATAAATAGATCCTCAAAAGAGAATTAATAAAGAAATGATAATAGAATGGTCCTAAATTATGTCTACCAGAATCACTTCTTAGTGATAATCCTGCATAGAATTACATTTGTTAGTAATTGTGTACCCTTTTCTTCTTTAAAAATCTAAATATTTTAACACAATATATCACATACATTTTAAGTTAAGTTTGATTTTGATCAAAAAAATCTTAAATCCATCTTAAAAAATCTGTATCTTCTTTTACAAGAGATTCTAAGACTTTCCTTTTACGTAGTTCAAAGATGCCAAAGTTAGCACCTGAGCTTTGGGAATTCATAACACCTAGGTGCTGTGGCTGGCTGCAAATAGTTCCTTGTATCAAAGCAGTCATTGTTTGTGGCTTTAAACCAAAGAGACAGGCCAAATATATGTGGAAAAAAATAACTTAAAGGCTTTTCCATATTCATTTTTCACATTCACCAGAAATTTGATTTTAACAAAAAGGAATATATCAGTTGGGAGGAAAAGGACTTGAGATGAAGTTTCTTTAAAATATATTTGAAAAAATATATTATTTTCCACGATGAAACAAACTATCAGTAAAGTCATCCCTATTCTATCTCTTTTCCATATTAGCTTCTTCATTTATGTATTTATAGATTTCATTATGTCTACTTAATGCCAAAAATTATACTGTAAGATTTTTAAGTAGACATCTTCAACAATGCTTTACCGTTTCCCATCGAATGAGTGAAAGAACATATTGCCCTACAGGAAATCTCAGGATCAAAAGAAATGGGAAAAGTAGCTGATACAGCTATCGGCAGTACTTAGAAGCCACCCGGAAGCAACTCTAGGCCCAGTGACAAGCTGGGAATAGAGATATACAAACACCACAGGTAAAGTGGCAAAAGTACTTCTAATCAAAACAGATTCCATAAAAACAAAGCAAACAACTTATCTTATGCTAGAAAGAATACAAGGTGGTTTATAAGGTTTATATAAGGCAAAAGAAATTAACTGGATCCTACAAGAAATGAAAACAATGGTAGAAACAGTATGGCATATAAAAATAAGGCAAAAAATGAATCACATTATGTCCCTACCTGTTGAGGTGAACAACATGAACAGTAATATACACCTACAAGTTTTTATCATCTCAATCGATTTTAAATGTAACTTTATTTGTTTCAGCTTTTTAAGAAGTCTAGACTACACAGACTGTTTAGGAGAACTTCGGGCTAATGTGACACTATGCATTCATCTGATCATTTATTAATTATGCCTACTATATGCCCAAATCTAAACACACACCAAAAGGTATGTGTGCCTGCGATCTCTCCACATCCTTACATATCTATAATTTTGACTGATTCAACAATATAAGACTATAAGGTATCTTTACATACATTTGACTACCTGATATTTCAAACTTCTCGGGAAAAGGTCTCTTTTGTTTGATGGCAAACTCATGAGGACTGTGACTCTATTTTGCTCACTGCTACATTCCCTAGAACCATGCTTCCCGAGATATGAAGCATCTGCTATCTGCTTTGATTCAGTCATTATGTTTTTACAAACTGCTGTCTTATCTAAATGTTTTGAAATACAAAGTAAAAATAGTATTAAATGATCTTCCTGCAACTACATATCCAGTTACATTAAAATAAGAAATGGCAAATACTTATTAGATAATATTTTATCAAATCATCCATTTATATAGACACCAAACAGGATTTGAACATCTTGTCAGGTACCATGCTGGGCACAAGGGATGAAAAAAAACAAATAAAACAAAGTCTATTCCCTGAGGAAGCTCACAATTTACTAGAAAAACAGCCCATTACAAAAACCTGATATATTGGGATCTTAAGAAGGTACACAGATGATGCAGAATCATAAAGGGTGCACCTAACTCTCTGCACCCGTTTCTTTTTTTAATTATATATATATAATTTTATACATATATAATGATGTACTTATTTATTTTTAATTGAAGCATAGTTGACATACAATATTATGTTAGTTTCAGGTAATCAACATAGTGATTCAATATTTTTATATATTATAAAATGTTCACCATGATAAGTGTAGTTATCTGTCATCACACAGTTATTACAATATTATTGACTACATTCCCCAAACTGTGCTTTCTACAGAAGTATTTTCCTAAATAATATATGATCATCTGTAAAAAAATCTTCATGAGGTATGAATGAAAACATTCTTCTATTCTTTTATTTGCATAATACCACATTTGTAAATCATTTTATAAAAGTGTCCCATCACTAGAACCCTGCAACATAATCCTTTCTACACATTATGAACACTCCTAGGTAAGAACACAAAAATCATCCCCATATTTTCAATAATTATGACTCAAGCCTATCACTTTACCTGAACATTTGAACATGAAACATTTACAGTCTCCCAAATAATAGACTACAGCATTTTGTTAATATTTATTGAACATCTATTATTTGACAGACCCCAGGGAAAAACAAATCTAATTCTCTGCTCTCAAAGACCTCACTGCAATGATGTGATTTCATTATCACCACACTAAAGCAATAATATATTTATTTTGGCTCTATTTTTGCTTTAGGACAATAAATATTCCATTCATAACAAAACTAAAATTATAATCACTGTATACATGTGTCATTAAAAGTTTGATAGTATATATTGATACTTTTCTTAGGAAATGAATGAAATTAGAAATAAATTGTTAAATAAAACAACTATATGTTAATCTGAAGTGTAGAAAAAATCTAATAAATATTCGTTAACCCCACATAAAAGCCTTGCCTGTGATTTCAGAATAAAATAAAGCACACTGACGGGGACAGAACAAAAGCTAGTTCAATAAACTTTACAAGTTAGTAGGCATTATTTATGGTCACTTGAGATAGCTTACTTTTTAATGAAAATGTTGTAATATATAATAATAATTTTATAGTTCAAATAAGCTTGCTCTTCACTCAGGATAAAAATAACAGGGCCAAGCTAGGTATCTCCTGGCCATGTAGCAAAACAATTATTCTACTATAAAGTCCTATATTCTCTTATGAGATAAATTCCTGATTATTAAATTTCACTCCAACATTGATTGTATTTCCCACTTCCCTCTAAAAAATCAAGAGGCAGACACACTTCTTAGTGTCTGTCATAGTAGAAAAGAAACAAACACAGATTTGTATGGAGATCATCCTGTATTTTCTGCCATCAGTTCCCAAGGATGAACCAGAGAAATGCCTGGAAACACATTAGAAACCACTGTGCATGTTCTTTCTATAAAATTAATTATATTAATTGTGTTTTTAAGTCTTGTTATTTTAAAATTAAATATATATATATAGAAAAACAATTAAAAATAAATTTATGGTATTATGAAGTATTATAAAGCAACCACCACTGTGGTCTTGCAAAATACAACTCTGTCAACCATCTCTGAAGCCCCTTCCATGAGCCCCAACATAACCATAACCTCTTCCACCTCCCAGAAGTGCCCAATTCCGGACTTGTCTAGTAATCACTGCCTTGTGTTTTTTTACAGCTCTGTCATCCAAAAGTACATCCCTCCACACTATGAACTGTTGATTTCTAAATATATTATTTTACACACAGCATTGTGTACAGATGCTAAATATTTAAGTTAATATATTTTAAAATATAAATGTGAGAAGATCAAAACTCACCTTAAATCCTTTCTCTTTTTCTCACAATAAGATGGTGGGTTTTTTTTTTGAGGGAAAGGATATTAATACTGCATCTACAATCATTTGGCAAATAAAATAATAAAGTGACAAAAATCCATATTCTAAAGAGGCAACTGTCAGAAAACAAATTTTAAATTTAAAAACCAAAGGTCAAAAATGTTTCTGGGCTGGGAAGATGGGAGTGTGAGCAGGGCAGCAGAAATCTCCTCCCAAAAACCATATATATTTATGAAAATACAACAAACACAACTATTCCTAAAAGAAAGACCAGAAGATAAAATACAACAGCAAGGCTAGAGCTGCACCTGAGGGGACTTAGTGCCTACGAAATGGGTAGGATACGGGGCCGCGACCCAGCAGGACCCAAGAGCTCCCTCACCCCAGTACACCAGTGGGAGGAAAGGATTTGGAGCAGGGAGAGAGGGGAGGCATGGGCTCGCCAAATAACCAGCCCTGGTGATCTGTGCTGGGAGCGCGGACACACATCGCACGGTGTATCAGAGATTGGAGAGACAGAGGGGCAGTATCTGAGAGGGACGGCGCAGCTGGCTCCCCAGGACAAAAGAAAAGCATGCGCTTTTTTAAAAGTCTTAAAGAGACAAGGGCCCAACAGTGGAACAAAATCATCGCAGCGCACTCAGCCCAGCAGGCTGGGAGTCCTGGGGAATTTCGGAAGCCTTGGCCAGCGACCGTCGGACAAAGGAGCCACTCCAAGGCTTCCCACAGAGATCAGCAGCCTCCCATTCATTCCCTCCTCAGCCAGCGCCACAAAGGGTCCGGCGGAACAAAACAGTGGAGTAACAGCACCACCTACAGCATCCTCATAGAATCTATACCTGGAGGGCATATTTTTTCTTTTTTTCTCTCTTTTCTTTTTTCTTCTTTTTTTTATTTTCAAAAGTCTTAAAGAGCTCAGCTGACACACCTGGGGCCTACCACAGACCACTTTTATCACCATGAAAAGACAGAGGAATATGGTACAAACAAAGCTTAGCCAGAGGGACCCTGATGGGATGGACATGCACAATTTTCCTGAAAAAGAATTCAGAATAAAAGTCATAATCATACTGATGGATCTACAGAGAAATATGCAAGAGCTAAGGGAGGAAGTGAGAGAAGTGAGGAAAGACAATGCAGAAATGAGACAAGCCATCGACAGGCTTAGCAGCAGATTGGATGAGATGCAAGAGACTGTTAATGGAATAGAAATCAGAGAACAGGAATACACAGAAGCTGAGGCAGAGAGAGATAAAAGGATCTCTAGGAATCAAAGAATATTAAGAGAACTGTGTGACCAATCCAAACGGAACAATACTCGCATTATAGGAGTACCAGAAGAAGAAGAGAGAGAAAAAGGGATAGAAAGCATCTTTGAAGAAATAATTGTTGAAAACTTCCCCATGCTGGGGAAGAAATAGGCTCTCAGACCATGGAAGCCCATGGATCTCCCAACCCAAGGGACCCAAGGAAGACAACACCAAGACACATAATAATTAAGATGGCAAAGATCAAAGATAAGGTCAGAGTATTAAAGTCAGCTAGAGAGAGAAAAAAGATCACCTACAAAGGAAAACCCATCAGACAAACATCAGACTTTTTCAACAGAAACCTTACAGGCCAGAAGAGAGGGCATGATATATTTAATGTAATGAAACAGAAAGGCCTCGAACAAAGAATATTGTGTCTAGCACGATTATCACTTAAATTTGAGGGAGGGATTAAACAATTCCCAGACAAGCGAAAGCTGAGGGAATTTGCCTCCCATAAACCACCTCTAGAGGATAACGGCTCTAGAGGGAAGCACTCCTAAGGCTAAAAAGATGTCACCAGAGAAAATAAAATCATAGCAAAGAAAGCAGACCATCCAAATGTAGGGTATTCTAGACTCCAAAAGAAAATGTCTGAAATCCTGAATCATTGTTAAGATGGCGCCCACCGGATGCACAAAGGGCGGTGCTCTGCCTGCTTTAGAAAGGAGGGTGATTTTCTGCTTAGGCCTGCCTCCCGCTCCTGATTGGCGACTCAAGTCTTCCGCAAACGTGATCAGCTCGTGGACACCATTTACCTGTATGATGTGCCTTCCTGCGTGAAGGGCTTGTGACCGCCTGACCTTTGTGCTGATTGGCCCATGAGTACTATATATGCCTTGCTGTTTCTGTAGTAAACGAGTTCCTGCTTTGACTGAGCTCCCTGTCATGTCTGTTTGTCCTCGGGAACGAGGGCTGGTGATTGGGCGGACAGCCGGCACTTGCCTCTCCCAACTTCGCCTTGCCGGGGTGTGCTCTCCCCTCACTCCTCTGCAGGTTCAGGGGGGGTTCCGTGGAGGGCTAAAAACCCTGACATCTGGCACCCAGCATGTGGCTTGAAGACTCGGTCGGCAAACTGAAAGTACCGGCGAGTCGGGCCAAGCGTGGTTCAAGGTAAGTGCACCCCCGAAAAGATGGGGCAGGCAACCTCTAAGGATGAACCTGTGCTTAAAGCGCTGAGATACATACTTAAAAGCCGAGGGTTAGAACTCTCAGATTCCCAGGCTGAAAGAGTCTGGGAGACCTTTGTGAGGGTAGCCCCCTGGCTCCCTGTCAGTAACCCTTTTGATTATTCCACCTGGGACCATGTCGAACGACTGATCAGAAAGGGAGAGATAGACCGGGGTGAAGATCCCCCTCTGGGAGTGTACCCTACGCTGTCAGCCCTTAAGGTAGGTTTCAGGAACACTTGATCTTTATCACCCCGCTTGGCAGGTCCCGCAACGAGTCCCAGCAAACAGGGAGCTAATAGGCAATGCCCAAAAGAACCAGATAAACCAACTCCTAAAGAGGCGTCCACACCCCCGGAGGAAAGGGAATGGGAATGTTTTGATGAGGAACGTCTCAGGTCACCTCCAAAGCTCCATCCTGCCCTGCCCAGGATGAGTATGGATCCCTGGGCCAGCCCCGACCCATTAGCGTCTATCGCTGAGAGGCCCCCTGACACTGCCCCGCCAACATCTTATCCGGCATTTCTGGTGACCATTAACTCTGGCGGGAACGGGCCAGTGCTGCCATCTTATCAGGAATTTCTGGTAAATGTTAACCCTGGCAGGAACAGTCCAGCCACATGGTACCCCTGGGAGACCCAAGAGCTCAAAGAACTAAAGAAGGCAGTCTCGGAGGATTGGCCTAATTCCCCATGGGCCAAGACCATCCTCCAAGGGTTAGCTCATCAGCACTGTACTACTCAGGATTGGAAGAGCTTGACAAAGGCAGTCCTTCCTGGGCCTCTGTTCCTTAAGTGGTGTGCCTTCTATAGGGAGGAATGCCACGTCCAGGCAGAGAGAAACCAATCTGCAAACCCTCCAATTCCCGTTACCTTTGGGATGCTCTCGGGGACCAGTGACCAGTTTGCTACGGGTCTCCAGCAGGCTGCCATTCCCACCCCTTATCAGAAGCAAGTAAGAGCCCTTGCGCTGGCCGCCTGGAAAAAACTGGAGGAAGGCCCCTTGGAACTGCTGGTTTCCGGAGTCCCCCAAAAGCCCACTGAGGACCTCCCATCCTTTGTAGACAGGGTAGAAAAGAGCTTGCAGCATTAATTTCCCCCAGGGCCCTTGCGGGATCAATTTGTTAAAATGTTGGTTTGGGAGGGGATGACTACTGACCACAAGTTGGCCTGTGCAGGGCTAAAAGATCGATCTATGGAAAAGTGGATAGTTGCCACCAAAGACATAGGTACCCAAGCCCATCAGTCTCAAACCTTGATTGCCGCCTTGCAGGTGCAAACAGCTTCCTTAATGGAGGCCTTAACTACAGCCCTCTCTCTTCGGCCCCAAGGGAACAGAGCCCCAAACCAAGGAGTGAAAAGCCAAACCTGTTTTGGGTGTAGCAAAACAGGACATTTCAAAAGAGAGTGCCCCAATGACTACGCCACTAATGGCGGTCAAGGAGCTTCCATAATGCCTAAGAAAAACAAGCTCCCACCTAAAACGCCTTGCCCTAGATGTAAGAAAGGGTTCCATTGGCAGAAGGACTGCCGATCTAAGTTTGACCTTCAAAGTAACCCTTTAAACTAGGGGAGGGGCAACCTCCAGCCCTGTTAGTCCAAGGAGGAAGGAGTTCTTCTGATTTCCCCAGGGCCCATTGGACAGTGCCCATAATACTGCGGGTAAGACCAAAGATGGACATATTCATATCGGGAAAAAGGTTCCGCTGCCTAATTGACACTGGGGCAGACTGAACTGTGCTTAGAAAGGAGGAAGTTCCCCTCCATTGGAGGCTAGTCCCGGGACCCCCTTTACTAGGGGTCGGAGGCAATGCGACCTCTGAGGAGACTAAGGACTGGCTTAAATGGGAAGACGTAGATAGCAACCATGGGGAAGTCAGACCCCTCGTTGCCTCTGGCCTGACAGCTAACCTGCTGGGCCAAGATATTCTAGGAGCAGCCGATGTCTACATTACCAATGATCCTAAAATTCTTTATAAAGACATATTGGGGGAAGAAGAATACCAATGACAATTTGGTTGTTCTAAGAACCCGAAGTCTAGATTCAGTGATTATAGGGGAGGCCCTTCCTTTGAGGCTTCGAGACCTAATATGCCCCTTTCCCAAGTGAAGCCGCACCCCCAATCCTAAAGGCCACTGCTCCGATAACGCCTGCCATTACATGGCTCCCAGGACCTCCAGTCTGGGTGGAGCAGTGGCCATTACCACAAGCTAAGCTTCAAAGACTTAAATAAATTACCCAAGAACAATTAAAACTGGGACACATTAGACCTTCCCTAAGCCCATGGAATAGTCCCGTTTTTGTTATTCAGAAGGCCTCTGGCAAGTGGAGGATGTTATAGGATTTAAGAAAGATCAACGAGCGGATGGTTCCTGTGGGCACGCCCCTGAGGGGGTTGCCCTGGATTCCGTCCATTCCAAAAGATTTGTCCCTCATTGTGATTGATATTAAGGATTGCTTTTTCTCCATACCCCTCAACCCCACTGATTGCGAGAAGTTTGCTTTCTCCGTACCCTCCACCAATTTTCAGGGGCCTGATGAGCGGTACGAATGGACAGTGTTACCACCATGGCTAACAGCCCAGCCTTTTGTCAACGATATGTCTCTCAGGTTTTGCAGCCCCTTCAACAGTGGCCAGGGGTGGTCCTATATGCATACATGGATGATATTATTTTGGGAGCATCCACTACCCAACAGCTGAGCTCTGCCTACCGGAAGCTCCAAACCCTCTTGAAACAAGGGGGGTTACATGTGTCTAGCAACAAGGTCCAGACCGTGCCTCCCTTTGAAATACTGGGAGCGAGGCTTCACCTGGACTCTGTGTGTCCCCTCAAACCCCAGCTATCTATCAAGGACTCCTACTCCCTAGTAGAACTACAAAAGGTATTAGGGGAGTTTAATTGGCTACGACCCTGGCTCCACATTGCAACAGAGGATCTTATCCCTCTCTTTGAGTTGTTAAAAGATAAAACCCCATCTGAGCTTGTTGTGCTGACAGAGGGACATAAGCAAATATTTAAAAGGATTCAATTAGCGCTTGATAATGCCCAACTGGCCAGGTATCAGTCTGACTGTGAACTCTGCCTGTGGATTCTCCCTGGCTCAGAGTTGCTCACCGCGGTAGTCACCCAGCAGGGTGATCCCCTCCAATGGATTCATGCATCGATGGGGGGGGCTCTCGAGTGTATGCCCAACTGGATCAGTTGGCAGACCTCATAATTAAGGGTAGAGACATCACACTACGTCATTATGGGAAAGATCCAGACAATTTGACTGTTCCCTACCATCTGTCTGACTTCGAATGGATCAGGCGAAATCATAATAGAGTATCTAATGCCCTGACTGGTTTCTGGTGTAAAATTGATTGCCATTACAGGTCTAATAGATGGGCTACCTCCTTCGCCAAGCAGAACTGGACCGCTCCTAAGCTCTTTCTGAGTAAACCCCTCACTGATGCCCTGAATGTTTTTACTGATGGGGGAAAGGAAGGATCTTCCATTGTTATCCTCCCCCCACCCTCCTCCCCGAGCAAGCTGGGAGAGGACAAATACTTCGAGAGGGTCAATGGATTGGCTCAATTTAAAGAGCTATATGCTACTGCAATGGCTCTAGACAAAATTCACGAGCCTATGAACCTCTTCTCTGACAGTCTATATGTTGTTAACCTACTCCCTGCCTCTCACATTCGGCTAGATAAAAATCCCATAACCCCCTTGGAGGTCCTTGTTAATAGGACGATCCAGACCCATATTTGTGCAACATCTTCGAGGACACCAAGGCTTACCTGGACTCCTCTTCCGAGGGAACCTGATGGCTGATCAATTGGCATCCTCTGCTGTTCAGACCATATCTGCACAGCAGACTCTAGACTTCCAATGAGCCCAAGACCTCCACGACCTTACTCACCTTAACTGGAGGGGGCTTTATCACAAATTCCCCCATATTCCCATCAAGGACCATTCCTGCAAGTTCCACCCCTGCAATCCCTAGGAGTTAACCCAAGAGGTCTGAAACCAAATTGTCTCTGGCAGACTGATGTCACTCACTATGCAGCCTTTGGAAAACTAAAATTTGTGTTTGTCTCAATTGATACATACTCCCATGCTTGCTGGGCTACTGCCCATATGGGAGAAAGAGCCAAACATGCTGCAATGCTTTGCTACCCTAGGCATACCACACCAAGTAAAAACAGACAATGGCCCCTGCTTTATTAGCAAGGCCTTGCAAGAATTTTTTGATAAATGGCACATAAGCCACTCCACAGGGATCCCATATAACCCACAAGGCCAAGCAATTGTAGAGCGCCAGAATAAAACGCTGAAAGACTTATTACAAAAACAAAAAGGGGGAACAAACCCCCATGACCAACTGTGAATGGCTGTGCTTACATTAAATATTTAAAATATTTCAAAGGATCTATCCTTAACGGCTTTTCAGAGACATTGGACAAACCAGACGCCATATGCCAAAGTAGAAGTATGCTGGAAAGACCAGCTGACTGGGCAATGGCGAGGACCAGACCCACTGATAAGTATGGGCAGGGGATTCGGATGTGTGTTTCCTATAGGAGATCCGAATCCAATTTGGATTCCTGCCCGCAATTTGAAATTTTGCCCACAGGTGAGCGATGACCAAAGCCCAGGAACAGGCCAAAATGGCCAAAAAACAGACTAAGACCTTATCTATGGTGGCTTTGTAATCGCTTTAGCTGCATGCTTACCCGTTCCTGGTGGAGGGAAAAGGGAAAACAAAAAGGAAAACCCAAGAGCACTGCCCGCTCTTGAGGGTCCCCTTGTGCTTCTCTTCCAGGAAATGCCCTTGCCGCGTCGCCCTTGGTGGACGCTCTGCCTGTTAGTGACTGGCTTCGCTGACTGCCACTACCGCTGGACTGATCCTTTACAGTCTTCTGGAGGACTTGAAGCATAACAACCTTACTAGAGACTGAAGAGTCCATCTCCACACGGCCCACCCCGGACACCTCCAAAGAAATTCTCCAAAGGACCCAGATTCAAAGAGGACTTTGAGATAAGATTCCAGATGTCCCCCTTTATTGTTGTTGTGTTCATATTGACTATAGGGGCACCTATAACCCAGGCTTGGGGCAATTGGTGTCAATAATGCAATGGGCGCACCTTTGGATTTATTCCATCTACTTGTTATATTACTAGATATAGCTGTGTTGCAGGAGACAACTATTATTTTGCTGCAGTCCTAATTAAGAGTACTTCTATCTTTATTACTTTCCTTTGGTCCTTGTGTTCTTAATAAGCTCATTGGGTTCATAAGAAAATAGGATGAATGCTGTACATCTCATGGTACTTAGGCAACAATATCAATCCCTGCACAAAAATGCGTGGGAACCATATGAGAATGGCTTTAACTATCAAGATGTTGAAACTGTAGTCCAATAGCCATGATAAAGTTTTACACTACAGGTCGATTGACCCCTGCCACTGATATACTGGCCTATTGAGGTTTCGCAGCCTACTGGATGCTAACACCCCACACCGTCAGAGTCCCACCTTCGATAAGGTGACTCTGGTAGGGTTCGCTCCTCTCTGGCTAGCAACTAACCTCCATACAAAAAAAAAAAGGGAAATGTAGGGTATTCTAGACTCCAAAAGAAAATGCCTGAAATGCTGAATCATTGTTAAGATGGCGCCCGCCAGATGCACAAAGGGCAGTGCTCTGCCTGCTTTCGAAAGGAGGGTGAATTTCTGCTTAGGCCTGCGTCCCGCTCCTGATTGGCGACTCAACTCTTCCGCGAACGTGATCAGCTCGTGGACACCATTTACCAGTATGATGTGCCTTCCTGCACGAAGGGCTTGTGACCACCTGACCTTTGTGCTGATTGCCCCATGAGTACTATATATGCCTTGCTGTTTCAGCAGTAAAAGAGTTGCTGCTTTCACTGAGCTCCCTGTCGTGCCTGTTTGTCCTCGGGAACGAGGGCTGGTGATTGGACGGACAGCCAGCACTTGCCTCTCCTGACCTCGCCTTGCGGGGCGTGCTCTCCCCTCACCCCTCTGCAGGTTCAGAGGGGTTCCATGGAGGGCTAAAAACCCTCACATCCAAACACTAACTAAAGGCAAAGAATAAAACACCAAGTATATAAAGAATGGAGGAGGAAGAATAAGAAGGGAGAGAAAGAATGATCAGACTGTGTTTACAATAACTTAACAAGAAAGTTAAGTTAGACTGTTAGATAGTAAAGAAGCTACCCTTGAACTTTTGGTAACCACAAATCTAAAGTCAACAACGGCAATAAGTACATATCTATCGATAATCACCCTAAATGTAAATGGACTGAATGCACCAATCAAAAGACACAGAGTAACAGAGTGGATAAAAAAGCTACACCTATCTATATGCTGCTTACAAGAGACTCACCTCAAATCCAAAGATATACACATATTAAAAGTGAAGGGATGGAAAAATATATTTCATGCAAACAACAAAGAGAAAAGGGCAGGTGTTGCAGTACTTGTATCAGACAAAATAGACTTCAAAACGAAGAAAGTAGCAAGAGATAAAGAAGGACATTACATAATGATAAAGGGGTCAATCCAACAAGAAGATATAACCATTGCAAATATATATGCACCCAACACAGGAGGGCTGACATATGTGAAACAAATACTAACAGAATTAAAGGAGGAAATAGAAAGCAATGCATTCATTTTAGGAGACTTCAACACACCACTCAATCCAAAGGACAGATCAATCAGACAGAAAATAAGTAAAGACACAGAGGCACTGAACAACACACTAGAACAGATGGACCTAACAGACATCTACAGAACTTTACACCCAAAAGCAACAGGATACACACACTTCTCAAGTGCACATGGAACATTTTCAACAATTGGTCATACATTAGGCCACAAAAAGAACCTCAATAAATTAAAAAATATTGAAATTCTACCAACTTCTCAGATCACAAAGGTATAAAATTAGAAATAAATTGTAGAAAGAAAAAAAAGGCTCACAAATGCATGGAGACTTAACAACATTCACCTAAATAATCAATGGGTCAATGACCAAATTAAACAGAGATCAAAGAATATATGGAGATTAATGACAACAATACAACAAAGCCAAAACTTCTGTGGGACGCAGCAAAGGAAGTTCTAAGAGGAAAGTTTATTGCAATCCAGGCCTATTTAAAGAAGGAAGAACAATCCCAAATGAATAGTCTAAAGACACAACTATTGAAATTGGAAAAAGAAGAACAAATGAGGCCCAAAGTCACCAGAAGGAGGGACATAATAAAGATCAGAGAAGAAATAAATAAAATTGAGAAGAATAAAACAATAGAAAAAAAATCAATGAAACCAAGAGCTGGTTCTTTGAAAAAATAAACAGAATAGATAAACCCCTAGCCAGACTTATTAAGAGAAAAAGAGAATCTACACACATAAACAGAATCAGAAATGAGAAAGGAAAAATCACGACGGACCCCACAGAAATACAAAGAATTAAAAGAGAATACTATCAGAATCTATATGCTACCAAGCTGGAAAACCTAGAAGAAAAGGACACCTTCTTCGAAAAATACAACCTTCCAAGACTGACCAAGCAAGAAACAGAAAACCTAAACAGATCAATCACCAGCAACGAAATTGAATCGGTAATCAAAAAACTACCCAAGAACAAAACCCCCGGGCTAGATGGATTCACCTCTGAATTTTACCACACACATAGATAAGAAATAATACCCATTCTCCTTAAAGTTTTCAAAAAAATAGAAGAGGAATGAACACATCCAAACTCATTCTACGAAGCCACCATCACTCTAATACCAAAACCTGGCAAAGACCTCACCAAAAAAGAAAATTACAGACCAATATCCCTGATGAACGTAGATGCAAAAAATACTCAACAAAACATTAGCAAACCGAATTCAAAAATACATCAAGAAAACCATACACCATGATCAAGTGGGATTCATCCCAGGGATGCAAGGATGGTACAACATTCGAAAATCCATCAACATCATCCACCACATCAACAAAAAGAAGAACAAAAACCACATGATCATCTCCATAGATGCTGAAAAAGCATTTGACAAAATTCAGCATCCATTCATGGTTAAAACTCTCAACAAAATGGGTATAGATGGCAAGTACCTCAACATCATAAAGGCTATATATGACAAACCCACAGCTAACATCATACTTAACAGCGAGAAGCTGAAAGCTTTTCATCTAAGATAGGGAACAAGACAGGGATGCCCACTCTCTCCACTGTTATTCAACATAGTACTGGAGGTCCTAGCCATGGCAATCAGACAAAACAAAGATATACAAGGCATCCAGATTGGTAAAGAAGAAGTCAAATTGTCACTATTTGCAGATGACATGATATTGTACATAAAAAACCCTAAAGACTCCACTCCAAAACTACTAGAGCTAATATCTGAATTCAGCAATGCTGCAGGATACAAAATTAACACACAGAAATCTGTTGCTTTCCTATACATTAACGATGAATTAACAGAAAGAGAAATCAGAAAAACAATTCCATTCACAATTGCATCTAAAAGAATAAAATACCTATGAATAAACCTAACCAAGGAAGTGAAAGACCTATACCCTGAGAACTACAAGACACTCCTAAGAGAAATTAAAGTGGACACTAACAAATGGAAATGCATCCCATGCTCTTGGCTAGGAAGAACAAATATTGTCAAAATGGCTATACTACCTAAAGCAATCTACAGATTCAATGCAATCCCTATCAAAATACCAACAGCTTTCTTCAATGAACTGGAACAAATAATTCTAAAATTCATATGGAACCAAAAAAGACCCCGAATAGCCAAAGCAATCCCGAGAAAGAGGAATAAAACAGGGGGAATTACGCTCCCTGACTTCAAGCTCTACTACAAAGCCACAGTAATCAAGACAATTTGGTACTGGCACAAAAACAGACCCACAGACCATTGGAACAAAATAAAAAATCCAAACATTAACCCAAACACATAGTCAATTAATATATGATAAAGGAGCCTTGGATATACAATGGGGAGATGACAGCCTCTTCAGCAGCTGGTGTTGGAAAAACTGGACAGCTACATGTAAGAGAATGAAACTGGACTACTGTCTAACCCCATACAGAAAAGTCAACTCAAAATGGATCAAAAGTCAACTCAAAATGGATCAAAGACCTGAATGTAATTCATTAAACCATAAAACTCTTAGAAAAAAACATAGGCAAAAATCTCTTGGATATAAACATGAGCAACTTCTTTATGAACGTATCTCCCCGGGCAAGGGAAACAAAAGCAAAAATGAACAAGTGGGACTATATCAAGTTGAAAAGCTTCTGTACAGCAAAGGACACCATCAGTAGAACAAAAAGACATCCTACAGTATGGGAGAATATATTCATAAATGATACATCTGATAAGGGGTTGACATCCAAAATATATAAAGAACTCATGTGCCTCAACAAACAAAAAGCAAATAATCCAAATAAGAAATGGGCAGAGGACATGAATAGAACTTCTCAAAAGAAGAAATCCAGATGGCCCAACAGACACATGAAAAGATGCTCCACATCACTAATCATCAGAGAAATGCAAATTAAAACCACAATGTGATATCACCTCACACCAGTAAGGATGGCCAACATCCAAAATACAAACAACAACAAATGTTGGCGAGGATGTGGAGAAAAAGGAACCCTCCTACACTGCTGGTGAGAATGCAAATTAATTCAACCATTGTGGAAAGCAGTGTGGAGGTTCCTCAAAAAACTCAAAATAGAAATACCATTTGACCCAGGAATTCCACTCCTAGGAATTTACCCTAAGAATGCAGCAGCCCAGTTTCAAAAAGACAGATGCACCCCTATGTTTATCGCAGCACTATTTACAATAGCCAAGAAATAGAAGCAACCTAAGTGTCCATCAGTAGATGAATGGATAAAGAAGAAGTGGTACATATACACAATGGAATATTATTCAGCCATAAGAAGAAAACAAATCCTACCATTTGCAACAACATAGATGGAGCTAGATGGTATTATGCTCAGTGAAATAAGCCAAGCCGAAAAAGACCAGTATCAAATGATTTCACTCATATGTGGAGCATAAGAGCAAAAAAAAAAAAAAAAAAACTGAAAGAACAAAATAGCAGCAGACTCACAGAACCCAAAAATGGACTAATAGTTACCAAAGGGAAAGGGACTGGGGAGGATGGACGGGAAGGGAGGGACAAGGGGGAAAAAGGGCCATTATGATTAGTAGACATAATGTTGGGGGACGCAGGGAGAGCTATACAACTCAGAGAAGACAGGTAGTGATTCTATAGCATCTCACTACGCTGATGGACAGTGACTGTAATGGGGTTGGTGGGGGGACCAGATGAAGTGGGTAGTTTAATAACCATAATATTGCACATGTAAGTGTAGATTAATGATACCAAAATAAACTAAAAAAAATGTTTCTTGAACAGTAGTTACCAAAAAAGAAAAAAAGGAAAAGAAATTATTAAAAATTATAGAATGGCTCCAAATTCCATCTATTTAATGTACTCTTAAGATGTATACATACAAAAAACAAGTCTTTCAAGAGTAATAAATGCTAAATGCCTATGCATGTAACACAATGGAATGAAAACCAGCTCAAACTTAAATTTTATTTTACCATGTTTTTTTCTAATTTTAGAAGAGTGATTAGAACTCATTTAAAGCTGAAATTTAACTTTTTAAAGTAGCTTTCTGAATATAAAATTAGTATTAATTACAGATATTTATAAAATACTGAAATACATATATTGATTTCATTGGTATAATAAAAAAGCCATCTAAGAATAAATCAAATCTCTTAAAATTAATATTTAAGATAAAATATAAACCATTGGATAAAACATGCTACTATTCATAATGAATTATAAAATCCAAATACTTAATTTCTCTAAACTACATTTTCGTAGGACCAAATTACACGGTAAGGAGTTATTTTTCCTTCAAAATCTACTTTTACTCCTACCTCTGGCCACTGTTACTTTTAAAAACCTTCAAATATTTAAGTGGGTTTCTAAAGCTAGTACGTGTGAATACTCTCTGAAATACTGAACGTGCTTTATGCAAAATGAATATGATGTTCATGATGATAAAGAATCGCTATGACAGTGACGATGATTTAGCTAATGCTAAAGAGATGCTGAATCAGTTCCATATTCCCTGAAAGACTTCTATGATGAACAGGGGTTCACCTTTCTATACAATGGAATTTTGACAAAGTACTTATATAATTAATTTCTTAAAAATGTAGATTCACAGACAGCAAATGTCCTTTAGAACACTGGCACTATCTAATGCCACCTAGTTGTGAAAATTAGAGGGTATTTAAAAAACTTTTCCCATGACAAGCAGGCCAAATCAAGGCATGTCTTTCTTGCTATGAGAGACAGATGAGAGGGGGTATCCGACTCTATCCAGATTCTTCATATATTTTTTGTGATTGAGTCTCTACTTTACTGTCTGCTGTTCCCCAAGTAAAAAAAGGAAAACGAGATTGTTCATATAAATACTGTGTCCAGGACCCTGCCTGATCTGCCTTTTTCTACTTTTTCTTTATATGTAGTCACATCCCTTTCACTCACCTTGTCCCCGAGAGCTATTGTTTAGAACATAGCAAGCTTTATGAGTACAATCAATATCAGATAGGTAATCACAAGCAGTCTCACTTTAATCAGATTAGTACACGTTTAAAGTATTAAACGGACCCTGCCAAATGCCCAACCAAGATTCCTACTTCTCTTAAGCCTGTATACTTCTCCTTGTGCTACTTTTGAGGTTCTAATTATTCTGGCTATTTCCATTCTTCAGTCTAAGACTCAGAGTATTTCCCCTAGAGGAACAAGTTTCCCTTCCCTTTTTTGAGCTTTGCTTCTGGTTTTTAAGACTGTTTACACAGAATGATGCCTCCTTTCTACCAACTAAACAAATATACCTCTGGTTGCTTTAGGTACTTACTATCAGACATTTCCTCAGGCTCCAGCACCAATTCCACTCCCTTCAAAACAAGGACACTGGATTTCCTCCATCCCAAACTAAATCTGTCCTTTCATGGTCAGCTCTGCAAACAGTGTTTTCCCAGCCCCTTCACAATAGCATCTCCTCATTCTTAAATGCAATTTTTCCTTAAAGAAAATTATCTTGTTTGTTTCCATCCCCACCTTTTTTTTACAGTTCTACTTACTGATATACAATCAACTCTCTAAAAATCACATTTGTAGTTCTCCTAAAAAAATACTCAATACAGATCACCTAGCCAAGGACAGTCCACTGACCTTCCTCAAGAATTAAAAAGGATTCACATTTTCATTTTTGCACATTTCAATTATGCATTCTCATTTTGCACATTTCTCTCTTGTTTCCTTTAGCTCATAGTGAATTTTATTTCTGCAACTGAATTCAATGAAAGGGATATTTAGCCTTATGATATATAACCAAAAATTACAAAAAGTTAAGAATATAATATTTCTATCTACTTTTAAAATCGTATGCAAAAGAGAAGCTTATCATTTACAGAATTTTTATGATGACTCTTGTAGAATAAAGAATTACTACTAAATTTTTATAAGTCTAAAATTTCGCACACCAGGCATGCTTAAAGAAATAACCTTTAATAATTTGGAGTCAGGATTACTCTTTTATCTTAAGTTTCTTCAACAAGACTCTATCATCCATTTCACTTTTAACGTTCTGAGCCTATTTTTCAAAAAAAAAAAAAAAAAGAACAACCAATTTCTTAGAACCAAAGAAAAAAATAGATGGTCAAATGCATTTTATAAAAGCAGTAGCTAAAAAAGAAAACTGACAAGATAATTTAGTAAATTATATCTTAACTTACATAATCGTGGAAGGCTTTTGCTTCACTTGAATGTTCACATGTTTCCCGTCTTTCTGGAGCTGCACAGTAGAGATCCCAAAATACACTAAAAAAGTAATTATGGTAACATTAAGAAAATCATATAACATCAAATAAAAGATCACAATTCCAAAAACAGAAGACATGTATTATTCTTTAAACAAAATGTATTTTCTTATATTGGACCAATATTCTTTTGAAACATTTAAATTCAGGCAACACTCTTCATGCAATAATAGGATATGTAACATAGACATCTCTCAGAAATGCTATTAAGATTTTTCTAAAACAATAAAATAATTTTTAAAAATTTAAAACTGTCATTCTTAATTGACTGTTTATATGACCTAAACATGATTGAAATGAAACTTTCCCATGAGAATGAAAACAGTAAATATCCTAATTTAATCAGTGAAGAATAAAGTGGTTCACTCATTTTTTCAAGACAATTTTCTCATCCAACTTCTAGGCCAACACCTGTACCATTAAGTCAGATTGGTCAAACAAATATATTTTCTTGAAATATACTCTTATTTTCCCTTGCAATTACCAAAACAGGTTAGTAATTTTTAAAATAAAAAATTCACACTCTCTTTTTCCCCTCCTATTCAAGAACAATGGGGAAAAAGCAAGGTGTAACTGGTTGGGAAAAAATAATTATGCTGTCTGTAAAACATGTTTCTGGTCATCCTTCCATCTATAAAATTAACAGTGAGCACAAGCAAAGGATTAAAAAATCACGAAAGCAAATATCTAAAAGCAACTGCACTGACCAACAAAGGTATTTTTTTATTACACATTTTCCATTTTATAGAAGTGGAAAGCAGACTAAGTCAAATGGTTAAGAGAACAGGTTTTGGAGTAGGACATAATCTGAGACAGAAGACAGCCCTGCTCAAGTTTCTTCAACAGATCAGAAACATAATTCCCTCCTATATAAAATGGAGCTTTTGAGAAAATTAAATTATATAACAGTGCATAATATGTACATAATAAGCATATTATTAATGATATGAACACTACAATTACCTTGCATAAAAATATGTACATATAATTACAGTAGGTCATTGTAGTGCGGGCAAAGGTAGCAATGATACAATAACATTTGGTAAATTGCATCTGGCCTCTTTCTTTTGACCCTTGAAGACTCACTTAGTCTAGAGCTCTCTTTCCTCAGCTAGAAGGAAACATTTTGTAGGAGTTGTAACACAACTAATTCAGTAAAATAAGATTACCCTCTTACTATTATTAAGATTAATAATTATTAACTGTTAATTAATTATTAATCTTAAGATTATTAAGAGGTAAAAATATGAAAGATTGAATACTGGCATTTATTGCCTTTTAAGTTTCTACAATAAGCAAGAAATATAAAGAAAACAATAAAAACAAAAGTAAGTTGGGACAGTAGATGTTAAAAGTTCTCCTTATGTCCCTTTTGGGATAAAAAGTATAAGAATTATAGATATACAAAGATAGAGCTAAAAGTCTTCCACCTGGATCAGGTATGTTATGAGCTATACTTTACTACAGTTATTCTTATGTTCTTAAGGAATTTCAAAGCTCTTAAAACCAAACTTTTATAATGGTAGCCTTTAAACTGTATTTAGTTTAATCACAGATTATATGCAATATTATGACAGACACCTTAAAATCTCTTCTTGTTCCCTAATTTTCTAGTAAATACCATAAGATTCCTTTTGAAAATTATACCAATATTGCTATTAAAAGACTGTCATACAAAATGGACTGGGAGAAAAATAGTAATTTATTTTTGGAATATGCCCTAAAAGTTATTAAATAAATATTGTAAATGATCACTTATACATATGTAATTAAATTAAATATTTATCTCAGAAGACATACTATTTTTTTAATTGATATTTATTGATAAATGGAAAAATATGGAACGCTTCACGAATTTGCGTGTCATCCTTGCACAGGGGCCATGCTAATCTTTGTATCATTCCAATTTTAGTATATGTGCTGCCGAAGCAAGCACTGTTCTACTATTTTTAAGTTTCCCTTTATGGACTTAATGGAAGGTCAGAAGTTTACCAGATCAAGATAAGGAATAATAAAATGAGCTACTAAAATAGGATAACTCTATATATGGTATTTCTAATAATCCTATATTACCTACACATTATCTCCTTGAATAAAGATAAAGAAATACATCCTTTAAAGACATTTACCCAACAGATATACACAGTTCTACAATAATAGTTAGAACATCAGTTCGTTCAATAAATGGATAGAACTCCCAGACAGAAGATAAGCAAGGAAATAGAGGCCTTAAACACGATAAACAAACTAGATCTAACAGGACACTTTACCCAACAACAGCATACACATTCTTCTCAGGTACACATGGGACATTTCCCAGGATAGACTATATGTTAGGGCACAAATTAACTCTCAATAGATTTTAAAAGATAGGTACCATACAATGCATCTTCTCCAGCCACAACAGGATGAAGTTAGAATTCAGTAACAGAGGGAAAACTGGTAAATTCACAAACTTGTGGAAATTAACAACACACTCCCAATGGATCAAAGAATAATAAGAAAATATTTAGAGATGAAATGAAAACACAACACACGAAAACTTAGTGGACACAGCAATAGTAATGCTAAGGGATTTAAAGCTATAAATACATTAAAAAACAAAAAGTTCTTAAACCAACAACCTAACTTTAAAACTTAAGGAACAAAAAAAGAAGAAGAAATTAAACATTCAGAAGGAAATAATAAAGATTAGAACAGAGATAAATGAAACTGAGAGTAGAAAACAATAGAAAATGTTAATGAAACCAAAAGTTGGTTCTTTGAAAAGTGACAAACACTTAGCTAGATGCACTGAGAAAAAAAGGGAGCAGACTCAAATTACTACAGAATCTATCAAAAAACAATTAGGTCTAATAAATGAACTTAGTAAAGTTGCTGAATACAAAAACCAATATACAAAAATCAGTGTGTTTGTATACACTAGCAATGAACTATCAGAAAGAGAAATTAAGGAAATAATCCTGTTTATAATTGCATCAAAAAGAATAAAAAACCTAGAAATAAATGTAACCATATGATCAGCATTTCACTTCTAGATTTATACCCAAAAGGATTGCAAGCAGGGTTTCAGAGAGCTAGTTTTACAATCAGGTTCGTAGCAGTATTACTCACAAGAACTAAAACATGCAAACAACCCAGGCTGAGGTACTTAGAATGGCAAAAATCACAAAGAAAGTATAAGGGTGGTTGGCAGGAGAGTGGAGAATGGAGTTATCATTTAAAGGATACAGAGTTTTGGTTTTGTAAGGTGAAGAGAGTTACGGAGATGGATGATGGTGACAGCTGCACAATATTATGAATGTACTTAATACCACTGAACTGTACAACTAAAAACGGTTAATTTGGTTAATTTTTTGTTATGTATTTTTCATTACAATAAAAAAATTGAGAAAAAATATTTACTCATGGCCAGCCTTGTTCTAGGCATGGTTTTATAATGCTTATGACAAATGTATATTCTTCTCTGTGTATTCACAATTTGTATTTCACCACTTCAAAGACCATACAGCTAAGGAGGCCATCAGAAGGTATGAGATAATAAGAATAAAGAATATAATAAGATAAATCTTCATTTAAAAAAAAACCCTGCTCATCAGAAGAGTTTCATAATTAAGTCAATAATAATCTAAGATATATATATATGTCATGAAATTTAAAGTATAAAATTAATAATTAGTTAAATACAAATATATTTTTAGTGCTATATGTAACTCCAGGAAGAGGAAATCCCGGTGTAAAATACCTAGCTGAAACTGAAATCATTCAAAGGGAGAAATAAAGTTTAAAACCCATTTATTACT
Source organism: Phataginus tricuspis (assembly GCA_029783875.1). Classification (NCBI taxonomy): domain Eukaryota; kingdom Metazoa; phylum Chordata; class Mammalia; order Pholidota; family Manidae; genus Phataginus; species Phataginus tricuspis. The sequence continues at coordinate 28,260,037 of JAQQAC010009165.1, read as the reverse complement.
TACAAAAAGCCACCTGGTGTCTCTCCTGCCACAGCAGAAGCAAGTGAATCCTCCCCCAACCTCTCAGGTCCACATAAGCCCTCAGTCGCCCAGGTAATTACCCACTGATACGAGATGGACTACTACTCTCCACCCCTTGGAAACGCCTGTTGGTATGGAGATGAGCTACAGCCAGGTGAGAGATTCTGGCAACATTGCAATTCTACCCACACTCTACTATTCATATTTTAACGCCTTTCATTTATTTTTATAAGTGTTTGTGTGTTCTTACCTAACAAGGGATCACAGACAGGAAACATATTTCAAAAGTTTATGTTTCCAGAAGATTCAACCCATGTTTTGCACTAGTAATCTAAGCCATACAATACATTATAACTACTGCAATACCATCCTAATATTTGAAAACAATTAGTTATATCATAACAATAGTAACAAAGCTGCCAAAACACGATTACCAAAACACATGATTTTAGTGCACATTCTGCCATTAATCTATGCTTAGCTTTGTGGGATAACAGACAAATCACTGAACTTTTGTAACCTTATTTTGTTATTTAGAAAATAGTGAGGTTAATAAGGCAGACCTCTATGAACCATTCATAAATTAAAATTTTGAATTATGATTTACTTCTAGTGATATCTGAAGTATGTAGTAAATGCTGAATCTATGCAATGTCATATACTGCACAAGAAAAAAAAGATATATGATCCATGGCACATATGTGACTGTGGATCCAAGACTAGTGATAAATTGAGATGAAAGCTGTAACTCAATCTCCTGAAACAGCTAAGGACAATTCTAACTACAAGCTATATCTAATACACTATAAAATTTTACAAATAATCTTGGCAAATGCTTTTGGCTGATATTAAGACAATGTGCCATTTATTGTATGAAAATATGGTCTTACCAATAGAGGAAGAATTAAAAATTTTAATAAGTTTCATAGCAATATTTGATTTGTTCTTGGAGGAATTTTATTGATGTACTTAAGAGCTTCTGATGACCCACTGAACTGGCTCCTTGATTTTCATGAGCACCAGGGGCAGAAAATTCTGGGCCTCCATAAACACAGATTTCCTTTCTGTACAACCTGAGATGCTGGTGGCTAAGGAGCTTTTCAATTCCTCTAATCCCTACATCTATTAAGTTTGAAACCCAAATGTCATCCTTGAAATGTGGTGGATTCATCCTCATGAATAATGTTTTAGATTTATACAGTTTACTCCTAAACAGAAACAAGTGAAAAATATGTATTTTACAAATGAACAAGATAGAAAAAAACACAGGGAAGTAAAACTTGCAAAGTATTAAAATCTTTGTTCTTGTATCATTTGTTATTACTAAATATTTCCCTACATAAATCAAAGGCAAACACAGAACTCCCAAGTTGAGTATTCTCATCCAAATACTGTTTTTCCTTCTATCCTGAGGATGTGAGTAGAAATGACTTTGCTAGCTGTTAATATCTCTGAGGAAAATAGAAAGCCAAATGGTCATCAGAGAAGTCTGCCAGGGTGAATAAACATGCCAGATGTGTCCAGAAAACAGGACACTAACATAACTGTATAACATTTATGCCACCGGCCAGACTTAGGACCACCTGAAAATAAAATTAAAGAAAAAACTCCTGGAGAAAACATTTTTTCTGAGGAGTAAGCCATGTTCTTATAAGTTCAAGTCTCAATAACCAAAGAAATTACTTCTCTTTGGCCCAAAAGTACATTATCAATGAATGTTAGTTACTCATAATCCAAATTGAAGAAAACTAACCATTTGTAAGACTAAGGGTGGTTTTACATGAAATATACATGTACCTTCTCATTACCTTAGCTCCCCCACATACATATACTTGTTTTATTCCTTATCATTACTTAATAGTTTTTAAAATACAAGCATTAAATTTTGTCCCATTACCATAAAATTTTTACACTACTCCTGGATTGGTAATAAACACATATTTTAAAGTACCATCAAAATAGCTTATATTTAAAAAGTATGTGCTAAGTTCAAATACCACATACTGAGTTTCATATATTCAGGCATTTAATCCTCCTATTATTAGTCCTGTTTTATAGATGAGGGAACTGAGGCTTAGAGAAATTAATTTGCCTAGGGGGTCACACCATTAGTTAGTGGCAGAGCTGGGCTTTTTTAATTTTTACATTATTTTACCTTTAATGCGAGTATGGTATTACGAGTTCATGTTGCAAGATGACTATAGGCAGGTTTACCCAGCTCTGGCAGTCTGAGCAGCATCAGCTGTTCTAAGCAGATACCCGTCCCAGATAGAACAGCAAGCCCTTTGCTACCTTGTCTCTGACCCTCCTACTCCAACTCATTTCCTGAGTACCTATGGCAACCAGCCCATCACTCTACATACAGCTTCCAGTGATCTACGGATGCCTCAATATAGACAGACTCAAAAGACACAACTTTTCTGAGTGCCTTTATATCTACTGTCTAGAATTTGCTACTCACGATGCTCAAAAGGGAAGAGTAATTAATGTCTTATTAATAGAGGGCCACTAAATTCTGCTCTGTGTTTAAGAAATATTATCTGTTACTGAAATGAGCACTGGTTACAATTCAGGAAACTTCACTTCTAATTCTAAAGTTGACCTTAAGAAGATAGCTTCATTCCTTAGTTTCTTTATGTAAAAAGAGAGACATTAATATGTTATGCATTTTACAGGCTTTTGTACAAAGAGATGGTATATGCACAAGTATTTTTAAAAGAAGTATAAAGGTACTAAAAATATATATTCTATAAAAGTCTCATATAGCTAGTATAGCCAAAAACAAAAAAGCTTTCTTATTAACCCAGTAAAATTTGTCTCAATTTCCTTTCTAACCTTTTGCATTTAGAGGAAGATTCCATCAGTTTTTTACAATGTCTTCTCCCCAACAAAATTTCCCCTGTAGTGTAGACTCCTTTCCTACCCTCTCAGATACACTTTGCTTTCTCTCTATAGCCTGATCATCTCGGTCTCTGCTTTCTTTCTTGCTAATTCCTTGTGATTATATGCTTTCTATACTAGGTGTTGCCTACATTGTTTTACACTGCTTAGTTTACCTTAATTCAAATAAATGGTTATGCAATTATGCAACACCTATGTTATAGGCAAGACATACAAGATGAGTAAGAACCAGTCAATTATAATTATACCATTCTAGTAAGCCGGTTGACTAATTCCAATGCTATTGTTTTCACATGCGTATTTCGTTATTCCTAGCTAAACCTGATGTCATCCACTAGATTCTAAAATCATTAGAGTGCTAACATACTACAAGATTTGACTTCCCGTTTCCAGGTGAAAGATACTGAATTCTTATGATAACTTTAGTGATTAGTTTATTTCTCTGCAATGTCATATCTATTTAATTTTAGGATATAAATTCATGGGTCCAAAGTTATTTCAAAATATGTTTTATAAATAAAATGCAATAAAAAGAGGCATAATTTCTGCCACTAAAACTTTAAGTAGGGAATTTTAAAAAGTGCATATTTTTGAATTACACAATTTGAAAAGGACATTAATTTGAGAAGAAAGAAGCTTCTTGGTATTTCTATTTCTGAAATTCATGGAAGAGCTGGAAACTTTTATTAAAGAGTTTCAAAGGGGATTTGATCCAGGTAAAGGTACTGAACATGGAGGCATGGGAAATACCAGCACTGAGCATGGTGCAAACTGGGAAATAAAAAAAGAAGTGATAAGGAAATCACATAAGAACATGGAAAAAAAGTTCCAGAAAATAAAATTACTTCCTCTCTCTCGACCTATATACATGCTTATATGCTTAAATCTATTCTATTTAAATACAAAAATGTCAGGTCCTATTCAGTTGTTAATCCTGAAATCACTACATGTGCCACTCCACACTTCATGCACTCTCAGTAACCCTCAAGCTAGACAAATGAGTTACAGCAGACTTCCAAATTTCACTTCCACCACTCCACTGAAACTGTTCTCCCCGAGACCACCAAAGTTCACCTCACTTCCCAATTCAGGAAAGTCTTTAGGTCTTTTTACTTAAACTTGCTGTAGAATTTAATGTCTACATGAATGCCCTTCCTGGTTCAATACATTATTCTCTCCTAATCACCCTCTTTCCTCTCCAATTATTTTCCTTTGAGGCTTTTCCTCATCCTCGCATGCTTAAGTGTTAACTTGACCCACAGTTCCAACTCCAGGCCCTGCTCTTACTTATTACACTGGGTAGTTTCACTTATGAAGACTGTTCACCTGTAGTATGGTTTGTGCTGATAATTCCCAAACCATGATGGACTTGTCTCAGAGCTACACCTCACCGTAACCCTAAACCCCAATCTCGTCCATACCCAAACTTTAAACCTGGACCCTAACTCTAACCATAACCTTATCTTCCCCGTACACCTAACCCTGGCCCTCACCCTAACCCCTCACCCTCATACTCACCTTCATCCACACCTAACCAAAACCCCAACCAAAACCTAACCCAAATCTTAACACTGAACCCTAAACCTCACTCTTGCTATAACCATATCTTCATCCTACACCTAATGACAGCCCTAACCCAAAACCTAACCATAAGTCTAGCCCCTAACCTTCCCCTCACCTTCACCCACACAGAACCATAATCATTAACCAAATTCTCACACAATCCCTCAGCGTTAACCCAAAATTCTACAGAGCTACAGACCCAGATCTATGACTTTGTATAGGGCATCTGTATCTGAATGTCACATAGACACCTCAAAATGTAACCTGTCCATGCTAATTATGGTGGCTTCTTCAAAGCTCTCTCTCTATTCCATTAGGTGTATGGGGAGGATAGGGTTACAGTTAGAGTTAGGATCCGGAATAATGTTAGGGAAGTGCAGGATTGAGGTTTAGGGTTATGGCGAGGTGTGGGTGACGATGAGGATGAAAGTGAGGGAATGGGGGTAAGGGTAGGGTTAGGTCTAAGATGAAGTTATGGTGTGGGTTAGAGTTAGAATCTGGGTTACATTTGGCTCTATATTCCTTCATTTAGTCAATAGCATCACTGTTCATCTCACCATCAATATATAAAACATGAGGGCCTCCACCTTGACCTCCAAACTATTCACTCATTGTTAACTATCTGGGATCCATCACCTTATCATCTTTCAACTAGGCAATTACAACTGCCCTGTAAACTAGACTCTGTTCTCCACCGTATGCAATCCATCTCTAAGTTGACGCTAAGTGAGTATCTAAAGCAGAAATTTAATCATGTCATGTACCTTGTTTAAAATCTTTGAGCTTTAGACTAAAATTCTTGATGTACTACAGAACTTCCTAGTCTGGCCCCTTTCAAGATTTCATACTAAACTATTCATCACCCAATATCCTTTCCTCACTCAACTTCCAGTCCAGCTCAGACTGACTTTCTCTATGAAGCCTTTCCTAACTCTCCCAAGCTGAGTTCTCCCCTCCTGTATTGCTATTATAACCAGTCAATACTGCAGGTATAATATTATTGTTTATCTCTCCTACTATTTATTTCCTTGAGGACAGCATAGCTTTGCACTTTGTAAATATTTGGTGAAGAAGCTTAAAAAACAGGACAACTTCATTTCTGTATTCCATAAAAAACAGAAGTGAGAAAATGTCATCAATTGCAACTAGTCTATCCAACAGGGATCTTTAGTTTTACGAACTGAGCAAGCACTAAGTTCTCAAAAAATGCATGTTATCCTAATCATCTGGACCTTAACAGCAGCAACAGCTTTCCAGGTCCCCCCAAAAAAGACAACCATTATTACAGTTGATGTTATTAATTACAGACAACATTATTAATCCTGAATACCTAACCTAGTATAGAGCCCAGCTTTAAAGAGTTAAGGATAAAAAGGTCAGGCATCTCAGTATTGTCAAGATGTCAGTTTTTCTCAATTTGATCTATAGATTCAATGCAATCACAATCAAAATCCCAGCAAGGTATTTTATGAGTATCAACAAACTGAATCTAAAGTTTATATGGAGAGAAAAAAGGCCCAGAATGGCCAACACAATATTGAAGAACAGAATTGGAGAACTAATACCATCCAACTTTGAACTTATTATAAAGCTATGGTAATCAAGTTCAACATATTATTGACAAAAGAATAGATAATACATCAATGGAACAGAGTAGAGAGTCCACAAATAAACTCACTTAAATAGAGTCAACTGATCTTTGAGAAAGAAGTATAGACAATACAATGGAGCAAAGGAATCTTTTCAACAAATGGTATTGAAACTAGATATCCACATGAATGAATCTAGACACAGATGTAAACATTTCACAAAAATGGATTAAAAAAGGATCATAGACCTAATGTAAACAAAAACTGTAAGACTCCTAGAAGGTAACAGGAGAAAACCTAAATTACCTTCGTTATTACAATGACTTTTTAGATATATCACTAAAGGCAGGATCCATGAAAGAAATAATTAATAAGCTGGATTTTATTAAAATAAAAAAACTTCCACTCTATGGTGTACGATGTCAAGAGAACAAGAAGACAAGCCACAGACTAGGAGAAAATATTTGCAAGGGACACATCTAATAAAGGGTTTTTATCCAAAATATGTAAAGAATTCTTAAAACTCAACTATAAGAAACAACATGATTAAAATATAGGCCAAAGACCTAAACAGACACCTGACCAACAAGGAGATACAGATAGCAAATAAGCATATGAAAAGATGCTCCACAGCATATGCCATCGGGGAAGTACAAATTAAAACTAGATACCACTACACACCTATTAGAATAGCTCAAATCCAGAACATTAACAACATACAAATGCTGGCAAGGATGTAGAACAACAAAAAGTATCGTTCATTACTGGTGGAAATAGAAATAGTACAGCCACTTTGGAAGACAGTTTGTAGGTTTCTCACGAAGCACCTGCTATAAAAAAGCTTCTACCACTAACCATAGCACTATATGTATGACATGTATCACTGCTAAAATTACTCTTACTATATATCCAGCAATTGAGTTCCTTGATATTTACCCAAAGGAATTGAAAACTTATATCCACACAAAAACCTACACATAGGTTAATGGATAAATAAAGCTGTGAGAGATTGAGACAATGGAATATTATTCAGCACTAAAGAGAAACAGCTATCAAGCCATGTAAAGACATGGAGGAACTTTAAATGCATATTACTAAGTGAAAGAAACTAATCTGAAAAGGCTGCATACTGTATGATTCCAACTAAAAGATTCTATAAAAGGCAAAAATATTAAAAGGATTAGTGGTTGCCATGGGTCAGGGGCAAGGGTGAGAGAGAGAAACTGGCAGAGCACAGAGGAATTTTAGGGCAGTGAATGATGGACACATGGTATTATTCATTTGTTCAAATCCATAGAATGTGCAATACCAAGAACAGAAACTATGGACTTTGGGTGATTATGATGTGTCAATGTGGGTTCATCAGTTGTAACAAAGGTACCACTCTAGTAGGGTATGTTGATAATGAGGGAGGCTATACATGTGTGTAGCCAGGAGGTGTATGTGTGGGCAGAGGTATATGGGAATCTGTGTACCTTCTCCTCAGTTATGTTTTGGAGCCACTAAAAACTTCTCTAAAAACTAATCTTAATAAAAAACAAAAATCAAAGGGACCTCTGAAACAGTTAACAAACAAAAAAAAAATGGTCAGGAATCTGCTGGATTTAAGGCCTACAGTCGTGACTGGCTACACATAATGATCAGGAAAGCTCAGGACCTGGGTATTTTTCTGGACTACCGCTTTTCATCCGTTCACAGAGGACCCCATGATCTCAAAATTATTAAGAATAAATGATTTATATAGATGAAGTATGCACCTCAAAAAGTATGTTAGTGGTTTTCAGGGAGAAAATTGAAAGCACTGAAAATACCATACATACATATTTTGCATGTGTTAGATTTAAAATGAACAAATACAGTTTAAAAATATTTACATGCCATTATTTATCTTTCCTTTAATATCTCCAACTAAGAACATATTAAGTTACTAAAAATACCAAAATCACAGAGGCAAGGCTTCCCTGAATTTAAGAGTCATAGAAAAAGGAAACGCAACTGCAGATTGAAGACCTGCACCTTCTGAGAGCCAAGACCAAAAAAGCTAAAGTCTTGACTGAAGCAGAAAGCCAAGTATTCCCTGGGTTATTATCAACCATCTACAGTATGAGAATGAGTTACATTCATGAGAAATGGGAATAAAAGGGAAATGGGAGCAAGAAATAAAATTAATTCTTTAATGAAAAACTTAAAATCCTTACTTTGTTAGCACACTAACACAATCGGTATAGATTATTAAAATGGTCTCTATGCCACTTTGTAAGCCTAATTGGAAACATACAAAATATAAGGGTGTCAACTGGTGAGGAGACTCAGTTACATTCAGCAAGCAGTTAAATATTTACAATCTAGATCTAGACTTCATTAATACCTGGCATGCAAAATGAAAAACTGACTGTTGTAATATTATATATTAAAAGAGCTCAGTCTTAAACCTCAGGAAAACAACAATGATAGTGCTTAATTGCAACAAACCGTTGTTCCAAATACAGGAACAACTCTGAGGGCAAGGACTGCACCTGTTCCTGCCATACTATACAAGACAAACAAGGGAAACCCACAACCACAACTGACCAAGTGCGGCTCCATTCACCACAGAACTTCTATTAAGGCATGTTTCAGGAGAGAGATTAAGAAGATGATAGTATTAAATAACGTACCAAGGAAACCACGTGCATGACTATAGAAGAGAGCTTTTGCTTTTTCTTTCAAATAAGATGCTGAGAGTTGAATGTATAAGACACTCAAAAGGAAATGCTTTTAATTGAAGAAAAGGGAAAAAGAAAACAATCCTGGCTTGCCCATGCAAATACCTGGACTACCAATTTCTGCTACAGAAAAGTCACAATCTTGGCATACTGGTACTACAATGAAATTTATAAGCTCTTTTATCAACTAGGCCTCCACTACTGCCTGACAACCTTTTTTGTTTGATCCTAGTCAGTTCTATCTCTGTGTCTGTATAGAACTATTTCAAAAAATAATCAAAAAATATTTTTTAGATTATTCTTCACTGTCCTAAACATTTCACCACCACCACCATCTTCAGTATCCTCAGATTTAGATGAGGTCATGAGGGTGGGGCCCTCATGATGGAATAAGTGTGCTTATAAGACACTCTCTCCATGTGAGGACACAGTAAGAAGGCAGCCATCTAAAATCCACGTAGACAGCTCTCACCAGAAAGAGACCATGCAGGCAGCTTGATCTTGGACTTCCAGCCTCCAGAACTGTGGGAAACAAACTTCTGTTGTTTAAGATATTTAATCTATGGTATTTTATTATGGTAGCTCAAGTTGAATAGCACAGAATCATACTTAAGAGTTGCGGACTCCACATATAGGCCCCAATTCCAGTTTGACTCAATAGTAGTATCTTTAAGTTAAATAACACTAATGCTGGTTTTGAGCTTCTTTATTAAGTGCTGTCTCTTGGAAAATATTTGTAGAAAATGACAAAGAATAAGAGAAGCATGAAATCATAAACAGGTAGAATGCAGGCCTCCTGGAATGCATTATTAATCTAGTAAAAATGGAATAAGAGATACTTACCACCACCAAGAATGTAAGAATCCTGGTGGTTCCCCCAATGTGATGTTTTTTTCCCATCTTATCTAAAATAAATAAAAGAGATATTAAGTACTTCCTAATAATAATTTTTTTACACATAGTACAAAACAATATTTTCGCATTTAAAATATTAAGGTAATATATAAGATTTTAATCATTACACTTTATTCTTGACTCAAGTTTTATAAGTACTCATTTTACCCAGTGATTTGTTGACTGGTAGTTTATAACAGAAGATACCACCATTATTTTCCTGAATTTGCTTCTCACTGTACCAAAATTTCAGGAGGGATTTCACGATCTTAAGGCATATATCAAAGTCACCATTATTGACACCAATATGAAAATCAGTTATCACCATTAACCCAGCAATTTACAAAAAACTGGGCTTAACATGTACAGACTCTAAATTATGCCTTAAGGATGGAGTTTTTAATAAATTCCTGATTTGAGGGGGTGGGAATAAGAAGGTATATGTCTTCCCTAAGAGTAAAAAATATTGTGATATTAACTTTCCAGTTATTTATATTTCAGATAAGTTGGAGTTCACTATAATAAAAATTCAAAACACTGTAATAAAAGTTTGATTCTCTAAAAAATAAAGAGTTCTGACCAAATACTCTTTCCAAATTAAATTTAGAAATTGAAAAATTGGGTGGATATTATTGCAACACCTTTTCTAAGCACTGGATAGCAGTAAACACAAAAGAAAATCTTATAGTTTATTAGGGAAGATAGAACACAAACAAGCAAACAACAGCAGAAAAAAAGATTGTATTTATAGTAGAAGTCAAACGTGACTAATGCTGTGGAGGAAAACAGAGCAGTAAGGGAGGATAAAAAGCAGGAAAACAGTAAGAACTAAGTTATCATTTTAACTAAGATGATCTAGATAGGTTTCAAAAACAACCTTTATGTATAAGTGTATGTCTTAGTTTTTCAGCTTAAATAATTAAGAGTAATTTAATATACCTCAACCAACAAAATATGGCCAAAGGCCTTTAACACTACTGGTAAGCAAAGAACTATAATTATAGATTTCAAAAACATTCAAAGAATCGTTTCTATCACCTACTATGTAAAAAGTTAGTAATTCTTAACCAGAAAGGATTAAAAAAATAAAAAGGAACGCAGTGTGGATAAAATTGTAACATTTCCAGAGTATCTCACCTGGCTTTAGTGTATTTGCATATCCTCAGGGGTGGAGAGAGGTTCATCTCCATGTCAGTGGGTAATTACCTGGGCAACCAAGGGCATATCTGAACCTGAGAGTTTAAAGGGAGAGACTGGCTTGCTTGCTTGCTTGCTTCTTCAGGAGCAGAGGAGAGAGATGGCCCTGGACTGCAGTTTGTAAGCAATAAACAGGTTTTAAACTTTATTTTTCCTTTTGACTGATTTCAGTTTTTAGAGATATTTTGCCCTGGGATTTCATCTCCCCAGACTTACATCTGGCGGCAGTCGGCAGGGTGCCTCTGAACCCGAAATCTGTCATAATGGGTGTGACCTCTGGGAGGGCTGCTCCTGTGGATGGTGGGGAGACCCCAGTGGATGCAGTGGCAGAGGGTGCCGCTTCACCTGTTATTATCTCCCCAGCTGTGGGGTTCCCAAGTTGGGAATCCCTAGTGGGGAATTGGTCTAGGGTAAAGTACCTCTTAGCGGGGTGGAAACACCGGAGGCTGCAGAATTAGCCCTCTGTGAGTTGGAAGACTGCTTAGAGACCTTGGGGGGCTGTGTAGTGGCTGGCATTGTAGGGTCTCTTTTCATTGAGATAGTGGAAAATGTTATACAGGAGAAAGAGAGGATTATTGAGGGACTTAGGCAGGAGAGAGACACACTTCAGCATTGCCTGGAGGAGCTGGGCAATAACCTATGTGATGCTCTTAAAAAAGAGAGACAGTTACTGAAAAGGCAGGTCACGCTCCTAGAAGATCCCTTAGCAGTGGCAAGGGGGGAGACGGCAGGAAAAGCCAAATTGCAGGAGGCTGTGGGGGAGGGGGAAGAAAGAGTGGTGCCTTCAACCCTGGAAATGGTGGAGCAGGAGCCGTTGGTAGAGAAGCTCGAGGGAGAAGAGGAGGAGGCGGGGCCATTGGCAGATCTGCTACCCAGGACACCGCTGGAGGTACCATCTTCTCCTGTTTTAAAGGCCCACCCAGCTATAATTAAGAAAATAAAAACGAAACAACCATGGGCTCCTCAGGGGGAGGAGCAGCCCCCTCCCCAGGTTGTGGTGCACTCCATGCTCTGCCCCTATACCCAGGATGAGCTGGTGGACATGAGCGTCTGGTATAGGCAGAGGCCTTCAGAATCTCTGCCTGCATGACTTTTACATCTCTGCGATATGGGAGTGGAAAACACTGTTGTGTCGGGTACTGAGATGAGTAGAATGGCTTCCCTGACGACTCACCCTTCCCTCCAGCAGCAGTTGCAAAATTCCCATCATGCCTCAGGGAATCAGACACTCCTGGAATGGCTGACAGCTGCCATCAGGATAGTTTGGCCTAATCAGGGTGAAATACCATATTTTCCCAGTAGCTGGAAAATGTATGCAGAGCTCCAACAGGTACTGCAGGAATTGGGTGTGAAAAACATCATCTATAATATGGACCCCCAGGGCCCTGATGAGGAGGTGTTCACTATAGGAATGAGAAAGCTGGTGCTGCATACAGCTCCCACATCTCTCTTTGTTCCCTAGTGAATATTCTTGCCCCCCACCTAGGGCAACCCCACCCATAAGTGAGGCTGCTCGTACTTTAGCAGATCTGGGGGAGGTTGAAACAATAAGGGCATGGAGGGAAGTATGGGCCACGACTGAAAGGAGAGGTGCAAAAGGCCCTGTGAAGGTCTCAAGGACCCAGATGTGGATTGATTTGATAAAGGCCAGGGTAGTGAAAGAAAAACTTGATGGGCAGCCCAATAGAATATTGTTAGAACTGTGGCACCAATTAAAGCCAGAGCAGCAGTTCCAGCTGCTGAGGTACATGACATGGAAACAAGGGTCAAGGCCTCATGCCCAGCCTGTGTCCCTGCAAAACTTCATGGGAAACAGTACTTAGGATTTGCCTGGGCCCTCACCCCCACAGGTGGATGATTGGGCATCATGGTTCAACTGAGGGGGGAGTCAAAGTCCCCACCTTGGGGGACATGGTGGGGACCAGAGGCCACATGTAGAATTAGCAATTCATTGGTCCCCTGTGAATGTACAACGTGTCCTGGCGCTGGTGGACACAGGAGCTGAGTGTTCTTTGATTCATGGCAACCCTGAGCAGTTTCCCGGGACCCCTGCTGTGATAGATGGCTATGGGGGTAAGGCAATTAGAGTGAAGAAAGCCCAAATCTCACTGGGGACAGGGCATTTACCCCAAAGGAGTATACTGTGTACATTTCTCCCATCTCTGAATATATTTTGGGGGTGGATATCCTGCGGGGCCTGTGGTTACAGACCACTGCAGGTGAGTTCAGACTGAGGGTATGTGTGGTAAAGGCAGTTCTGAGGGGACATGCTAAGCACCCATCTGTAGCTCTGCCTGTAGCTCGGTGGGTGACAAATATTAAGCAGTATAAATTGCCTGGGGGCACAAGGAAATTGGATAAACTCTACAGGAGTTGGAGAGGGTGGGCATCATAAAGCCCACTCATAGTCCTTTTAATTCCCCAGTGTGGCCAGTGAGAACTGGCTCCTGGCGTATGACTGTAGACTACAGGGAGTTGAATAAAGCCACACCCCCTTTGCATGCTGCTGTCCCCTCTAGAGCAGACATTCTGGACACCCTCAACCATGAGCTGGGAACATATCATTATGTAGTAGACCTTGCTAATGCTTTTTTCTCTATTGACATAGCACAGGAAAGCCAGGAACAGTTTGCCTTCACGTGGGAAGGCTGGCAGTGGACATTCACTGTCCTTCCACAGGGCTATCTCCACAGTCCCACAATCTGTCATGACTTGGCCACACGGAGGAAACCACAAACAGTGCGGTTGTATCACTAGATTGATGATATTATGCTCACATCTGATTCTCTTGCATATTTAGAAGGGGCAGTTTCTATACTGTTGCAACATCTACAGAAAAAAGGATGGGCTGTGAACAGCACCAAGGTTCAGGGACCTGGTTTGTCTGTGAAATTCTTGGGGGTTGTCTGGTCAGGTAGAACTAAAGTTGTTCCTAAAGAAGTTATAGACAAGGTCCAGGCTTTCCCTACCCCTACCACTGTGGCAGTATTACAAACAAGAGTTTTGGGGTCTTTTGGGCTACTGGAGAGTGTTTGTCCCACACTTGGCACAAGTTCTGAAGCCCTTACACCGGTTGGTATAAAAGGGCATCGGGTGGGACTGGGATGAGACAGGTGCAGCTGCTTTTACTACTGCCAAGCAGGCAGTCAAGGCCATACAGGCCTTGAATGTAATGGACTCATCAAGGCCCTGTGAACTAGATGTTCATGTAATTGAAGATCATTATGGATGGGGTCTTTAGCAGCGGCTTGAATGGACACATCAACCTGTTGGATTCTGGTCACAACTATGGAAAGGAGTAGAGGTCCTGTACACCTTGACAGAAAAGCAACTGGCTGCTGTGTACCACACCTTGCTGGCCACGGAGCCCATTCCTGGAACAGCTCCGACCAAGGTAATAACCACCTATCGCATCGTGGGGTGGGTGTGAGACTGGACCCAAAGGCAATGGAGTGGTGTGGTACAGATACCTACACTGGCCAAATGGGGTGCATATTTACAGCCGCACAGCACCCTCTCTACTAGCCCCTTAAATGGAGAACTCCAAAGCTTACTGGGGCCAGTGACCTATACCACTGGAAAGCAGGAAGAATTTGCTTTTCAGCCCTTGGTAGCCGAGACACCTTATCAGGAGGGAAAAGCCCCTATACCTGAAGATGCTTGGTACACAGATGGCTCCAGTCATGAGAAGCCCCTAAAGTGGAGGGCTATGGCTTTCCATCCTAAGACTGAGACAATATGGATGGAGGATGGAGAGGGGAAGAGCAGTCAATGGGCTGAGTTGCAGGCAGTATGGCTCATGATCACCCAGAAGCCTTCCCCCATAGTTGTCTTCACTGACAGCTGGGCCGTCTATTGGGGCTTGACCCTGTGGCTACCAACATGGTATCATGCCAACTGGATGGTTGGTCACCGGCACCATTGGGGGCAGGAGTTGTGACAAGACCTATGGGCCTCTGGTCAGACTAAGACTATTACCATATATCATGTGACTGGCCATTTGCCTTTGGAATCCCAGGGAAGCAGACACATTGGCCCAGGTGCACTGGCTACAAGGAAAGCCTGCCTCTGAGGTGGCTCAATGGCTGCACCAGCATTTGAGGCACGCAGGGCAAAAAACAATGTGGGCTGCAGCCCATCGGTGGGGCTTGCCACTGACCTCTGAAGAAGTCAGCAAAGCCCAGAAGGAGTGCCTTGTGTGCTCTAAGAGGGACTTACACCAAGTCCCAAAGCAACATGGGACAATAGTAAGGGGTCCAACACCCCTTGTCAGGTGACAAGTAGACTATATTGGGCCTCTTCCCATATCAGAAGGATATCGGTATGCCATGACTTGTGTGGACACGGCTACAGGACTATTCGTTGCTTTCCCTGCACGTTGTGCAGATCAGTAAACCACCAAGAGGGGCCTGGAGCCTATTGCTAGCCACAGGTGATTGAGAGCAATCAAGGCACCCACTTTACTGGACATGTGTTATAAGAATGGGTGCAGCAGAGACTTCCGGGAAGATGGCGGCATGAATGGAGCGGCAGAATTTTCCTCCCAACATTATATTTATCCACGAAAACACAGCAAATACAACTATTCCTAAAAGAGAGACCATAACACACAAGAAAGTGCACATTGTGCAGCCACACCGGAGAAGACTCGGCATCCGGCAGGGCAGCGCACCAGCGGGCAGCTACACCTGAGAGGACTCGGCAGCCGGTAGGCGGGTGTTGCTGTTTTTTCTTTTTCTTTTTCTTTCCTTTCTTTTCTTTCTTTCTCTCTCTCTTTTTTTTTATTATTAGTTTTTTTTCTCTTCTTTCTTCTCTTTCCTTTTTAAAGTCATAAAGAGCCCAGCTGACATATGTGACAACTACCAGCAACCAATTCTATAACCATGAAAAGACAGAAGAATATGGTACAGACAAAGCTTCAGACACAGAAAACCCCTGAGAGAGAACCTCAAGGAATGGACATGCACAGTCTTCCTGAAAAAGAATTAAGAATAAAAGTCATAGTCATGCTGATGGATCTACAGAAAAATGTGCAAGAGCTGAGGGAGGAAATAAGGAAAGACTATGCAGAAATCAGACAAGCCATCGATGGGCTTAACAGCAGACTGGATGAAGTACAAGAGACTGTCAATGAAATACAAAACAGAGAACAGGAATACAAAGAAGCTGAGGCAGAGAGAGATAAAAGGATCTCTAAGAATGAAAGAATATTAAGAGAACTGTGTGACCAATCCAAACAGAGTAATATTCGCATTATAGGAGTACCAGAGGAAGAAGAGAGAGAAAAAGGGATAGAAAGTGTCTTTGAAGAAATAATTGCTGAAAACTTTCCCACGCTGGGGAAGGAAATAGTCTCACAGTCCACGGAAGCCCACAGACCTCCCAACACAAGGGACCCAATGAAGACAACACCAAGACACATAATAATTAAGATGGCAAAGGTCAAAGATAAAGACAGAGTATTAAAGGCAGCTAGAGAGAGAAAAAAGATCATCTACAAAGGAAAACCCATCAGACTGTCATCAGACTTCTCAACAGAAACCTTACAGGCCAGAAGAGAATGGCATGATATATTTAACGTTATGAAACAGAAGGGCCTCGAACCAAGAATATTATATCCAGCATGTTTATCATTTAAATATGACGGAAGGATTAAACAATTTCAAGACAAATGAAAGTTGAGAGAGTTCGCCTCTCATAAACAACCACTACAGGATATCTTAAATGGGCTGCTCTAGAGGTAAGCACCCCTAAGGCTAAAAAGATGTCACCAGAGAAAGTAAAATCATAGCAAAGAAAGCAGACCATCCAAATACTAACTAAAGGCAAAGAATAAAACACCTAATATATAAAGAAAGGAGGAGGAAGAATAGGAAGGGAGAGATAAAGAAACATCAGATGGCATTCACAATAACTTAACAAGAAAGTTAAGTTAGATTCTTAGATAGTAAAGGCTCACAAATACATGAAGATTTAACAACATTCTCCTAATGAATCAATGGGTTAACAACAAAATCAAAGAATATATGGAGACTAATGATAACAACAACACAAAGCCATAACTTCTGAGGGACACAGCGAAGGCAGTTCTATGAGGAAAGTATATTGCAATCCAGGCCTATTTAAAGAAGGAAGAACATTCCCAAATGAACAGTCTAAAGACACAATTACTGAAATTGGAAAAAGAAGAACAAATGAGGCCCAAAGTCACCAGAAGGAGGGACATAATAAAGATCAGAGAATAAATAAATAAAATTGAGAAGAATAAAACAATAGAAAAAAATCAATGAAACCAAGAGCTGGTTCTTTGAAAAAATAAACAAAATACATAAACCCCTAGCCAGACTCATTAAGAGAAAAAGAAAATCTACACACATAAACAGAATCAGAAATGAGAAATGAAAAATAACGACGGACCCCACAGAAATACAAAGAATTATAAGAGAATATTACAAGCATCTATATGCTAACAAGCTGCGAAACCTAGAAGAAATGGACAACTTCTTAGAAAAATACAGTCTTCCAAGACTGACCAAGCAAGAAACAGAAAAACTAAACAGACCAATCACCAGCAATGAAATTGAAGCGGTAATCAAAAAACTACCCAAGAACAAAACCCCCGGACCTGATATATTCACCTCTGAATTCTACCAGACATATAGAGAAGAAATAATACCCATTCTCCTTAAAGTTTTCCAAAAAATAGAAGAGGAGGGAATAC